>JANDEH010000007.1:11200000-11800000 GCA_024610705.1 Tetragnatha versicolor
AGCATCTGGTCCCATTCCCCAGAGTTAGATATTGGGGAAAAATCCATTGCTCCTGCGGAACCGTGCTTTACTAACCTTACTTGTCCTTAACCGAAATGACTGGTTCGTTTTTCCATTGCAATGACTTTTACCTGTTTATTCCTACCCTTGTCCCCTGAAACCCCATAACAGTTCCTTGAAATTTTGTTAACACATATTAATAGTATAATACTGTGGACCTTATCAATGACATGTGTGCGAAGGTAAAACGAAGTTTGAAAGTCAAGGGAAATGTTTTAATGCAGATTCAGGTGTATTGCAAGAAAAAATTAAGAACAGAAAGCGGAGCAAATGAGTATGAGCTGTGCTACTAGGGTTGGTTCTTGGCGCTATGACGTAGTATAGCTACGTCAGTATTCACAGAAAGGGCGGATTTACATGCAGTGACTTGAGTGATGCAACCGGGATGATAAGGTCGATAGCGGTCGAAAGTTTCCCATCGTTCTTCTTATCGATGTAGAAATTCATCCTCCCAGTGTTTCTTGGGATTATGACCAGTGACTTGAGCAATACGACCGTTGAGAGATTGAAACTTTCCTATAAATACTTTACTACGTCATAGGGCCAAAGACCAATAGAAGGATCAGAAAATTTACTTACGTAAGAACTTTACGACGGTTTATTCACTCGTCGACTCGGTCGCATCGCCCAAATCTGCATATAAACTCACCCTTTAGTTTCGACCAGTTGCGACGGTCGCGTCGCTGTAGTTACCCCATGTGAATCCGCTCTATTAAAAGGAGTGGTGAAACTTTAACATGCAAAGAGAGACGTCGAAGGCGAAGGGTTCTACCGTCTTTTTAAAATGGGATTTAATTTTCGTGGGAACTGAGGTGTTGGTTGGTGTTTCTAAAGAAGTTCTGACGAGTTTTCTGAAAGCGACGTGAGAGATGAAAGTTAAGGATGGCGTCTTATCTCGCATTTTAACCTTCTTCCAACGGATGTTTCTTCCTCTAACTTTCTCTTAATCTTTACCAGTTGCATATCCAGCCGTGGCCACCCATCCAACACTCAATACGATCTGGAGACTGAAAATTGTGACGTCGTCGGATAGAACTCCTGACGTCAACTTAACTCTGAATTAAACTATATACAATTCCTTACAGCCATCAACCCCGCAGGATCAAAATCGAGAATTCAACGTAAAGAACGATATTTCAACGTAAATTCGACGAACTTCAACCCCCACTCCTGGCTCTATTTGGGAACCAAACAAAACGGAACTGGGTTTTGGGGGTTTTGAGGGGTGCTCTTTCAGAATCAATAATAATCTTTGAGTCCGTCCTAGAAAAACAAAAGTTAGTGTTTCGTTTAATATGAAGATCACCCCCTAAGAACTTGAAAAATTTTCTGTATAAAGAATACTTTAAATCATGAAAAATTACGTTAATCCAAAATCATCTAAAATTATAGTCCAACTCCAAAATTATAGTCCTCCATTAATGACTCTCTAAAAGAAAATAATAAAAAAATCGACATTATATGGACACCAAGCCACAAAGGCATACAAGAAAATGAAGAAGCAGACCAAGCAGCTAGTAGCGCTCCCATAGACATAATCAGGGATGTTATTTCTCCAGAAGACCTTGTAAAAGAGATAACTAGGAAAATTTTAAAGGAAAATGAAGAAACTTGGAAGTCAAGCAAGTATCACAATAGTTTTCGACACATGAATGTATTGACTCAAAAAGATAAACTTTTAGCTTCAAATAGAAAATCAGATGTCCTAATAGCCAGACTACGTTCAAAAACCCTACCCACAAAAGCAATACTTTTCAAAATCAACATTTCACCAGATCCATTATGCCCGATATGCAAAGAATATGATTCAAATGACCATTTACTATTAACATGCAAAAAATACACAACTCAAAGAAACAAATTAATGAAAGACATCAATTCAACATCTTCCGACTTCTCAGAAATATTAGAAATAACAAAGAATAACAAAAACAGAAAAATCTTAGCACTCTCCTCCTTTCTAAACTCCATAGAAATATGAAAAAGTAAACAACTAAAGAAAGAAGAATAACTATAAAACAAGAAAGAAGAAAATGTGAGAAAGAAGACGAAGCGGCTCTTCGGAGTAAGCAAAAGTCTCAATCCACTCCAACTTGAACTTGAACTTGATGAAAAATTATACCTTATTTGTCTTTATATCACAAGCCATTCCGGAGATATAGGGTCTGAGTCATTTTTTTACCAGTACTGTACATCAAAATTAAAAGTTACTATCTTTTACTTACTCTAGAAAGAAGAAAAACTAACATATTTTTGTGTTTTAAACCCAAGTATACAGGGTGTTTCAAAATTGCGTTGCACGGCTTTTATTCGAAACCAGCGCTTCCTAGGGTCATGGAAGTAAGCTCTACCCCTAGATAATTGACCCTGGAGAATCCATTGAGATGACTTACAGCGCCCCTAGCGGCGTAATTAAAAAGTAAAAAAAATTAATTTAAAAACTAAAGGAGATAGAGCGAAAACCCCAATAAGAGTATTGTTGCCAACGTCAAGAAGAACTCATTGCAAAAAATTTGATCAAAATATCTTGAATATTCGCGGAGATATTAGCATGTGAAAATAGCACTTTTTTAGGGGTCAAAAAGTAAAAAGTTCGCATATTTGCAAATTTTTTTGATTTTTTGATTAAATTTTGTGTTCTTTCAACTAAAAAGACACAAAACTACACAATAACACTGAAAAATTTGCAAATATGCGAACTTTTTACTTTTTGACCCCTGAAAAAGTGCTATTTTCACATGCTAATATCTCCGCGAATATTCAAGATATTTTGATCAAATTTTTTGCAATGAGTTTTTCTTGACATTGGCAACAATACTCTCATTGGGGTTTTTGCTCTATCTCCTTTAGTTTTTAAATTATTTTTTTAACTTTTTAATTACGCCGCTAGGGGCGCTGTAAGTCATCTCAATGGATTCTCCAGGGTCAATTACCTAGGGGTAGACCTTACTTCCATGACCCTAGGAAGCGCTGGTTCCGAATAAAAGCCGTGCAACGCAATTTTGAAACACCCTGTATACAGTATCCTCAATTTCTAATTATGTTCATTACCCTTACCAATACTGATTGTTTTCTCGAACTTTTTGGACTTACGGAATCTTAAAAATCGATATACATAACATAAAACATATTATATACGTATTAAAGTTTACTTTAAATTATTACACTTTCTACTCTTACCCATTTCAAAATTTTAGTTAAGCTAGCATTAGTGTATTTTATTTATATGCAATATCAGTTACAAAAAATACGTTTTTTTATATTTTATGATACAATAAATCTAAATATACAATATTTATAATATGTAATATATATATTATTTTTACAATAAGTTACATCTTATAAAATAATATTTAGTAAGAATTTCGGTTATACAAATTAAACTAGACTTTTGTATTAAGTAAACTTAGCCCTTTAAAATGATTCTACTTATACAACTAATCAAATTTTTTTTAAATCTGAAACATACAGCAACTCGAAAACTTAACTGAAAAGTCAAAATAACTAAACCTACTTTTAACAATGATTTATCAGGTTATAATATTGACAGGGTATTAATCATGGTCCAATGACATTAGTAAGCATGAATAGTGTCCAATATAACTAGCCTGTTAATCAAATGTGTTTGTGTCGGTGTGAAAGTTAAAACCTTGATAATCAATCATAGTATTCTGGTGGCAGGATATAATGGAAAGTTTGGTTTTCCACTTCAGGAAAGGCTTGAAAGGCGTGAAATAAATGACTTTACTCGAAGAGTGAACTGAATTCGAACCTTTTATCTGATCCATCAAACGCAATGATTGCTTTGTTGCGACGTATTGTGCAATATTATAGGTTTAAGTAAAGTTTACAATTGGTTGGGTTGTGTGATAAATTGAAACTTTTTTTTTCAAATTTTACATGAATGCAACATTACATTCAGGAAAAGTACAAATGAAAACAAAAAAAAGCAAATTAACAGACAATTTCGGTAAAAATGGTAAAATTAATATTCACTCGAACCGGTTTTCGTGCGGTCTTTTTTTTCCGATTTCTTATTTGTGCGGTTATATTTCTGCGATTTTTCATTTGTGTGGTCTTTCTTACTACGATTTTTATATACCCCACAAAAAAACAGCAGAAAAAAGACCGCACAAATAAAAAAAATATCACAAAAACAGGTTTTAATGTATAACATAGAAGCATAAAATAATTTAAAAAACAGTTAACTGTGATATCATTAGAGCAAAAGCTCATACTACATGATATTAACAATGCTATTCAAATGTGATGGTTGACAACGCGTTAGATATTTATTTACTGTAAAAATAATGGGCAATACCACTATTAATTTTTTATTTGATAGAAGTACCCTAGAGCGGAATAAACGCAAAAATTTTTTTTAATTACTATGATTATTTATTTTTTTATGTAATTTCAAAGTTCGACTTTAAAAAAGGGCGTTAAATCGTCCAATTTCCCAATGTGACGTACTTTTACCCTATACATTGCTTTTAAACAATGCTTTAATGAGGAAGTTGCATGTTTTTTTTTATTTTTTAATTGATTCTTCTTGTAAAAATAAGCAACTACCCAAAATTTGAGGCCAATCGAGATATTTTTTGATTGCCAAAAAAAATTAACAAAAATCCCCTTTAAAAAAAGCGCGAAAAAGAGTTTGGATGTGACGTCATCTTACAATAGGCATTGTTGAAAAGCAATGGAGTTGATGGTATGATTGTTGACGTCATCCTACAGTTTAAACAATAAACGTTTTCAGTCACGTGTTTTTTTCTCGACTTTTAAATTAAAATATTTAATTACCTGTACATTTTTTTGAAAAACTGACTAGATATTTCATTTTACCATACAAAATACATACGGAACACTTGTTTGTTTTTGAAAATCTGACACATGCAACTTCCTTATTGTTTAAACCAATCAAAGTCATTGTTGGGTTTCCCGTTAAGGGCTGTATGAGTCAGTGGTGACGTAAATTTATCCTAAACAAAGACAAATGGCTTGGAGAACGCACACGCACAGGGATTCGAACCCCGGGCGAACGGCTTCACATTCAGGCATGGGGGCAGCTCCCCCCCCTAAGTTCTGAGTAATTTACTTTAAGTTGAGTTAAAACGCAGTTTTTTAGGGTCAAATTTTCAAAATTTTTCTGGGGGAGGCCCCTGAGGTCCCCCTTTAGTATTAAAACCTTTATTATTCGCACTTTTTATTTAATAAGTTCATTAAAATCAACTTAAATTCTACCTAAAATGTATGTCCAAATTTGGGTTTAACCTTTTAAACGCCGCAATTCAAATTTCGAATTAAAGGTTCTGATTTTTGGCTTAAACAGCTTGTTTTATCATTACTAAAACCATTCTAGTCATTTTTTGGCGAAAAAAAATCCTAAGTTTGATTTTGAGGATGTTCCCATTTGGGATCATCGGCGTTTGGGGTGAAGTTTTTAGGGGGATTTCCGAAAGGCATATAATTTTACAATTAATTCAAATAAAATGCTTGAAATAGGTTGCTACTCAATAATTATGAACATTTTTATGATTGTGGGCGGTTTTTTCATTTTTATTATCCATACTTGGACGATTAAGTAACATTTTTATAGATTTTCATAAGAAAAAATTGACATGTTTATTACGTACGCGAAGATTTTCCGTAAATTTTTCTTGCACTATGGGTAATATTTTGGTGTAAAAATCCATAAGAGTGTTCCCATGCTCTTCAAAGCTAAACAGTAACGTTTCTATGAGAAAAATTAGTTTTAATTACGGTTATATAGGGATATCTAGCATAAAAATCACTAATTGCATTCAAATCTAATTAGCTTTCAAAAGTGATAATCATAATTATCTCCATTGATTCAATAAAGCTGTGTTTCTCCTGGAAGATTCCGAACTGAACCACATATATCTTACATCCAACTTACGTTAGAAGAGTGTTTTTAGATGTACGCACTTTTCCTTATTTTCAAAATTCTTCGATTTTATTCCTAAAATTTTTATGTAAAAAAAGTACTCGAACAAAATATATACGCAAATCCTCAGAAGAACTCAAAATATACTCTTTGCATAACCCCTATTGATAATTACTGAAAATTAATCGATGGGGGAGTTAGAAAAGTATATAAGTGTAAGAATTTGCTATAAAGATTTGGAATTTATTTCTCCATAAATCAGGAGAAAAAATAATAATCACATATTTTTGAATTTAAAACATCATTCTTAACCTGTTTAGATCCTTTGAGACAAAAAAAAGTTCAAAAAATTAAAGAAAACAGGAAATAACTTGAATTTTTGTATGTTATAAAAATCCCCTCAAATACTATACCCCAAACGCCGATGTTCCCATTTGGGAACATATACGTTGTATTGGTAATTACTCTCCAAAATTAGAATATGAAGCAATTCTGTCAAGCCAAATGTGAAGATGTCGACTTAAGCTACCAAAACACAGCAAAATTATTTAAAACTAAATTTATTTAAAATTTTCACAATTTGAAACTTGTACAGGTTTTTGAAGAGCCAAAAATCTCCAATTTTGATGTAAATTCTACAAAAAGGATTAAATTGCAAGTGAAAAACTTTTGCATGTAAAATAACTTCATATCTTTGAGTAGCTTTCTACCAAGTATCAAATTCCTGCATGAAAAATTATAATGCTGTCCTTTAAAAAAACCCACTCTAAATTGTACCCTAAAAAACCCATCGAGATATTTTAAATAGATAATTGAAAAAATTTAAAATTCTCGTGTGTTCTGTCATTGTATGCCATTAAGAGTGGCAGGAACGTAAAAGCAAGTCAAAGAACCGTTTATTTACCTAGTTTTTTGAATAAATAGAAAATGTCGATTTTGGGCTAAAAATATGATTTAGTTATGCAGATTTTGATGCTGTAAAAATATATGTTATAAAGACTTTAAAGCATTTTTCACGTGATCCCCCCCTTGAAACTTAAACGTTTATTACTAAAAAGCTTTTTTTATTAATTTTTCTTGGACGCTAATTCTACCTAAAAAAGTGTTGAAAAACTACATTATACCTATTAATATGGATGAAAGAGATCTCATTGTTTTTACACTACCCACAAAACTTTTACATTAATTTCATTAAAGATCAAAAACCCCTCCCGAAACAATACTGTGGCTAAGGCCCTCTCTCACAGGGCTTAAAAATTGTTCTCCACAAACATAAAAAGTCGACCCTGCTTGCCACCCCCTAAGTGGAACCCTGGCTACGCCCATGCAGTCAGATGCTCTCTAACCACTAGGCCAGTAAATTCAGCATTGCTTAAACGAATACAAACGTAATCCGCCAAAATGCACCCTATTAAAAATTTCATGCCGATACACGGACTATCTTGAGCGAAATCTGCATCGCGGCAAAGTGAGTTTTTCATTCGGGGACCAAAAAAAGAGGAAGATAGAATCTCTTGATGAATGAATGAGACAGGAGAGGGAGAAATGAAATAATGTCGCGTCTAATGTCTTTTTAAGAGGAGGCCTCTAATTTGTGACTATGCAACAACACTTGCTCTTGTCACTTGAGACAGCTGGAGTTGTATTTATAGAAAGGGGGTTTGAGAAGTTTTTTTTTCCTCCATTCGCCTCAGTTCTTTAGGTGAGTTTTCAGACTCTAAATCCGCTGTTTGCATGCATTTGTTATTTGGAGATTAAAAATGGAGATGTTAGATATGAGAGTGAGACATGGAGTAAATTTGGAGTAAAAATTGTTCCCCAGTGTTATCAAAAGCGTTTAGATTGTTTTTTGCTATTTTGTGAATACGGAAATATGGAATTTGAGAAATACTGAAGATATGAATTGTCGGTACAAGGATTCTGCTCTGGCATCTTTATTATCAATAAACTTCAGAAACTAAATTGATTAAAAGCTTTCAGACGCGTTTGTTTTTGAAATGTGATGACAGTATTTTTCAAAAACAAGTATGTAACCCGAGTAAATCTTTACTCAAGATAAAGTAATTGTTAAATATTACCTGTTCAGAAATTTCACATGTACAACTTTCTAACTCTTCGATTTAATGTGACGCGTTTAGATCTGAATTCTCTCTCGCAAAAATTTAAAAAACATCTTTTGCACATTCATTACAACTTTGTTGCAAAAGAAAAAAAACACCCCATATGATAAATCGTATCCTCCTAATACCCCTTTTTCCCGAAAGTTACCATGCAGTTTCACGCGGGAGTCACGCCACTCCTTTTGGTAATTACCCCTTTATTAAAAATGGCTCCACGCTTGATTTTGCAACGGCCAACTTTTCTGAAAGAAGAAGAATTCCGTCTGGGAGGAGAGGAGATCCGTTACCATGGCAACCCTGACCCTTTCTTCCCATATCGCCCGAGACTACCATTGAATAATGTAGAAAATTGGGGCAGTCAGGGCTGAAAGGGATAAGCAAAAACCCTCTATTACTGGGAATAGTGTGAGATTAGTTAAAATATAATACATTATTCCCTATATCTCGGTGCCATTATATATTCCTTGTGAATGAAGTGAGCTGTCGCACGGATGGAATATTCGCTTTTCATAGTTAATAGATAGCCTTTTAGAATTTATGCGGGACTTGGATGTGAGTTTTAGCTTGAGTTAATCTCCAATCTTGTTAATTCAAGTTCCTATACTATAAAGATTGGGCCGGAATAATTTGTGAACTATTATATGGTTTAGAGAGGATTTTTTGGAGGCATGGCAATTTCCAGTTATAAGAGCTCAGAATTAATACAATATATTTATAATTGTAATTATTTGGAATATATTTGTCTGTCTAATTATAAACCGATTTGCGTGATTATATTTAGATCATTTCATATTTTGAGCCCCGTGTCTTCTTGATCTATTTCAATTTTTATATGCCTGATACTCGTCTAATTTTTCTGTATACTTCAGTTTTTATTTAAAATAATACATCAATTATTTTCATTCAATTAAATTGATATCATTTGTTTAATTATATTATCAATAAGGTATTTAAAAAGAATAAAAATAACAAAATAAAATTTAACTTATTTCAGAACGCATCTAATTTTTATTTCCGATTTCTGAATTCGAAAGCATCTGATTTTGGTGTAATTCCATAACATTAAAGAATAATCGCTTTGCTGTTTGAACTTCATTGGCGGAAATCTTCCATATCTCTTTGACGTCGCATAATTGACTCGTCTTCACATGGGAAAAGTTAAAATCATCTAAATATCGTCTCACTTTGAACCAATTTGAATCCATTTAATTTCTTTAAAAAAATTTCAAAGCTATTTGCGTTAATCCTATAAAACCTAAAAAAACCTAAACCCTCATCCCCAAAAGAATATCTATTGTTCGTAAAGTCTCGAGTGTGCTAAAAGATAGTTTCGACCGTATTAGGGATTTATGTGTAAAGAATACCGGGAAAGCAAGCATCTTTCATGTGCATCACATCTTTCCGTCATCCAAAGTGACATAAATGTTTACAGAGACTAAAAAAGCAACAGTAGATCTCTTCCCCATTGTTAATATACGTCGTCCTCAAATATGCGCCCCTAAACTCCACTAGCCCCTCCACCAATTTCCATGGCAAAGGGGAAGCTGCCCTCTTAGATCATGTCATCCGACGATATTTATTGCAAATGGCGCTGTCAATAGCACCGACATAAAACTTTCACCGCGTGTTTACACTTCGGAGCCGATAAATTTTCCTTAATCGCTATTTTTACCTCCACCTATACCTTGCGGTCTGTCCCTTCAAAAACCTGCGGTTTTATACTCTACCGCATCTAGCATTAATCACCAGATTTAACCCAAATGGGAAAGAAGAAAAAAAATTACACCAAAACCTCATTTACTTTAAAATCGTAAACTGGCTCCCTCGCTAATCTTTTCTTACCCCCCCCCCTTCTTCTCTAAATAAAGAAGTGATCGATGGCAACCCTCCCCTCTTATTTCACGCAAGAAAAATACACTGCGTTCCTACACTAGAAAGTATTTTCTAAAAGAAGGGGGATCTTCCTTTAAAATAATGAAGACTATGTTTATTGCTTTAATATGCGTAAAAAACGGTTCCAGAGCTTAACGGTTCGGTGTAGTTTCTAATTTTAAATTGAGAATTATAAATTGAATGAGCATGATTGGTTGGATATTTGAATCGCCGAGATTCATAAATATGTATGGCAACGGGTAAAAAATCGCTCGACGTGTGCGTTCGAAGTAATTCTTTTACGATTATAGGATATTGGAATTTATGTTAAAATTAAAGAATTATGATTTTATTTTTAAAGTGGTGAATTAATTAAATTGGAACGTTAAAAATCCTTTTAGAGTAAAGTGAGACGTTTAGAAAATGATGTTTGCAGTAATAGGTTTACTAGTTTTTAATGGAGAGTACACCCTTTAATATTATAACTGGGTTCTTTTTATAAAAGAGGATATTTTTATAAACATGAGAATATTTTCTTAATATATGTGTCTGAATATCAAAGGACCTGTGGTTATCCTTTTCATTACTTTGTCATTGAAATGAAAGTTTAGGATGCAAACTATTAATGGTTAAGTATTGAGCTTATAAATTATTCGACAATTTTTCAACTTAATTCTAACGATTTGTTAAAGAATATACAATCAATACTTAATTTAAATTCTATCTAAAGCTTAAATGGGTGTAGTTGAAGTAATAAAAATGGTTTTTTATCCATCAATTTTTCCATTTCATTTTTCATTTGCTATTTGTGTATGATTATATTGAAACATGACATTACCTTTATAAATGTATTAGTTTTTAAAATATTAATATTAATACGTTTATGAAAAATATTAATTTATTTTCTATTTAGAATAAGATTTATGTGTTTCGCATGACGAATTATTAGATCCAATGAATTTATATGAAGGGTTTCTTTAATTCTTAATGTTACTCGTTTCAACTCATTTTATTTTTATGTTTTTTTCTGTTTACATCAGATTTTAGTAGATTTGAATGACTTGTCTTTCCTCGTGAATAAATTCATTAGAAAATTATTAATTTTGAAAAACTCATTTAGCAGAAGTTTTTATTTATTGAATTTCTAAGGTTTTACAGCTCTTAAAGGTTCTTTAGAGAGAACACGATAGCAATAGAACTCAAGGTGATCTAAACATTTTTATACAGTTAAGATAGTTCTCTTTTGGTAGTGTGAATAGGTTTTTCAATCTTAAAATCAGGATTTTTTTCACTGAAGATGGAAAGGTTTTCTCAAAGGTTCTATGGTGACTGAAACGGAAGATTTTCTGATCTTAAGTACATTTTGTGTGAACATTTTTTTCTGAGTGATTGTGTTAACCTCAATCATTTTAGTCATTGATCCCCTCACACACAATAGGGAAAATGTAGCTTGTTAGATCCTCAGAAAAGATACGATTTAAACTCATGAACAGCTTAAAAACTTAATGGTTATAACGTAAAGTCTCATGCTCCAAAGCACACTTTAAAATAGTGTTTTAATTCATTTTCACGCACATGGGACACATCGTCTTTGTGCTATACAAGCATTTTCAAGGAAAAACAATTATGCAAAACTATTAACCCATTAAAGACGACTTTAAAATAATGAAAATAATTAACTTTTTCTTTCATATTTTGTTCATTTGGACCAAATATAGTAAGAAATGCCCATTTTCAGATTTTTCAAAAAATAATTTTTATGATTTTTTAACTGGGAACTTTTCTTGCCGACCGTCCTTAGTGGGGTCCAAACTCCGACAAATGAAAAGTCGAAAAAACTAATTAGAATGTTTACGATTTTGATAATAAAATGTTTTCATACATAATTTAAAGAAATAATACATAAATAAAAGTGAATGGGGACTATATTGTTGATAGTGGGTCCAAGAAAGGGTATGTCACCCCTCCTGAATAGGGCCTGTTCAGTCCGAAATATTGATATTCACCTAATTTCAGGCTTTAAAAATAGCCGAACTAGTACTTTCTAAGTCCGAACCTGTTGATTTCTGTACTTTAGCTAACTTCCAGGTTAAAATAGTTTGATTTATATCTCCCAGTTTGGAACATAGGGACTTTTTTACCTGCCAGAGTCTTATATATTCTCAACTTTCATTTTTTGGATACCTTTGGTTATATATCTATAATTTTTTGCCTTCCGAAGCTTTTTCTCTTATTGTAATTCCACGTTCTTTTTAGTCATTCTCTATCAAAAAGTCATCCTAATTACAATATTCATCTTTATGGCTCCAAATTTCGCATATTCCCCACAGAAAATGTTGAAGAATACTCATCAACTCGATAAAAACTAGGTATTGGCCAATTCAAAATGGGCAACATAACTGCAGTGATATTTTATTTTATTTTTTAACTTTTTTAAGTTTCCAGAAAACCATTTCAAGGAAAATAAATGTATCCAGAAATGATTTAGTTTGAGATTGAACCAATCAATGTGTTAGGAATGGGTAAAAATCTAAAATCTATAAAAAAACCACAAAAATTATGATCCAAGGGAAACATTTCATCATGCCAAAGTATCAATAAGATCTACATTTATGATAAGAACTCAAAAAAGCATAGAAAGTAATTAATTTACAGAAGCTTCTTATAAGTAACTCTTAAAAGTTTTGACCACACATCGGACGATTGGCTACAAAAGTTGCCAGTAGAAGAAAACTCTTGCTATTGGCAATTTAAATACCCTCATTCCAACTGTTATTGGTAATAATATTTAGAATGGGATCTTGTGAATATGCTTCAATAGAAACAAGTCACAAAAATAACCAAAACATTAGATTTTTTTGGAGTTTTCCAAATGATCTCCCAGCTATCTCAAAAATGTAGTGAAACGCTCTCCTTCTAACAGCGATTTTACCACCAAAACGGCATAGAAGGTATAAATTTCTATTTTTATCTGAATAAATACATTCTTCAGAAGCTGTTATCATGCATTTAAATTTTTAATGTCCTCTATTAGAGTCAGTAAAAAATAAAATGTCCCTTGGCAACTTTTCTTACCAACCGTCCTTAATGGGTTAAACAAAACTTTGGGAAATGGGTGAACCCTATATAAATACACCACGTGGGATACGAATCTGAGTCACACACCATCTTGTTGTATAACATTTTATAAAATTAATAGAATTGCTGCTTTTAAATTTTGAAATATAACAAATAGTTATTAATAAATAATTTTTATTCACAGCCTACCACTAAAGAGCTTTTGAAAAATAACTTTTACCTACAAAATGTGTCGGAAAAATCTTGGTTTTTTAATATTTTCCTTGTTTGGTGGAATCTAATCAAGTGGGACATAGGTGGGACCTAAACAAAAAGCGGGACTGTCGCACCAAAATCGAAACGTCTGGCCACCCTATTATTAAGATGCTTTATTACCTTCTCAATGATAAATGAAATTCAAAGTAACTTGATGGTTTTACCTAACTTAATCGTAGCTTGAATAGGCTTTTGAAACCAACAACAGAGGGGATTTAACCTAAATCATTCCAGGGCCTTGGCCGACCTTCTACAACAACCAACACTTCTGACAAAAGCCGGGCTCGCTCACAATCGCATCGCCGCTTCAGCAACATCTCCAGCTACGATGATTTAAAGCGCTCTGCCTAATTATCACGCATTAAGCCCCGCAGAAGAAGAAGGGGGTTCTTTTCTCGAAATAGAACAGCACAGGGAACGTTATTAACACGGCCCTAACGCTTTATTACCCTGCAAGATAAATTGGACTCGGAGATTGCCGACGACAGAGACGGTTTTAAATTAGACATGGATGGCAACGGGACGTCTTCTTCTTCTGGGGAGTTTGTCAGGAGTGGGCTCGTTTCCGGGACCTCCTCCCTCCCCCCTAATAAGCGATATATCATTCCGTCGCCTCTGCTGAAAGCTGCACACGAAGCGGATCAGGGTTTTGGGAGAAGTTCGTGTCTGTCTGTATCGTTTGGGGTGTTATTTTTAAGTTGCTCTTTTCGCTCGGGACGGATGAATGGGTTTTGGGGATGTTGGAGAAGGCTTTTGCTTTAAAAATTCGAATGCTCTTCCTGAGTTCGAGGTGACTTTATACTCTGTTCAGTTTCGCCCCTGAGAAAAAGTGCTTTCCCCCTCGGTAAAAGAGTAATCATGGCTACGCTCTTAGCGCAGCCAATAGTAAGCCTTCTTCGCCACTTTGACGTTGACAGTTGCCATGGTTACCGATTCAGAGGTGGGGGAAGGGAATGTACTCAGGCGACAATTCAAAATGAATGGAGTATAGTTTTGAAGGGATTTTTAGTAAGGATTAAAAATTTCATTAATGGAAGAAGAGGAAGTGGTTTGAGGTGAACATTCACAGCTATAGTTTGTGTTATTGTTAATGAACAGGACACCTGACAGATGGCGATAATTTTTAGAAAATTGTGTTTCAATTTAGTTTGCAGTACAAGTAATAAGAAAAGGAACACTAAATAACTTAGAATAAGTTTTTGAATTTTAAATTAAATAAAAAATACAGTGAATGGACACCGATTTCGCCATATTCAAAGAGCTTTATCGACCTGTACGGGGGTAGTTTTTTTCCCACTTCCCACTCTTGTGGTCTTCCCACTCTTGAAAAAAATTTTATGAGCACGAAAAACTGTTTTGTAATTTTTTGGACCAATTCTCTTTTTTAAACTGACAATTCGTTTGACATTTATACCGTCTAGTAATCTCATTTTCTACGCTTAGAGTGTACTACCGAGAAACAAAATATCTTCTTCCGATCAGGATAATCCAGATATCTCTTGGACAATTTGACTTCCTGATATTTTCCCGCCGTTCTTTGATCTATGTGCGACGTAAGGATGATGTCCAAAACCGTCGCTTCACTGGAAATGAAATACCCAAGACCAAATAAAAACCTCCACCAAAAAAAATCGCGTTTATTATTTACAAACACCCAAACCCATCTCCATGGCAATATTACCTCCAACAACCGAAGAATCTTTTCCGTTTTCCATCCCTCACCCCCGCAGGTCGTTAGTGTGATTCGACTCGGAAACGGTCTCGCGGTCTTTTTGGACCCCTTCCAGGTCACAACAGTAGAGAGGACAGGTCTTGATGGAGCGGTCCCTTTTTGTGGGCCCAGACACCTTCCGCGTGGAAGGGTCCGTTCGTCGTTTGCCTTCTTCACCAAACTGTGTGAAGTTGAGACAATTCATTTCTGGGTCCTGTTCGCATACATGACTCTTTTGTAGGGCGTGTTTTGCTTGATGGGAGTTTGAGGAGAAGTGGGTTTTGTTTGCGTTGTTCGAGTTTCGGAGGGGGTTGTTCGAATGGCTCGGTCGTAATGATGGGGAATTTTTCAGTTGGGGAATTTGGCAAGCAGAATGAGCTGTGTTAAGAGATGAAATGTGTTTGGATTGAAGGATGCTTTGGGATTGAATTGAGAGTTCATGCTGAACTTTTATTTGTATAAATCCTTTATCTTTTTCATACTTCACAGCAACGTTTCCTGAACCCAGTACGTCACTACGCGGAAGGAGAAAGTGAGTAAACACAAAGCCTGTTGGGTTGATAGGAGGAATTTCCGTACGTGAATTGTGATAAAAAGACACTATTTATACTTGGGTTAAACGAAATAATCATATTTAAAAATTGTCGTTC
Organism: Tetragnatha versicolor; assembly: GCA_024610705.1. Classification (NCBI taxonomy): domain Eukaryota; kingdom Metazoa; phylum Arthropoda; class Arachnida; order Araneae; family Tetragnathidae; genus Tetragnatha; species Tetragnatha versicolor. The sequence continues at coordinate 11,215,655 of JANDEH010000007.1, forward strand.
TTTGTTTCACTCGAAATTCAGATACCGCGATGGGAACTACTTTGATTGTTAGTGACGTAGTATAGGTTCAACTTAAGTTGCTGTAGTACTCACTGTTTTTGAAGGGTGAATATAAAATGTAAAGGGTGGATTAATCTTTAAGCCGTTTTAAAGATCTTTAAATGCAAACAATCGTGTAATTTTTGTTTAATGCTACCTTTTAAAATTGAAATCGTTATTTTATCACTCGCTTCCAATTCATGAAATCCTATAGGAAAGCTTTTGTGTCTTACAAGAGTGAGCAAATATGGTTAAGTTAAAATTCCGTTAGATTGAAATTTTATAAGGAACTTTGTGAATTGTTTCATACTGCCACTTAAAAGAATCCACTTATCGGATAGAAAAAAAAAAGGATTAGCTTTTTGGAGAGCAAAGTGGATCAAGAAAGTTCAGAAGAATAGGTACTATATTTTTATCTCATCAACAATTCTGTACCATCCACCAGGCATTATCCTCTTGAGAACAGAATGTGTCCCTTCGCAATTACCTTTCAAATTTCATCCAGATGTACTTTCCTATATTCTGGTGATAAAAAAATCCTACTATCTCTCATGATTACTGTATTCTTATAAAAAATGGCGAAATTTTTCAGGTAATCCAATCCATCAACACGTTTCGTCGATAATTCCCCTCCAAAGCCTATCCGGCCTCAAAACCCGATGATCATCGGTATATTTACCGCATCCGAACTACCACCCCATGCACCCAGTAAGTACCACATACCCACAACTACCACATACGTGTCAGAAATTCCAATCCACTTGAAAAACAATTATAAAGAAGATGGAACGAAACGGTCTCGAATGAACGGCTCTCAGAGGGAGAGAGCGAAAGCGCGAAAAGTGATATTACACCGAATGATAACAAGCTTTCAAAGTAATTACTTTCGGTCCGGTACGAAAATCCGGCAGTTAGTAGTATTATTATTATTATCATTATCATTCGAGGGTTAAATGACCCGTGCGGACGATTAAAAAAGAGATATATTCGGCACGTGAAGACCTTGGTCTGTGAGAGGTTATTTAAGGGCGGAAAAAAATCGCAAAAAAGCGTTCGAAAAAGGTCGTTAAGGGTCGGCGAAGTGTTTGTGTGATTTATGATTGGTCCGGCTAAATGGTGATGAGATCGTTAGGTCCGTCGTGAGTGATCGGCTGTCCGGCTCTCCGGAGGTAGCGCTGAAAGATATGCGCATTTTGTTAGCTTATTCACAAATCCTGCAAGGTTTTTATACTTTGATATAATGCGCATGCGTCACATAATAACTAATAAGTTTTAAAGTTATTGAATCCCCACTGAAGCAGTGGTAGGTAGGATGCCTGCGAAGCATGCGGCAGTTCATGGGTTCTATCCCCAGATAATATTTTATTAAAATTTCCAAAAAAAACAGCAATAATCAAGTCCATGTGCGCATTGTTATCAAAGTATAAAGACCTTGCAGGATCTGTGAATATGAATGTGTGTGAATTTAGTTTATACCACAACCGGATGGAATAATTTCATGGAGCAGGGGGGCTTTTACAAATTTTGGAAATTTTTTTAAAGAAATGTTCTTGTAGAAAATGGTGTTCTTCAAGATTACAGTGCAAATTCTCCACAAAATAACTCTAACATACTGTAAAAAAGCTTATAGGCCGTGGGGAGCCTATTGGTATCGGAGGGTCCCGGGTTCGATTCCCCACACCGCTGAAGACCTACAAGCCAACTTATGTTTCAAGCATTTGCAGTGCACTAAAAATCGATGGAAATCTTGTTATTAGCAGTCAAATTTAAACACTTTCTGAAGGACGACACCATAACCCGTTTCTTATGTGTGACACTAAGAGCATCAACTTCAAAATTAATTTATACCAATATTTACATCCTACCCTTTATTTATTTTTTATAAAAAGCTATATTTATTTTTAGGCTATAATAAGGATCTGGAGATAATGTCAAAAAATACTTGGGTATAAATCATGGACAATAGGGTGTGTATCGAAAAAAACTTTTTTTCGATTTTGATGACGTAATAGTGCGGAAAAGTTGTCTAAGGTGCCAGAGAGTACCTGTGAATTTTTTCAGAATTTTTGGATAATTTCTTAAGGTGCCACATTGGCCCTGAAGTTCCCCATGTTAATCCAATGGGGCGCGCCGCCAAAAAGGCCGAAAATCGGTTTTTCGCCCCTCATTTCTACCCTAATCACACGACGAATGTCTCGTCTCGAGTTATGGACTCTATATGATCTAGGCTATCAGACAAAACTTGAATAATAGCCTAAATATCTATATTGCGTTTTTTTGTATGCTCAAATTTCGTCGAAAATCGCGTATTTCCTCGTTGAAATCAGAGCCCACAATCAACATAATATAGAGATTTAAGTTATCATTCAAGTTTTTTCGGGTAGCATACATCATATAGAGTCCATAACTCAAGACGAGACATTCGTCGTGTGATTAGGGTAGAAATGAGGGGCGAAAAACCGATTTTCGGCTTTTTTGGCGGCGCGCCCCATTGGATTAACATGGGGAACTTCAGGGCCAATGTGGCACCTTAAGAAATTATCCAAAAATTCTGAAAAAATTCACAGGTACTCTCTGGCACCTTAGACAACTTTTCCGCACTATTACGTCATCAAAATCGAAAAAAGTTTTTTTCGATACACCCTAATGGACAATTGGGCACATAAGACCAAAGAAGCTCAAAGTTGTGACGTGTGATTGTAGTCCTATATTCATTTTTTGCTCGTTGAAAACAATTCAATACGTGGCATCCCGTATTATTTCTTTGATCTTAGAAATTCACCAAAGATATTTTTCTTTCATTCTCACATTAAAATACTTATAACAATCAGGAAAATATACATGCATGCTCCTAATAACGACAATGTTGATGCATTGAGATGCATGACTTTTCAACTAAACTCATTCCATTTATTACGAGCATTGATGAAATAATTCTCAGAATCAGCAGTTCCATATTTCGGTTCTGACAGGCGAGCTTCGCGCCAAGATAAGTGTCGCCAATCGATCAAATCTTGCCAAACTATTCCCGTTCATATGCATAATTGATGAATCCTTTATGCAGATTGCTTCGGCTTATCGTGACAAAGATATTAGCTCTGAAGCAGTAATGGGCCTCGCTCATCTATATCGACTCTGCGGAGAGAAGAAGTTTCAAGCTGCCAATGAAACGTGCTGGGAAAAAGTTCTATGCAGGGTGTTTCAACAAGTCCTGTTGCCATGTTTTGCAGATTAGTTTTTACAGTGTGTCTACGTACTGACCTAGTGGTTAGAGCATCTGACTGCAAAATCGTACGCCTGGGGTTTGAATCCCCGTTTGGCATGGATGTTAGTTTCTGTCCTTTTGTCATGAATGTTCTCCCCCTTTAAAAAGGGTTGTGGGAGTGAATGTGTGTGTATGGCGTGGGCAACAATACGTCACCTCCGTAGATTCGGTCCACAGGTGCCCACTGGATAACGCGAAGAAAGTTTACTCCTGTTGTTTCCATTACTCCTGTTGTTTCCTTTAAATGCCAAAATTAGTTACTTTAATCGCCAAAATTTCTGATTAAAAAATTGTGGCTGTTTTTTTTTCACAATTTTTTGCAACAATGAGTAAACTATCTAAAACTAACTAGAGGGTAAGAAATTCCCGATTTTTCAACTGAACTGAGCCTTATTTTACTTTGTTTTTACAAACATTTTAATTTTCTTAGCTATTTTAACATTACAGTTATATAGGTCTATCAAATTTAACTACATTTGCTGTTCAAATATAGATTCACAATAAGTAATTTACTAATTTCTACATCTCGGGCATCTTGCGCTAATATTAAATATGACAGATAGGTTTGAAACTACCACTTTAATTACGCGCACTGTTTTAAATAACCCAAACTTCGAAAACCAACCACAAGTTTCACACACACACACACAAAAACATTCAGAAATCCCTTTAAACCATAATTTAGTTATGCAATCCATTTTAAACTGCCACCCCAATAACAACTCACAGAGATATCCACCTGCATAAAATACCCCAAAAACATGTGCGTATCGTCCGAAAACCCAGTTTCAGAGCAATCAAATTATGAAACTCTGGATTTAAACATCTGCCATGTGTGGAACGTTCGTCAGGTATGTCACCGCTAGACCGCGACGAGTGGAGAAATGACAAGGAATAATAAAACATCGAACATCTCCATTTAGTTCGAGATGTCGCCGTTCCTTAATGTCATTCCCTGATGGTGGAACGTTCCTCATTAAGCGCCATTATGCTGATTGAGTCGAGAACAAATCAACTTAATGATACCTGAGCTTAATGTAGTTAAAGAGTCAGAAATGGTGTTCGTTCATCCGAGGACAGGTAGTTGTTCCCTTTTAGGGACGAATCCTTCCCTTAATTAATTGCTTAAAATGACAGGAAGAAAAGAGAATAAAAAAGATGTCACAAATTGGGTACCTGTACTATCTGTTACCTGTCACGTTAATTATTCAATTTAGTTTTAAGGTGACGGTTATGATGATTCAACTATCTGTACTCATTAGTTTGAAAAATTGCTGTACATCATTTGATTCACTTAGAGTGTATGTTATGATGGGTTTGAAGCTGTTGATCATGTTAGGTTCGGTAAGGGTGAGATCGTTCAAAAGTTTCAATGAAATTAACATAATATAAAACTTACTTTTTTATCTTTTTTAATTAAATAAATATATTCATTAATTAAATTTCTATAATTTAAAATAAAATAATCACATTTAATTAAAACAAGCAAAACAACTCAACCAAAACATGTAACTGCTGAGTTACCCGAAAGAAGTCACAGCACGTCCATGGGTTAACTGATTTATTTTATATGACTGGAGGGGGGAAATAAATAAAGTGTGCATTTATATTGCACAAAATATAATTGAAAGCAGATTAATAAAAACGCTGTAAAAAGGAAAAAATATGAGGGCTAGGCTATCTATAACTATAATGGTCGAGAAAAACTGCAGTCTCTTAAGCAAAATTACGCTATTTGTTTTTCATCAAGGTTCCATTAAATTCTTCAAGGATGGAAATAAACCCCACTTTATCGTAATATGCTGAATATCAATAAGGGGAAAGTCGAGTAAGATTGCAAAGCTTTGCCGATTTTTGCTGACCTTCAATATGTTATTGAAACATGAATAAAGCTAAACAGAATAGTGTATGCACTTCAAATTTTTGACAAGCTTTTGCAACGCTAAGCAAACACAGTAATGAACACTTCAAATAAAAAGGGTTTTGATCGTATTGCAATTACGTTGTGACTGTGCTACGTGAGAGATGAAGATACTTTACAAATGCTTGAAACACTTGTGTTGCGTTGTGTTGCAATTGTGTTGCGATTGCGTTGCATTCATGATAGTGTTGTGAAAGTGTTGTTAGAGAGGGACAGTTTTTAGATGGTTATTTATTATAATGTTAAGTGTGCTAGAGCTTTTACTATCAAATTATGCATTTTATGTTGTAATGTGTTTATTTTTAAGTGGAGCGTTTGCAGTGTACTTTATCAAGTATTTTACTAATTATTATTAATATACGAATTAATCTAGTTTATGATAATTTTCTTCTACTTTCAAACAAGTCTCTATCTCTACTTAAATTCCGATATCTGCAGAAAGCGAAACATAATAAATCCCCGAAGACCTAATGTTGTATATACTGTACCTAAACCTGAAAAAACTATTTTTTGCAAAAATTTCTTTTACTAGCCCCTAAGTTCTTTCACTTACTACCTTTGGAAATTAAAAATAGTCTAACCTAACATGCATTTAAAAAGAAATTAAAATACTTTTTGTTTTCTATTGGGGACATTGAAAACTTTTTTGTTTGATCTTGCATTACTTGTGTAATTATAATCCATTCTTATTTTTTTGCACGACTGCTTACCTTACGACCGATAGTAAACCCATAATTTACGACACCCTGTTTGCCACTACTAATTTCCCGATTGATATTGTACTTATATTTTTTTCCTCTTGTTTTCACGTAATGTTCACTTTTATGTTTAAATTTTTATTGTAATTCCTAGTGTAACAATTGTAACTACTGCTTGTTCACCTACTGTTGAACCAACGATAGTAAAAGGGTCACGTAATTTTTGGCTTCAACAGTATTTTTTATTTTATTTAAAATATACTGATTTTTTTATGTATATGGAGTGTATAACTAAGGTTAGAGGGGGTAAATGTATCTTCCCCTTTCGATCAATTGCCCCTCAGCTTCTTCCTTTCTCCCCTCCGAGTATGTCAAAATCACGTGACCCTTTTACAATCTTTGGTTCGACAGTACATGTATCATTCTACGATTTGTTTGTTGATTATAAAATATAAATAAATAAATATTAATATCGCATAAAATATTGGACGAAAATAATCATAGACGATAACAACTTTTATCATTTTCATGTATGGAATGGATGAATGATATTATTGATATACCTAGAATCATATTGAGCACCCGTAGCTGATTACATGCTTTCGTATATAACAAAGAGACAGAGATGGAAGATAAAAGCGCATAGAGAATAGACTGACCATATTATTAGATTTTCTCTTTATTATCATCATTGGAATTATTTTGCTTATCCTTACTATTTTTATGCTATATGTGGTCTTTTCTTCCCAGTAGTGTGACAAATAGTCTATATATGGGCGAATCCAGCTTAGTAGGTTCCATATGTTGTACTACATAAATTACATTCTTTTAGTGGACATATTAAACATGTTATAAGTATAAATACGCAGAATGCGATAATACCGAAAATATCTACACAGATATTTTCAAAAAATTTTATATACTGCCTATATGATGTGTCGTAAACTCAAGAATAATGATAATAATAAACCACGAATAAAAATAATTTCCCTTCACAACAGTGGGCTACTTTCTATATGGTAAGTGTGCTCTTTATAAGTGTAAATGAGTTACTTTAGTTAAAGTAAGTTTCTTGTGGTAAAACATGAACTCATTAGCATGATTGATTCTTCAACAACTTATAGCAGAAGTTTTAAAACTCTGGGATGTGACTTTATTGTGAATTTATGCCTATACTAGACAGCAACTTAAGTTGAACCTACTACGTCACTAACAAACAAAGTAGTTCCCATCGCGGTGTCTGAATTTCGAGTGAAATAGTGTATAAATAGTGTCTTTTTATCACAATTCGCGTATCGAAATTCCTCCTATCAATCCATCAGGCTTTGTGTTTTCTCAGTTTCTCCTTCCGCGTAGTGACGTACTGGGTTCAGGAAACGTTTCTGTGATGTGCAAATCAAATTCTTAAAATGAAGATGATGTTGGCCGTGTTAGGATCTGTTTAGCAAAAGTGAGTCGCAATACTCAAAATTTTTGAAATCCTTGATTCAGATGATATGCTTTCGCATAAAACAACGCGAGGAGACAAAATAAAATTAATGTTTTTTTTAGCTTTTTGTGGATTTTTAAAAAACACTACAACAACATGCGATGTTTTAAATGCATCCTGCGACGTCGCAACCTTCCATTTCTCAAACCCGCCGGCATTCATGTTGTATAATTTGTTGCTTATTTGAGTCTAAAGTTCTCGAAGAGGGTTATTTACACTAATTAATCTACATTATCCTTAAAGTTGTTCCATCAGTGGGCCGGATTTGTGTGGTGCTAAGTTCACCGAATTAATCTCGGGTAATGGAGACAAATTGGCCGAAAATAACATTAGATCTAATGCACGAGTTGTAATCCGAGGTTCAATAAAACTAATGGAAGAAGGGAGTTAAAAGTGGGGAGAACTCTAAGTAATGAAATTGCACGCAGAAGAAATTTCGAAAGTTGAAACGGATTCTCTGTAAAAAGTATTAAGGTCTCCGGTAGATTGTAATAACGATGCATAGAGTACTTCTAATAAACTTAACTAAGCTATTGGTGGTGGTCTAATTATATTAGCGTTTGTTCATATTTACTACTAGAGTTTCTTTCGGGTTTGGCTACATGCTACTGTGTTTACAAAATATTCATTTGTATTGAGTAAACAATTTACCGGATTGCTTTTAAAATCATGTTTTTAAAAAAATTAAATATCTGTAAAAACATATTTTAAGTCTGTGTTTTTATATTTACAAAATATCGCATTGTTCAGTGTAAAGAAATGAAAGACTTCTTAAATCATTTTTTTAAAACAGTGAAACATATCGTGTTGTGATATGTTTTATAAAAATTAATGATTAAACAAGGGTTTAAAACTATTTTTTATAAACAACATTTCCTTGTGCAGTTTAAAAAAGTTAAAAATTATTCTGCTTATTTATATCAATTGTTAACAAACCTAAAGCACGGGGCTTAAAAGAGACAATGTAATGACTCAATTTCCAATTAATTTTTTGTAATTTTTTACAAATATGGCACCAATTTATTATTTTCAATGAAGGATATTTCTCATTTTATATGGTAGTGAGACATGGGCAATTAATGAAACGGAGGAAAACAGGCTACTCATTTTTGAAAGAAAGATTCTTCGGTCAATTTTTGGAGCAGTGAAGGAAAACGATACATGGAGAAGCTTACATAACCATGAAATATATACTAAATGCAGACAACCTAACATCTTGAGAGTTATTAAATCCAACAGAATTAGATGGCTCGGGCACGTTTTTCAAAGTGCAGATTGGGACCCTGTCTCCGGTAGATTGTAATAACGATGCATAGAGTACTTCTAATAAACTTAACTAAGCTATTGGTGGTGGTCTAATTATATTAGCGTTTGTTCATATTTACTACTAGAGTTTCTTTCGGGTTTGGCTACATGCTACTGTGTTTACCAAATATTCATTTGTATTGAGTAAACAATTTACCGGATTGCTTTTAAAATCATGTTTTTAAAAAAATTAAATATCTGTAAAAACATATTTTAAGTCTGTGTTTTTATATTTACAAAATATCGCATTGTTCAGTGTAAAGAAATGAAAGACTTCTTAAATCATTTTTTTAAAACAGTGAAACATATCGTGTTGTGATATGTTTTATAAAAATTAATGATTAAACAAGGGTTTAAAACTATTTTTTATAAACAACATTTCCTTGTGCAGTTTAAAAAAGTTAAAAATTATTCTGCTTATTTATATCAATTGTTAACAAACCTAAAGCACGGGGCTTAAAAGAGACAATGTAATGACTCAATTTCCAATTAATTTTTTGTAATTTTTTACAAATATGGCACCAATTTATTATTTTCAATGAAGGATATTTCTCATTTTATATGGTAGTGAGACATGGGCAATTAATGAAACGGAGGAAAACAGGCTACTCATTTTTGAAAGAAAGATTCTTCGGTCAATTTTTGGAGCAGTGAAGGAAAACGATACATGGAGAAGCTTACATAACCATGAAATATATACTAAATGCAGACAACCTAACATCTTGAGAGTTATTAAATCCAACAGAATTAGATGGCTCGGGCACGTTTTTCAAAGTGCAGATTGGGACCCTGTTAAAAAACTTTTTTTTAAAAAACTTTTTCAAAGATTGAGGGTACAAGGAAAAGAGGTAGACCAGCAACAAGGTGGTTGGACTGTGTGGAAAGAGATTTGGAGATCTTGGGAGTACCAGGTGGAGAAACCTAGCAAAAAGTCGTGCCGCCTGGAGGATGCAGACTGAGAAAGCCTTGGCCTGCTGAAGAAGAAAGGATATTTCTACAATTGACTTAAATGCATCTCGAACATTTTTTTTCGAAAATTAATTTAAAGCAAAATAGTTATTTTTATGTATGTACTACCAGTATTTAAAAGTAAAAAAAATATTAACTAAATTTATATAGCATATTAGCTAATATAAAATCATACCATCGATTTTTTCTTATACTTTTTTTCTTTCAATTTACTTTTCAAATATTATTTTGGCGCACATTCTGTTTTTTTAAATACGCAAGTTTTCTCAGAGGATGATCACTATAGAAGAATTTACTACAAGTGAATAAATGCCTTCTGCTTTAAAAAAAAATTTAATTTAATTTATCAGTCTCGTTCAGCTTATCTCATTAATATTATTCAATGTTACTCTTCCACAGCATGATCGAATGGATTGCTTTCGATTTAGGTCCATCTGCTGTGTAGGCCATTAGCACCGGCTCTAATTGCGCTATGTTTGCTGTCCGAATTAGAATGCTTCATTAGGACACTCGACCATTTATTGAATCTGTGAAAGACGAGGAATAACGTAATGTTAGAGCATGTTGTGTCCATGATGTATTTTGTAATTTTGGTGCAAGAAACAGGTATATACAACACACTCAATCTCAATTTACTTAAGATTATTTTTTGGCTATACCTCAGCTATTCTAGTACTTATTAGGGATGCTGTACATGTTAGGCGTCCCTAATTCGAAACAGCAACCCATGTTTTTAAAATGGTAAAGCAAGGGGACACATAGGGACTAGATTTCAATACGGGTAATAGAACAAGGGGTCGTAAATTAAAATTGAATAAAGGAAAATTTAAGACGGATTGTAGAAAGCATTATTTTTTAATAGGGTAGTGGATAGATGGAATGCGTTGCCTGAAACAATTGTAAATTCAAGTGGGGTAAATGAGTTCAAGAGGAAAATTGACAGATGCTGGGATTCCGGTTAGTTTGAGTTAAAAAGACTGGACCAACCTTGCTGGGCTTACGCCTGTAGTTGGTCGACTTAATTTGTATTTGTATTTGTATATGTATTGCTATTTGTACCATGACCCATCTGCCATTTTTTTGCCAGATTTTCACTTACACCATTTCAATCCTAAACTGGCTTTTAAAATAGATACCTACTTACCCCCAAAGCTTACAATTTAAAAATTCAAGGCATGGTAGTGTTATTATGCAGGGTGCAAGAAACAGGTATATACAACACACTCAATCTCAATTTACTTAAGATTATTTTTTGGCTATACCTCAGCTATTCTAGTACTTATTAGGGATGCTGTACATGTTAGGCGTCCCTAATTCGAAACAGCAACCCATGTTTTTAAAATGGTAAAGCAAGGGGACACATAGGGACTAGATTTCAATACGGGTAATAGAACAAGGGGTCGTAAATTAAAATTGAATAAAGGAAAATTTAAGACAGATTGTAGAAAGCATTATTTTTTAATAGGGTAGTGGATAGATGGAATGCGTTGCCTGAAACAATTGTAAATTCAAGTGGGGTAAATGAGTTCAAGAGGAAAATTGACAGATGCTGGGATTCCGGTTAGTTTGAGTTAAAAAGACTGGACCAACCTTGCTGGGCTTACGCCTGTAGTTGGTCGACTTAATTTGTATTTGTATTTGTATATGTATTGCTATTTGTACCATGACCCATCTGCCATTTTTTTGCCAGATTTTCACTTACACCATTTCAATCCTAAACTGGCTTTTAAAATAGATACCTACTTACCCCCAAAGCTTACAATTTAAAAATTCAAGGCATGGTAGTGTTATTATGCAGGGTGCAAGAAACAGGTATATACAACACACTCAATCTCAATTTACTTAAGATTATTTTTTGGCTATACCTCAGCTATTCTAGTACTTATTAGGGATGCTGTACATGTTAGGCGTCCCTAATTCGAAACAGCAACCCATGTTTTTAAAATGGTAAAGCAAGGGGACACATAGGGACTAGATTTCAATACGGGTAATAGAACAAGGGGTCGTAAATTAAAATTGAATAAAGGAAAATTTAAGACGGATTGTAGAAAGCATTATTTTTTAATAGGGTAGTGGATAGATGGAATGCGTTGCCTGAAACAATTGTAAATTCAAGTGGGGTAAATGAGTTCAAGAGGAAAATTGACAGATGCTGGGATTCCGGTTAGTTTGAGTTAAAAAGACTGGACCAACCTTGCTGGGCTTACGCCTGTAGTTGGTCGACTTAATTTGTATTTGTATTTGTATATGTATTACTATTTGTACCATGACCCATCTGCCATTTTTTTGCCAGATTTTCACTTACACCATTTCTATCCTAAACTGGCTTTTAAAATAGATACCTACTTACCCCCAAAGCCTACAATTTAAAAATTCAAGGCATGGTAGTCTTATTATGCAGGGTGATTCAAAAAACATGAGCATAAATGATAGGGGGTGTAGCTTACCCAAAGACAATTAAAATATTACTATCTCCAAAGCAATCCTGAGTCATACAGCGTCAACAAGAATTACAAAAAGAAATGGGAAAAATCAGTCCTTGCAGGCAAATGTTTAGGAGTTTTGCCCATGAGTTTTGAATCACCCTTAATGCAGAACAAAAGAAATATCACGGTAAAAAATATGGAATTCTTATTGGGGTCCCTATTTCGTTGGTCTACATTTCTAGAACCTAGACACATTCAAGTTACAAACTGCCATAAATAAAAAAAAACAAAATTGCTGAAAATCCAATTGCTTTCAAATTTTTTGTTAAGTTTTTGTTCTACTAATGCCAATGAATTATTCCATCCTCATAAAAAGATGTTTTTTTAAGGTGCATGTGACATATTTTTAAGTAATTTAGTTAAAGTAGAATAATAGAATACAGCGGGCAATATCAGCATTTTTTAAAAACAGTTAAAAAAAGGAATTTTTCCAGAAAGAGGAAACAGATCCAAATCCAAAAATCAACATGAAAAGTTTCATAAAAATTTAGTTAATTAAATATTTAAAAATGAAAATCGACTTTGGCTTTGTTTAAGATTGAAGTACCTACGTCACAACTGATTCGCCAACAATGACTTCGAATTGTTTTAACAATTAAAGTATGTATATTGTAAGTATAGGATTTAAGTACGTCACATTTTGAAATTTGACGTTTTCACGCCCCTTTTTTAAATTTTATTTTTTGAAATTAAATTTAAAAATTAATAATCATCGTAATTAAAAAACGTACAGTCCGCTCTAGGGTGCCTCTTTCGAATAAAAAAATAAATGCGGGAATTGAAAATAAAAAAACCCTTTAAATTATGTGGTTAGGAGCGATGAATCAATGGATTAAGCAAAGAGACTTTGTCATAGGTAAACATGACTTTTATTATTCTACGAGATGTTATTTTAATTCTAAATCAAACTTTTAAAACACTCAATAATGACAAATCCTTAATGAAACTTATATTTAATATAAAAGCTATTTAAAATTATTTTCATTTAAAGAACCTGAAAAAAGAAGCTCATTAAAATTTCTTTTCACTACTCTGAGAAAGTTGGTTGCTTACAGTGGAATAACAATCTTGATACTAACCTAAATCTGTAAGGTTTCGCATTTAATAATAATTTTATCCCTAACCCTTCCACGTATCTCTCAATTTAAATAAAATATCAGAGATAAGATAATACGTAAAGAAAAATATCATAAACATAATTACTCTGACCAAAGCAGCCACTTCTAAGTATTCTTGAAGCACAACTATTGATGTGGGTTATGAGAAAATTCTGCTTTTGAAAATAAAAAAAGAGCGGTGGTAATTCTAAACCCTCGAACGGTGGACTTTGAACCCAAAAAATTTTAAAGTTTATTCACTGCATAGAAGAAGAAACATCGGTTTCCGAAACGGCTTTTCCATACATTTCAATGAGCGTGCTTGATGTGAAAATATGAAAAGAGCCACTAAAAATTTGGAGTAGAACTTTTGAATATTATGGCTTAGAAACTATTCCAATCTTTTTTCCCCTCTGTCGGTGATGAATAACTTTGAAAACGGGGAGAATACTTTTGAAATAGCTCGTGTGGAATGGAACACTTGTAAAAATCATTCTAAATATATAATTCGAGTTCATTCATAGGGTGGAGCGGAGAATGTGTTTTTTATCGAAAATATTGTAACTGCGTTATAATTTTGAGCTAAGTCAAAACTCGAATTCAAATTACTATCTTTTTTTTAGATTGACTGGAGGAGGAGGATATTTTTCTTTTTCCTCTTGTGAAACTTCACTCTGCAAATGCGGAAAACAATTTTGTAACGTTAAGTAAAAGCAATAATGAACAGTCAAACATTGTTTTGATTTCATTGCGATTATGCTGAGATTGTGGGCTGTTTGAAGAAATAGAGGGTGTTTCAGATAAGTGTTTCATAACTTCTTAGGAGGGGTATAGGACACCCCTAGAGCAGGGGTTCCCCATAGGCTTGATCCATAGGACCCATAGGATTGACTGAAATCGATTGAAAATTTAAGCCTTTAGGTTCAAGGGGTCCTCGTCAATAAATTAATTGTAAATGGGGTCCTCGACAAAACTTTATCGGGAACCCCTGCCCTAGAAGACTCGGAATCAGGGCCTCCTAGGAATGGGGGTCGGAAATCCACCTCTAGCGACCTAGGGGTGTTTATAAGCGGACATGGGAAGTTGTAAAATACACAGTGGAAATAGACACTTAAACATTTTAATTGGATTAAACCAGCAAAATAGTCCGATTCCTGTATTTTTTACATAAAAATCAATTCAGGAGCTGAAATGTCAGCTTCTTATTGGTTTTATGGAATAAATACTTGAATCGAAGGTTTTATTTCGATCTTAAAAGGCTAAGTGTCAAGTTCCACTGTGAATTATTCAACTTCCCATGCGTACTTTTAAAAACCCCTAGGTCGCTAGGGGTGCATTTCCGACCCCCCATTCCCAGGTGATTCTGAATCGTCTAGGTGTGCCCTACCTTTCCTAGAAATTATGAAACACTTATCTGAAACACCCTGTATGGTGATGTGAATGTGTTACTAAAAATTGCAGAGATAAGAAAATGTGTTGGTATAGTCTTTCGATCCAAATTTAAGAACACTTCAAAAACCTATTTTTACACTGCGAAAAATTATCGCCAAGAAACAGAAAAGCTCTGGCAGCAAAAATTGCCAAGGCTTTCCTTTACTTCTTTTGACTGAACTTTTTCTGTGGGGAATATTTAGGGAGATGACCCACTTGAATTTCCGAATCGAGGAAAAACTATACACCAGTCTGTGTTGAGAGAAAATATGTAGTTAAATAAATATAATATTACCAATGATTATGTTCCTAAAAAATTGAAAAAAAATTGTAACATGCTATAAAAGTTCCGTCAACAGAGAAATTCCGTATGTAGGAAAGATCAGAGTTTTTCCGCTTCTTGACGATTATTTTTCTGCAGTCACACAATATTTAGCACATTTTTAACACTTTTCAAACATATTCAGAATGCTATCAAATACAGGAGTTAACCCTTTATGCCCCGACGGGACTTGTAAGTCCCACTTCCCAATGTTCCAAATTTGTCCAATTTTCGTCATTTAAGGCCAAATTTCGTTTACTTCTAGTTGCAGTTACGTGAACTTGACATTTTGGGACGAGCTGTGCTACTGAATTAATATGAAGCTCATATACTTAACATACTTATAGGGATAACGTATAAAAATAAGCACCAAATTAATCAAGAATAGAAAAACATTCAAGAATGTAACTTACAATAATCTCGTATTATTTAAAAAGTTTTAACGATTCAATCAGAGAAAATAAATATCATAAAATATAATCAAACTGTCCGAAAATAGAGAAAAAAATTATTTTACTGCTAATATGTTTGAAACGTACTTTAAAAAATATTCTCATATTCTATGAAATACCTTATTGTATTTTGTAACTTAAAAATAAACTCGATTCCTAACCCAAAACATCGATTTTAGCGTTATTTACTGAATGCAATTCATGGCATGACGCCAATGTAATGGATTCACTTTGCTGTTTAGAAAATGAGAAAACTAGAATATGGTAGCCAATATTCAATAACAATCCCTTAATTAATGTTAATTCAGCTATCAGAGTCTAAAAAATCCACGCACCAAATCTTTCCCCATTCGAAAACTCAAATTTTCATGAGGTATCGTGAACGTTCGTGATATCAATTTTCACGTGTAAGTCATTACTTGCGCACGAAGCAACCCCCAGAAAATTGAGAGGGGGTAACTGTTTACCCCGAAATTAATATTCATCAATGTAGTGCGTATAGGTCACGAAATTATTCATCTGTTCTTAATTGCATTAGTCGTCTCAAAGTCAATTCTATTTCCGAGGCAAAGTTTTCGTTCCAAAAACGGAAAGTTTTGGCAACGGTTTAATATGCAAATGGGCACGGGGAAGAGGAAATTGAACAATATAAGCGCGCCGCATAAAAGGTTTCGGTGAAAAAAAGTGAACAACAAAAAAAAGAAACAAGAGGGAAAACGACGCCGAAACCAAAGTAGCAAGAAATAGAATATTCCGAATGAGGGGATAAAAGGGTAGGGGGGTTTAAAAGCTCCCCAAAATGAGGAAAGCGGAACAGAATTAAAAGGAAAATCGGTTTCACTTGCTGCTCTTCGGAAACATTCTAGAACTTCTTCCGTCTGGTTTTAAATGAGTTTCATTGCGCCGTGATATTGCCAGATGTAATGTCCCGAAAAAGTCGGGTCTTATCGTTCGGGATGGGCTGAAAAATCGGCGAGTTCCCTTTAATTATGAGCTCGCGTCGGGAGTTAATTTGGAAGGATGGTCGACAGGGGAGCGTTCCATTTGTCATTCGGAACAGGTACCTGCTCGCCAAATGGCCCTCCTCCTCCTCCTCTGCAGTTGTTCCTCGACAACTAAACTCGTTCGTGGGAGTGGGGAAAGTTCCGAACGCGATAGCTTTGGAATGGAATGGTTCGGTTTCCTTTTTCGTTGTGTTACTTTTTTATTCCAATATTACAAAGGGATGTGTTGGAGCCGTCCATAAATGATGGCACACTTTTTTTGCCCATTTTTGACCCCCCCCTCTTTGTCACATGTCATGCTCTTAAACCAACAATATGTCTAATACACGAATTTGAAAGTGCCCGGAACAAACCATTTTATTTGAGCTTAGTTTTACCCCTCTTGATATTTTCATTTCTATCTATTTATATTTAAAATGCCTTTTGAGATAACAATAAGTATACAGTCGTTTTAAAAATTTAAGGGTTTTTCGTTGATTTTTAGCTGCAGGATGTGATGTCACAACTTTTAAACCCCCCTCCCTCCCCCTTGTCACAAACTGTCACAAATTGATTAACCCCTCCCCCCTCTGAGCATGACGTCATTTATGAACTGTCGCATTGAGAAATATTGTTAGTTTTTATAAAAGTCTATCCTTCCAAGATCAATACTTAATGGCTTTCTGAACGATTGCCTTTTAGAGTATTGTTATTCAAAGTGTATTCTTATGATTTATTTCCTACGTAAATTATAAATATTTCGTTAAAATGTTTAATTTATTAAAGTTGCATTGCAAACACTCTTTCCCAAAAAATTAACACATTTCAGAACCCTATTTTGTCCTCAAATTTACAATACTTTAGTTGTATTTTGTTAGATAGAACACTCCAGCACTTTTGTATGCAATCGCTGCATATTTGAATGAATGGATTAATTACACTCACTTCCAAAAGTTACACGTGGAGACGAATATGTGCTGGACTCTTCGGTTGTTGATGACCTTGTTTGAGGGGTTCTCACAAGCTCACATACCCTATTAATATCTATTTTTGTTGTGTAAGTTTGCATTTAAAAATAACTGTGTTAATGACACAAACATGACGTTATCTCATAAATTATGAAAATTCAATATTTTTCTCTGAATGTAATTCTTTGTTTTGTTTCATGAAAAAAATAGAGTTATTTACTTGCAGCATTTCGTGTCCGTCAAAGAATACGTGTCTATGTTTTAGCACTTAACCGCTCCGTGCTTAACTTTTGGAAGTTAAGGTATCTGAATCTTACAGTAAATTTCATGTGATTGTTACAGTTTATAATAAAATCCCTTGGCTTAAACCATATATTTTTCTGTATTCATTTTATGTTTTCTTTTACATTTTGTTTAATAAAGATTGATTGATTGATTGTGAAGTCCTATCAATAAATACATGGCTATTATTTTGACACTTATAAACTCAGAATGCCCATCATTAAAAAAATATTGAGTCTGTTGATCATAAATTGATCATTTTTAAATTTAATTTTATTTGCTATTCCAAATAGGTACCTTCTTGTCAAAAGGCCCTCCTTCGTCTAATGCATTTCAACTCATTCTTGGGAGTGGGGAAAAGTACAGAAAGCGATAGTTTTGGAATAGTTCGATATTTTAGCTATGTAACTTTCAATAATCAGGAATATGAAAAACAAATAAAAAAGACTGGATTTTAGAAAGTAGATGAAAATATTGATAAATGCTGAGAGTTATATAATATTTTAATTCTGGGGGTGTATATAATTTTTAAATAACATCTAGACTTGTGAAATAGCAATTTAATGATTTTTCTCGATATTTGTGTTTTTTAAAGTTGACCATCAGCCTATAAACCTGTCTTATGATGTTTATTCATCCTGAATGTAATTAATTCAAATAAGACTTTAAAAAATGTTGAGAAAGTGCAAAAAAAACCGTGTGATCACAATATAGTAGAAAATGGAGTCTTCCGGGCTTGTAGGCCGTAGTCTAGATGTAGAAAATCCAAACGTTTCGACCCCTTCTACGGGGGTCATCATCAGTGGATAAAAGTTAAGAGTTAAAAAAGGATGAAAAACTGACGAGTACTGCCCACTACAGTACCAGAATTATAAGGGGGAAGCCATCGAAATCCACAAACATAAAGCCAACTTAAACAAGGAGGAAGGGATTACTATCCCACGTATCTGGCACTCGGCTTTAAAAAAGTCAAGAATTAAACCATTCCGGTCCAGAGCCAAGGACTGAGTGACGCTTATTCGGGATTCGAACCATCATCGCTGCATTGTCATCGCTACTTTGCCTATTTCACCATTATTATTTTTTTTCCGCTCATTGGTTGGCATCACCATCTTTACCATCTGTACGAGTTTACTTCCACGTGTCAACATCGACGTTTTTAATCATCATTTTTTAACTCTTAACTTTTATCCACTGATGATGACCCCCGTAGAAGGGGTCGAAATTTTTGGATTTTTTACATCTAGACTACGGCCTACAAGCCCGGAAGACTCCATTTTCAAATATCAAGACTCCATTTTTTTCCGGCCGTAGAAGCCTTAGTAGTGTTAACAATATGGTAGTTTTGGCTAAAACAGAACCCTTACCTTTAAAATTGTGACTTTAATATTAAGCACACAAACTAAGATTTATTTTTATTTTTATAAAACATCTTCAGGGAAATCATTAGAAAAACTCGTAATTTTTATTTATATATCATTCTTTTATAGTGAAATTTATTATTTTTTTAACTAGTTAGGATTTATTATTAACTTCTTTTTAAATTATCACCCTTCTTTCTATGTATTCAATTATATATAATTTTAATACTTTTACTTCGCTTGGTGTTACATTAATATTAAAAATTTTTTTACATAATTCAAATATTTTGTTTAAGACAAAATATGTAAAAATTTGCAAATCAAATCTTATCTTGAACCTTAAAGCAATTTGCCATACTTAAGAATATGAAACATATCGTAATTATATAAAAAATATTGTAATCTTTAACATACCTGAACCAGCTCTTATCCATAGAAAACTATAAGTAGCCATAAGTAAAAAACACTAACTAGAAATAAAAGTTATGTGAACTTTAATTTAAAATCCAAGATTCATTAGAGTACAGTAAAAATAAGCAGAAGGGAAATTTCGGAGCGAATGAAAAATTTTATTTCTTAAGATTTAATACTAGGTTCTCCGTTTTTCAAGTCAGAATGGTGAAAAAAAATCCTCTAGACGTCTTTCTTTAGACGTCTTCAATTTTTCGCCGTTATTCAATCTTAGAAAAGTGGTGACTAAAATATGAAGAGGAGAGGTATTTAAAGAGTGTGTTAACTATATCGAAAGAGTGTACTGGAGATTAAAATAGATTCTAAAGATACAAAATTAATTATTAGTCTATAGCGATTTAAAAAGGGATTACAGATACTGTATGTCAGACTTGGGGTTTTGAAATTCAAATGCTACATTTTATTTTGATTTTGTAATAAAGAAGGTAAAATTTATATCAAATGGAATATCCGGGTTTATACAACGTTCCTCAAAGTATGCGCTTTTAATAGTAATGAAGATAATATAATGTGACTTATTCTAGTTTAAGTAGTCCCTCCGTTTCCGATCCAATTAAGTCTAATATTCACAGGGACTTTATCGTTAAGGAATTTTTGTTTCCAACGAAAAAAAAAACATTCATAAATCGGTAATATTAATAATTTTATTTCGATATTATCAAGCTATCGATAGAGCCTTTGCGGTACTACCCATATAACGATAGTTGCCAACATTTTCCCCCATTTCTAGTCATGATTATTCAGAGCGTATTGTGTGTGTTTCAGAAGATACATTGCAACATGACATTCTCTTCAATCGATAGCGACGCTACATCTAAAGAAAGTCAAACAAAGCAAGCAAGCATCCTCGAGAGGTTCCTTCAATCACAAATCCGCTCCTTAGACCCAAATCATGCTCAATGACGTCGTTTTTAATTTAACCTCCCGCTCTGTTTCTCAATATATCCCATTCATGCAGGTAATGAAGAAGTCGTCTGCAGGTAAAGACAGGGAACTGAAGTGAATTTGATCACCGCAGGTAAGGGAGGGAGGGAGGGAGAAGTGTGTGTACTTTTCGGAACGAGCTCCGACGGAAATCTAAATGGAAGGAAGGCTTATGGAATGACAAAAGGTTTTTGCAATCTCCGGTCGATATTGTCTTCTGGAACGGATGTGGATTATAAAAGGAGATTTTAAAGGGTGTTTCACAAACTCAGCCCAAACTCTGCACTAAAAAATGACCGAAGAATTTTATTTTTCGAAAGATAGGTAGTTATATCCCATTATTATTCCATTCCACGGTGAGTGCATGCATACGAAATTTATTTTTAACATATTTGCATATCATCATATGTAAATAACCAGGGTATTGTTTTCCATTTATAAACATTTTTGACGTACGCCAGATGTGACGTCATACCTTTTTCTGTAGTGATTTCATCGAAAACTATGGGTCGTATGGGTTGTAGTCTCATACTTCTTGCAAATTTTATCTAATTCATACAAAAAAATCTTCGTATGCAGAGTTTGGGTGGACCTGATGAATCAACCTGTACTTAAAGTTCCACTATGAAAAATACCTCCAAAGAAAATGAAAGTTACTGCGCCGATTTTTATCAAACTTACGTAAATTGATACATTTTTAGGTCAAATGTAAAATGTTAAGCTCCACCAAAGATTATTTACAGTATTCAATGACACTGAATTTAATATTACTAAATGAAATGACTGAGACATGAGGGTTTCAGTTCAAAGTTGTATCTAATATTTCTTACATTTTTAAAAATTTCAATTTCCAGAATACTTGCACGTTTTCAATGGCCCTCTAATTAATCTTTTTATTTTATACTCGGCCTTTTTTCCACCATATTACAATGTCCTTCCATCAGTGATAGAAAAAAAATTCCCTCGTACAAAGATAATCTCAGTCTTCAATTGATTTTTAAGAAACATTAATTTTTCAGAATTAAAATATACAGACGGAAAACAACTTGCCAGCTTCGTTTTCATTTCTGTAAAACTCGTTTTTCCTTCATAGAAGACGACATGCAGGAAAACAACTTTACCAGTCTTGTTTTATTCCCTGTAAAACTAGTTTTTCCTTCTTAACAGACAGTATGCAGCAAAACCAAACCAACCAAAGCATGAAAATAACTACTGTAAACATCGCTACAGGTTCAAATTGAGTTTTTCATCAGCTGTAATTCTAGGCATGAAAGGAATATTTTATGAAAGGCCATTCAAGGAGGAACTTATAGTAAAGGCGTCCTCTTCAACACTTAAGAATATACAGGGTGGTTATAAAATAACATACTTACTTAATACTGGTCGAAAAAACTTGAAATTTTAAAAAGGGATATGTTGAAGGAATGGGAATTTTTTTTAAACAAAAAAATTAGTAAATTAATTAATTTAATTAAGTTTTTACCAGGGATTTCGGACCGTCGCCAGAAGTCTAGAAGGTAAATGTTTATTAAAACTAGCATATCAGACACTTAAGGAAAAAATAAATTAAAATTATCCCCTTTGCTCAACAAAATTGCGTGATTTTTTTAGGAATAAATAATTTTGTTTCCCTTAAGTGTCTGATTTGATAGTTTGAATAAGCATTAAAACATTTACCTTTTAGACTTCTGGTTAAGGTCCGAAAGCTAAGACAAAAATTTAGAAAATTAAATTACTTAATTTACAAATTTTTTTAATTGAAAAAAATTCCCATCCCTTCAAAATACCTCCTTTAAAATTTCAGATTTTTCCCCAATTAGTTTCCTCTGTAGATAATTTTAAAGTAGGTATGTTATTTTATAACCACCCTGTAGGTGAGAAACTTCATACTTTATTACTAACTTGGTTTTTTTCTAAAACTTTCAAAACATGGTTAATTGTGTCGTGTTCTCTATATTTATTTAGTTCTATTTATCTTTAGAGATAACAAAAGTCAACTCTTTTATAATACAGTTTTAAGTTTATCAAAATATATACACTTCGAATGCGTGAAACACTTTTGGAACGATAAGTAAACACTACAATGAAAATTTTTTTAACAAAATCGTTTTGATTGTATTGCGAGTGTGTTGTGGGAAAAAAAAGATAAAGTAGTTAAAGTGTAATAAAAATTTAAGAGCCAGAAAATATGTATTTATATTGTTTCGATTCCAATTTAAGGACAGTTTTAGATTTTAAACACATTTTTCAGCACATTCCTGGATATAACACATTTCCAACACTTTCCAAACATATTCAGAATACTATCACAACACAGTAATGTGCGTAAACTCACAACTCTCAAGCGTCGCCTCCAGCCAGGGACCGGTTTCGTCCTTATTAGTACTAATCAGCACGGCATAGGAAGGCAACGCAAGAGAGCGGAGGGTAAGTACTAGTCTAGCCGACTATTCCCGAAAAAGTGGTGACCATTGGTTAGTCATCCACTCATCTGGTGGAATGACTTGGCATTACTGGATCCGATTTAATTCCCGAAAGACAAGGCTAATAGAAGGAGTATTTCATCATTATTGCTGGTTAATGAACAATAAGTGTAAACTCACAACTATCAAGCGTCGCCTCCAGTCATGAACCGGTTTCGTCCTATCTTCCGCTCTCTTGCGTTGCCTTTCTACGTTGTGCTGATGAGTCCAAACAAGGACGAAACCGGTCCATGTCTGGAGGCGACGCTTGACAGTTGTGAGTTTACACTTATTGTCCGCTAACCAGCGATAATGGGGTAATAATAAATTCCTTTCATTAACACAGTAATGTGTTAAAGTGTTCAACCTGAAAACACAACAAAAGTGTCGTTAAGTTGAGGACAAAAAAAGTGTTAGTGAATGTGTTTATTTTTGTATGGAGTGTTCGCAGTGTAGACAAGAGACATAGTCTTCGCTCTAACGTCATGTGTTTAAAAAGACAAAAGGAACTGACCAAAAAACAGTTTCCAGACGAGGCGAAAATAAAACCATCCACCAACCAACAAGTATCCTCGGGGCCTCCATTTGTAGACGCAATCGACGTATCCGTAATCAATGAGCGCGTGTGGGGCATCGTATGTCAGTGGGGCAGCAAAGAATAATTGGTGAGAGAATCAATCATTTACGATGACAAGGGCAGAGATGACACGGCCCGGGGTTAACAGGGGGACGGTCACGCGCTTGTGGCCACAGATTCTAATTGGTGAAGGATTAGGCCGATAATGAGCTGGAATGGGATAGATAATTTCATTTAGAAAGGATTTTGTGTACGTGTTTCGTAAATCGGGCTTGAATGATAAGACTTTGAATAAGTGTTATCCTATGTAATTACCGATTTGTGGTTTATGAATAAGGGAGATGAATGAAACTTTGTGGGTTAAATTTGGTTTATGGGAGTTAAATATTAAGTACATATATTTCCTTATTGGTGATTATTTCGTTTATCCATAAAGCTAATTGGCAAAGAATGGTTTTATTGAATCCCAGATTCCAGATTAAATCTATAAAAAATATTTTCTCCAAAACGGGTTGGAACGAAAATGGATTTATTTAAATGACTAGGGAGCTACCGCCCCCTGCTCGCTATCGCTCGCCAACCCCCGTTAACTGCTTACGCAGAAACTTTTGGACCACTTCGCAATTCCTCACAAAACCCAGCTCACTGCACTTACTCACTTTATAAAACAGTCTTAAAACAGGGGTAGTACTTCTCCGGGGTATTCTTTCAAAAATGGTGAATATTTATCAGTTCCTTTATGGTAACATGAATTGACGGATCACCTTATAATTCAAAGAAAATTAACAACAGAGCAATGTAAACATTCTTTTACCCATTTCCCTAAGGTAATGTTTTTTTTTTCACACATCCATTAAGAAGCACTGAAACATCTCAGGAATAAATTTAACTTTCGTAAAACTTGTAATGATTGACTGTGAAAAATGTAGTAATTATCGTAAACATCGTGAAAATTTAGAATTTTATCTTCATGAGAACAAACTTCGAAGTTGTGTTAGTTTCAAAGCAATGACACCGAATATCTAGACTTCCAACATTTTCGATTTTTATCTTTATTTCTAATACATTCACCCGTGTTATCTAGTTGTTAACGTTTTGGCATTATGAAATAAGTAGTTACATTTTACTACCTTAAAAAACATACCTGCAAAAAGATATAAAAAATAATAATTATTGTAAAAAATAAATGCAAAAGTTCAAAATTTCCGAAAGCGAGTTTATATTTTATTGTAAATATAGTAATGATTAGGTTGCCACAACAACAAAGATAAATATAAAAATATTAATTTGCTATTTAAAAAATAAAAGATAAATTAATTATACATAAGTTTTAAATATAATTAAAACCGTTTGAACAACAAAAATTAAAAGTAACCCAAGATATATTTTTTAAATTCGTGTTTATAAATAGAAAGATGATTATTTTATCTATTTGAATATTAAAAACCAGTGAAATATGTTTTCAATTGTTTTAAGCTTAATGTAATGTTTTTCAATTGTTTAGTTTCTTGCTTTGTAACTGCGACCTTATCCGAAATCTAAAAAAATGGAAATATTTTAAAATTGAGAATTTTTTTGAAAAATCGAAGGGTCTACTCGGAAATCCGAAAAGAATCCGGACGTTTTGATACCATATATGTGTCATTCCGTTCAGTAGTTAAAAAGCCTTTCTCTGGAAACCGTTCACCAAAAACTTTTTTTTAGAATAGAGAGATTCTGTCTAATATTGATCGTTTTAACACATAAGTACGTCAATATACAAACAAAGGACTTGAATGGCATCATATTATTGTAATAATAATGTTATTTTCCAGGTTATATTTTTTTCAGCTTGTTCGTTTACAGATGGAGAACAACGGTTTAGTTAACGTTGTTAATTTGAAGTAAGGGTCATTCCATGCCAAATCATCCAGCAAAAACCCATTTTGATACCCTTGGTTCTCAGACTTTCATGAAATTTTGCATGCTTAATGTATGAATAAAGATTAGAAAAAATATCAATTTTTATCCAATTCTGTCAAGTAGTTTCGGAGTTTCGGCCGTTTAAAGTTAAGCCCATCTCGATTTCAAGCGGGCAATTCGGGCTCGTGTTATTTTGCGTTTAACGCTACCAAATTTTTATTTATTTAGGTAAAAGCTTCAAATTTCATTTATTTACAGCCAATAGTCTACAAAATAAAATGGTGGGGTAAAATTTAAAATTGAATAACTTTATAGTGGTTAAAAAGTCGTCTAAACACGAAAAAAGTGTTTTTCATAGTGTCTTACAAAAACGCATGAAGCACAAATCTCTATAAATACTTTCTTATAAACTATGCATTAATAGAAAGAAGAGGAAATTTGCTTTCAAACAGTGAAAAAAAATTAATGGGGTTTGGGGTTTAAAGGGTCTTTTTGGATAGTTGAAAATTAGAAAGTGGTTCTGATAAAAAACCACCTTAACTTAAGTGCCAATAAAGAAAAAACTGCTGGTCCAAACATCACTTAACTTGATAATAGTTTGAAGAAGGATTGGGATTTCACGTTTTTTGAAAAAAAAATTAGTTTGAAAACACACAACTAAGAGGTAAGGGGACTTAGTCATGCGTAAGTCTGTTACAGATAAGCATACTTGCCGCGAGCTTTTCGTCTTCCTCACTAGATGGCACCACGATGTGATATCAAATTTCCCAGACTAGTACTGAATCTTATTAGATAAACAAATTAGATTGACTTCTACAGAAATGACCATAAAACAAAAAATTCTCTACCAAACATTATCAAACTTGACAGAAGAAGTATTGATAAGGTAATTTTGTTATTCCTATAAAATAGAACGTCTATATCCAGTAGTTTTTTCTTTATTGGCACTTAACCTCAGGTGGTTTTAAATCAGAACCACTTTCTAATTTTCAACGATCCAAAAATACCCTTTAAACCCCAAACCCCATTAATTTTTTTTCACTGTTTGAAAGCAAATTTCCTCTTCTTTCTATTAATGCATAGTTTATAAGAAAGTATTCATAGAGATTTGTGCTTCATGCGTTTTTGTAAGACACTATGAAAAACACTTTTTTCGTGTTTAGACGACTTTTTAACCACTATAAAGTTATTCAATTTTAAATTTTACCCCACCATTTTATTTTGTAGACTATTGGCTGTAAATAAATGAAATTTGAAGCTTTTACCTAAATAAATAAAAATTTGGTAGCGTTAAACGCAAAATAACACGAGCCCGAATTGCCCGCTTGAAATCGAGATGGGCTTAACTTTAAACGGCCGAAACTCCGAAACTACTTGACAGAATTGGATAAAATTGATATTTTTTCTAATCTTTATTCATACATTAAGTGTTCAGACTCAATTTTAACTGTGACTTTTAACTGTTTAATTTACTCCCTTTATAACTGCAACTTTAACCTTCTTACTTAACTTTCGTTTTTGACTTCATTGTGTGTGTACGTGAAATAAATGTTCTTGTCTTTTATACTTTATCAACGACTCGGATATTCATTTTAATCAATAAGAACATTAAGCATGCAAAATTTCATGAAAGTCTGAGAACCAAGGGTATCAAAATGGGTTTTTGCTGGATGATTTGGCATGGAATGACCCATAACTAATTTTCAAAAACAAGTACGCAAGAAGGAACGTTATATTTTCATTTAATTAAACTTATTAAAGTAAAAAGGAAAGATGTGCTACAAAGATCAATAAAATAAACTTCAGTTTTAACTCCATTATTAATCCAATGTTATTCATAGGGAAAAAATATCAATGTATCAGCATACCTATTTTTGATAAAAACCTTAATTAACATATTCCTATTTATAATATAAAATCGTCACATTTTTAAAATAAGCTTATTTTTTCCACTCGAAACTAAAACCAGGAATACCGTGAATATTTTTACATTATTTTCCACACCTTTAAAACTATCCATTTCAATTCTTACAAAGTTGCATCTTTGGTCATTCTAACACAAGACAACGATTTCTGAAGGACACACTAACTCAAACTGCAGGGTTTAATATAATAGTTACAAGTAAACTAACATAAAACATAATTATCTCTAACCCAACTTATCTTGCATCATCACAAAAGCATCGTTGCCAAACACCATAACTTAAACTCCTCATAAATAAATATGCGGCTCAATACACTGTAGCATCTCGAAATACTATTATACGCGCCCGGCAGTAGTACTGCAAAAGAACCGGGGAACCGAATTTATTCATGGATTAGGAGCCATCTTTTACAGGATTTTGATACGATTAATGTCGGGTTTATTTTATGCCGAAGATCGGTGTGTGCATACTGCGTCGGTTGATTTAGTGGAGCGTATACGCTCCGTGTCTTAATCTATGCAGGGTTTAATATACGACAAAGGGGATTATGGGAAGGGATTCAGAGCGTAATGGAGCGAGGGTAAGATACGTTTATTTGTGGAACTAGTACTGCTGAGAGAACGGATTCTGATTTGTGCCTCTCTGTGTGCCTTCTGATTAAGACAGTGGGGCAGAATTTGAGTTCTCGGGGGGGTGGATAATGTCGTTTTAATGAGGATGTTACTTGAAATGTGCGTTGAGCTGTGATTGGGTATTTCGCGAGGGGATTAATGTTGTTTTAGTATTAGGGTTCTTATTGGGTGGATTGAAGTGTTCTTTTGATGCGGAAACCGTCATTTTTGGGAGGGGGATAGACGTTTTATGAGATCTGCTTGTTAAGAAGAGTAAGACTTCATTCTTTGATAGTCATAGGTGGGTGATAGGTTCACAGTACTGGACAGGTGTGACAGGTAACCATAGTATATCTATACTATATTTATTATAGTATATACAGAAAGGTATGCACTTATAGTTATATACCGATAAGGACAGGGACCATTGTTCATTTTTATCCATTGAAAGTGACCCGGGTTCTGTGAGATGTATGGCAGCAGATAAGGGTTAATCTAAATATTTGAAGGACAGTGGGGGGGGGGGAATTAGGCACATTTCTCGCTCCTTTCAACAACGTCATATTTAAAAAAATCGAATATTTCTAATTACATGAATATTTTTTAAAACCCCTAAAAGAGCAGTATAACCCTACAGAATCGCCATATCTTTACGCTGCATTATAAAAAATTCAATCGAGAATGCTTAATACATTTATTTTTAATGTATTACAATATACTTTAAAACTTTAAATCACTCTCCTGAAAAATCAGATTTTTTTGTGATTTGACACTATTGAGAGGAGTGTCCGACATTTTACTGACTATTTACTGACTATGAGGACATTTGAGAGGAGATGTAGTTTTATGATTAAAGCGGAGATATATTTTTTTAAGGTTTAATTACACGCTATTAAAAATATGGCACCTTACACAGATAGCGGTGGATAGAAATGGCCTCAGTAGATGAAGAGTTGCACCTCGATAAGGAGGGACTTCCCACCTAGACAGGGAGGAAGGTTCCATAGGATATTTTAAAATCATAACAGTTTTTCACCATTCATCGTAATAAAATGATTACCGGAATACCAAAAAGACATCGCTTTTTTTCCCGATATAGTTTCAGAATTAACATTTACTGCCAAGTGAAAGCCACGCTACCAAAACTAGAATTTAACGATTCCTTTGTAAAGAAGAGGTTACTGACAAGTCAAAAGATGGAAAGTAATGCATTTCAATCACTCATTGAATCTGGAATTCCTTGTAAAAAATTACTATCTTGATTCGAACTCATGGATAATTTGATGTTTTTCAGCAGTCCCTTCAGCTTAGAATAATCCAAATTGTACTGCAATTTGATTTTTTTTCTCAAGGTGACTCGACTGCAAAAACCACAGACTCTCTGATAGGTACCCCAAAAAAGTAAAATCTTCTAAGTTTTACACTAGAGAAAAAAATAATCACACTGACATGAGTTCTGACTAACTATGAAGGATATCATTGCAGAAAAATCGCTACAAAACCCGATTCTTTAAACGGATAGGAGGTGTATCCGGATTCCGTTCTCGGCGGGGCCATGATCCGGACAGTTGGGGTCGGGACAAATGCGTCCCTGGGGCCTCTTTTGGCCCGGATTGAGATAAGTCGCAGGGGCGGTGCTGAGTTATGGGGAACACAAAAAGCGTTATTCAATCTTCCTGAGCCTGAAAATATGGGTTTTAAGATTGAATGGGGAATACAACGATTTTTAAAATTTAATTTATTTCGATAGAGATTCTTTAAAAAAGATTATATTTTTTTTCGAAATCTGCTCATTAGTTAATTTTTAAAAAATTAATAATTACAATGAGCAGAAGGGTTTGTGAAAAAAGCGGGGTTTGGTGCATGAAGTAACTTCTGCGCATGAGCAATGGTTAAATCCAATGGTGATAAATTCTTTCGGCAATGGTTAAATACTTTTCTTTGAAAGTGTTGATTTGTTGAAGATTCGGGAGAAAGCAGAAGGGACGTGTCACGTAAGGTACACCTCCAATTCTAGCGATCTTAATATTTGAAAATTAATTTAAAAAAACTAATGACAAAAAAATCTGAGAATTTGAAGAAATGCGTTTTATAACCCCATCAAAGATTTCCAGTAGTCGAAATCTTTAATTTCCACGAGTGTTGTATTCTCTATTGGGCCGTTATTAGATTTGAATGTGGAATGACATCCGGTATTTTCGACCATAAGTGACAAAAGAAACTATGCATTTTAAAGGATATTTGTTTTTCAAAGAATTGCATCTGAATTATTCTTTTGTAGAACACGATATTTTTTAGAATAGGTAATGCCTTTCTTCAAAGATTTATGGAAACTAAAAATGATTTGAAAAATCATAAACAGACACTTAACGTTCGATTGATTCTATTTTGTGAGATCATTTTGCTAACACTTCTATGCACGATTTGACAAGAAACTGCACAAATATATTAAACTGTTTTATCGTGGTCTAGTTTGACAATATTTTCCCTTATTCTGCTTTTCAAAATAAACTTATAAAATTATAAGCTTATTAAACAAAAAATAAACTGATAAAAAAAATCAAAGCTCTTTAAATTATTTCTTGCGATGAACTGTATTAAGCTATTACCTACCCAGTAGAATATTAGGCTTTGTAAAAGTCCATACACATATTTATGGTCACTTATTTATATATATTTTTAAATTTTAAAAGGATATTTCTGCCTCGCACATTAGGAGTACCTAATATAAAAATTGAAATTATCCTTAATTCAATCATAATGCTCTTGGAATATATTTGTTTAGAGGAGTATTAAATTAAAAAGTTATCTGTTAATTAGTTTATGGAATGAAATTATATGTAAGAGGTTCTTAAGAAATTAATGCATATTAAGACTTAATTATGAATAAGAACTTGACATAAAGTTTCGTATCTAACTAAAAAGCATTATAAATGTGTATTACTTTCTCAACAATGGGGGTTGTTTTAAATTATTAAATAAGGAATAATAAGGAGCAAAATAATTAATCATCTTCCTAACTATTAGGTTCAAAGCAAAAGAATCACCAACTTTTTAATAATAGTTTATCATCCCTTCCTCAATGTCTGAACAAAGGATTCTATCATCTTAAATAAGAGAACAGGTTCATTATATAATCATCACAAAAATGTATTATTAACGATTATGGAGAACCAACATCCTCTAGCTATACAAGCATTTCTTAGAATAAATATTTTATAACCTACACTGAAAATGCATGATGAAACACTTATATAAATTAAGCACTAAGTAAACAATAATGAACACAGTTAATCAAAAGAATTTTGATTGTATTATTTTGTTACGATCGTTTTGTGCGAGAAAAAGAATAACTAAAATTAATAATGAGATAAAAGTTACAGAGAAATGTGTGTATTTTCGATTCAAAAATTTGAGAACAATGGGCAATACCAGCATTTTTTGAAAACAGAAAAATGCATTTTTCCAGTAAAGGAAATGAATCCAAAAATAAACATGAAAAATTTCAAAAAATTTTAGTTAATTAAATATTTAAAAATAGAAATTGGCAAGCCCTTTTTCTTTGTTAAGAATTGAAGTACGTCAAAACTGATTCGAAACTAAAAACTAAACTAACAAAAAACAATTAAAGCATTAGCGAAAAAAATCTTGTGCAAATGTTGACAACTCAATTGAAAAAACAACGTTTATTTTACACAATTTAAAAGTTTAAAAGTAGTAGACAATTGTTTCGGGGATCAATGGATCCCCTTCATCAGTATTGAAGCATTCGAAGCATTGCTTAAAATCAATTAAATGAAAAAAAATAAGTATCGCAATTTTAAAAAAATTCCCAGTAGTTTCCTCTCTTAGGTACCTCTATCGAATAAAAAAATGCGAGAATTGTTCATTTCAGATCCTTAACATATTTTTTACACTATTTTTAGAACATATTTTTAAACAATTTTCAAACATATTCAGAGCACTACCACAACAAAATAAGGTGTTAAAGTGTTCTACCTAACAAAGTGTTGTAAATTTGACGACAAAAAAAGCATCATAAATGCTTATAATGCTTAAATGTTTGGAGTGCTTACAGTCTAAGGTGAAAACTGCAAATAGCAGCTATAAACAAAACTTTTTAAAAAAGTAAAAAAATCCTGTAATTACAAATTCATTTATAAAAAATAAAATTGAGTTAGAAAGTAATTCATATCCATCTCTCTTTTGTACCTTGCAACACATAAATTCATTTTTATCAATAATGCCTCAATAGGAGAGTTTGACTCTATGCTAAGGTTTGAGATAAGGTTTCCTTCTTCTTAAGTAACAAGTTGATCATGCAATTATTATACAAAACACATCACTAAAAATGAAGGATAACCAATACCTATAAGTATTTTGTTCAATTCCGTTAAAGGTCCCGCTAAATACCGCCAATCCCTTTTAGACTCCAAAAAGTATAATTGTTGCTAAATAATTTCAAAAACATGGATTAAAATGTTTAATTAAATCTATAACTGTTCAATTTATCATTAAAAATTAAAAAAAAGGTTTATATTTGAATATTAAGCGTTCAAAAGAGAATGGGGATATTTTCGGGAAAGTTAAAGGAATTGAACCAAGTATTTTTTAGAATAAATCTTTTTCTTAAGGTAGGCATGCAGTTAATTTATATAAAGGAAAAATCACCCACAAGATCATTCATACAATAAAATTACCATGGATTCAACTCCATCTGCCCTTTATACCTCCTCCAATAAATAAATTTATTTCCGTTACAAATGCCTCAATACGACACTTGAGACGTTAAGAATCCAACACAATGCCGCTAATAATAGAAATTGCAGCAAAGACTACAAGAGAGAGAGAGAGCTAGATCCCCGCATTGTGTTCGAAAAGGTCCCGGGATCTCGACCCCCCCTTATCGAAACTTTAGCGCAGCGGTGAGTCGGAAAGTCGCCATTGTGCCTCCCGAATGCCCTCGAGATATCTGCAAGAAGTCACGGAAAAAAGCCATAGAAAATGCGCCCCCACACAAAAAGTATCGAACTAAATAACATAAAGACGGCAGGGTGGAAAAAAATGCATATTCCGAGGCGGTTCTTCTTCGATGGGACCGTGGAGGAACTGTGTAAAGAGTGAACTTCGAACATCCGTCCCCGTCGAAGCCATGGTTAACTAGACCAGTGATTCTCAACTTGTTATCCGTGTGATGATTACAAGGTCCATTGATTTGTGTAAGTACCTAGTGGCCCTTGGGAATACAAATGCAAATATTGACGACCAACAACAGGCTTGAACCCCAACAAGGTTGGTCCATTCATTCAACTCAAGCTAACTACCGGATTCCCAGTATGAAAATGTTCAGAATCTGAGATAGTGTTCTGTCGAGAATGTGTTGTGAAAGTAGTGTAGTAAAATATAGGGAATCTGAATCTGTCTAAATTTCATATTGATATACCGTTGCCTGTCTCTAAAATTTCCTTACGACACTTTCAAGGCAATTTGCAACACAACCGCTTCAAAATAAAAAATATTTCACTTAGGCTAAGCGCCCACTAGAGACTTTCGTCACGGCGACTTGAACATAACTGTCACTCGAGAGCAATGTATCTCTATGATGAGATTTTCTTGACAATCGGCCAAGAGTATCGTAGCCTAATGCGCGCGTTCTATTAGGTCATCCCGAAAGTTTTGTCGCTCTTGGGAGCATCTGTGTATATAAGATATTTTGACACTTTTCCATTATGTGATACCGATATAAACTGTAATTTTATCTACCGTCACCTTCGCATCTTGGCTTGATTTTGGGGTATAATCGACAACTGAGCTTTCCTCAAATCCATGATAACTTGCTACTTCATTTCTTTTCTGCTCAAAATTTTGAATTTTTCCTAAAGTTAAGATTTTAAAATTAAAATTAACTGGCTACTTACATAAAACAATTAGTTTTAAGTATTTTTAATAAGTGTGGATAATTTAACCTATATTTTAATTTTTTCTGAGGCATCCGGAGAGTTTGATTGCAATCATCCATATTAAATTGCTGGATTGCTACCCCTGACCTTCTATTAGGAAAGATCCGGATGATCATTTGCAGGAATCTAGATCGCTGGAAATTCTACCGCCGCTATTCAAAAGTACTATAAAATGAATTTAAATTTATGAAATAAATAGGATCTTCCGTACAACCTTAATATATGGCTTAAAATTAAAGTGAATTTCCTTTGAATTTGAATTTTGAAAGTTTTCAATTAATGACAACTTTAAGTTAACAAAATCTTATTAATCGTAGAAAC
Organism: Tetragnatha versicolor; assembly: GCA_024610705.1. Taxonomy (NCBI): domain Eukaryota; kingdom Metazoa; phylum Arthropoda; class Arachnida; order Araneae; family Tetragnathidae; genus Tetragnatha; species Tetragnatha versicolor. Next base: position 11,249,876 of record JANDEH010000007.1, read on the forward strand.
TAGGAAAGCTTGAAGAGTGAGCCAGCAAAAAAGGAGCCAAAATTTGCCAAATTGGGTTGAGATAAAAGTAGAAGTACTTTACTGGTTTACCGTAATGGAAAAGTACCAAAAAATACATTGTACACAGACTGTCCCAGAAGCGACAAAACTTTCGGGATGACCTAATAGCTTTTTGCAATAGCCAGGGTGATAAGTTTGTCTCAGTCGCCACGACGAAAGTAGCAACGCAGGGTTGCCCTACCAACTATCTCTCATCGTATAATACCTCCACGATTGGGACCATCTGCAGAAGAGAAATAAGGAGAGAAAAAAGAGCGGGGGTGTAGCAAGAAAAAAACGTGAAAGATGAGTTCACTTTTCTGGCGCCCCCAAGGGGATTCCGGAAAGGTGGGTCTTATTCAAAAGTCGAGGAGTTAATCACAGATGAAGGGGGAAAAGAGGCTTTTCGAAGTTATTAGGTGCCCCAACGTACGTGGGAATTTTCGTAGAAGAGAGGATGGAGGAGCGCTCTTTCGATTGGGTAGAGTAAGTCACCATATCTTGGTCAGTGAACAAGAAAAAATAATAATGAATATAAATAGATAAGATTTTACGTGGTTAACCCCTAGGTAATAGGAGAATTCATTGAGATGACTTAAAGCGCACCCTAGGAGCAAAATACGAAAAATTAAAAAAAAATTAACTAAAACTAACGGAGACAGAACAAAACTTCAATCAGGCAATAAGGAAGTTGCATGTGTCAGATTTTCATAAACATTGAAGTGTTCCGTAAGTTTTTTGTATGGTAAAATGAAATATCCAGTCAAATTTTGGGAAAAATGTACAGGTAATTAAATATTTTAATTTAAAAATCGAGAAAAAAACATGCGACTGAAAATGCTTATGTGAAAACACCGTACGATGACGTCAACAATAATACCATCAACTCCGCTGCTTTCCAACAATGCATCAAAAATTAATAATACTCCAAACAATACAATAAAAGTAAAATTCAAAATACAAAACCCTGAATTACTGCTACCCCCAATTCTGAAATTAATAAGACTCTTTGGAAAAAAACAGAAACCGAAAAACAGAAACCGCACGATGACGTCACATCCCAAACTCTTAGCGTTTTTGCGCGCTTTGAAAAAGGGAATTTTTTAAAAAAATTTTTGCTATCAAAAAATTTCTCGATCGACCTCAAATTTAGGGATAATTGCTTATTTTTGCACGAAGAATACATTAAAAAAATTTTAAAAAAATTTGCAAATTCTTCATTGTTGGGAATATTATAAAAAAGTGCAGAAAGAAATGCAATGAAAATATCTTAAATATTCGAAAAGGTATTAGCAAGCGAAAATAGCACTCTTTCAGGCATCAAAAAAGAACATAAGCTATCAAAGTTCATTTTAACTCGCAACCTCTATAAACCTGAGAGTAAGCACAATAAAATATCCTCATTATAAAATTCGCTTCCGTTACCGTGACCTGGATATCCCTGATCATTAATCTGTTTGTATCTGAAACATTTCAAAGAAAGCACGAAACCATTCACGTCATTAAACTGCAAGAATGAAAACAAGTTAGGAGAGGATGAAGAGAAATGTGTTTACGAAGCAAATAACTGATACAAACTAATGCAATGCTTCCAAGCTTTGTGAGGTTGAAATTTAAGCACTGATGTCATTTTTTGATGAAAAAAGAACTTATTTTACTGGTCTTTTTTATTCAGTCCAATGTAATACCGTTTATGAAGTAATTTTGGGCTAAACGATAGTTTCCAAAGTAGTTTTAAAAATAGATGACATAGTTCCAAAGTGCAGATTAATCTCGTTTATATCAACGGATAACTCACACTCCATTTAACATTAACCCTTTATTTACCGCATTATGATTCGCTGCAATTTTTTTCGTGCAAATACTTTTTTGAGTCACTAAATTGAAAATTAAGGGATATACATAAAAAATAATCATCTTTGGAAAATTGAATCCGCTAGAGCCAATTACTTAAATTGATACTTTTGGGTACTGTCAGTACACGGAGTGCTAAAATATTCTCACAATACAAGAAAAACATAGCTTTTTTATCGCAGTAATAAGTCTTAAAAAATAATACACTTAACTTTTTACTTTAACTACTTTTTTGCGGGAACAAAAATGACAATCATGTGAATCCGATCGAAATGGCAGCTAAACTTACAACTTCAGTTAAATCTATTCGCATTTCCCGCTAAAATACTCATCATAGAACCTTCGTTGCTTTTTATCCTGGAAGAGGATAACTGTAAGAGTGTTCCTGCAAATTATCGTCAATATATTCGCAAGGATGGTTATTCTATGTAATTTTAAAGTTGGTGGTACTTGTAAGTACCGTCGGTAAATAAAAGGTTAATAAATTTTACCAACGAAAGTTTATCTCGTCACATTTATGACATACACCTACTTTTACTACTTCTTTATTCTCAAAGCAATAGGTAACACAAAGCCGTATATTAAAAAAACTAGAAGGAAAACTGATTTAAAATCATTTTATTGGGACATATCTGACAATCAAAAATGTAGTACTGTAGTATTTAAAATGACACAAAAAAATTCTATCAAATTAAATTTTCCAAAACATAAAAGAAATCAATCAAGTATGGAACATATTTTTTGTTGCAATCAATTTGTCCCCATATCGGTTATTCATTTCAGAAATGAAATATTAGAATTAAGTTGAATGCAAAGAAAGAAAGTATCTGCCTGATATTTCGATTTTTCAAAAGGTTAATAGGAGTCGCTACTCATGGTTTGATTTGAAATGCGTGTGTTTAGGATTATATTTTCTTCTGTTGTATTTACTTTTTTTACCTTTCAAAAGAAGCAGCCATGCTGTTGAGGCATTTGTCAAAGGTTCTGAAACAGCAGAGTCGATTTTATTAAGATTCCTAGTAGAAGTTTCGCTATTTTTATTGCTGCCCTTTTGTCGACTTGTTGCATCGCAATCTTATTATTCAACATCGAAAATAGTGATCCAACTCTGATAAAAAAAATGCATTATCATTGTTGTTCTACGAAGAGGCAATCTCTTATCTCAAGCGTAGAATTTAATCCAGCTTTTAAATAAAGTGATGAAGCATCTGTATTGGTAGTTTTTGTATTGGGAAATTTTGAAGATCCCATCATTAAAGCCCCTTCTATGTTGAATAATGATGTTATGAAGTTGAAAGTTTAAGCGAAACTAAAACTTGCAGAGTTTGCTAAATCGTATATCCCCATCTCGATTTTAGTGCAGATGCAGATATGCTTCTTATGCTTTCGAGTTTCTTTTCATTTCGTATATTTTGTTCTATTTTGTCATTCCAATGATTCCATTTATTGCTAGCAATAGGAGATTAGCACTCTTTCCAAATGGTTTTACTTATTCTAGTTTATATGAAACTAAGTTTTAATATACTCCTTCCTAACTTTATTAAAGGTTATTGGAAAAAAAAGTGAAAGGAAAAATGGTACAATAAAATAGATTCCTTGTTTCGAATCACTATAAACCAGGATTGAAAAGGGAAACTGTACGAAAAAGACAACTTCAAACTTTTAGTTAACGGTACATGTTGATAACGGAATTTAAAATATAAAAATGTTTGAATTGGGGGAAGTGGAGAAATATATTGGATTAAGCAATTCTTAGTGAAAAGAGGATATTGAAATGCCGAGGAAAATCTAGAAACTCGTACGGTGAAAATGGAAATTTCTCTCTATCTAAACTTAAACCCTTGATACCCATTCTACAGTTTATTAGCAGTCTTTAAATGTTTTATGTAATATAGGCTTTGTAAATATAGTATAGATCATATTTTTGCCCATTTTGAGATTTACATATTTTTTCATGTTATTGCTTTTGGATTAATTAATCATACATTCCCCAAACTAAATTTTAAAATGAATGAATTTATTATTAAAACGGAACGATTACTTGGAACGTTTATATTACCTATGCCTATGGTTATCCTTATCCTCATTTACATAATTTTTTTTTGCATGAGCAGGGAAAGTAACTATAATATTGTACATAACTGATAAATTAGGCCCCTATTCTAAGTAAGAAAATGTTATCATTAATTGCAAAAATATTTTCAATTAAAAGGCTATGTACTGCTTAGCCAACGATAGTAAAAGGTCACGTGATTTACTCGATGATAGTACGCGACTAGTGTGTATGAAATAAAATCTTCATATTGATATTAAACGGTTCCGCTCCTTGGTTAATATCATTATGGAGATTTTATTTCATGCAAGTCGAGTACTATCGGCCGTGCAACGTCTGTAAAAATCCCTTGACCCTTTTACTATCGTTGGTTAAGCATTACATTAATTTTAATCATATATTTACCAATTGAGAATCCTCTTCCAAGTCTAAATCGAAATAGTTCTTCAATGGAATCCCATTTCCTTGTGGATGAAAGTAGGTTCCAAACTATCCAACTTCTATCCATCAATCTTTCCAAAACACAGATGCTCACTCTTAAAAGCCCCATTCACCCCTCTAAACCTTTTCAAACAAGATAACTCGTTTAGCCCACCATTCCCTAGAAATAAATAACTCGAGAAACCTACATAAGCGTTTCCGGGAACAGCAACTAACTCAACTCAAAACCCTGCTGCATTTAAAAAAAACAGATTCAACGCGGCAGTGTGGCCAGGACAGCCAGTACAAACTGCGGACGGAAATGGCCATGTTAACTATCGGAAAGCCATTTCCCGGGAACGCCACTTAAGGCAGCCCTAACGAGCGGTGAGCCCCGGCATTGCTTATTAGCGATATCCAGGTTTATGACCCTCTTATGACTCGGGGAGAGATCTTTTAATAAGGACTCTCTCCTATCCCGCCAAAGATGGGAATCATCCCTTCGATGGAGACTCAAGGGGGCCGTCCATGCCTTGCTTCATTCACTTTTCGTCCTCGGTTTGTTAGTCACCGCTGCAAAAGCGGGAAATTGTAACGCTGAATAAACACAATAGTGAACACTACTAATTCGTGAATGTTTTGAGATTGAAAAGATAGTGATGCAAAATTGTTACTATTAAAAATGTCAGACGTAGAAAACGCGTTCTTATAGTACATTGTTCCCTCGTTATTCGCGGTAGTTACGTTCCGAAATATACCGCGAATACGCGAATAACGAACCCAGTTTCAAAACACGCATATAGGGTAGGTGGGGGTAATTGTCCGCATGGGGTAATAGTCCGAACGGCCTTTTTTTGATGATAATATTCGATTATATTGACTGCATCGATACAGTAGGTTCCTTTTACAACCCTCAAATGGCTGTGAAAATTTCAGAAGAGTAGCGTGTCCGTTGTCCAAAAAAATGAGGTAGGTCAGTTTTTAGTGTCCTTGTTAGAGTATTTTTCTCACTTTTTCTTCATATTATGGTAGAATAGTCATATTTATTCAATCCATCTATTTTTTTTCCGAAAGAGCCTTTATTTATCTTTGAAATTACATCACTATACTCATGTTTACTTTTGTTTTCAAAAATCAGTACCACTTTGTTGTTGTCATCATAATATGGGGTAATTGTCCGCACTGATTTTGGGGTAATTGTCCGCATTTTAAAATGTGGGAATGTTCTCATAAACTCCATAAGAAGAAGCTTTTGTTGAAAAGAAAGACAGTCCTAAAACTTTCCAAACCTAAGGAAATCCATAATGCAAGGTTTCATGAAATGATAAGTTTTCCTGACAATTTGGCCGATTTTACGCCGGTAAAAGGATTGACTTTGCAACTTGTGGAGTAACTTTGCTATATAATGTTTTACAATGTTGAATATTGTTGTGTAGTCTTCCTATTGTGAATATACCTCAATTTTGATGTTTTTGAATTGGAATATCTAATAATTCTCTTATTTTATTCTATTGGGGTAATTATACGCACTGCGGATAATTACCCCAAAAAATGGGGCAAATGTCCGCAATTTTTTTTTCTTTTTAAAGTTGAATATTTCTAAAATATTTGCATCTCAAGGCTGGAAAAAATATGAATTGATAGGCCATATCCTAAGCTTTAGATTACATACCAGAAACTTATTAAAATAATAAAACTGTGGGCCACAAAAATTCAAAACCAAAAACTGCGGACAATTACCCCCACCTACCCTATGATAGTATAACTGATATAATGGTTCGATTTCGTCATTTATTACATAAAACTTATGAAACTGGTTCATGCAAAAAAGTAGTTTTAACTGTAAATTACTCTGTAAATAATTTGTAGTAAATACTAAAATGGTTACTAGTTAAAAAAACTTGCTTAGTAAAAGAAGTTACGTTTTTCCAAATGGTTTTACATAATAAATACCGGAATCGAACAATTATATATTTTCTGCCATTTATGCAAGTTTCATTGCTAAAAAATTTTGAGATCGAAATACGCGAATATGCGAGAGAGAGCCCACTGTAATAGACTGTAATTGTAATTGTAGACTGTAATAGACTGTAACTGCCACCCACTGTAATAGACTGACAGCAAGCTGTGGCAAATGAGTAATGATAATACGAAAACAACGTTTATTTTGCACATATAATTTAAAACTTTAAAACATACATAGATTCAACCAATTTTGCATAAAAGTATTATGAAAACGTTAAATTCATTAAAATGCAGACCAATAAATGCAACAGGCATGCGTTGTAGGTAGATAGACTGCAAAAAGAAAATGTCTCGAAGAAAACATTTTAATACTAGAGTCTAGTTGTTTGGTTGTTTTTAGTTTTATGGCACAAGGAACAAAAGTCTGACCAAGGAACAATTTTCACTTTAATCTATCTATAACGCATGCCTGTTGCATTTATTGGTCTGCTTTTTAATGAATTTAACGTTTTCACAATACTTTTATGCAAAATTGGTTGAATGCAATAAATGCCGGAATCGAACAATTGTATCTGTTTCTGCACAAATATGCAAGTTTTTTTTGCTGATTTTCACCCCTTAAAACTCATTTGCGACCCCCTTTCTATACCAATTCTTGATCGTCTTGATGAGTACTATCATCCCTCCAAGTTTGTACTAGACCTTTTGAGACACCCTGTATATTTACTGATTTCCATGCTTACATCGTCACACTTACGAAGAGAATCCAAGTATCCTATGTCTGTTATAAAGTTTTAAATTATATGTTCTTCTAGTTCTAGAAATTAAGAACACTTTCAAATTCTAAGCACATTTTATATCACCATTTTAGTACAAGATAGATAGAACACATTATTTCTAAAAACTTTTCCAACATATTCTGAACACCGTCGCAACAGAATTCGGATTTAAAGTGTTCTACCTAACCACACAAGTGTTGTTACCTTGAGGAAAGAAGTGTTCTTAAATGTGTTTATTTTTATGTGAAGCGTTTGCAGTGTAGGAAATTAAGTATTCCTTAAAGATTTCTAGAGAAATCTGGATGCTTCATATTTTGTGCAGTTTTTATGACTGACAGTTTTTAAAAAAATTAACATATTTTTTATTCAAAAATAATTTCATTCTAACATAACATTTATTTGGAACACGTTCTGGTTCCAAAATAATGGAGATAATAGAGTAATGGTAATGGAGTAATGGAGATATATTATATCTCCATTCCTCAGTGAAATTAAATAGCCTTAAAGAAACTAAGTTAAAACAAAAAATGTATTTGAGTTTGTTAGTCATATTCTCACTATGTACTTGATAAAAAACCGTTAATATCAACGTTGTCTCTAAAGGAAATCTTGTTATCGCAAACATTTCTACAGGCAGTATGATCTTGAAAAACTATTTTTGATAGATGTACGCCCCCTGAATGCGCAGAAGGATTTGAAACGACTTAAGGAAGATGGGAGAAAATTTTAAGAGCTTGTGTTGATTGATAAGAGTCTGTAATTACTAAGTGATAAATTTCTGGAATAATGGTTATTGCTAGTCAATATCACGATTACCCAATAATGTTTATTGCTTTAAATAACGAGGATAAATTCAGATATAAATCAAGATTCAGGAGTTATATGATAGATTTGATAGATGGCGTTCTTCAGGGAAATACATAAGGAAAAGGAGGGTTAAAATCCGCAAAAAATGATTTTGAGCTGTAAAATTGAGAATTAAAAATCCACTGCATCATATATTTACTTAATTTACTTCTTTTCACCTGTACCCATTCGTTTTTAGGCACATTAAATTGATTTGATTATCATTTTGCTGATGAAAGGTTTTTAATGTGTTACGAAGAATAATTTTTAATGATTAAAAAAATGCTGACACATACAAATAAAAATATATTGTATAATTATTCCTTCATAAGTCAAGTTATTTAGGCAAAAAATTATTTTCTCTATTTAGTGACATTTAAATGGTTATAAAAAGTAGAAATAAATGAGAACAGAGTAAATTAAGGCTTGTTATTTTTAAAATAATTATCATTTAATCATTTCAATCCTGAATGACTTAAATATTATATGGGAGTTTAAGAGCAATCTCAGGAAATCAGCGTTAAAGGGGTATCTTTTAATACAATGTTTTCCATTCTTTAAAAAAAATGGAAAGTCCTTTTAACAAAAACTAAAGCCTCCATTTAATAGATAGCAAGGTTAACTTGGTTTTTAAGGTTACCTATGAACACATAAACATCGATTCGTTACTAGAAGAAAAACTTTAAAAAATAACAAGTGGTGGAAATAAAAAAAATAATGAATGAAAGCTTCTTTAATTATCATCAATTAATTTCTGTTACGAAACAAACTCTTTGATCTGAAATTAGTTTTTGAAAATTTAATTCCTTTCGTTTTTACTAGTAGGTTACAACAGTTAAAGTGATGTTAAAACAGCAGGATGAAAAACCTTTTGAAATATTAAAAAGATTTAGCAATCGCAAATTTTTTAGAAAGATATGAGATAACTGAGCTTGATCCTTTTAATTTAGAATAAAGGTTTAAAAAAACTAGTTTCTATCACTATTTTCATTAAGAAAATAAGATAGATAATTTTTATTAATGATTTTACAACTGAATATTTTTTCTGGTTGGATTTGAAGTGCAGTTTATAGCAGTTATAATCATAGTTATAAAAGGTAGTATAAATAAAGCTACAGTTATAAATAACACTAGTTATAAAGGGTAAGTATCTCAATTATTATTTTTCAAAGTTATCTTTTTTATGTTGGAATATATATTGCCATACAATTTTTTAGTTTTGTATAAAGACATTAATATATTTTTTAAATTTGCTTAGTATGTACGTAAAAAGGTTTGATAAATCTCGAGAAACCTTGATTAAAAACTTTGGTGTCGGGAATGCTCTTTTTGTGTGACTTGCGTGTTTTTTTTGTAACATCAAAGAGTATCAAGACCCCTTTTTCTAAATCTTTAATGTTACTGATTACACCCCAAACGAGTTTGCTTATAGTTAGGGCAGGGGGTTGGGGGGACGCCCCCAACTACCATAAACTTTTTAGTAACTCTGATGTTAGAATTCAAAATTTTATTTTCTATCCGAGTGGTTACTTCATTGGGTTCAGAGCACGATTTTTAGATGTCCGTAACCAAAACTTTAAATTCCATCATGGCTGATTATTTTTAATATGCTAATTTTAATTATTTTTTAAACATATTTCAGTATCATCCAAAAGTACTTATTATTTGCATGACGTCATGGCCGCGTGAACACCAACAGAACATTACATAATTAAAAGAAAAACGTGTCTTCAGTTGTGACAAATTAAGTAATAAATCATTAGTTCTAAATGTAAGTTTTACATTATTATAATCCTTATTTTCCCAAAAATAATAACTAAAATTTATATTTTAGAAAAAGAAAATGAGGATGAGGAGTTGGGAATTTAACAGAAAAATGCATGAGATTTTAAGCAGAGAGAGAGCTTAACAGAGATGCCAAACCGCCGTTTTTCTCTTTAGGTCATTAATTTAATTCAGCACGCATATTATAATTCAGTTCACTAGCAGCCAATCAGAGAACGCGAAATGTATTTGATTTGATTTTAACACTGATTATAGGCGATTTGGATTTGAGTGACAGCTTCAGTGGACGAATGACAGAATTAGCATGAATAGCGTGGTATTAAAGGAGGCGGGTCCGGTTGGCCTAAAATTTTTCAAAGGGAAAAGCCCTGTTAAAAAAGTTGTCATTAGCGTCTATGGAGATGAACACTGTTAAGCTCTATACTCTGTGATTTTAAGCACCTCAAAACACTAGCTTATTTTGTTACTTTTATCTTATTACATTATATCATGTCACACAATCCAATTCGAAGAAAGTTGTAAAGGTATTATCAGATAATAATTTTTAGTTTGAACCTGAATTCTAATGCACTAGCACCAGTTCGGTAAACCGAATCTTGCCCTCATGGTGATCATAAAGTTTTTAACACGGATAAAAATACTCGAAAAAAAAAGAAGAAAGATATCAGAATAAATAGTTGAAACAAAGAAACTCTTCAAAGTTGCCATTCCTAGTTCCTATTGCATTGGTGCCCATTTTGGGATCCCATTTACAAAAGGAAAAGTGTCTTCCCTTAAATATCATTTCGCATGCAAAGTTCACATTTGTGTGGAACATCAGTGTAAAGAATTCGAAGACACATCTCGGGAAATTATCCAACGAATGAGGTTTGGATCAAATGGGTGTATTTTCACTGTATTGATGTAGAAATTTTGGTTTTTGAACTTCTTTCTTTAACCCCTTAACAGTGTCGCCCGAGCTCAGCTCGGGCAGGAGAAAAATTGACGCTTCCCGTTGTGAAGCTCTAACATAGTTCGTTTCGATGATGATAGTGATTTTTTGTCGTTTAGAGATTGTGAGACCATCATGTTTGAATAATCTTATTCCTAATTTAATAAGATGTGTGCGTAATCCAATACTTTTTTATGTGTACGTTAAAATAATTAGTACACTTGTAATTACATTTAAATTTTGATTTTTTTTTATAAAAAACTTTTTTCTAACACTTATAGTAATATAAAGAACAAAATTAAACAGTTAAAAAAATTTTCCATTTTTGGTCAATTTTTCTGAAATAAATGTCGCTGTTAAGGGGTTAACTTTACTACTCCAATCCCCCTTTACCATTTTTACCGCTGATACATTTGCAATCGATAAGTATGTCAACCTTCACTGCTATCCACAGACGTAATTGTTTTATATTCATGCAACTTCGATGATTTTGGATTCAAATTGGCACTTATTATAGACATGTATGGATTTAGAAGTGCAAGGGGTCAAAGGGGGGAAATGCCCCCTATATTATGATAAAGTTCAGTTTTTATAAAGGAAAATCATGTTTCTAGTGCCATCACGCGGACAGCTTGTCTCTCCAGGGTTCACCACCTAAATATATGATAATAGGAAATTTCTTGTGCACCGGTCGGATAATTTCTTGTGTGTCAGAGCACAGGGGGGCAGTATTTTTTTTGGGGGGGGAGAGGTGGACTGTTTTGATATAGAATCAGTATACAATAGGAAACGCCGACTTCAGATACCGAAAGGAGGAAATCTTAAAATACAAATAATTATTAAAGAAAGGGAGTGGGGAAGGATATATGAAGTATAGGGTGGTAAACACCCAACAAACGGGCCTTGCTGTGCATGTTAAATGTGATAACATTTTACCTTTTTTTAACTGGAAACCAGAACAAAAACATTTATTATTAATTTCCTTTAAAAATATTAAAAGCTATTATTTGAAAAATAGTTTCAATTACTATTGATTTCATACCGATTAAAACGTATCATTTAATACAATATCCAAAACTTTCGTTTTAATAACCTTCACAAAGAATATGGCTCCAGAAAAGAAGTATCTCCCTTACTACATCTTTAAATACTACGTTAACTTCTTGAAGAAACAGCGAAAACCTCAATTCCCAATACTCCCCACCCTATAAACACCTCATCACAGACACTTCCTCGAGGACAGGGCTATAAAAGCCCCACCCCCTAATACCCCCTCCAAATCTGCCCTCAACAAGAATCTTGACAGCCAGAAAAAAAATAAAAGATGGCGGCGGACCTGACGATAACAAGAGAATCCTTCGGGATGGGACCGAAAATAGAAACAGAGGGCCCGAACTCTAATCTGCGTCGAAAAGAAAGCTATTTATCAGAGGGTGTATCGGAAGAGGGAGAAAAGCTACACGGCAGTAATTGTAGCTTAAAGCGGTAAGAAAAATGTTCTGTTTCAACTGCGCTATCAGTAATCGAAGGCGGCGGGGGCCTATTGATTTCGGTTTTTCTCGAAGGATGCAGATGGTTTAGGGGGCGATTGGGGGGAGATAAGGGAGGTCTTTGTTCTGGGGTGATAGGGGGCAGAAATAGACCAAGATCGGTACCTTCGTGAAATGTCTTACGCCCGTTTAAAGTTAAGGATCAGTTTTATTCTTTGGATAATGAATTGGGATGTTGGATTTTACAGAGAGAGAAAATATTCAAACTATGTAACGATTTTTTCCGCTGTATGTTTAACCTTTATGTTAAAATAATGGTGATTAAGGATTAGCCGGACGAAAATAACTCCAATCGGTTTGTATTGGCAACGTTTTATTGTTTACACATAAAAATATAAATAAAAATTAAAGTATAAATGCTGCTAATATTATCCCTCTGACTGAGCATCCGTGATTTCGACGTCGAACTCAAGTGTAGATCAAATTCTGATCATCCCACGATTTCCATGCGTTTTTCTTCCTTTATTGAGGATCGCATCAAATATAGCGAATTAGCGATGAATCTGATCATGATTCTATAAACTTGCTCAATAAAGTGAATAGAAATTAACTATAATTTCATTGAAATTTATTTCTAAAATTTCTTTTTGGTGATAACATCTGAAATTGATTTTTGGCAACTAAGTTGATAAAAATCTATATAAAAAAGATTTTCTAGAAAGAAAAAATGCATTTTTCAATTTCCCAATGTATATAAATGTGATTTCGATTTACAAATTGAACGGTCAGAGGGTTAATGGTGTTTTATTTTGACATTCTGTTATTTTTGGCAATTTAGCATAAAACTCGTCGCTTGCGCCCGGCTAATCCTAACGTACAAAAATAATTACTTTAAATATTTGTAAGAATGTATCTTTACCCATTAATCTTATGTTAAAAAATTATTGAACACATACCTTATTAGGTTTCAGAAAACAGAAATATACATCAGTCCAAAGATGCACTATTATTTTTGATGCACGATGATGTGATAAAAGCGGAGTCATATAAAGTTCATTTGCATCATAATCCAGTGGAATTACCAATAGCAATCAGCTGGAGAAACCGTAGACATCAAGTCCTTAAAATCAAAGTAGCTTTATTTACTACTGAAATAATATTGATAACTGATGATAATGATGATTGTCAGTATGATGCCACAAAGACAAACTAAAACCTCAAATGCGTAAGCCCAGGGAGGAAAAAGCAAAGGCCTGGCACCGGGATGATCTGTGTTCTAACAGTAGCGCATATCAGTTACGGGCAGGGGTGGCAGACAAAACATCTGTGTTTTTCAAAAGTTTCTTTAGACACGACTGGTCGAAGATACCAAACCTACATGATTGGCTCAAAGGTACCATGAGATAGTATGACGTGATATCAAAGGTTTCACGTGGTATTTTCTTAGCCAATCATGTAATACTGGTATTTTTAACCATCGGCTCTAAAGACGCTTGTTATTTTTCTAACAATTTTCGCAAACATTCAAAGTTCATCCGAACTCTCAAGTCTCAACCTCTATAAACTGAACGTAAGCACCATAAAATATCCTCATTATAAAATGCGTGCCGTAACAGTGACCCAGGTACCCCCGATCATTATAATATATTTACATCTGAACCATTTAACAGAAAACATGAAACCATCCACATCATTTAACTGCAAGAATGAAAGTAAGTTTGTGCCTCTTGAAGATACATAAAATAAACTTGTTTACGGAGAAAATATATAAACGAGAAAGCAATGTTTTAAGTTGGGGTAGAAAGAAATAGGAGCATTGGTGTCATATTTTAAAGAAAAACAGGAAGAAAACAGTTTTTTTTCAAAGCCAGCAAAATGTTTTAGGCCTCTAAAAATTTTTATACCATTTTTTTAGGAAATAAATATGTAAAATTTTTGTGAAAACTGGATTTAAAATACTGTTTCATGGAGTTTATTTTGGCTTAAACTAAAAAGTGGACATGAAAGGGTGTTAGATTGCTTATTTCAGGTGTTATAAGGAAAGTTTTGTTTTGATAACATTTAATGGTTTTTATTTTGCTTAATTATTAAAGGGGAACACAAATTTAATGAATTTATTAAAACAAATCTTCTGAACCCCAGAAATGATAAGCAAACAAACATTATGTCTATCAATTTATTAAACAGAACAATACACCAAAAGTACACAAAATATTTTGGAAAAACACAAAAATATAATGCATGCAAAAATAAATAACAAGAAGGAAGATAATGTTTGTGTCCAAAGGAGTTTAGATCGTCCATAGGTTAGTGCATTTTCATATTAATAGATCCTATAACTAAAATAATAAGAAATAAACAAAATTATTAAAAGAAAAATAAATACTTATAAACACACAATCATATGAAAGGAGAATTTCACCATTTATTGCTGGTTAAGCGGACAATAGGTGTAAACTCTCAAGCGTCACCTCCAACCGTGGACTGGTTTCGTCCTTGTTAGGACTCATCAGCACGGTATAGGATGGTAACGCAAGAGAGAGGAGGGCAAGTACTAGTCTAGCCGACTATAACTGAAAAAGTGGTGACCATTGATTAGTCCTCCACTCATCTGCTGGAATGACAATGGCATTCCTAGGACAGATTTAATTCCAGAAAGGCAAGGTAAATGAAAGGAGCATTTCACCATTTCCACGGTTGGAGGTGACGCTTGAGAGTTGAGAGTTTACACACAATCATATGTTCACGTAAAAGTACAAAAATAGAAATTTGTACTTATACTTAACTTATCAATTCAAATAATTAATCAACAAAAAAGATGTATTAAAGGGATAAATAAGTTAGAAAAATGTAATGTTTGATTCTTATTTTTCTCTTTTCACGGAATGCTTTTTTAAAACTGATTTCAAATCAACCGAAAATATACCCTAAAAGATGGATTGGTGCTTACTTGGTAAAACAAGACCTTATAACTCTGTTTAGCCAGAAGTCAGTACAATCGAAAATGTTTACTTCTGTAAATGAATCATGTAAAAAATAGGTGCCTTTTATACAATGATTTCTTGATTTAAATCAGCGTGTTGTAAATTTAAATCAAAGTAGCAACACTGTATTTTTTATGAAAGCCAACAGCAAGAAAAGGGCCAGCACTGGGCAGAAAAATCCTAAACACGTCTGCACGCAGAGAAACCACCCCTTTGGCCACCGCTTTCCACTCGACCGGCCGTCCGGGACGGAACAAAAATAACTTCGGAGCAGAAGAGAAGAAAAAAAAACGGCAAACACATAATCCTTCCAATCTCGGCCCCAGACCATTACGGGCATCTCGTAATTGGAGGATCCCGGGAGTTGACAGGGTCCGGGAGCCGGACAGGTTGCCGGATATCGCCGACAAAAGAAGCGGGCTGAATAATTGATAGGGCGGCCGCCGTCATTAGGCCGGAGGAAGCTTGTTTTGCGCCCTTTATTGTCTCGGCCGGAGTGCAGCCCCGTGTCCATCTCAGTGGGAGATGTGGAGACTTTTTTGGGGATGCGTGTCCGATTTATGGTGATGGAATTGACGGACAGAGGAAGAAGGACTTGGGGGATGGGATAAAAAGAATTTGGTGTTGCGCTTAAAATGTTTCGAATAAAAATTATTGGAAAATATTTGCTGGTCAAATTTTTTTAAAGGAAATTAAGAATGTTTTCGTTTACATTATTAACTTGTTATACACCTGTGTTAAAGGTATTCTCATATAAGCTAATGCCCCTCCATAGGTTATTCCCGAAGACTAATATACGTTCACACATAAACAGTTAAACTAGCTTAAGTGCTAATCTAGTTTAAGAAAAGTATGTGTAAACGAAGTGTCTTAGATTTAATCTAGTTTAGCGAAAAGGAACATCAGCGAAAAGGAACAAGTTTAACTTTAAGGGAGTTCCCCCAAACTCTCTTAAGTCTTTAAACTAGTTTAAGTTACCGTGATGCCATTTACTAAGAAGAAAAAAATTACTACAAACTACCAACCTTTTTTTATTTGATATTACATCGGCGCAATCGTTATTAAATTAAATATATTTTCGAAATTAAATATATTTCGATAAACAAACTGGACAATACAAAAACAAAAATTGGTATTCTGCAAGTAATAAGTCCAAAGTAAAAAAGTTTGGAGTGGAGTGTTTTAGGCTTAGAGACGAACCATTATGCGGCCGCCATTTTTTACTCGTAGCACCATACGGTTTGAGATAGTTGTAGTGTGAACACTTAAAAATAAGACAGATTAAGTTAAGCTGTCTTAACTTCTCTCTTAAGTTAAACTAGATTAACTTTTCATGTGTGAACGTAGTATAACGGTCTTAACATATATTTAACATGCTAAATAACATAATATACATCTAGTTCTAGTCCATCATAACACCTACCCGAATAATACAGCTAAATTCTCGTTTTACGTTAGCTCTACTGATACTCTCATACCGTATTCATAACTTATCATCTAACCAACGCTAAATTGTCTTATGCATCTACGTAATAGATATCCCTCGCTTTAACCGCCAAGTCCCTTCTCTTAGTATAAATGGTTTAAATGACATTATTTAACCCTAAGATCTTTCATTAAATCTCCTTGTTCAGTGAAGAATGTTAATCTACGTCTTGGATACCCTGTTTTGGCAACTATTCCACGATTACCATGTATAGGATAATCGTGAAACTAGAGATAGTTTAACCACTACTTTAACTACTTTAACGGTTTGTTAAGGTGTGAAAAAACTTTGAACTGCAGGATTGGATAAACTCTCATTCCATAACTAGAGGAACATTCTTGGGATCGTATTATATTCCAACCAAGTTGGTGTAAGATATTCTTGTTTGTACACAAATAGCAATCAAGTATTGTTCTCAAAAACAAATACTATTTTCACTTAATTAAAAATATACTTACTAATGTTTGATATAAGAATAAAAATATTTACTTACAACCCAGTGCAATGGTAATGTACAAAAAACCAATCTGAGACTTACCTAGAAAGAAAGAAAGAAAGGTTATTAGTTCTCCAAAAATAACAACAAATTCATTATCACAGTTAATTTCTAGATATATTTACTTTTATAAAACTTAAAATTGAAAAAAGTTAGTTTACCACATTAATGGACGATAATTCCATATTTCCAAAGAATTTCTCACAGAACTGTTATTTAATTAATTAGATAGATAGTGTTTTTATTTAACAACATTCATTTCAATAAAAAGAAAACATAAAATACGTTATCATTTATTTATTTAAATTTTAGCTTAATATTGACTCTATAACTGTAAAGTTTCATGTTACCAGGTTAAGTTATTTTTCTGAAAAAAAAATTTTAGTTTCAGCAAAATTAAAATAATGTAATGATTTTATTACATAAAATACAAAATTTTTGTTGTGTATGTATGTTGGCGAAATGTTTGCTGAAATTGTGCTGATTGCTGATTTTCACCACCCTGAAATCATCCATGTCTTATTTTCCGCTTAAATATGATATGGTTTTAGAATTTGATCTAGTTTTTATTTTGGATCACATCGAGGAATGGACAACAAAAACAATATTCTAAAAACAAAAACAATAGTTTAGGTCACAATCCCAGATTCAAGCCAACACAATTGCAACATCACATGAAGAAATAAAAAAGCTGACAGACTTAAATTTCCCCCAAGAAACTCTTCATTTGCAAAATCTCCCCTTTGAAGAAAACCCTAACTCTATCAAGAGTCGCTATCGGTTACATGGAAAAGTGGAAATAAAATTTAGTGCCTCTTTATTCTCCCATTTGAAGTACTAGTAAACTAATTCCAGCTTTCGTCTTTCTCGTTGCCACAGGGCTGTGTATAAACTGTGTGTGAGGGAGAAAACATAAAATAAGTGAGTGAGTGCACGGTTGAAAAACGACCTTATTACGGACTAAAGTGACGGTTCAAGAGTGTAAATAAACACTGGAAGATATTTTCTCAAGAAGCGTTTCAGAATGAGGGGAATGTTATAGTAGATTTTTTTAAGGTTTGTTTTTGCAGTTTTCTGCGAAATTAGGTTATGTCTCGAGTTTATTTCATTGTGATGTCTGGCTGTTTAAGAAACACTAAATTTCCATGAGCTTGGGGAATGAGCTGTAACTCCCTTTAAATCTCCTCAAGATGGCATTTATGTAGTGCAGAAGTGAGAAGGAATGGTTCTTCACAGTGGTTAGTCAGAGGATAAAAACTTCGGAGGTATCTCAAGAGGAATGTGGGGTATTTTTAGATTTTTTTCTGTTGCCGAAAAGTTTTAAGGGATATATCATAAAATGCCTTTTTTTATCCTTCTGGCTTTTCATATCATGTTACCAAAGATACGGTTCAAAAACGTGAACAACATTTTGCTTTTTTAGACAGAGAGACAGAGACAGAGACAGAGAGAGAGAGAGAGGGAGAGGGAGAGGGAGAGGGAGAGGGAGAGGGAGAGGGAGAGGGAGAGAGAGAGAGAGAGAGGGAGAGGGAGAGGGAGAGGGAGAGAGAGGGAGAGAGAGAGAGAGAGAGAGAGAGAGAGATGTATACTCAACAGCAACGTTTCCTGAACCCAGTACTTCACAACGCGCAAGGAGAAAGTGAGTAAACACAAAGCATGTTGGGTTGCTAGGAGGAGTTTTGGAAAGCAAATCGTGATAAAAAAGACACTTATATACATAGGTTTAATAACTAAATATCGTTTATCGTATTTTAAAATTGATATTCTTCGTTTCACTCGAAATTCAGACACCCGCGATGGGAACTACTTTGTTTGTTAGTGACGACGTAGGGTCAACTAACGTGGCTGTCTATGTCTAGGGTAGTAAACTTTAAATTTATCAACAAAGACGAAAGTTAACGTCCTACCACTTCAGTGATTTGCAAAGTGACTCGTTCAATGGTAGATACAGTGCCCCCCCTGGAAAGTGGCAAGCTGCCACCACAACATTCATACAAATCGGTCGTCACTACAAAAAAAAACACCCGAACAAAACTAATAACTCCGTCTTCATTAATTTCGCACCGACCAGCACGAAGAGCTGATAAAACCATTCATTCATCGACGAAAGGGGTTACATCACTAGCAGAAAAAGACGTGCTCGGAGCAAAAATCCATCGAATAAATCGCCTTAGGGCGAGTTTACATGCATCGACTTTACCGACGTGACTGTCTCGACTAGTCGAAACTTTCTAATGAACAATGACGTAGCTACTACGTCATAGTTCCCAGAACCGATGGAAGGACTAGATAATACATCTATGAGGAGCACGAAAGATAATTTTCGTCCGTTTTTCCCTGGACGTCCCGGCCGCGTTGCACTAGTCGATGCATGTAAACCCACCCTTATCGCGATCAGACGAAAGAAAAGAAAGAAAGAAAAACCCACGCAAATCGCAAAGAGAAGACTCCAAAATACGCAAATGAGACGAACCGTGCCTTATCTCCAGTTCCGACTTCACTTCATTAGCAGCTTTGCTCCGGCCGATGGCATCATACGTCATTTTAAAAACGCCGGGAAGATATTAGCGTGGAGACAGCTTTTGAATAGAGAGAATATCGGACTTAACCCTTGCGTGACCGAAATACTATGTGAGCATTTGCAGCAGATGAGGCATTACCTCGTGACCTTGTAGACAGAGGGACTCTCTCGTGCATCGTAGTGGACAGGAAGTTGATACTGTAATATAGTGATGGGCAAAATCGATAATTTTAGGTATCGAATACTTTGGTATCGAATACATATAGGTATCGAATACTTTGGTATCGAATACTTATAGGTATCGAGTACTTTTAGGTATCGAGTACTTTTTTTCAATGTCGGGAAATGAACCTGAAGGGACAATTTTTTTAGGACCTATCCATAATCAGACTAATATTCAAAAAACTGAAAGCGATCCATTAAAAAGCCCCGTAGCTACGGGCCTGGAGGTGGATAGAGGCGAAGGATTTGGCGGGGGGAAAACCTAGCTGCGTCAAATTTCTCTCGCGGATGATTAACGACTTGGGTTTGAGCGTTGCAAAATGAAAACGGAAACAGGCTGCGTTTGATCTACAGTAGGTATTATAAAGATTACTTCATTGAAAAATTTAAAACGAAATATGTCAATAAAGTATCGATACTTTTGTGGGTATCGAATACACTCGATACCTATAGGTATCGAGTACTTAAGTATTTGGTATCGATACCTGCCCATCACTACTGTAATACTACATTCACACATGAAAAGTTAATCTAGTTTAAGTGCTAATCGAGCTTAAATATAGCATTGAAACAATGCTATATTTAAGCTAGATTAGCACGTAAACTAGATTAACTTTTCATGTGTGAATGTAGTATAAGGATTTATTCAGAACATTGATTTTATAACCCAATAGCACGCCCGGGGCATATCTGGGTCAATTAACGAATTTAGGAATGACCTTCTCGCACGGGAGTGTCAGAGGAAAAGGATTCTGAAACTGCTTCTGTAACATTGTGTCGCGTCAGCTGCAAATGGGTCCAGACCCTAACATGGTAAAATCCCATTTCTCTAGTGAAAAACCAAGATCCAAGACAGATAGCTCCGTTGAAGTCGAAAATTTCGATGTGATTTTGCAGATATCATGCAATGTTTTATTTTTCATATTGGGAAATCAGCGACAAAAATGACGTTATTTTGATCTGCCTATGAGCGATTCGTCCAATTGGTCTTTCCGGATTACATAAAGGATTAGTGAACACGATGCCTAAAGGATCAAACACTTATCAAGGATCAATCACTAAAGGATCAATCACAATCAAAGGCCAAGGACTTATCAATGTTTTGTCTTATTTTGGAGGAATCATCGAAAGTGTAATGGCTTTTCACAGTTAGCTCTTTCACTTTCCTAAGTAAACTAGCTATCGGTCACAAAGGATGAACAATGAAAGTGAAATAGTGAACATTGACCTAAAGGCTCATTCACATTGTTTCACTTTCACCGTTTATTTTGAGTGATTCACTTTTGTGAATCGAATGTGAAAGAGTAAACTAATGAAACGTCAATGTACTTGTTTATACTTTCGATGATTCCTCCAAAAGGAATATCAAAAGTAATAATTCTGAATGATCCTGAGGCCCAAGTCAGACCTTGAGACCATAAGACGCTATACTGCAATTAATCAAAGAGGGGGAAAAGCATGGAGTTCAGCCTGAGATTTCTCCATCTTGACAGGAATCTTCCTTCTTGTCAAGATAGCGGACTAGGCTTTCTCCATGCTTTTTTTATGGAGATTGATTGCGGTAGCGACTATAAGACGCCCAGTGTGTTTTGCACCTAAGGGAACGGTCACCCTGAGCGCAGAATCAGGCGTATCTCCCCGATCTCTTTGTGTGGTTAGGTGAGGTGAACAAAGAGAACGGGAAGATACGCCTGATCCTGCGCTCAGGGTGACTGTTCCTTAAAGGATCACTTTCTATTGACATTTTTATGTTGAATTCGAAGAATTAGACCAGGGAAATCGGATTAGTGTAAGTCAATGGCGTGTATAGAAATTTATTTCGAAAGGGGTCCAAAGTTATTTTTCACTCCCTCCCAAGCAATTTTATTACGTCCAATGTAGCTTTTTATACATTTTTTTAAAAAAATAATTTACATCGAAAAAAACTTAATATAAAAAATGAGGGTAATTTAGTTCCAAGTACCAAAGGGTGATCTGGGGTTTCTCCCCTAGAAAATTTTCGAAAATTTGACCTTAAAAACTGGTTTTCAACTAGGTTTTGGTACACCTAGTCCGAATTTTGAATAGCTATGCATTTTTGATAGGATTAACATTTGGGTGAACTTAATTATAAAAACAAGTTGAAAATAATAGAGTTCCAAGTACAAAAGGGTATTTAGGGGTCCTCCGACAGAAATTTTCGAAAATTTGATACTTAAAACAGGGTTTCAACTTGGTTTTGATACACCTAGTCCAAATTTGGGGCATATATTTTAAGTAGGATTATGATTTGGATGAATTTATTATAAAAAGAAAGTTCAAAATTACAAATGGGGGATGGGGGAAAATTTTTGGAAATTTGACCCCAACAACAGGATTTTAGCTTGTTTCGGTACATCAAGTTCGGATTTCGGGGGAGGGCCCTCTTTTTATATACGCCATCGTTGTAAGTAAGTATTGCCAATCATTCCAGATCTTTTATATTTTTTCCTAGGGATCACTCATAATGAACACTTTAAAAAATAAAACAGTGTAAATGAGCCTTTAAGGTAAAATGAAATTTCCTGGTAAGAAAAGTACACAAGTGCATTCTACAAAAGAACGACACATACAGAAAATCTTCAATAGGGAATACAACAATTGTGGAAATTCAAGATTTCGACTATTGGAAATCATTAATGTGGTTATGAAAATAATTTCTTTAAATTTTTAGATTATTTTTATCATTAGGTTTTTTTAATTAATTTTCAAAAATACGCTCACTAGAATCGGAGGTGTGGCCTACGTGACGTCACCTCTGCTTTCGACGAATCTTTAACCAATAAATACTTTCAAAGGAAAGGATTTGACCAATGCCGAATACAGAATGTGTGTCGTGCCGAAGACAGAAGTAACGTCATGCACCATACCATACCAAGAACCCTTCTGCGCATTGTAGTTTTTCAAAAAATTAACAAATGATCAGATATCGAAAAGGAGCTCTGTCGAAATAAATTAAATTTGAAAAATCGTTGTATTCCCCATTGTACTCGAAGCTAAGACTGTCAGTCTTAACAGGTCTTTGCATTCCTTAGACAGTTTGCGTGTGGTAAGAAGTTTTTCCATGGTTGTATCAATTTGTTAGGATCTCTTATGCGCGCTCAATGGCTTCCTTAACACTAATATGGATATTCCCTCTTGTTTTTGCAATCTTTTTACTGAGCTTGGGGCGCTACAAACGAGCCCTAGCCGGGGCTGAGAGTGTCGTTTCTCCGTTCGTTCGATCGAAATGCTGTGTGTTTTGCATCCCGATGATTTACGATGACGCGTTTAAAAATGAACCGGTTTTCTTTTGTTTTGGTGGGATCCGGTGAACACGTTCCGGATTTTTTTTTCCTTTTTCGGAAATGAAGAGGATCGGGAAATTATTTCTTCGCGCAAATTCTCTTTGAAGAGGCCTCTGAAAGATTTATTGTTTGCGTTGTCGAATAACGGAATAGGAGTACGTTAGTGTTGTGTTGTTAATGAATACGATTTTTTTTTCGTCGTTCGGCAATGAACTTCTCAACGTCCGTATGTTTGTGTGATAAATTGAATCCGTTTCGTCTTTCGTAACTTTTGCTTATAAAATTGCTTCGAATAAAGCTCGTTGAGAGTGTTCGCAATAAAAGATAAGGCGACAGGGATATAAGAAAATTGCAGTCAATGTAAAATGTTAAGTTCTTATTGCTAATTATTTATCTCAGGAAAAACATACAAAGTACTAGTATATCATTTACGAAGCCAACTCTAGAATGGTTGAATGAAGAATTTGTAGGATTATTTGATTTACTGACAGTGGCGAATCCAGAGGGGGGGCTGTGGTGCTGCAGCCCCCCCCCAGGAATAAGACATTCAAGTTTTGGTAATAGCAATAAAGCCAAAAAAGAATCAACACATTGCGGACATTCGGTGGTGTTACCCAAAGGGTCTCAAAATGAATCGGAACCCTACTTTTAAGGGTAAAAATTCCAAAATTTTTTTGGGGGAAGACCCCCAAACCCCCTCGAAATTTTGGAATCTAATAAGTCAGTTTTTCCTTGAAACTTTAGAATTTTACAAAGAATGATCCTCTTTGATGTAACCTAAAGTCTCAACGTGAGTTAAAATGTCACATTTAGGGGCAAAATTCAAAAATTTTTCTGGAATAGGAACCCCTAAAGCCCTAGAAATTTTCCAATTTATAATACCATAAATTTTTTCCTTGAAAATTCTGCCGCTTACAATGAGTGGTGCTCTTCGGGTTGAATCTAAAGGGCTTCAAAATGAGCTAAAACCTTATTTTGAGGGGCAAATTTCCAAAATTTTCTGGGGGAGGACCCCCAGACCGCCCTTTTACTTAGAGTTGACATTTTTACACAATTTTGAAATTTAGTGCACCAAAATTAAAACCTTGCGAAGTCATCTCCCCTAAAACTTAGTATTACAAAGGACCTAAGGTTAGGCTTAAGAAAAGATGTCGAGTAACCCCCCTAAACAAAAATCTAGCTACGGCACTGGCAACCCCCCTCCCCCTTCAGTTACTTACATAATATTTGAACAGACCCTAATATTGAGTTATTTGTGAAACTCGGCCCCCCAGACAAAAATCCTGGATTCGCCACTGTTTACTGAACTGTAACGTAAACAATAAACAGAAAACAATTTGATGGACTCCCAGAAACCGTCGTTCACGTAATTTAGAACCAGAAAGTAAGAGGGCATATCGAATAAAGTCAAGTATAAAATCCCATTTCAATCACTCTTGAAAGAGGAAATATGTCTAATGGATAAATAATTGCAGTAATTTTTTTTAATTTTAGTATTTTCAGAATGGCTTAAAAGCTCCAAAAAACATTTTAATTTTCCTTTCTCAGATCCCTAAATTTAAGTTATTTTTAATTATAGATATCTTCTTTTCGATCTGAGCTGAAACAGCTTGTGACGTCAAATGTGCCTTGTTTACTACCATTCCGCTTTGAAATACTGAGCTCTAGTTCTTTTTACAGCCTAGTGTTTCGATGAAAACGGTGTTTCCCACATTTCCAAGAGGCACACATATGACGTCACACTGTTAGGCGCTTTCTGTAATAAAATATCTCATAATAAACTGAAAAAAAATTTTTGGGAAAAGACAAGAATAGTTTTAGAATCGGGAGATAATTTTCAATAAATTAAAATTAAATATTTAGAATTTTAAGAGATAATGCAATTCTCCATTGTAACAGAAGCATACAATTGATGTTTTATTTTTTTTTCAGGTGAAAATCTTTGACATATCCGCAAATATCCCAATTCTAACAAAACACGCTTTAAATCCAATAGAAAATCCTTTCAAAGCATTTCTGTTGTTGTTGTTACTTATGCAACTTAGAATATCCAAGCTCCATCCGCAGAGCGTACAGGATTTAAGGCAAAGGGGGTGCGGCTCCTGAGAAAGTGAGGCCCATGAAAGGCAGGAGTCCGACTTAAGCCTCGGATGATAGATGCCGCCACCATATATCGCCACCTCCACAATTTTGACATGCATCTGAAGGGGAGGGAAATAGTCCCCAGACACCTGGACCCAAGGTAAACTGCGCCATGACGGACCTCAGGACTTTCGGGCCCACAGATTTAACGAGCACGTACTCCGCATATACTCGATGGGTCTTCAGCCGTGTCGGGAATCGAACCCGGGACCATCCGATCCCAAGGCCGATGCCTTAACCACTAGGCTCCCCACGGCCTAATGGAAGCATTACTAAGATATTCTAGTCACAACAACACCTCCCCTGAAGAAGAACAAATTAACTCTTGAGTGAAAATACCCACATAAACTTGTCTCGAAACATTCTACAATGACATAAGGGCCCTTCTACCCCCCAAAAAACTCTCACCAGTCACACAGCCAGCCTATAAAAAAACGATCAAACACAGTAATTGCACGTACAAGAGGCGAATGCATATAAAAAAACTATTGTGTTTTTAAAGCGGCGAAAAAATAAAATCTTTTTTATTTATTAGGGTTTATTCGAGCATCTCTTCCATTGTTAATTCATTAGCCATTTCTTCACCCCCATTGAAGGTTCACTGTCGAGAAATTCCTGTTTTCATTAGTCAGAAAAAAATGTCCAAATAAAAAAATTCTATTCGAGAAAAAAAAGAACATTCACTACCCCCTCTAAGTCTTATGTACATTCAACAAATCTGGGGAATTAAACAAAGAAGGTGGGACAAATAAAAAAGTCTTAATTTGAAATAAGAATGAATTCCTCAAAAGCATACATTCCCTAATTGCTCCATTATGAAGCTTTGTTCACAAGACGATTTTTTTACCTTTTTCTCAGGTTAACACGGGAATGGAGGTTTAGTGTGCCTTAAGTAAAAGGATAGTGAATACTATAGGATGATAATGCCTTTGATTCATTTCATAAAAAACCTGGGATAAGGACGATTTGAAGACTGTCCTCATTATTTAAGAATGTCCTTTTGCCAAAGGAGAGCGAATTGATGAAGGTTTTAATGATTGCTACCCTTGATGAAGTATTAAATGAAAGTAACAAAGTAATGATTGTAGGGATACGTTGAAGTAAATATATTCTCATTTAAAAAAACTAAGTGAAAATAAAGATAGGATTAATATACCGGAATACGATATTGAGTATATGAATGGCCAGTTTGAAGAAAGGAACTCCAAATAACTGTGAATTGACTTCTTGTCTCAAAATAATACCCAAGTATTGCTCTTCACTTGAGTAGAAAGAGGGGGAAATAAATACCATCTCTATACAGGGTGTCCCATAAATGTTGGGTCACACTTCTAGGGGGGATAGTAGATAGCTAGACGAGTCAGAATCACATAGGATTCGGGGGTCCCAGACCAAATCCCAGGGAGTAAAAAATGGAGAGACAACCCCAAAAAATTATTGAAAAATTCAATTTGTAGAAGAACTACTATTGGTAAAAATTTAATTATGATCTCAAAAATTGTGGTTTAATATGATCTTTAAAATTATCTTAAACGTTTTCAGTTTAAATTTTTTTATTGCAAAAAAAGTTTAAAAACCACAAAAAAATGTGAAAACTCTGCCAAAACTTTGTTTTGTTTTTCGAAATCCTTTCTTTTGATTTAATAATCTGAAATATCATAGTCGAAAACCCTTAAGTCCAAAGTGTCACGTAAAAACCATCAATATTAAATGCTTGAGATCCTGTTAAAGCATGGTTTAAGTCCGTTTTTTGCGTCCGCAAACAGCCGTTTTGGAAACAGCTATAGGAAACCACTTTGCGCACGCAAAAAACGAACTTTAACAGGATCTCAAGCGTTTAAAATTGATGGTTTTTACGTGAAACTTTGGACGGGTTTACAACTATGATCTTTCAGATTATAAAATCAAAATAAAGGATTTTGAAATACAAAATGAGGTTTGAACAGAATTTTCAAATTTTTTTGTGGTTTATTAACTTTTTTCATAATAAAACAAATTTTAAAGTGAAGACTTTTGAGGTAATTTTAAAGATCATATTAAACCACAATTTTTGAGACCATAATTAAATTTTTACCGATAATAGTTTCATGAATTTTCAAATGATTTTTTGGGGTGTCGCTCCATTTGTAACTCCCTGGGATTTGGTCTGGGACCCCCAAATCCTAAGTGATTCTGACTGGTCTAGGTGTCTACTATCCCCCTAGAAGTGTGACCCATTACTTATGTGGGACACCCTGCATAGGCAGATATAACCCTTGAATTTGCTAAAATCTATGTCCTTCATTTTGTTTTTTATTTAATTTCAAATTTCAGTTTATCTATCTTAATTTTCTTATTGTTTGTGCTGTAAATTAAGACAAAACAAAAGTAAACATTTTGTTGTTGTGGTTTTATACAAAGCAAATTTCTTCAAAAAAGAGGACATATATAGGGGAGAGTGGGGCTATTTCGCACATGGGGCACATTCGGACAGACGGCATTTCCCCTAGTAATTATTAATTTAAAAATCGGAAAAAAATACCAGTAAATGGATGCATGACTACCACCTCCTGCATGAATTTTCAAAGCCCTGAGCCATTTTGTTGTATACGTACTAGAAATTTGCTAGCGTTAGAAGCAGCAAAGTAAATTTTCTTGTCATTTTGTTGGCGTAAAATATCAATCAAAAATAACTCTCAAGTTGACATTCAGCACTTTATTCAGTTGAGGCACTACTAAAGTAAGTTTCTAGAAAGGTTTTATTTCCCTGCTTTATTTATAAATATCTTGTTGGGACGTGGTAAGCTTGAACTGGTAGATGGGGCACATTCGTACAGCAAAAGATGGGGCAGATTCGGACAGTGCGAATGTGCCTCATCTTTCCCATTTCTGATTATGAAAGTGATTTATATGTTTATAAGTGCAGTATATTTAATAACTTCAAGTTTAATTGTTTTTTATTGTAATTGTTTCGAAATTTGGTGATAATAGAAAATAACATCTTAAAGAAAGCTTCAGTTTTAAGGAATTTAGACCCAGATTTAAACATTGAAGAAATAATGTCCCTAATAATTGTTTAATACCAATTGACTTGGGCTTAGGTGATTTTATTCCAGTAGAATTAAATTTGCTACTAAAAAGAAAATTTTGTTATGTTGGTCATATAGAAAATTTGGAGTTGAATGGTGCTTATTTAAAATTAATGATGAAAAACTTTTAAAACTTTAAAATTAATGACGAAACTTTTATTTTCCCAGTAAGAAATGATTCAACATTCATACAAAAAGATAATATCGTATTACAAGTTCCCCAACCGTCAGTTTCATTTGTTAATAAGTGAGCTGTTGGTTCACTTTTCTTTTCGATTAAAACCTGACAGTTAAAATATTGGTTAAACTTTTTCTAACTAATTATATTATGTGCAATATAATCTTCATTACTACAATTTTTTTCCTCATCAAAAACTTAGATGTTCAATATTTTCTGAAACTGTTTTCTTTTTGTAAAAAAATCTTTAATTTAGAAGAAAAATATGTAAAAGTGCCAAATATTTCGTTTAATTATCCTTACTTTAAAGTGCCATAAACTTTTTAGTTCGTAAAAATAATTATTGTATAATTTTTTGCATGTGTACGAATGTGCCCCACACGTGTGCAAAACTGCCCCACCCATGGGGCACATTCGCACGAAATTTCTCGTTTTTTAGACTGATGATATAGGTTAGAAATTCTAGATGAATGCGACCAATTATCGTTCTAAAATATCGGGAAAGGTCTTAACTTTCATTTGAATCCGAGTTTGTTTCAATATCTCATCTAGATCCAGAGAAATATCCCGAAATACACTTTTTGTGCGAATGTGCCCCGTTCTCCCCCATCCTCTTTTCAAATTAACGATTCATAAAAGATATGCCTTTAAATTGAAGGAATCCCAGGAGAAATGAAGAAGCACTTTACAACGACAGTCTCAAAAATGAGTAAAAATTACTCAAATCTGAATAACTCAAAAATAAAGCATTATGTACTCATTTTTTAAAATTCGTCCATGACATTCTTTTAAAGAGGGTGCAATGTGTTACAAGTATATGATGACCATATATAGCCACGTTACTATGACGTGGGAATTTGAACAGCAAGTTGAGTGCGACGTCTAAACGTTGTGTTACACGTTTTCACACCAACTTCATGTTACTTTCGGTGTATTGCAAATATATCAATTTTCCAATATAAACTAAAAATAAGCATAATTTGAAGTGGGACTATTAAATTATTTAAACTGAGTATTTCTGGTTTTTCAATATTGAAAGCATTGAGTCTTCATATGTGAACCAAAAAGTTTCATACCAAAATGAGGACATCGATTTACTCAAATTTGAAACTGTCATTTCTCTCAGTGTGGGGTAAATGTTTCTGTAGATTATATAAGATTCATCTTCATTTAAAGCCTGGAAAAATACTATTTCCAATCATTATTGCTGTAGAGAATGTCCTTCTGTCAAAACAGAATGAATTGATGAAGCTTTTAATGATTGGGGATGTTAGCTGAAAGAATCAAGGTAATGACTGTCGGGTTTGATATGTTGAAACAAAACTATTTGCTCCAGTCATATAAAACTTTCATTAAAAGATTATCATAGACTGATGTATAAGAATCAGAACATGAATTGGATGTTTCAAAACGTTTTTATACATTATTAGTGTAACTTATTCATCAATGTCAAGGTTTTTTTTATCCAATAGGCAGGTGTATATCAATGGATAGTAGATTCAGTATTTTATAGAGTTATAGAAAATTAATATTTACTTTTATATATTGCTACCAATTATACAAGTTATTATTACTTCTATGAAGCTGATAAAACGAAATATAAAATTCTAGCTAAAACGCTTTAAGAATGATTTCATTATTCACATAAAATATACAGAGCCTATTTTAATATTATAATAAAGTTAGTATTAATTTCAAAAACTGATAAGGAATAAAAATTTCACAAAAAATCAAACCATTGTTTTATTATCTCTCTATTCTAAAAAAAGTTTTTGGCTAACGGTTTCCAGAGAAAAACTTTTTAATTACTAAACCGAATGACACATATTTGGTATCAAAATGTTCGAATTCTTTCCGGATTTCCGAGCAAGCTATTAGATTTTTTAAAAACAATCTCAATTTTCCATTTTTTTAGATTACGGATAAGGTCGCAGTTACAAAGCAAGAAACTATGAATTTTAAAACAATTGAAAACATATTTCACTGGTTTTTTAATATTCAAATAGATTAAATAATCGTCTTTCTATTTATAACACGAATTTAAAAAATATATTTTGGGTCATTTTTAACAATATTTATATTTTTGTTGTTCAAACGGTTTTAATTATATTTAAAACTTATGTATATAATTAATTTATCTTTTATTTTTTAAATAACAAATTAATATTTTTATATTTATTTTTGTCGTTGTGGCAACCTAATCATTACTATATTTACAATAACATACAAACTCGTTTTCGGAAATTTTGAACTTTTGCATTTATTTTTTACAATAATTATTATTTTTATATCCTTTTGCAAGTATGTTTTTTAAAGTAGTATAATGTAACTCTTTATTTCATAATGTCAAAACGCAAACAACTAGATAACACGGGTGAATGTTTTAGAAATAAAGATAAAAGTCAAAAATGTTGGAAGAGTAGACATTTGTGTCATTGCTATGAAACTGACACAAATTCGACGTTTTTTGTTCTCATGAAGATAAAATTCTAAATTTTCGCGATGTTTACGATAGTTACTACATTTTTTACATCCAATCATTACAAATTTTAAGAAAATTCAATTTATTCCTGAGATGTTTCAGTGCTTCTTAATGGATCTGTGAAAAAACATTATCTTGGGGAAATGGGTAAAAGAGTGTTTTGTTTACATTGCTCTGTTAATTTTCTTGAAATTATAAGGAGATCCGTCTATTCATGTTACCATAAAGGAACTGTTAAAATTCTGCCATTGAAAATATATCCGCCATTTTTGAAAGAATACCCCTGTGAAGTACTACCCTGTATTAAGAATGTTTTATAAAGTGAGTAAGTGCAATGAGCAGGGTTTTGTGTGGAATTGCGAAGCGTTAAAAAAGTTTATGCGTAAGCAGTTAACAGGGGTTGGCGAGCGATAGCGAGCAGGGGGCGGTAGACCCTTAGTATTATAAAATATTCCTTTACTTTTAAAGTAAATGTAATAATTGCTTAAAGTTCATGGCTACATGTTAAGCTTTATAGATGTTAGAAGGCACCATAATTTAGGAATTTTTATATTCGTAAAAATGTTTAAAAATAATACAGATAATATTTTCTATAAAATTTTGTATATTGCTTAAACTTTGTAGTAGAATTCAAATACTAGAAACGTTGTATTTTGAAAACATATTTCAATATTCAGAACCCGTTTCCATGAATTTCTTGGATAACGTAGTCTGTATTTTAAATTTGTATCGTTTATTTTCATTCATGAAGCTAATATATTTTCATGTTACTTCAAAAGAAAATATTCAACACAATGCTATTTATAGGTCACATCCTACTCTTCTTAAGTTAACGTTTAAAACTTGAATATATTAGTAAAACATGTTTAGATTTATAATATCAGAATAAAATGTTATTTAAATTCGCTCCAAAAACAAAACCAAAATGTTTTCTTGACCACAAATTTTAAAAAGTCCAAATAAAGAACAGAGAGTGGTCTTAAGTACTGTGTTTAAGTAATTGGAAGATCTATCACCCTAAGTTTAGAAAAAAAATTCATGTTTCACAAACTTTTACCCTATCAAAATAGTTTTAACATACGAACAAAGTGTTTTCACTCTATGCAAACTGTTCCAATATTCCAAACAAAATACTACTACACAAATGTTAAACGCAATCATGACCCCTTATCTCTCCATTCCATAAATATTCGGATATCTCCACATACACACAGGCGCCAACAGAAAACAAAAAGGACGAAGACAAGAAAAAGTCCGAAAATAAAGTCAGAAACTCCAACTGAGCAACACGAAATTGTACACGAATGTTTGACGGGAAGAACAACCAGAAATGGGACGAAAACATTTGGAACAAGTCGAACTTTGACCGTAAAAAAAGTTCTTTTTTCCCACTCCCTGCCGGTGGTAATTGATTATTAGTCAAAGAAAGTTTCCCCAATGTAGTGTCTTTTTCCCGACATTGCGGCGGCCATTTTGTTCCTGCTTTTCCCGCCACTTTGGGAGCTTTCGTATAAAGGAGGTATTTTGGGGTGCTAAGTAACGAACTCTGAATCGGGAATTTCTGGAGGTTTTTGCTTTGTTGTAGCGCCCTTGACCTGATTAGGCTCTAAGGCGGAGTAGGTGGATATCCAATTTGTGTTTAAGGTATTAACTGTATGTTTTATGCCTTTTTTAAGACCCGAAGTCCCGAAAGTTCTGAAGATTAGGTTGAATTAACGACTTTTCTATGCCTGATCATTTATGGGAAATGAAACTCCAGCTCACATAGTACACTGCGGAAAGTGATTTTCTCTTGACAGTTGTGTTCACTGCTAACCTGACCGGAAGTTAATCAAAAAGCAAATTTCTGATTGATGGAAAACTAGTTTTCGTTCCTTTACTGCCAATTAGAAGTTTGACTGCCGGTGAACCGTGAGTCAGGTTAGCGGTGACTACGCTTATTTTATAATTTGATATAATGCGGGTGTCTCGGTCGTTTCGCCGACACGGAGATTTCCTACCCCCCTGATCTCCTGCTGATTTCCTGTTCACTCCTCCTTGTAGGGATTTTGACGGCGAAACGTCCTAATCGAATGCTTTGGAATCGATACTAAATCACCAAATCGAATGCATTGGAATCGATGCCAAGAAATCAAACTTTGTGAAGGAAGAATCGATTCCCAAGAATCCCGAAATGGAATCCTACTAAACAGTTTTTTTCGATGCGGATAACTGGCTAAATACAAATACTGCATTTGATTTTAAAGGAAAATACAATAAAAATAACTGCTTTTTTTTCAAAAATTAATTAAGTGAAACAATAAAAACATCGCTCAAACCCACAAAATAACTCTAAAAGAAGTCATCCAAACGGGTTAGCCCTAGAAATTACATAAATAATGTCCCACTAAAATTATAAGAACAAACACACACACAGTTACACATTTGTATAATAAAAAATTGGTTAATGAGGCATTAAAATAACATCAGTAGAAATTACAGTTGGGGGCAATAGTTAATACGATTTAAATTTTATCACCACGTAGAACTTTATCGTTTCAGAATAACTTGGTAGATTTTCTTAAAAAGTATGAAATAGATCAAAATGAAAGGAGCTATCAAATCAGTAGATGTTGCGAGATGTAATCAATATTTCATCTACAGTATTATTTCAGAAATGTTCAGTACAAGCCACAATTATCTATCTATTATTTAGAACTCAGTTCTGTATTTTTTCTAACCTCTTAAGAGAAGAAACCACCATCCCTTTCTAACACTTTTACTTGTTAATTTAAAAACACTTCTTCTTAAATTTCCAAAACATTGTGAATTGCCTAATTTCTAAGAAAGTTTTTTTTTACTTTATATTAACTATTCTTTTGTCAACATATCTTCAGTTTCGTTATGAACATTAAGGAAAATAGTACTAAAAATGTGAGCCAATATTTTTGCGTTGCATTTCAAAGTGAGGAAATCTTTAAGTGAAATTCATCTAATCATAATTGAAATATAAATGTTCCAGGGTTGAAATAAGCTTGACTTGCCTGTAATTGAAATTTATTTTTGTAAAAACTCCCACCCTAATTCGCTTTCCTCTACATGATAAGTCTGAATTTTTATTATTATATCGTAAAGTAATTTGGAAGGCATTTTCTAGAAATTCTGATGACTATGCAGATTCTAACGTTATCCGGGAAGAGCTTGGGGTCTGAAATTTTAGTATGTTTACCTGCTTCAAATTCTATTTTAAAAGATATATGACTCTAAGGGCTGTATTCTACTCGTCCACTTTGGTGAACTCACCGGGTGAAAACGCTAAAAGTGTATTCTACTCGATTTTACTACACCTTCTTCTCGCCTCTTTCGGGTGAATTCACCGGCAGTGAGTTCACCACCTCTTGGCTCGGGGAGTTCGGCGGAGTTTCGAGTGAAGTAGTCTCTGATTGGCTGAGAGGTTGTTCTGGTTTGTTGTTCTGTTTACAATCTCGCCGCGCCAATTTTTTTCTGTTCGCGTCAAGTCAGTTTCATTGAAATTAACATCAAAACTTTTTGTTAAAGGAAACTTCTAGCAATTACCAAATAAGTAGATAAAGATTAAATTTTAATTTGCATTTAAAATCAGTCAAATCTGCTATGTACATCAGAACTTTTGACACAATTTTCACAATGTGTCCTGGCCCATGAAAACCAATGCAAAAGAGGTTTTACATTATCATGTAAACTTATGTCTACAACTGAATTGTAATCATGTAAAATTAAAAATAATTTTTATTTATTTGCTCTTGTCAAAGTGGCTTCTAATTTTTTTATATTTTAATATTAAAAAATTTTAATATTTTATTTCAGGGGTCTCCTATAACTGCAGCCCGCGAAACCCTTCAAGCCCGTGAAAACCTTTCTATATGTACGAAAAAAAGTCTTAAAATGAATTAAAACCATGTTTTAATTTTTTGGGGGACGACCCCCAAACCCCCCTTTTGGTATTTAGAACTCAACTAATCACATTTATTTTCAGATCAAGTTCATAAAATGGAGAATCTTACTAAAAAATAGCATTAAACCTGTAAACATGCGTAAAAGGGGTTTAGAGGGAATTTCGAGTTTCTTCCCCCCCTGTGCAAAAATTTAACTTGGGGCCTGATAGTGATTTTATTTTCTTAAAGGATATTTGGGCCTCTCCCAAAATAAATTTCTATATACGCCACTATGATCCTAGATATGTTAAAAAACAATTTTCTGTTGTTACTATTTTAAACTTATTTTCAAGGATTCACTGGTGCATATATTTGAAATTTAAAAAAAACTTTAAAAAAAACGTCTTTTGACCCCTATCCTCCCCAGTAGCATTCCTCTTGTGGTTTATTATGGCATACTTCTTCCTAACTCTCCTTCTAAGATAAGTCCATTTTCTACGTATGTCTTTGCCTAATCGTGTGTATTTCGAAAGGCCCAGATAATTTATTTGGAGGGCAATTTTATCCCAGGCCTTTTTGTGCGCTGAGCAGTCTGGTCAGGAAACTTATTTGAAAAAGCCCCACTCACGAGCATGGGGATAGCCAGGGTTCCACTTAGGGGGGGCAAGCAGGGTCGACTTTTATGTTTCTGGAGAACAATTTTAAAGCCCCGTGAGAGAGGGCCGTAGCCACAGTATTGTTTCGAGAGGGGTTTATGACCTTAATGAAATTAATGTAAAATTTTTTCGGGTAGCGTGGAAACAATGATGGTTATTTTTAGGTGAACATTTTTGTAATCTGTCACTAAAAAGTAGTTTGTGACTTTTTTGGACATAGGGGGCCATTTAGGATGCAATCGAGGTGGATTATTCTTTGTATATCTTCATAATTTTCAAGTAAAAAAGCAACATAATAGACATAATAATTTTGGAATGGGGGTCAACTCCTTACCTTCCCATGGGTATGGCCACGGGTGGGAGCTCTAACTTTTAATTTTGAATCAGTGCTGGTAAATAAGGAAATTTATTTCGTGAGGCGCCTAAAAATGTTATTCAGCCCCTTTCATCTATAATATATCAATAGGTTTAATGTAGTTTTTCCACACTTTTTGGGTAGAATTTGCGTGTAAGAATAATTTATTTAAAAAAATTTTTTTAGTAAAAAAGGTCCAAGTTTCGAAGGGGAGTTTGGGGGTCCTCCCCCAGAAAATTTTTGGAAATTTGACTCAAAGAACAGGGTTTTAAACCAGGGTTGGCTGGATTGGACCCAATGGGTTTTTTCAAAAAAAACCATGTGAAAAAACCCACTTTTTGGACCCATATTTGGGTTTTTTAAAGAAAAATCAAGATTTTGGCAGTTTTGCCAAGATATTGAAGGAAAACATATGACGAAATAACATACCAAAAACTGCAGTTGAGTGGGTTTTTCAAAATTTTAATCGGGTTTCAATAAGGGTTTTTTTTCATTATTGATGGGTTTTTTTAAAATTTAGGAACTTTAAAGTTCAAAGTTTAAACTATATAAAAGTTAAGGAGGATTTTTTTTAATTTCAGTGTTTTTTCAAAGTTAAATAGATTTTTTCAATATAATTGGAATGGGTTTTTTCAAAGCTTAGGATATTGTTAAAATTTAAGTTGTTTTTTTAAGTTTGGGGGGATTTTTATTATTAAATGGGTTTTTCAAAATTTAAGAGGTTTAAAGTTCAAACTAGTTATAAATAAATTAAAGAGGATTTTTTAGATTAAAGTTTTTTTTCAAAGTCTAAGGATATTTTTTATATTTTAATGGGTTTTTCAAAATTTAAACTAGGTTTAAAAAATTAAATGGTGTTTTTTTCAACTTCAGGATGTTTTTTAAAAGTTAAATAGGTTCTTTCATTAATTAGTGGTTTTTTTTTCAAAATTTACAACGTTTAAAGTTCAAACTAGATATAAAAAATTAAGGAGGATTTTTTAAATTTCAGTGGTTTTTTCAAAGTTAAATACTAATTTCTTTCAATATTGAATGGGTTTTTTCAAAGTTTGGGATATTTTTTAAATTTTAGTGGGTTTTTTCAAAATTTAAACCAGGTTTTAATAAATAAGGGGTGTTTTTACAATTTCAGTGGTTTTTTTCAAAGTATTAAAAGTTTTAACTTTGAAAAAACCCACTTAACTATGGAAAAACTGACATTATTTTGATAGAACACATTTAACATAAAGAACTCACTAAAATTTGAAAAAACCCACTTACTATGTAGGAGAAAACCACTTAATTTTGAAAAAACCCAGTTTTATGTGGGTTTTTTCAGGGTTTTATTGAAAAAACCCAACCCACTTGGGTTTTTTCATAAAAACCCGGGTTTTTGCCATCCCTGTTTTAAACAGTTTTTTAGTACAAGTAAACCTAAATTTGAACAAACACTTTTAGGTATAAATTTGATTTAATGAACTTATTATAAAAAAACGTGAATAATAAGGGTTTAAATACAAAAGGTGACCATGGCTTCCCTCCCCCAGAAAATATTTGCAAAATTTGATGCTAAGAACAGGGTTTCAAACTGTATTTTGGTACATGTAAACCCAAATTTAGACATACATTTTTGTTAGAATTTCTATTTTAATGAACTTTTTATAGAAAAAGTGTTAATTATAAAGGTGTAAATACTAAAGGGGGTCTGGGGGCCCTCCTCCAGAAAGATGTTGAAAATTTGACCCTAAAAAACTGGCTTTTAACTTAACTAAAAGCAAAGTAAAAGTAAATTACTTAGGACTTAAGGGGGGGGCAGCTGCCCCTCCCTACCCCCCTGGCTACGCCCATGCAAACGAGGTCCGGGTTGCTCTCCAAGAAATCTATGAGAAAATCTGTCTCCTTTTCCCAAAACATTGCTTAATTACGCAATTACAATAATTTATCTTACTTTCGTTTTAA
This sequence comes from Tetragnatha versicolor, assembly GCA_024610705.1. Taxonomy (NCBI): domain Eukaryota; kingdom Metazoa; phylum Arthropoda; class Arachnida; order Araneae; family Tetragnathidae; genus Tetragnatha; species Tetragnatha versicolor. Next base: position 11,287,764 of record JANDEH010000007.1, read on the forward strand.
AAAACCGCGCTGATCGGGATTATTGCTGTTGATTGTTGATGGTAGTAGCACGTGGGTCTAGATTTCCGGTTTGTTCTGATTGGCTTAAAAGCATTGTTACGCAGAGTCTTGACGTCAGCCAGAACAGCTAATAAAGCGGAGATTTAAAATCTCCGCCCATTTCACCTGCCACGTTAGAATACAAGAAATTAAATCACCAGCGAATTCACCGAGGCGAGGGGAGTTCGCTAGTGTGGTGAGTTCACGAAAAAGTAGAATACGGCCCTAAGAGGTGGTATCCGAATTCGGAGGTTTTGCGTCCATGTTCTGGTTCAATTTTTAATGATACTAGCACCTTTTCCCAAAAAGGTACAGAGTCTGTCTACATGATTCTTAAAGATCTCAAAAAGTTCTTAAAGAATATGGTTACTACTAAGTTCTCTAACAATTATTTAGGAAGAGATCCGTAAAAAACTGATTTTTAAGTAAATTTTCTAGATTGCAAAATTTTTACACCACCTCTTAGTGAAACTTACAGTTTGAAATCCCCTTTTTAAAATGCTTTCAGAAAATATAAACCACTAAGCTGTGTTTCTAATTGATTCGGAGGTATTCAGCGTCTAAGTCGGCACGTGTGTAGGCTTAATTCTTAAATAAATCGATTTATTCTTTTATAATGGTTTAAACGGTGATTGATTCTTAAAATATACATCGAGATGCACGTCATATCCAATTTTCATGAGTATATCTTTATAATTTAGTAAGTTATTAGACTTATTGTTAAAAAATATATAGGATCGTTTAAAAACACAAGTCCACTTTTTGCTTAATAAATCGATAAATATTACTTAAAAAATTTTTATATTTTACTTATAAAGGACCGTTATGGCAAAGTTTTTCCAGAATAACGGGTTCCTCTGGTGATTATGACGTAATTGAGAATTTTTTAAAACAGAATGGAGCTTATTAAACTTGAAAAATTCCAATTCAAAAACCTGCTAACCGATTTCGATGAAATTTTAGTATATTGTGCAACTCAAAGAGACGCTTCGAACGGTGTATCGCACTAAATGTGCAAGTGAAATTTTCCCAACCCTTTTTCTGTATTGAACGGTTTTTAATTTGTATACGACCCCTTAATTGTCCACGGACCCTGGATATTTAATAGATTAACTGCCTGTTATTACACATATTAAAATTTCAAGTATGTAAGGAAGAAACAGCAAACAGCGGTTTGAATACTGACACGTGTCGTCCGTCCAACGACAGAATTCCTTTGTCTTTGTATGAAGGAATGCGTTGCTCTCTTTCAATCTTTCTGAAATTTTAGTATGTTGTAGGGGCCCATTGCCCATTACACGAACGTGGGGACGTATCGCATTAAGATATCCGATAATTATTTCGGGAGTAATTAAGGAATTACTAATTAACGGTTTTCACTATTTATTCGGCCCCGTAATTATTCCTCGACACTTAAATTTTAATAGATTATGGAGAATAATTTTATGTAACACATATTAAAATTTCAAGTTCTTAGGTCAACTGGAACGGAAGTTTTAAAGATTCTTAGGGTAAAGGAACTTAGTATCTCCAAAACCTACGTGATTATTAATTTTAATTAATTTTCCTACTGCTTGTTTAAATGTTTGTAAAGGATAAATAGCAAAGTAATCATACGAATTATTATTATATGAAGTAGTATATTAATAAGTAATTATGTGAAAAGCAGTTAATATATAAACTTAAAAAATAGGACTCTTAATTGTTTTGTCATCGGATCTCGGGAAATAGAAGCCGATGGACCCCCTCTACTTAAAATAAAGGAAAATGAGATGCCCTCGAGAAAATTTAAAATATTTCATAAATTTATAGTCAGAGTAATCCACAAGTATAAAAATCTATTTTTCTAAAACAAGAAATGTTTATGTAAATGGAAAAGGCGGAATAGAAAATCTTTATTAATTCCACCAGATTACCACCACGTTTGGATTAGATGAATATTATGTCGGTCGTCATCATATTCCGATCTAGCACCATAAAAAGACTAGATTCTTGATCCACGTGTGTTTGTTAGGCCGTGTTTGAACTGGTTTGAACTTGTTTGAAAATTGTCTAGCGAGTGCTTTGCTTGCATGGCGATATTGCATTCGATTCTACACCGGAATCGATTTCTTACACCGATTCAAAAAAAAAAGAAAGATGAGGGAACGTGAGGGGGAAATGTCGGCGAACAGGGGTGATAGTAGAGAGAATTTTTCAACTAGTGGGGGTAGGAAATCTCCGTGTCGGCGAATCGACCGTAGCACCATAATGCGCATGCGTCAGAAAGAAATAACATCTTAGACCAATAAGTTTTAAAGTTACTGAATCCCCGCTGGAGCTGTGGTAGGATGCCAGCGTAGCATGCTGCAGTTCGTGGGTTTTATCCCCAGTTATTACTTTATTAAAATTTCCAAAAAACAAGTCCACACGCATGCGCATTGTTAACAAACTTAAACGCATGCGCATTGTTGCTGGCATTGTGAATATGCGGTGACTACATCTGAAGTTCTACTATTAAAGATTTCCTTTATGTTCTCAGAGTTTATAACTAAAGGGAAGAAATCCAAAGAAACATCCTGTGCTCTATTGGTTTGTGGTCTAAATTTATGTAGCCAGTGTTTAGCATTTATGCCCTGACCATCGTAGACTTGTTTACATACGGCTTAGTAGGACCAAGCACATTGTAAGAAAATACGGCACTTAACACGAAAAAGTGGTGGAAATAAATGGTCTCAATATCATTGAGTTAGTTTAGTACACCACGATATGGAGGACCTTCTACCAAGAGGGACCTCCCACCGAGTCTAGGTGGGAGGTCTCTCCTATTCGCGGTGCTCGCAATGAAGTGCCGTATTTTTTACAGTGCAGGGGTACTTATCAAATTACTAAACTGTCAAAAGTTGATTTGTCTTTTACAAAAGAACATTGTTGATTTGTTTTTTACAAATCCCCTTTGAAACCCAGTATCTAGACACCAAGCAGATTTCGCCGACCCGGAAAAAAAAACCTGACCAAACTGTTCGAAATCGCGTTCCATCGAACGTCCGCATCGATTTTAAACCGCCGCGCGGTCAAGGCGGCATTATCGGCAATCGCTAATGTTGCTCTCGACCAGCTGTTCCAACGATAGCGGTGTGGTAATTCCACACGAGTCATTTGTACTACCCTCAGATCAGAATGTTTTCGCTGCCCATTAATCTCTTTCGCCACCCTCTCGAATCGAACGTTTCGGTAATTAGTCTGATGAAGCCGCCTCCTCACCCCCCCACTGATTGGATTCGAGCGCTGACCGGAAGGCCGAGTCGTATTTCAAAACGATTTGATTGCATTTTCGAGTTTTGTTTCATTCTAGCAGTGGAGGATAGTAGTTATACTCTGATCATTTAGAATTGGCACCTGAAAAATAGTGATTTCCCCCTCGCCAAAAGCATTACCATAGCTATAAGCTCTTCGCGCACCCTCAGAGACTGATTCGTTGATTGTATTTTTCTACTGCAGTTGAGGCTGGCAAGAAAATATTAGAGAGCCTGTATACGAGAGAGAGAGAGAGAGACGACAACTCGCTTAAAAGCGTCTCTGCGCATCCAGTTCTGTCCAAAATTCTGTCCAAACTGTATCATGTCGCTTGTCTCAAGTCCAATGTTAATCCTATGGAGAGAACCGGCTGTGGCGAACAGAAAACCTGTTTACCGATCTGCGCGCGCTATACTGAGTTGTCGCCTCTCTCGTATACAGTCTCTCTAGAAAATATAAGGCGCATTTTTTGGAGATGTTTCTATTTTACCGTTTTACGGAAGTCAGGAGGGAAAAAAAGTAGTGAGCCTTCTTTGTCGCTTTGACGTTGTTAGTTGCCATGGTTGCTGATTCGGTGTTGGGGGAATATTTTCAGGCGCCTATTCAAAATGAATAGAGAATAGTTAGTCCGAAAAAGAGTTTTGGTGGGGAGAAAGACCAAACATTGAATAACGTCCTTAAAATGATCTTTCCCTTAATTTCCGACATTGAACTAAAATGCGTTATAACCATGCTTAGATTGTGTCAAATGAAATTTTATTATGATCTTTTAAAGAGTATCTACACACTTGAAAACATTTTTTTTAATTTTGGCTTAAAACATGTAATTTTTCACTGTGTGTTCCTAGTTTACTATTTTTTACTGGTTAAACCATTTCTGCAAAAACTAAAACTTCTTTTTATGAAAATTTTGTTTTAAAAGCAAATTAGATAGTTAATTACAAAATCCTAAGTAATTAAGAATATTAATATTAGTTACAGTATACATTAAGAAAGAGAGAAAAATGAATCCATTGTTTAGTAGGATGATTTTCGGTATTTTAAAGTACATAACCTTAAAAATAATGTGTGCATAAACCTTTAAAATAAAATTCAATTAATTACACAATTGTTAATAATTTGTTTAATTCAATTAGCTACCCTTCTGGTGTCAATAAGGCTCAAATCTATGAACCCTATTGACACCAAAAAATGAAATAGTATGTAATTCTACGTGAATATCAATCTGCAAACTTACCCTTTCAAGTTAATTGACTAAATATTTTGAAGTGATATTTGTATCATGAAAGGAGAATTTCACCATTTATTGCTGGTTAAGCGGACAATAGGTGTAAACTCACAACTCTCAAGCGTCATGAAAACGCAAATCGATTGCGATCGATTTGCGTTACCATCCTATACCGTGCTGATGAGTCCTAACAAGGACGAAACCGGTCCACGGTTGGAGGTGACGCTTGAGAGATGTGAGTTTACACCTACTGATATTTGTATCGTTTTTGAACCCCACCAAAATGAGCCGAATAATCATCAAATGCCGTTTAATTAATGAGTTTTCATTCATAAATTAACACATAGAATATTATTAATGGAATTTGATTCGTTTGGGATTCAATTATTAGGCATTAGGCAGCTCAATTTAAATTTGATAATTCATACAAACGTCGACGGCAGATTGAATTTTCAAGACTCAAGACTAGATCAGGAAATAATTCATGAATTCAAAAATCGATCATCTTAATAGATAGGAAATAAATTTAAATAAATTTTGGATCATCAATGAAAACTTGGTATTATACGAATAAAAAAATATCTTGTACTTTGTACGATCTAAATTATAATTTAAATTTAGTTTTGATTATTAAAGAGTGTGGTTTAGTTTCCATAACGTGCTTTGGCCTTTTACAGGCCAATGTTCCCAATTGGGAACATCCTGTTTGAAAATTCATAAAAAAATAAGTACCGAAGCATAGAATTGCAACTTTTATTATACAGGGTGGTCCTAAATTCGTGGTACAAACTGGGTAGGGTAGGTAGAGTACATCAAGACGAACAAGAATTGGTATAGAAAGGGGGGTCGCAGTTACACCGTTAAAGAGCTAGGACCTGATGTAGTGCGAGAGCGTTACAAAAGGACGTTTTGCCAAGGCCCGTTTAATGAAAAAAAACATGATGAAATGAAAAAATTTATTGCATGAGGTACAGCAGAGTATCCTTACTACTTAGATCATAAATTTGATAGAAATTGGACCATCACTTGCTAAACCGTGGAGTGAGTTTTAAAACATACAATTTTAATCTTTTAGCCAAAGAATGGAGTTCCTTTAAATTAGTGTAATGGTATTTAGAAAAATGATAATCGGGAAGGAATTTTTAATGATCATACAGTTTCAATTATCAATGTATGATCATTGAAAATTCCTTCCCCTATCATAATTTTTCTAAATACCATTAAGGGAACTCCATTCTTTCGCTAAAAAATTAATACAGCGCGTTTTAAAACTCACCCCATGGTTTAGCAAGTGGTCCAATTTCTATCAAATTTATGGTGTAAGTAGTACGGATACTGCTGTTCCTCATGCAATAACTTTTTTCATTTCATTATGTTTTTTTCGTTAAACGGGCTTTGGCAAAACGTCCTTTTGGAACGCTCTCTCATTACATTAGGTACTAGATCTTTAACGGTGCATCTGCGCCCCCTCTATTTTTTCAAAATATGCTTGTCTAGGTCCCCTCTACCTACCCTACCCAGTTTGTACTACGAATTTAGGACCACCCTGTATAAAGTTGAAAAATTATTTTATATTTTAAAATTAAAACGAAGCTTCTATCTTTATGGGAAAAATTACAAAAATCTTAAAATTGGCCATTTTTACGCTTTTTGATAGAGGCACACAAAACAAATTCATAAAAAATTGAAAAACAGTCCTAAGTTCCCCAAAATTTGGAAGGGATATTGAAAAATAGTCACCTTAAAAATATATTTTTAGTATTAATACTAATTTTCAAAAACTCACCTGTTGTAACTTCCTTAACTTGTTTGTTCCCAATTGGGAACATAGGACATTGAACATATTATACAACTCAATACAACTTTATATTATACAACAATATTCTTTTAATTAATTGGAATATTTTAATATTTTTACTAATAAAATCGGCTCGGTCCGAAGGCACTAATCTTTACATTGCAAACTCTCCCTACAAAAACAACCACATTACAAAAAGAACTTTCAAACACTTTTTTATCCTCAAATATACAACACTTTAGATGTTATCGATAGCTACACTTTAACATTCCATTTGTGGAGTGCTGAGTGTGTTCTAAATATGTTCGAAAAGTGTTAGAAAAATTTGTTATGAAAATAGTGTTGTAAAATACACCTAGAATCTGAAAGGGTTTTTAAATTTGAATGGAAAATGCTGAAGGTAAATATTTTCTGTAGTTTTTTTACTACACTCTCTCACAGAACACAATCGCAATTCAATCTAAGTGTCTTTTTTCTTAGAAATGTTTGACTTAGCGTTACAAAATTATTTCACGATTTGTAATGGATCAGTTTGAAAAAGGTGAATCGAGAAATAATACTTGCAATCTCACATTCCTTATTTACTGTAAAACTAACACGCTATCGCAATATTTTCGGAGTAAGTGAAATTCCCTTTATTTGAATCGCACTGAAAATTCTCTATACCAGGGGTTCTCAAACTTTTGAGCATCGCGACCCACTTTTTAGAAACAAATTCTCACGCGACCCACCTCATCTTCAGTTAATTATTTCATGCCCCACAACAGGAGAATTTTAACTTAGGGCGTGGGGGTTTGGTCAACAAATATTCTGTTACAATAATAAATTACATGGACATATTCTAAGAAAAATTAACTTTTTAGAAAAAAAATAATTACTTTAATTTGAGCATATGAAATAGTTTAATTATGGGTTTAACAATAAGCCCCACTATAAAAATGGGGGTCTGGGGAAATATTGAAATTTGACCCTTGAAAACTGGGTTTTAAATTGTTTTTTTAGTAATCTGGGATAAATTTCAGTTGCATCATTTCCTAAAAAAAATTCTAAAAATTTATATTCCCCCTTTGTGTGGATGGGATGGAGAGTCCTACGTTTAGAATCAAATCTTATTTGAATAACCGACTACTTTTGCATTATCAACACATAGTATGTACAGTTGGGGAAATAAAAAACGACCCAGTTGCGATTTCTGGCGAACCACTTGGGTTAGGAAGACAAATGAGGTGTCATTTTTCATTGTTTAAAGTATTCTTTAACCAAAAAAATTTTCGAGTCCTTAGGGGGTCGTTTTCTTATTAAACGAAACGCTAACTTTTTTTTTCAATGGGGACCCCCAATTATTATATTTTCTGAAAGGCCATCCCTCAAATCCCCTAAATACCCAGTTTCATCCAGATTGATTCACAATTAAAAATTTTTTGAAAAAATTAAAAAAAAATTAATTTTTAAAATCATGAAATATTTTAATGGTAATCTATTCAGGTAGTAATTTGATGTGTAAAGCCAAAATTTCAATCGACTTCACCGAATAGTTTTTGATAAAAACGAACGAGAAAGAATATTCGCGGTATGCATTCGGCAACGGTATACCGCCCCTTAAGATTAAAGTTCGTTTTTATCAAAAACTATTCGGTGAAATCGATTGAAATTTTGGCTTTATACATAAAATTACTACCTGAATCGATTACTTCCAAAATATTTCACGATTTTAAAAATTAATTTTTTTAAATTTTTTCAAAAAATTTTTAATTGTGAATCAATCTGGATGAAACTGGGTATTTAGGGGTTTTGAGGGATGGCCTTTCAGAAAATATCATAATAATTGGGGGTCCCCATTCAAAAAAAAAGTTAGTGTTTCGTTTAATATGAAGACGACCCCCTAAGGACTCGAAAATTTTTTTAGTTAAAGAATACTTTAAACAATGAAAAATGTCACCTCATTTGTCTTCCTAACCCAAGTGGTTCGCCAGAAATCGCAACTGAGTCGTTTTTTATTTCCCCAACTGTACTTACATTGTCTTTAGCGTTCGACATAATGTAGGGTAGTTTTTTTTCTTTTTCTTTTTAATTCTTTTTACTATATGGTAAATTCATAATTTCAAAAGTCAATAACACGTCTGTAAAAATTATAAAAAAGGTACTACATATTCAGAAAATTCAAAATCTTCTCGCGACCCACCAAAAACTGACTGGCGACCCACCAGTGGGTCGCGACCCACAGTTTGAGAAACTCTGCTCTATACTAACATTTCCCACCGATTCCAGAGTATATTGAGTAACACAGTTTGAACCAACAGTTCAAAAACGGATCCTGTACAAATCGAAAATTCCGACTTATATAAAAAAGTGAAACGAGGTTTTCATAATATTTCATTCCAGTTTGATTATATCGATTAAGTATCTCTATAACATTCATCTTTCAGGAGAAAAATTTTTAACAGGATATATTTCTTGTTACATATTGATTCCCCTACTCATATTTTTACACAGTTGTTAGCGTAGATCGTGAAGGAATCCCGTAGAGTTATCAAGTTTCAAATCCTTTTTCATTACACCAAGACGCATAAGAAAATATCCATACCTTTATTGGTTGTTTTTATTCCAGGTAGGGGGGATATTTTCACCAGAGGTGTGTTTGGAGATAGAAGCTCCATTCTTTGCTAACCAATGGCTGCTTTTCAATACGAATGAATAAACACCAGACACATAGAACCCCATTCAATCGAAAATACGTGTGTAAGGGGAGATAAATATAGGAATATGGGGATATCCCCATTTCAAAGGTTTTTTGTGGGAGGAAAATTAACTATACATAAACGAATGAGTAAACACCAAACACATAGTGCCGTATGAAATTGAAAAAAGTGTTAGGGGAGAGATGAATAGGGAATCCCTTTGAAGAGTTTTGGGTGGAAAAAAATTAGTTGGTGACGATAAGCATCGCATTTGGCTCAGAATCGAACGAATGCATTGATCACGAAATAATCGAGTTTTGTGTGCGAGGGCTTCCGATCCAATCCCACTTAAGCCGATATAAAAAGGGAACCGAGTAAAAGGAACTGGATGGATCGATGCCATTATTTTCATTACTACAAAAGAAACTCGAGAAAGTATTGCGTTTCCGTTTCGCCGCCGCCGTTACGTGTGTAAACATAAACAGAAAACGGACGTTAAATCAGTATATTTTACTTTAATTCCTTCTGTTTATTATTCCGTTCGCTTCCCTTTTCTTCGTTCCATCTCTCTTCGAAAGGGCGTATTCGAGCTGTGCTTAGAAGAACAGCGGCGTAAGTTCGCCTTGACTTAGTTTCGAGTATTGGTGCCTGGAATGTGTCCTATACAGGGTGTTTCAGATAAGTGTTTTATAATTTCTAAGAGGGTAAGGACACACCTTGACGACTCAGAACCGTCTAGGAGGGGGGTCAGAAATGCACCCCCTGACGAACTTGTTGGAAGTTGGGGAAGAACATGGGAAGTTGTAAAATTCGGTGTGGAAATTGGCATGCAACCTTTTAAGGTCGAATCAAAACCATCGATTCAGGTATTTATTCCGTAAACATCATTTAAAGAGCTGAAATTTCATCTCCTAAACTGGTTTATATGCAACAAATGCCGGAATCAAACGAATTTGCTGGTTTTAATCCAATCATAAAAGATTACGTGTTAATTTCCACTGTGGATTATACAATCTCCCATGCCCGCTTATAAAAACCCCTAGGTCCCTATAGGGGTGCATTTCCGACCCCTATGTGATTCTGAGTCGTCTGGGCGTGACCTATCCCTCCTAGAAGTTGTGAAACACTTATCTGATACACCCTGTATAGAGAATGCATTTTGGAACCTGCATTTACATGACATCTATTAAATTTCTTTTGACAGAGCCAACTTCTACAGTGTGTGAAATATTTAAAAAAAAGATTTCTCTTGGTTTCTCGTGCATTAATTTTTACCTCCGAAAAAATATTTCATTTTCAGGGTAAGGTTATGGCTTGTGGTTTGGAGCTATGTGTTGCGTTATTGAGTAACTTCATTTGTTGAGTTTTTAACAACAAGGAGTGAAAGAGAAAAGAAAGAAAATAGAATACGATTGGGAGAAAAAATTAGGCGGGGAGAAATAGTATGAGGAGGGAGAAAAGATAAGAAAGGGAGAACATAATGAGAGGGAGAAAAGAATGAGGAAAAGAAAATAAAGAGGAAGAGAGTGAAAAGAAAGAGAGAAAAGAATGAGAAAAAGAGAAGATATACACACAAGTTAATGATTAACACATCGAAAGAGAATTGGACGAGTAAAAGAAAGACAAGTGAATGACAGATTATTGATAGAAAGAGAGCGTGATAGGAAAAATGAGAAGGGGAGAAGAAAGAAAAGTCTAAAAGAAGTGAATGAGTGAAAAGGAAGAAAGGAGGAATGAGAGAAGCCAGAAGAAGATAACTGTGTAAAGAAAAAGAAAATCGCAGAAAATTGAAAGAGCAATCAAAGATATGTTCTTTCATACTTCTATTTTAGAAAATTATACATATAAGTATGAAATAAAGTGAATGAATTCCACATGAAAGAGATAAACTGATAAAACGAGCGAAAGAAAAAACGAAAGAATCGAGATAAATAAGGCAGAGAATAACAAAAAAGAGTCCATCTCCTATCTTTCTCATTATTTTCTATCTCACTCCATGAGGAACACTGAATTCAACAAATCAAGTTATTACAATAACTGAATTGAAATCATACCTCTAAACTACTAGAGATACCCTTATACTGAAGATGAAGGATTTTTCGATGATGAGGTTAATATGCACCACAGAAGAGACGTATAACGCATGATGCTCAACACGAATTTTGCATTTCAGGACTCACGCCCCTCTCGTTCCAAATCCCCATTGTTTTTTTTCCTCGGAAGGCGCCGAATTCGTTTTTCGATAACTGAGTATGGGTTTTATGTAATTTAATTTCTGTTAAACGCAAATTCCAGAAACGAAAGAATCCAATAATTGACTCCATTTGGGGGGGTGGTAAAAGGAATGTAGTTACGATAAGAAAACGCAGAAGAGAAAAGGTCTTTGTGTTTAAATGTTGCTTAAATGCTGGATCGGAGAAAGCGAATGTGCTGAGGATCAATGAAGCAACAAAACAATTATTTCGAAGCTGCCGAAGGTGGATTTGGAGGAGGGAATAAGCACGTTATTATATGTTCTTTTAATTTTTTTTCCGCGCCAATAAAAGCAGTCATCGACTTTTTGGAAGAAAGATTATTCCGCGAGATTCTCCGAAAGGGAAAATCCATATGCGTTGGACAGGAAATGGAATCATTCGTTTTACAATGTCGCGTTTATTTAGTGTGTGCAAACCAATTTTATCGATAATAATGTAATTAACTTTCAAAAATGAAAACCAGAATCACATTATAAATCGTACGTATTTGCATTAACGAAAGATTACGAAAGATTTAGCAGGGTGTTCAGAGAAGTTTCGAGTCTTTTGATTAAGCAAAAAAAGCATAATAATGGTGTAAGCATAATAATAATTATTATCATTACATAGTAATAATAATTATTAATTATTATTATTATTATGTAAGCATAGTAGGGATAAAATGAGAGTTCTGGACCAGGTGGAGGGTGGAGGGAGTGAGGTCAGCGAGATACCGATAACGAAGCGTTGAGTGATAGTGAACTTGCATGTTGTTTACCTAAAATATATGCTTATTTTATATACTTTTCATGGATTTAGGATATTTTTTAAACTTTAGTATTATTTTTAATTAACGTTTGAATAAATTTAGTTTTTAAAGTTTTGGAATAGTTTTAAATTTTTTTGTATTCTATGATGAAGTGAATTAATTATTTGACATGTTTTAACTTATTTTGATTGAGATTTTTAATTAAAGATTTAAAATACCATTATTGCATTATTTTTATGTTAAGTTTTTGAAACTAATACGATTGTGTTTATTATTCAATTTAAAAATTTAGGGGATTTTTTTCCGCTTTATTAGTAATTTTAAGGTATATACATTACGCTCAAATAAATTTAATATCAACTTGAAATTTTTTTAATAGTTTTAATATTATTTAGTATTATACAGTATAATGAATGTATTAATTAATTTTAAAAAATGTATTTAATAAATTATTTAACATGTTTTAACTGAACTTGTTTTGAAAGATATTTTAGTTTGATATTAAAAACAATGTCATTATTTTAATTTTCTAAAACAAATACTTTTTTATATACTTCTAAAATAGATAAATTTTTTTCTACAACTTTCCAATGAAGAAATTTATTTAAAATATAGTTTATTAAATTCGAGTGTGTAAAAAGGGCCTAATTAATTCTTGTAAATATGGTAAATTTAATTACGCTAATTTACAATTATTAAGAAATTCACTAGAAAAAATTAGTATGATTTTAAAATTTTATTATAAAAACGCAGTCCTTCAGTAGTTGAATGAAAAATTACAATGCGACATTTTGCTCATCTATTTAGAAACGAGCTGTGAGTTCAAAGATTTGATAAGACATGTTCTACATTCCTTTAGGTGATAGGATTACAGCAGTTAATTTTTGATATTAAGAATTGTAATTGCTACCACGAGGTGGTCTAATCCATGTATAATGTTAACTGTAACTTCAATGAAAGAAACCTCGTTGTTATCTAGAATTAAAACTGTTATCAAGAAGTCAAGTATTGTGACCTAATCTGTATATAACGTTTATTTTATATTAACTGTAACTTTAATGGAAGTAGCTTTTTATCATTAATACGATTGCTATCACTAGGACAAACATTGTTAGCTAATCTGTATATAACTTTAGTATTAAACTAACTGTAACTTTAAGGGGAAAAATAACTTTTGCATCTGGCAACCATACGATTATATATAAAACATATAAACTAACATATGAAAGAAATATTTTTCCATAAATTTTGGATATACTGACTTCTGTTAGGGGTCATCCATAAATTACGTGAGGTGTTTTTTCCGAAATCTGGACCCCCCCTCCCCCCTTGGTGAGATTTAGTGAGATTTTTCTTGACCCCCCCTCCCCCCCCCCCCACGTGAGATTTGCCTACAACTTTTAAAAATTATTTTCTAAAAATTATTTGCATTTTGTGCTTCATAGCACCTAATTAAGTTATAATTAAGTTAAAAAAAGTTGACGTGAGATTTTAATCGACCCCCCCTCCCCCCTTGGTGAGATTTGGTGAGATTTTTCCAAACCCCTCCCCCCCCTTTTTGACCTCACGTAATTTATGGATGACCCCTTACCTAAAACCTCCTTGCACTTATAATCCATATCGAAAGTATTCTAATAAAAAATTAAAGGGGAAACATAACTCAAAAGGAAGTACAGATTATAAAAACCAAGAAATTCATTATAAAATCTAAAAACTAACTAAAAATGAAGACTACTACAGAAAAAAAAATAATTAAGATCTTTGTTAAACTAGAGGTAAAAACTTTGTTAGAAATGAAAATGAAAAAACACAAAAGCATTGCAATAAAAGGAATCTTAAACATTCTAAACTAAAATTTTGCTAAAAATTCAGATAAACACACTACAAAACTAAAATCTTTTGTAAAAATAAAAACTTGTTCATTCTAAAACGAAAAATTTACATGAACTAAAAAACTTATACACTACAAAACTAAAACATTTGTTCAAAATAAAAACTAGAAAACAAAAAACTTTACATGAAATGAAAACTTATACACAGAAAAACTAAAATCTTTGTTAAAAATAAAAACTTTACTGAAAATTTTGTTAAAAATTAAGACAAATGCAGAAAAATAACTTAATACTTTGTTAAAAATAAAAACGAACATAAAAAAACTTTACAAGAAATGAAAACTGAAAAACTAAAATCTTTGTTAATAGTAAAAACGAATACTGAAAAAGTTTACAAGAAATGAAAACTTATACACTGAAAAACTAAAATCTTAATAAAAAAGAAATACTTCATACCAAAAATAAATAAAAACTTTGAAAAAATTTTACAAGAAATAAATAGTTACACTAAAAACTTTACTAAAAAGAAATAATTACTAAAAACTTTAACGGAAAGAAATACTTAGAAACTATAAAACTAATAGCTTTGTTAAAAAAAACTCAAATACAGAAAAATAACCTTATACTTCACTAAATATAAAAACTTAGAACCTATAAAACTAAAAACTTTGTTAAAAATAAAAAAATATACCAGAAAATTTTTAAAAATAAATAAAAACTTTGAAAAAATATTACAAGCAATAAAAAATTACACTAAAAAGTAAAAAAAAAACTTTAACAAAAGAAATACTTAAAAATTATAAAACTAAAAACTTTGTTAAAAATAAAATAAAAATTGAAAAGTTACACCAAAAAACCTAAAAACTTTATCAAAAAGAAATACTTCTTATTAAAAATAAATAAAAATTTTGAAAAAAATTACAAGAAATAAAAAGTTACACTAAAAACTTTACCAAAAAGAAATAATTACTTAAAACTTTAACTAAAATCTTTGCTAAAAATAAAATAAAACTTTAAAAGAAATATTACAAGAAATGAAAAGTTACACTAAAAATACTAAAAGCTCTATCAAAAGAAATACTTCGTGTTAAAAATAAATAAACTTTGAAAAACAAGAAATAAAAGATTACACTAAAAACTTTACCAAAAACCTCCATACTTTATTAAAATTGGAAGACAGATAGGTTTCAACCTCTTTATCACACATTCAGCAGGCCCTTGTTGCAAAGAAAAACTATTAGGGGCCTGCTGAATGTGTGATAAAGAGGTTGAAACCTATCTGTCTTCCAATTTTAATAAAGTATGGAGGTTTTTGGTAAAGTTTTTAGTGTAATCTTTTATTTCTTGTTTTTCAAAGTTTATTTTAGAATGCTAAAACTTTTTCTGCAATTTCTGAGACATTTCTTCTAATGTATAGTAATTCCCATAAATTTAAAAGAAAATATTGAAAAAGAAATAGAATTTTTGGAAACTACATAGTTCTATCTACTCAAATATATAAAAACATGTTTTCGATAAATACATCGAAACTAGGCATTTTAAGGGTATTCGGATACCTTAACATTGGCGCTTGATTGAAAAAAAAATTAAAGAGGAAAGAAAGGAAATAATAAAACAGCCGAAATATTTCCTAAATGCAGGACCAGACAGGTCAATGCCGTCGCCCAATGTTTCCCAAACATCCCCAAATTCCAAATGTTTCCGACACAACTCATGCCTCCATGCACAACCTTAATAAACCACTGACCACACAATCATTCCCAATCGCAAAAATCCAAATACCTCACGTCCGACCACCGTAAACGAACCATTTCCCAACATACGACGAAATAAGAAAAGAGGACCTTTCCCAGTGACCGTCTGGGGACCCTCCGTCATTGGGGCTCGCTGATTGGCCGAGAATCGAAAAAAAAGAAGCGAATCGGAGATTGTTTCGAGAGCTGATGACCTCAATTTCGGCCCCTCGCAAGAACAGATTGAAAAGCTAATGGCTGGGGAAGGGTCTTTATTCAGGGAGTGGATGCTTTTTTGGAGGGATAAATGCACTCTTTGAGATCCACTCTTAGGGCCATGTTAGGTCAAAGTTAGGGTGAGTTTAGGGTCGGTTTAGAGCAGGCATGGCCAACCCGCGGCCCGTTTGAAATAATTTTGCTGCCCAGATAATTTTTTTAGTCAAAAGTTAAAGTTTTAGGGTAAGTTTAGGCCCCCCGAAATTCCCCGGACAAAGTGTACCAAAACTAGGCGTGGATCCAGCACGGCTCCAAGGGGGGGTCCCTTGTAGTACGTACCATTGGGGGTATGTGAGTCCTCCCCCAGAAAAAAATTGTAATTTGGTGTGTAAAAGTTAGGGTTTTGACTCATTTTTATAAACGTTTTGAGTCACTTTTAGTCACGTTTGATTACCTTTACTTTTTGACCCAAAATATCAAAATTTTGGGGATTTCCTAAAAATAAACACTGAATACCCCCCTTTTGGGGGTATGGGGCCCAGAAAAATTTTTGAAATTAGATCTGTAAAAGTCGGGTTTTTACTCATTTTGAGAACCTTTTTGGGTCTCCAAGAGGGGCACTTTCCAGAGTGCCACCCCCTGGATCCTCCACTGACCAAAACGCGTTAAAACCCGTTAATTAGAGTTACCTTAACCCCCCTTTAGTACTAAGTACTCTATTGTTCACAACTTTTTGGGGATATTAAGTTCAACCAGGTGCAAATCCTAAAAATATTTTTTATTTATGCATTGAACCTATTAAATATGTTTATTTGATTTTCCGGGATAGATGGCCGTGTTTGAATGGAATTTCCAAACGTTTCGCTCTCAGCTTCGGAGAGCATCCTCAGTGGCAAAAAATCAACTGATAAAAATTGAAAATAAAAACAAATACCAAACAATTACAGCGTGAATGCTAACGTGGAATGAAAATGAGATCAGATACTAATACTATTGTTGTGCTGGCTTTATCCCGCATTTCTTAAGTGCCGGGTGCCAGACGCTCGGAATGGAAACACCCTCCTCTTTTCTATTGAAATTATTCTTGTGTTTGAAAATTTCTATTGCTTCTCTTATTAATCGGATGGATTGATGGTTGGTTGTTGCCAGGATTTCGGTGTTATTAAACAGTACTCTATGGTCCCCATTTGTTAAAGCATGCTCTGCCACGGCCGACTTCTCAGGATGATATAGGCGACAATGCCTCTTGTGCTCTGCAATTCTGGTTTTTATAGAACGTCGGGTGGTTCCGATGTAGACTGCCCCACATGAACAAGGAATTCTGTATACCCCCGTAGCAGATAAAGGGTCACGACGATCTTTAACAGGTCTGAGAAGGGAAAAAATTTTATTAGTTGGTTGAAATATTGGCTTGATATTATGGCGTGATAATATAACTATTAAATATGCATGGGGGCAGAGGAGGAAGATTTGGGTGTACTCTTTCCCGGTGCAAAAATCTAGCTGCAATTTATATAGAAAATTTGGGTCCTCCCGAAATAAATTTCTATAAGCGCCTCAGGCTCCTTAGTTTCGAGTGATTCCGAGTGTTTTTAACGGAACCTGCTTAGTTCCTATGGATTTACTACAGAATGTATTCTTGGGGTTGCTCCTAAAGGTAAATTTAAATGAATATGTTATTTAGGAATCTGTCAAACTAAACAAATTATCATAGAGACACCCTTATTTATACCTAGTTTATTCAATTTACTTCACTGTCATTCTGAGTCCCTAATATGCTAAAATTTTATATATGCGGCCCACGAGAGTATTGTGGTTTTCCAAAGTGGTCCTCAACTAGTGATGGGCAGGTATCGATACTAAATACTTAAGTACTCGATACCTATAGGTATCGAGTGTATTCGATACCCACAAAAGTATCGATACTTTATTGACATATTTCATTTTAAATTTTTCAATGAAGTAATCTTTATAATACCTACTGTAGATCAAACGCAGCCTGATTCCGTTTTTATTTTGCAACGCTCAAACCCTAGTCGTTAATCATCCGCGAGAGAAATTTGACGCGGCTAGGTTTTTCCCCCGCCAAATCCTTCGCCTCTATCCACCTCCAGGCCCGTAGCTACGGGGCTTTTTGATGGATCGCTTTCAGTTTTTTGAATATTAGTCTGATTATGGATAGGCCCTAAAAAAATTGTCCCTTCAGGTTCATTTCCCGACATTGAAAAAAAGTACTCGATACCTAAAAGCAGGGCTCGATTTCAGCCGGAACGGTCCGGAACGCCGTTCCGGAACCTCTTTTTTGGAAAAAAAATTATAATTTATTTCAGGGGTCTCCTAACTACGGCCCGCGAGGCCCCTTCATCAGGCGAGCTAATACCTTTCTATGTACGATAAAAAACAACCTAAAATTAATTAAGACCCTGTTTTTATTGTCAAATTTCCAAAATTTTTCAGTTTTGGTACCAATTATTTTACCGTTCCGGTACCTCTTTTTTTAGAAATCGAGCCCTGCCTAAAAGTACTCGATACCTATAAGTATTCGATACCAAAGTATTCGATACCTATATGTATTCGATACCAAAGTATTCGATACCTAAAATTATCGATTTTGCCCATCACTATCCTCAACATCATTTGGGTTGGCCACCCCAGGTTTAGAGTTTTTAACTCTCGTTTTTATGTTACAAAAGGCGTCCTGGAGACAAGAGGATTGCAGAACCCGAAGGAAAGGGTGGGAATCTCTCTTTGGGGGGTTTGCCCCACCCAACACTCCAAAATCTAGGGGTATCGTCTGCTAAGGAATTACACCGACATCTCATCCGGCCATAGCACAAAGACAAAACCACAAACGACCGGATGAAATGCCTCCTAGAAGGGGCGTCATGGCGCAGTTTACCACGGGTCCAGGTGTCTGGAGACTATTTCCCTCCCCTTCAGATACATGGCAAAATTGTGGAGGTGGCGATAGATAGTGGCAGTATCTATCATCTCATGAGGCAGAAGTCGGACTCCTGCCATTTATGGGCCTCAAATTCTCAGGAGCCACACCCCCTTTGCCTTGAATCCTTGTGGAGCTTGGGTATTCCAATTGGCACACAACAACAAGTAGGTACACGGCAAAATTGTGGAGGTGGCGATAGATAGTGGCAGCATCTATCATCTCATGAGGCAGAAGTCGGACTCCTGCCATTTATGGGCCTCACTTTCTCAGGAGCCGCACCCCCTTTGCCTTGAATCCTCGTGGAGCTTGGGTATTCCAAGTGGCACACGACAACAACAACACAACAACAACAACAAGGGGCGAGATATCCCATTTTGAATCCTCAGTAGATTTGTATTTTATTTTCAAATAAGATTAGCAATGGTCTTCATTTTTGTTTTACTTGTAACTCGTAAGAATTAAATAAAGTTGAAATTATTTTTATATGATATATATTTCAGTTGTACCCTAAACATATTTTCCATCCCTGTCAGAATAAATTTCCAGGCTTACCTCATTTATAAACACTTCATACTAACCACATAATAAAACAAAGCCTTTATTTAGGAAACATTCGAGTGGAATCCAATACCAAACTAACGAACACCAAGCAGGCAACACGATTAAATTACGTTACCTCGAAACAAAAAAACGTTCTTTTATAAGAATGCATTTACATACAGCGACTTGAACGACGCGACTGGTCGAAACTTTCCAAACATATGACGATGTAGCTACTAACGTCATAGCCCCAAGAACCAATGGAAGGACCGGATTCAACATCCATGAGGAGAACGATAGTGAATTTTCCACCGTTTTATTTACCCTCGAAGTCCCGATCGCGTCGGCTTATCGCTCCATGCGAACCCGCCCTAAGTATCACTCAGCTCCATTCCAGCTCATTACGAACCATCAGGAGAGTTCCATTTTCCGAAACGAATTCCACAACCCCCATAAAAAAAACCATCCGAAACAAAAAGGGAGGAAGGAAAAATTCCAGCTATGCATGCGCTTTCAAAAGAGCGAGCCTCTACTAATGAAGAGTTCCTCTTTTAACTGTGGTCACACTCACAACAACGGAGCGGAATTACGACAAAAGGTTCCCCGGGAATCAATGAGGGGACGTCCGTAAATTGCTCGAGGGGTTCTTTACGAAATTCACACACCCCCCTTTTAGAGAGATTTGATGAGACGTGGTAGTATGACCCCCTCAACTTCTCACGTTTGATCCAAGTAAATTTCTTTAATAATGTACTGGGCATGTTTTCTTAGTCCTTTCTGCATGCTGCATAGCCCATAGCATACTCATTGAAAATTTTTGCTACAAATTCATATTGAAATCCGTTGCCTTATGGACGGTGTCAACCGGAAGTAACTTACCGATTGAAACTCCGATTGCATTGTTGAAATGCATAAATTGTAGGGTTTATTTCTCCATCTTAAAGTGACGTCTTGCCTCACTGATCAATCTTAATTCAAAACATCTTAAATTTACAACAAAATTTAAAACAAAAAACCATAAAATTATATTTATTAAATAATAAAAGTTATCAGGAAATTCAAAATTACTTATTCGAAATATTATTTGCTTTTATTTAAAATTTTAAATGATCTGGCCAACTAGTAACCGGAGTTTTCAGCTTAAAGCGGAAGTTAAACGGCAAGGTGTGACTAGTGACCGGTTGACACCGTTCATACGTCATATGTTATCACGATTGACTGACTAACGATTCGCTGTTAAAATGCACTACCAACGCTCCACACAAAAGTGGACACATTTGAGAACACTTTTTTGTCCTCAAACTCACAACACTTTTGTTGTGTTGTTAGGTAAGAATAGTGTTCGGAATGTATTTGAAAAGTGTTAAACGTTTAATAAATGTAGTGTCGTAAAATATGATAAGAATTTGAAAGTGTTCTTACATTTGGATCTGAACACTATAGGAATAGTTTCTGTCTCTGAAATTTTTCAACACTATCTTTATCTCACGCAACATGATCGCAACACAATCCATCTCGCTTTGTAATTGAAGTGTTCATTATTGTGTCGCAAAAGTGTTACATGAATTTTTAATGAACTGAATGGCCTAAGTCAAAGAAAAATCATCATACATGTTCTCTAAATTAAGGTGACCAAACGTCTTCCTTTAGGTGGACAGTCCTTCTTGTCTAGGTTCTGTCCTCCCTCGAAAAGTGTCTTCCTTTATGTCCTTCTTTTCAATATTTTAAAACTAATCCATTGATTGGCTCGCAAGGCACAGGAGAACTAGAGAAAGAGGGGGATATTTCCTTCGTTTTGTTTTTATTTTAATTTTGAAGTGGTTCATTTTCTTTTTAATCCCTTTTGCATTCTATAGGAACGGAAGTAGTTGAAATTGATAAAAGATGGGTGAAGATACTTAACTTTTTCAAATATGACATTCCACACGAAAATTTAGTTATTCCTGTTGAATTTACTTTGCGCGCTGCCTTGGAACTAATGCAGCAGTTGAAAGAGTTTGTACGTGTACTACATAAATGATTAATGCAACAGTAAGAGATATTAATAAAGTTTAATTTGAGAATTGAATATATTGTGATTTACAATGGGTTTAATTAGTTATTGCACTCGGTGGAATTACTGTTATCTTGAATAAGTTTTTAAACAGATGAGGCTCACCTGGCATGCCATATGAAACGCGAGTAACAATGTTAAGATTTACCTTTGCTTGCTTCATAAGTATTGTTATGTTATAGGACTAGTAGCTACATCACTCCCCCCCTGAGTGAGGCAGCGAACGATAAAATTAATGTAGCCTGTGATACCGAAGGTACAAGGGCTGCTGAACATTGCTGCTCCTTCTGGTGGTGTTCGACGTTGAGGCAGGGGCAAAGTGCACTCTCTTGACGGCTCTCTGGGGAGGTGGATTCTTAGAGATGAAGGCCTGAGCAGGATTGGAGTTCGAGGCACAGGGTGGAGACACAATAGGGACTTCTGGTTCAGAATTTTCGTAGAAGCAGGGTTTGAGCCTGTCGATGGAAACATTTACATCTTTATTTTTCACTCTGACAGTAAACATTTTCTCTGTACGACGCAAGACAGGAAATGGTCCTTGATATGGTGGTTGAAGTCCAGTTCGAACACTGTCTGTTCTGACAAAAACATGTGAACAACTTCGTAAATCTCTGAAAACGAAGGGTTTTTTTACTGAGTGGTGCGTGAAGGGAATAGGTTGAAGGTTTATGATCTTATCCCGTAATGATTTAACAAAGTCAGACTGAGGTTCTTTGGATGTATTTTGTAGAAAATCACAGGGTAGTCTTAAACCTTCGCCGTAAACTAATTCCGCTGGTGTGGATTGAAAACTGTCATTCCAAGTAGATCGTAAACCAAGCAGAATTATTGGGAGTGATTTAGTTATGATGGCATGTTTACTTTATGTTGATTTCCCGCCAAATGTTCAGATGTTATGCTTTTAAATAGTCCTAAGAGATTGACAATTTCATGATCAAGACGAGTAGAATCTAGGAGGGTTACAGAAGAGGGTGGACCATTATGAAGTAGTGTTGTAGTGTAGAGAGAAGTTAAGGGATCAATCAGTCGCTTTTGCTTAATATCCACCAAAAGACCGTAATTGTTAAGAAAATCGGCTCCTATTATAGGTTTTGAAACATCAGCGATCACAAACTTCCACTCAAAACTTCTTCGTAATCCGAGATCTAATTTTAGAAGTTTATATCCATACGTTTTGATGGGTGAAAAATTTGCTGCATAAAGAGTAAAATCTGTAGGGAATTTGTTGTGCTTAGACGCTGGAATAACAGAAACGTCCGCACCCGTGTCTATAAGATAACTTCTGCTACTTGATTTATCAACTAGGTACAGCTTTCGTCTACGGGTACGGCGACATTTAAAAGTCGCCAATAGTGATTAACGTTTAAATCCGGCAACCCAAGTCAATTGCAACCCTAAAGTTTTAGTTTCAACGTAATAGAAATCCTAGTAAATTTTTATGTCTAGTGAACAGTGTCCTATGAGTTATTTCATAAATATTTTTAATTTAAAGGAAAAAATAATGAATTAAAGGAAAATAAACGCTTGAAAATAAAAAAACTATTTGATTTTATTTTGGTGTTTTCTTAGCCGATAGAGCTTTTAAGCGGACATTTATCGAGTTTTTCCAATTAAAAGTATAAAATTTAATAATTTTTAAACTTTTTTTTGTAGACTTTTGTTGTTAAAAGAGTGGCTACAATGTAGACGCTATGCGTGAGACAAGACAGAAGTTTTTTTATTATGTTTAAAAATTCAAAGAAAGAAGTATTGTAAGTTGGTAAGTTTCTCAATGTAAATAGTCCCGAATCTGTCATTGAAATGTGTTTTGAACGTCTACTCTTGCATCGTATGTTTCGTCAGCCTAAGTACATCAACATAATTCAGTACGGCCCATTAATTTAGAAGAAACTAAACAAAACGATCGTGCTTGAGAACTGGTCCGTCGTGTCTTTTATAGTGAAGAAATATTACTTATTACTTCTAATTTGTGATTTTATTTGCATTTTCTAAGAGTAATTTTTGCATAAATTTTGATTCTTTCGTACTTGCTTTCTACTTTTATTTTCTGGTACTGGTCACTGAGTTCACTTGGCGCCTTTTAATGGCGCCAAGTGAAATTGGCGACTTTTAAATGTCGCCGTACCCGTAGACGAAAGCTGTTCCATCAACTATAAATAGGCGTGCTGTTGAAAGGTTGCAGTCGCTTGCCGCCTCCAGCGACTGCCCAGTTAGTTTTCCTTATGAGAAGTCGAGTATTCACATGGTGGATGGCATTTCGTCGCATTATGGCCAAATTTAAAATGGTACCAACAAACTTTTCGCTCACCTGTGTTAGATGGAGACCTGCTTCTTCTACGCGGCGAATATCTATCCTTGCTGCGGGACCGACGGAGAGAAAATTGGTCCAACTTTCTTGTTAATAAAGAAATCTGGCTTTCTAGAGAAGTAAACCGATCTTCGCTGGTAGCTGAAGCTGTGTCAGAAGGAACCAGGTTGACTACTGCACATTCAGGAGAGGAGACCGCCACAATTTTATCCGCCATCTTGGCTAAATCATCCAGATTCCCAGTGCGGGTTGCAAGTATCTGCTGAACTGTCGTTGGTAGTCGTTGCAGCCATAACGTTCGGAGCAGGTCCTCTGGACAGGTGGAAGAAAGATCTTTCATTTTCCTGAGTAGTTGAGTTGCCTGTCGTCTCCTAAAGGAAGCTCTTGTAAGAGCATCTTCATCCTGTGTGTCTCGGAATCTGAGAAATGCTCTATGAGACGAGTCTTGAGAGCTTCATACTTGTCTTCCGCCGGAGGATTCAAGATGATGTCACTCACCAAGGCAATGACATCCGTTTCGATAGCGGCCACTGCATGGTGATATTTTGTCTCATCCCTCGTTATGCCCGCTATGACGAATTGGCTCTCTATTTGCGCGAAATATAATTTGGGGTTTTTCCTCCAAAACGGAGGTGCCTTAAAAGCAACTCTAGATACCTCAGGCGACGCAGACGGTGGATGTACAATAGAAATGGGCGGAAGACGGGCAGGCAGTACTGGAACGATATTTTCCTGTTCAGACATATTGTGTGTTGAAAGTCCAAAGGTCACCAGTGTACGTGTACTACATAAATGATTAATGCAACAGTAAGAAATATTAATAAAGTTTAATTTGAGAATTGAATATATTGTGATTTACAATGGGTTTAATTAGTTATTGCACTCGGTGGAATTACTGTTATCTTGAATAAGTTTTTAAACAGATGAGGCTCACCTGGCATGCCATATGAAACGCGAGTAACAATGTTAAGATTTACCTTTGCTTGCTTCATAAGTATTGTTATGTTATAGGACTAGTAGCTACAAGTTTTTTTTTTGATGGGGTAATGATTTTTAGACAAGTGAGAAATCATGATTGAATGTTGATTCTCTAGCTGCAGCACTTACCGTAAAATTCAATATGAAGGATACTTCTTGTTTCGAAATTTCCAATGTATTGTTAGAAAATGATACATTGACAAAAAATATTCATTCAATGGAAAAATACTCGTTTAGTTAAAATATATGTAAGCATAATTAGTGTATTTTTGTTTGAATTAATAAAATGTTTAACTTATTAACGCTGTACTTTTTTCTGAAATTATTACGTGCTCCTTTTTACTGAAAAAAAATTTTTCACCTTATCTTAATTAAATTTCGAATTTAGATTTTAATTGACACTCCCTCTTTTCCATCTCACGTCGTTTATGGACGCCCCCTAAATCAGACTCTGACTTGAAAACAAGAGCACACAAGGCTATGAAACTCGCTTGGCTTGAGAGAGAGAAAAAAGAAGATATCAGAGGATCGCGTTTTTGGGACAAATGCCAAAAGGGGGGAGGGAGTTATAAATGGTCAATCCCCACTCTTGCTGCGAATTAAGAGGGTTGGGAGGTGAAGTGGTATGGGGGGAGAGGTCATTAAATTAAAGGGATGTGTGAGTGGCTTTCTGTGGTTTTTACAATGTGTGTTTAAAATTAACTGAATCTGGAACTCAACAGAACTGTGGACTGGAAGAAATCTTATGGTTAGATTCAAGATCTGTTCGATGTAGTGTAAGTTTTCAGTAGCTCATTGAGGGTAAGGACACCGACGCTAGACTTGAAATGTATTTATGTTACAGATAATATGCATAATTCAGTAATATGCAGACTTTACTCTCTTCATTTTGAACTGGCGCTTGAAAATATTTCCTTCCCCCACCACCGATCGGTCACCATAGCAACTATCCACGTCAAAGTGACGAAGAAGGCTTACTATTGGCTGCTCGAAGAGCGTAACTATGGTTAAGCTTCTAGCGTGGGGGAAAGCACTATTTCTCAAGCGCCAATTCTAAATGAATAGAGTATAACTAAGGTAAAATACAAATTACCTAAGGTAAAGTTCGAAATATTTCGTGCTATACTAAATTATGCATATTGTGGCAAGTGCGAGCCACGGGGAGATACCGATCCGAAGGTCATACGACTCAAAAGCATACTTCGGAGTTATAATCGCTCCAGTCGGTATTTATAGCCCATTTGAATTATTTGACTATTATACTGGTGACTAAGTTCGCCACAATATTAACTGTAACATATGTAGGAAGTGAGGAACCCGAGGAACTGTTGGCAACGGCGCGAGAGCCACGTCATCGGCTACGTCACCAGAGCTTGCTATAAAACCGCGGCACAAGAGATTGACTGGTGGTTGTTTGAGGCTTCGAGGGAATCGAGAGAAGGCTAAAGACGATCAAGAGATATACGGCAGACGGCCGTGCGAGGAAGGCTGATCGATACGCTGGGAAGGAACTCGGCAGACGGCCGATCAGGTCAGAAGGAATACGGCAGACGGCTGTGCTGGGAGAGAAGGATTGAGTTTGAGTTTTGGCAGATCAACGGTTTTAGCCAGACGTCGTTTTAGCTTGTTCATCACTTTCGTTTTTTAACTTTTCTACGTTGTTTAACTTTTAATAAAGCTTTGTTGTTTAGCTGAGTGTGCTGTTTCTTGCCCCAGACCACCGATCTACTACAAGTGGGG
Organism: Tetragnatha versicolor; assembly: GCA_024610705.1. Classification (NCBI taxonomy): domain Eukaryota; kingdom Metazoa; phylum Arthropoda; class Arachnida; order Araneae; family Tetragnathidae; genus Tetragnatha; species Tetragnatha versicolor. The sequence goes on from JANDEH010000007.1 coordinate 11,314,130, forward strand.
GCTCGGCCTAAGAAGTTTGTCAATCTTGGATGAAGGATCGGACTTTATTAACGCCTGATGAAGAGCCGGATGAGTAGCTGGAATTTTCAAGTGACGGTAAGCTGGATGTAAACCTGAAGTATCTTTTGGAAGCGTCGATCCCGAGGGAAAGTAAGTACTTTTGTGATCATGGCGTACCTGTCGAAAAGTAGGAAATGTGATCTGGTGAGTTTAGTGACTGAACTGGGGTTGAGGCTTCCTGATCCGTGTACGATCACAAGTTTGGCAGGAGTAATTTTGGGTGCACCAAAGTACGACGAGAATGTTTGTAAGGATATGCTGAAAAATATTACATTAGAGCGGGAGGAACAGGATCAGAAAGATCGCGATCAACTTCAACTTCAGCGCGAGCAAAATAAACGGGATTTTGAATTGGCTAAATTAAGGTTACAGGCTGAAACTAATGGGAAAAGCACATTTACTTATGAGCCCGCTAGAGATCTATCCAAATTGATGTCGAAGTTTGACAATACACAGGACATTTCCCTATATCTCTCATTATTTGAAAAACAGGTTCAAAGGATTGAAATCAAAAAAGAGGATTGGGTCACCTATTTGGTGGGACTTTTACCTTTAAATATAGTAAGTTTTGTCACTAGAGAACCGGAAGAAAAGGCAAACGATTATGATCACATAAAGAATGTTCTACTTAAAAGATTTAAACTCACACCGGAACAATTTAGAGTGAACTTTATAAACACTAATAAAGAGGAAAGAATGTCCTGGAGGGATTTTGCGTTTGATTTAAAACTTTACTTTGACGAGTGGGTTGGTGGTCTGGGCATCGATGAGTTTGAAGATCTGAAGGAGCTTATGATAGTGGACCAGATCAGGCGTAAACTACCACCGGAAGCTAGAAGCCATTTTTGTGACGTGTTGCCGTCAATCACTAAGATCGAAACTCTAGTCTCAAAATTGGATGACTTTTTCATAACCCGACAGTTTCTTCACAGGGATAGAAATGAGGCGAGGTCACAAGACGTGAGAGAGGATTTTAAATATCAGGGAAATAGAGACAATTCATGGAATAGGCCGAAATTCGGCGATGGCCGACAGGGAGATGCCTATTATTGTTTTAAGTGTTTGGAGAAGGGTCACAGGGTCAGTCAATGCAGCTACAGAGAAGAGGGCGTGCGTTGTAGACGTTGTAGGGTTTTCGGTCATAAAGAGAAAGATTGTGGAAACAAAGACGTTAAATTGAGTCAGTGCAGTGTCGATAAAAAATTCCGCAAGGTAATAAAGGTTGGAAATAATATTGATTGGATTGGTTGGATAGACCACCGATCTACTACACATATACATGAATAACATTTTTAAAATAACGGATTTTAATTAGCTTAATGTTACTATAACTACTAGATGGACACTAGTCAACATATTTGGCAAAAATTAATTTGGCAGAATTTCAAACGTTGCATCTGTACATTAATTAGAAGGGAAATATCTGCTGTCGGAGATTTATCACATTAGAATTAGCATATAAGCTATTCCTAATGATGATAAGAGTACTCTCACGAATAAGAGGATAAAAGCTTTTACATATATTTTCCTGGTCAGGAGTCAATGTTTCCAATTTTAGAAACAACTACAGTTAATAATGAATAATTTAATCAGTTTTGTCTCATCAATTGCAGAAAAATAACAAATATCACAAACGTGTAAAATATTTTCATGCAATGCATTTAATACTATTATTGCAACTTTCGCCACACAACGTATCTTCTGCTACACGTATGATGGAAAAATCGTATGACAAAAACATTAAGAATTTTTTTTTATTTTAGGTAATAAAACAAAAATGATTTTTAAAAAATTTGATGCAATGTACGCAAAGATAAAAATCATTCGACTAGTCCAACCTCTTTGATCTGCACTGAAACAAAATCCTATATGTCCCTCTGAGGATTCAGCTTTTGAAAAAAGTTTAGAAACTGGATGAAAAATAGAATCTTAAAATATTATTTCTAAACTTTTTTTAATCTAATAGATTTTTAAACGATTTAACCTATTCAGACAACGCCAAAACAAGCTAGGTCAGACACACGAAAAATAAATGGCCGAGAAATACAGAAAACACCGTAGCTATTTCATCTTTAGATTCCCTTTTAATAAAAACAGGCAGTTTTCAATGTATATTACCTTACACCGCTTGTCTCCTGTCTAACCCATAAGTCAGGGGATAAACGACATAAGTACGCTTAGGAATTAAAGTGCAGCAATAATTGTTTTTATGGCGTGTTTCTCTGGTGAGCAAAGGTAATTCAGTTAGTCTCCAACTGTTTTCATGACTCTTGGGAGAATCCGAGGCACTTGATGGAAGAATTAGAATACCGTTTGGTTATTAAATTACTCAGGCAACAGCGCTGTGGTTTCCCTTGTATAAATAATTCATTGACCGCATCATTGTGGTGAGGTTTTTTTGGAGGGAAGTAGCTTATAGATGGAAACATCTCTAGATTGCATTTATGGTCATTGTGTTTGCAACAAGGTATCTGTTCTGATTCAGATTTATACTATATAGCCATGAAACGGGAGATTATGGGAAAATACAATGTTGTAATGAGATAGTTTATCTAGTGTAGATATTGGATTTTCTAAAGAATGCAATAAAATATTAAGTCGGATTCATATTTAAAGGTATTGAAGAAATATTTATAAGTTTTTTTAAAGCGTAACTACCTTTAAAAATTTTGAAAAGGCCATCCATAAAAAATGTCACACTTTTTTTTCAACATTTTGGACCCCATTCCTCCCGTGTGTCAAAAAATGTCACACTGCACTACCCCTCTCTTTTTAACATGACACGATCTTCTACCAATAATATGATGGGACCCAGTATATCTAGGACCAATGTGTTTATTTAAGTTTTTAGTGCACGCCACCCATATACTTTCTAAGTGACTTCTTATTTTGTTAGTATAATTACTTTGTTAGTTAGTATGTTAGTATGTATAGCTTACCACTAAATTTTTTATTTTTAAATGTATTTCATTCACGTGCAGGTGAAATTTAAGATAGGGAAAATGAAAATAGATGTGTTCTGTTGTTGATGTTTTTGGTCTTGATACAATTCTTGTAAAAAAATGCTCAAAATTATATTAAATGTTGGCTTTTATCAAAAAGGATTTAAATTATTCAACGTTGTGTTAAAAACTTACATCAAGCCAAAACGAACTTATTGCCGAAAAGAATTAACACTAATCAGTCATCATTTTTGTTGCCATCTATGGCCATCAAATAATCTCTTTTCTTTTATAGCACCATCAATGGGTTCAATAACAACTCAAAATAAGAAAACTGAAGCGAGAAGCAAAAGAAACGAAAACAGTCTGTACGAAAGACAGACCAACAGGAAGGATTAGAGAGAAGGATGCTACTCGGAGTGGTAAGAAGTGGTTGAGTCCATGGGCCTGGGAAATGGAGTGTGACGCGATGGCGGATGCAAGGAGATGGATGTCACACATTGAGGAGGATGAGGGTTGTATCAAAGTTATTAGCTTCAATGTTTTATCGAAGAACATCCTAGAGCAGCGGTTCTTAAACTTTCGATTGTCGCCGCCCCCCCTATATTTAGCAGATAGACATCGCGGCCCCTCAAGATTATGAGCACCAAGAGCAGTAACGAGATTTGCTTCAGGGGGGTTGACTCAACGTTATTCCTGAGGTATCCCCAAATGTTTAATATTGTGTTGAAATTTCAAAAATTTGCTTCAAAAAGTACTGTTTTAGTTCGTTTTGAGACATTTTTGGTCATATACAATTTTTTGGAGTATGCCCCCGTGCATTCTCAAAAATTTAATTTACATTTTGGTAGAATTTTCATTTTGACGAACTTTTTACGAAAAAAGTGTAAATAATAGAGTTCTGACATCTAAAGGGGGTCTGGGGAAGTTTAACTCTAAAAACCGGATTTTAACTTGTTTTGGTATCGCTTTTCCGTTTTTTAAACCCCTGTTTGCACACCTCTATATTTCTCACTGTTAGTTCTTATTCCTTTTAGGGGAGGGGGCTACAGCCCCCTAGTCAGCCCCTGGATCCGCTAGTGTTCCACTCCCTAGAAATGTAACGTTCAATCTCGATAATTTAGAGGTGAACCAAATAAGCAATAGACCACCAATGAAGCATTAATCTTTCAAAACTTTGAAATTAAAAATTAGGATGTAAAGTAAGTTCAAAGAACCAGGAAAATTCTTCGAATCATCCACAGTAATAAGAAGCTGTTCTCATCTGCAGTTTTCATTTCCATTACTGTTTAACTTTCATCCAGCCCCCTAATGACCCCTTAATCTTTTTCGACCCCCAATCGACCCCTAGACCTTCATCTACCCCCTTTAAACCTTCATCGACCCCCAGAGGTTCGATACCGACCACTTTGGGACACCCTGTCCTAGAGGATTCTTGGGCCAGAAATTTTGAATTTTGAAACTGACTCAAATGACCTCCGGTATAACATTATTTTCAGTTAATTCTATCAAAGGAGGGCTTTTGGAAGTGAAGGAACCGATCCTTTTATCATTTTGCAAATGTCACTGAGAAAATTGGAAAGATGGATCAGTCAGTGTTAATTAATAAAAAGTAAGTGAATTTATGCAAGGTATCTATGTCCTAACTGTCCCATTTTCTTAAACTTCACAAATGACGTCTAAATGAAGGTAAAGCATTTGAACGAACCTAGAGCACGTAAGAGTTATTAAATGTTAAGTATGTGAATGCAAAGCATGTAAGAATATATGTCAGTTTCTGTAAATACCCCGGATTCTAGTATGCAAAATAAAGAATTTTTTTCTTGTCCCATGGCATAAAATTGAACCAGAAACAAAATTATCTCATTACTTCTTCGTAATTATTTATATACGTTTTTCATTGACAGTGTTATAAAAGAAAATATATACATTTAAATACATTGCTTTAAACTTAAATTAAATTATTTTCAGCTACTAAATTTGAGTCAAACAAATTAAGAAGAAGTAGCATATCAAATATTTAATGAATTAAACTAGAAATACATCAAACACATCTTGCATTATCGCAAACGATTATTGTTCGTTAATAACTATATCCACATAGTTTCTGTACTCCAAATTTGATTTATTTGCCTTTCACTCAAATGTTAATGGAAATAGTTTAAAGTCACGGAAGGGAACCTCTAATAGCACACATATTGATATCTCTCATTGACACGTAACTGTTGAACGATCATTTAATGCGATTAAAGCTTTCGAATAGGCTCTAACAGCGGGAAATATTTACAAAGCCAAAGGTTCAATTAGAACTCATTCAGGGTGACTGATGGTGGTGTGACAAACACCTATTCAGAATCTTCAAATATGATGGATATTGAAATTCAATCGATTAAATGTTTAGTTGAGTTCAATAATCTAAAATGTGTGGTTTTTCTTTTTAGAAATGTCTGAAATATGAAGATATTTTCCTGTCTTTTGTGAGACGTATATTCCAAAAGATTTGAGAGTGTGATGATATTTTCAATTTAAAAAACCAGGCCACAAACTATAATTATCCTTTAATATAAAGTCTTCCGATGTTTTTATTTAATATCCAGACTTATCAACCCAAATTAGTTTAAAACGTTATTTCTTTCTCTAAGGCGCCGATTCATGGGGTAACGCATTGGGGGACGTAATAAATATTGTTATATTTATAATTAAGAGTTTGTTTTTAAATCAATTTTATCCTCTTGGGAGGACCTCAAAATTCACTCAAATTTACTTTAAAATGGAGCGAGGGAGACAGGCCCGATTTTAGGAATCGCTAGGTTGCATGGAAGAATGAAGGAAGTGAAACACTATAGTTAACGCTTTTCCCTTAGGATAATTCGTTCGAAATGAATATTAAAAGTATTAAGTGTGAATGAGCCTTTCCTATTATGGTAGCGGTTCTCAATCCCTATATAGAGAAACAGTGAGACATTCTTAAGGTTTGAAAACATCTAAAAATCGTTTCACAACAACCAAACTAGAAAAAAAATCTCTCTTGAACGAAAAACAACAACCAAAACGCATGAAACAATCTCCAGAGAAAAAAAAATAATCCGCCATCATCTCTGAGCTAAAAAAAAAAGCAATTTCCCGTCCATTTGTGGAGCAAACAGAAGAAATCGAACGCAATCCATTCGATACGAGGCCGCGATAAGACGGCGGAAATGTCCGAAAACGGGACGCTCGACCCCCTGGAAATGAAAGGAAGACGCCCCCCATAAATATTTAACCGGTATTTGCTCGGCCTGCTCCGTTCGGAAGGATTCGGGTTGCAAGGTGGCAGATCCAATGCTTTTTTGGTACATACGGATTAACGCCACCGCAGCTACAGATTTGGCCTTAAAAACACCTAATAATCTAAAAACCTTATAATCTTAACTTATAAGTTATAAATATATCTTATGATGTTATCTTATACTTAATCATAATTAAAACCACCAAATCTGTAGCTGCGGTGGCGTTAATACGTAAGTACAGCGCGCTTTTTACTATCATCCTGACCAAAATTGAACTCTAAATCTCATAGCTTTGCACATGTAATAAATTTGTTTTTTATTGAACAGTTTTTGCATTGAAAAAAACTTTTATAATGAAACAAAACATTTCTGAAAACCGATTTTTTGTAGTCAGAGGAAGATTTTACGGAACTTTTCCGGTACAAGCCCCTTCCATCTTTTCCCTTATGCATGGGCGCCCGTTGGGGGATGTGACCAATGACATTTTTGAGGATTATTCAAGGGGTATACAAAAGGGACGATCGAGGGTTCAACCCCTCCAGATACAAATTTGTCGTTAACACGAACTAAAAAAATCAAAACAAAGAAATAAAATATGGATTGGATATACTCCCTCCCAAAGCACATTTTCAAAAGGCGCAAAATATAAAGTAATCAAAGCAAACTTGCCACAACATTAAGAAAATGATAATCTGGAGTAATTTGGGTGTCAGAAGTTCTTCCTAAACTTTTTTGCTTATTCTGACTGACATTTGGGGTTGCCATAGCAAGAAAACTCGTGTTTGGGGTCGCCGAAACCAAAAACATTAATAATAGCATTATTCCATGATAAAAGAATCGGTACTTTAAACTACCGGTCATTGTAATGAAGGGTTTGTCATTGTTATTGTATTTCTGTGATGTTTTGCAGTTTGAATTTCAATTCTCTATTGATAAGCTATAAATTTGTGTTTCATCACTGCATAAAAATCAGCGCACGTCCTAATATTAATTATTTTAATAGTTAATTCAAGTGTATGACCAATTACTTTTGGGATTTTTGTTGATCAAAATATTGTTACACTAAAAATCAGTTTGATGATAATTACTTTTTACAAGTTGTATAATAAAGGTAAATTAAGTTATGTTTCTTAGACACACAAGCAAATAAACATCCTTCAAAATGTGCTGAGCATTTTTTTTATGTTCAATATATCATTCAAAAACATCTAAAATATTCAGCAAACTGTATTAAAACTTTCTAAGAGAGTAAATATTTATAAAATGGATAGAATCCCCATTTCAGAATGCCTGGCATGAATCCAGTTTCTCTTACGGCCTTATTCTGAATTTGTATGAATAAAACTTCCGATTTTCACGAAACAAAAAAAAATTATAAAGAAAGCCATTACTTGTTTCATATGTTAAACAGTGAGCAAACAAACGTATTTTATGAAAGTATTTTAATAAAAAAGTACTTTCTCAGTTCGTATAGAATAGACTTGACTCAGACAACCCTTGAGGGTGCTATGAAAAAATATGACCCGAGCTCGTTTTGTAATCAGTGTAAATGCTGCAGATACCCAGGGAAATATTTGATGTTCTTACATTTTATTTTTACTCTTGAACTTTGTGTCATTTATACAAGATTCACTAGTTTGTATTGTTCGTTTTAAGAATGGTTAAAAAATGCATTGTTCAAATTTGAATATGTTTTGTTAAAGTTCTCAAATTCACCTTAAATATTTTACTACTGAACCAAGATGTGTGAGAAAATTCAAGAAAACTAAATACTTGTTCACAATAATTTTCATACAACTTAGAGAGGTATGGATGTGCTACTAGGAACTTGATAAATCCGGAGATTATTAATAATGCCCATGTATTTCAAGCTAAGTGATAAATACTCATTGATAAATCACGTTGCCCTTCTCACTTCAGGCATCATTAATTATGCCTATGCTTAACAAATTTGTGAAACGTTTTTGCAACACTGAATGAACAGTTCTGATCAAAAGCCCTTATATTGTACAGCGATTGTGATGTGTAAGAAAGAAGGAAGTGCAGTAAAAGTGTCTCTTAAAGGTAACAGATGAACAATATGTGTTCTTATAATGTGTATCGATCCCAATTTAAGAAAACATTCACAGCGTCGATGCTAAATCTGTGGGACTCGAACTTTTAACATTATCAATAGAACTTTTAACCTTTCCTATTTTCAGATTTTATGTTGATTCTATTTTGTTGTCATCTTAAATCGTTTTCCAATATTGTATAAATAGCCCGACAGATTTTGTATAAACCTCTTCTACGTTTTTTGTATTTTAAAACTAACCTTCTTGTTGAGTTTTTGTTTAAATAAAAATGTTGTTCCAATTTTAAAGAGCGTGTTTTACCACATCCCAAGCAACGTTAACATCTGCACTCTATAAATCCTTAGTAAAGGATTCCATCAGAATCAGCAAAAAGCTAATTTTTCTTTCTTTAGCTGCTGGTTAACACCGAAGCTGATGGCTGTGAATATGGTTTGACTCTTAACATATTAGTCCAGGGTAGATAATTTTTGAAACAAAAAAAATAATAGTAGGATGAAACACATTGGAAAAGGAAGAGAATATAACAAAAAAGAAAGGAAAAATAAATTACGGCCGATCTGAGGTCGGGAAAAAAAAAGGGGGGGTAAAAAGGGGTTTTTTTCGAATAAAAAACGGTTTATCTCAATTTCCGGCAAAACTACAAGTCCTATGGAAAAAATTCAAATTGCAAAGTTGTAGGTAATAAGAAGATCTACAACCTTGCATTCACACTTTTTTCACATAACCTCAAAATTTATGTGAAAAACTCAAATAATAAAGTTTTTGGTTTTTTATTTTTATCTTTTACAAAAAAAATTTTTTTTTCTCAAAATTCGGTGAAAACGTACCTTTTGATGTCCCAAATACACCTTAATTTTTTTTATTTAAAATACTTATTTTTTCTCCTTATTTTGGCTTGATATCGAAAAAGCACCCTAATTTTCACTCGAAAAATCTCACGTCAAAATATCTGCTTTTTTAAAAAAGTTGGTGGGCTTTTTGTTCGTTGAAATCTCTACTTTCTGATGGTGTAAAGAAATATATACACCACTATGGTAAATATTCTCAGAAAATGCAAAGACATGAAAAAACCCGAATCCGAAATTTTTTTAAAATCAGTATGTACAATTTTGAGCTAGGGTAAACGCACCAGTACCAGGGCAGTTAAGGAAGATTTTGCATTCAATTTGATGTAACTCCTAGAAAATACAATCAAATGTCCGGCTACTACCACCTAATTAAATACCTAAAATTATCCTTAATAACATGTATGTTTTTAAAAATTATTTTAATAAACATTAAGCCACTAAATTTTACAATTTATGAATTTACTCCCATTGCACCAGTAGCCGTCCATGAGATGCAGAGCAGTGACCAACATCGTTCATAAAAATACACGTGCAGGCTGAGTTACTTTAAGATAATTGTGAAAAATTTACTTTTGAAAAGTGTACAATTTATTGTGAAGTTTCCTGCGGGTAATATTCCATAATCGAGGTTTTCGCCAAACATGGCGAGATCGGATTTCAAGCGTGGCGAAAAGTGCGCCAAGCTCCAAACATCTACCAGCAGGACTATTCCTATATTACGGCAACCTTAGTATTTATAATAGGTGAAATAGTGATCGCTTTTTTATGACTTGAAAATATTGAAATAGTACTAGTGGCGGCTTTTTTTCACTTCAAAGTATTTGAATATTGAAATAATGGAAAAAGTTAAAGGTTAATAATAATAATAACGAATTAATAAACTTTAATATTAATAATAATAATAAATTAATGAACAAAAAAATAATAATTTTTTAAAATAAAGTTTTTTAATTTGTGATTAATTACGTTTTGGTTAATTGGCAACATCATAATAGCCTCCGCATTTTGCAATGATTTTAAATTCATGAAGTGATCGTTTTAAAGTAAGTGGTAAGTTTTTTCTTAAATATGTAGACATTTTAAATTTAACACATTTTCTACTATAAGATACTCGAAATTTAAAATTTTTGACTAAAGTCTAATTTTATAATTGAAAATATCAAGCATTAAATAAGGATAAAAAAATACTTAAATGGAAAAAGTTGAAAATGCTTGCTTCTCTTTAGCAATTTTGAATATGGAACTTTTAAACTCAAGACTATTTAATAAAAATATTTTTATTTGTTTTTTTAGTCATTTTCTTTTGTGATTTGTTTTGTATCAAATTTTATTTTAAATTTTATGTTGTTCAATTCCGTTAGAGTCCCCGCTAAATATCGCCTATCTCTTTTGAACACCAAAAAGTATAAATATTGCTAAATAATTTTAAATTCATGGTTAATATATTTAATTAGATGTTAACTGTTCAGTTTATTATTCAGATTATTATTAAACCGGTGACTATCGTAGCCAAGAAAAGCCCAGATCCGCCATTTTAAAAATGGCGGATATTTTTTCTTTGATTTCATCGATTTGGAGCTTGGCGCGATTTCCGCCACGCTTGAGATCCGATCTCGCCAAGTTTGGCGAAAACCTCGAATACGGAATATTAGCCTTTCCTGCGGTGGTACCGTTTCCATGTGTGTTTGAATTCATCTGAAATAAATAAGAGATTGATATGTTACTTTGGATTTTTTAACAACTTGCCAAAACATCTTTCCATCAACGCTTCCTAAGAATGGACTTCCAAACTTAAAAGGTATGAACCATTCCACTAACTTTATCAACTTTAGTTTATCATTCACCATCAAAAGATTTAGTACGAGCCTGGATTATCACCAAAAACTAAACTTAAAACTGACTTCTCATTAAACTCACTCATACTTTTGAAGCACTTGTAAACCTCATTATACTTAGCAAGGTGTTTATTAAAATAATTTTTAAAAACATACATGTTATTAAGGATAATTTTAGGTATTTAATTAGGTGGTAATAGCCGGACATTTGATTGTATTTTCTAGGAGTTACATCAAATCGAATGCAAAATCTTCCTTAACTGCCCTGGTACTGGTGCGTTTACCCTAGCTCAAAATTGTACATACTGATTTTTAAAAAATTTCGGATTCGGGTTTTTTCGTGTCTTTGCATTTTCTGAGAATATTTACCATAGTGGTGTATATATTTCTTTACACCATCAGAAAGTAGAGATTTCAACGAACAAAAAGCCCACCAACTTTTTTAAAAAAGCAGATATTTTGACGTGAGATTTTTCGAATGAAACTTAGGGTGGTTTTTCGATATCAAGCCAAAATAAGGAGAAAAAATAAGTATTTTAAATAAAAAAAATTAAGGTGTATTTGGGACATCAAAAGGTACGTTTTCACCGAATTTTGAGAAAAAAAAATTTTTTTTTGTAAAAGATAAAAATAAAAAACCAAAAACTTTATTATTTGAGTTTTTCACATAAATTTTGAGGTTATGTGAAAAAAGTGTGAATGCAAGGTTGTAGATCTTTTTATTACCTACAACTTTGCAATTTGAATTTTTTCCATAGGACTTGTAGTTTTGCCGGAAATCGAGATAAACCGTTTTTTATTCGAAAAAACCCCCTTTTTACCCCCCCTTCCTTTTCCCGACCTCAGATCGGCCGTAATTTATTTTTCCTTTCTTTTTTGTTATATTCTCTTCCTTTTCCAATGTGTTTCATCCTACTATTATTTTTTTTCTTTTTTCACCATTTTCAAAGGCTTCTGCACTGGTCTATATTTCACACCTCATTTTTAGCATATTTCGCAACACATTTTTAATATTTTTCAAACATAATTTCATTACAAAATAAAGTGTTAAAGTTTTCTATCTAACAACACAATATTAAGTTTTGCAGTTAAGTAGAACACTTTAGCACCTTATTGTGCTGTGATAGTGTTCTGAATATCTCTCTTTTCAAAAAAAAGTTTTTGGTAAATGGCTTCCAGAGGAAAATTTTAAATTACTTATCCGTATAACACATTTTTGTATCAAAAATATCCGGATTCTTTTCTGATTTCCGAGTAAGCTATTTAATTTTCCATAAAAATTCTCAATTTTAAAATAATTCCATTTTATTAAACTACGGATAAGGTTGCAGTTACATAGCTAGCAACTGTCAAACAACTTATTAGCCATCCAATCTTAACAACCAACTGATGCCATATTTTTGACGAAAGAAATTCATTTCACGTTTTGAAAATTTATACTTTAAAAATACTTCCCAAAATAAATACAATTTAAAGATTGAAAGAAGTCTTATAGAACCTTTCAAAAATACCATTTAATACTAGAATTTTACATATTTTTACTGAATTTTAGAAGACTGAAATTAATTGTTTCTAAACATTGAGTGTAATGCTCACTAGTGTTCAAAAAAATGCCAGGAATGGTGTTCTATGTTGTATATTCTTTAATTTGGATCTAAACACTACAAAAACACATTTTTTGTCTCAGTAATCTTTTTCTCACAATATATATGTTACCGCTAAAGTTGATAATTAGTTAATCTGAAGAATACTTAGGTAAACTTAAGATTAACTGATTTCTGTCGTTAATGTGCGGATTTTTGAGTTTTTCGCATTTTACCTAGGGAATCTACACTATAACGGCCTCTTGATCGTTAAAGTTCAAAATAGTTTGTTTCGTTCAATACTTTCTGTTAAAATGTTGAGGTGCTTACTGCGCCATGCGCTTACCCCTGCGCAGTTGGGTTTCAATACGTAGTTTGTTGTCATATTTGGTGTTTTGATTTCAAATTTAGAGCGTAGCACTATTAGTTGTCATGTTGAATGTTAAAACAAAATAATACAAGCAAGTAAGTACTGTAAATTTACATGATTAAGTACAGTATATTACTACTAAAACGGGTATTTTGAAACAATTGTGTTGAAGCTCCGACTTCAGAGTGACAGAGATTTCTTTTAACGAAAGCAAATGTCCCAGCTGTTGAAATATCTTTTCAACAAATGTTAATTCAACAATCGCTGGAACCTGGGCAAGGGTTTAACATATGTAATCGATCGCGAATCCTAGCAATAGTTCAGTGCAGGCTGCCAGCCGATTACACCGCGCTTTCATTAAGATTTGCTAGTTTAAGTGCTCATTGAAATACGCTGTCAAATCGAGATCGAAAACCACAATTGATACAAATCTCAGTTGGTACTTTAATATTCTATTATTATTGTTTTTATATTCTAGTTTTAAAATTGCTATTTCATTACTATTTTTGTGGGATTTGCGTGTTTTGTGTAATATGAAAAAAGTACCGATCCCCCTTTTTTGATTCGTCATTGTTACTGTTTACCCCCAAAACGAGTTTGGTTATAGTTAGGGCAGGGGGGTTTGGGGGGCGGCAGCCCCCCCCCAACCTCCTTAAACTTTTTATAAAATAAAATAAAATAAAATTTTGTACTTTAACGGATCACCATCGTTAATATGTAAAATAACTGATTACAGGTAGTATGCAGATTAACGAGTGTCTAGTCGGTAGGGTGCAGAATACCTAGGTAATTTCAAGATTACCTAGGTAATCTTAGAAATTGAAAAAAAATTCGCTCTTTAACGGATCACCCTCGTTAATCTGCAAATTACCTAGGTTATCTGTAAATTAACTGATTTCCGGACTTTAACTGTAACATATACATTTGTAACACAATCACAGTGTAATCAAAACACCATTGGTAAGAAGCGTTCATTACTGTGTTTACTTTGCGTTGCAAAGTTATTTCACGCATTATATCAGTAGGCAGTTGTGATAAATCAGCAAGAAAGGGTAGAAAAGAGTTGATATTGAATTCAATAAAAGTTCATATAGGGATGAGTAAACAATAAAGCCCATAAAAATGTCAAAATAGCGAGTAATTGGGGAAAAAACTCTCATAAATTTACGTAACTTAATATATTTTGGCACGGCTATTAAATTAAATCGCGTCCTTTGAGTTGAGAAAAAGGGAAGAAAAATTGTTTTGGACTCGTAAAAAAACTCGTAACTCATATTTCGGAGATAAACATATCCGCAGTAAAGAAAAAAAAAAGAAAAAAATATCAAAGAAAGTCCTCTGTTTTTTAAGGTACACTCGACATCAATTAATAAACGTAAAAGTGTCATCTCTATAGATGCTAAGGTACTCAAGATGAGAAAAAAGGAAGAAACAAGATTAATTATTAGCACGTTTGAGGACTTAAGTGGTGAGAAAAACCCGTTAACCACAGATATTCAAGGAAACTAAATAGCTTTTTGAAAGTTTTTTTTTGAAAAACTGCTCAGAAAGGATGCAACGGTGAGTAATTTTGTAAAAATTGTCTTCTACCCTATTATATTTCCATCAATCTATTTTAAAAGGAAATTACGCTTGTTAGGTTTGCAAAAAGCAAGTATTAAGAAGTTTTAAGTTAATTAGGATTTTTACACTTCCTGAAAACAAGAGTTAAAGAGTGGTATAGATGGCTTTAAACCTCACGTTATCGGCAGATATGGAGATGGGAAAAATTGTATGCAAGTTCTTAAAGAAATGATTTTATTTTTATAAAAAACTCATAAAAATCAAGAGTGTAAGAAAAACAATATCATTATAGACTTTTATTCATCCTTATATTACTTAAGGACATGTGACAAGGAGATAAGGCATTGTTGGAAAACCAGCAACGCATCAGATTAGAAAAAGTAATGATAATGTGTTGCTATAACATTTAGTTGTTGTGCGCTGAGCGGACAGCTAAAAATTGTGCGATGAGCGGACATTGATAAAAAATCGAGATCGAATCGGTAAGTTAGTATAGTATCCTATTTAATGCTCTTTTTTGTGTGATGTGTGTGTTTTTGTAACATCAAAGAGTATCGAGACCCCTTTTCTGAATTGTCACTGATACTGATAACACCCTCAACGAGTTTGGTTATAGTTAGGGCAGGGGGCCACCGTTAACTTTTTACAGTTCTTCTGATGTTGGAATTCAAAATTTTATTTTCTATTTGATTGCTTATTTTATTGAATTTTCCTGTTTTCAATGCAAAGTTGTGTTAACAAAGTTCACAATTCGAATTCAATACAATCAAAAACATATAAAACTGTTGAGAAAAAAAAGGACTTCTGATTTTTTTTCTTCCAACGCCTCGACCTAAGATTAACCTGATGCAAACAAGCTTTTTCAAGGAACCAACTACCAATGGAGAATACAACGATTTTTCAAATTTAATTTATTTCGATAGAACTTCCTTAATAATAATTTTTCTTTTCGAAATCTGTTCATTATTTAATTTTTAAAAATTAAAAACTACGATGTGCAGAAGGGTTCTTGGTTTGGTGCATGACGTTATACTTCTGTCTTCCGCACGACACACTTGTACAAAAGCGTATTCGACATTGGTTAAATCATGTCCTTTGAAAGTATTGATTAGTTGAAGATTAGGCGAGAGCAGAGGGGACGTGATGTAAGCCACTCCTCCAATTCTAGCGAGAGTAATTTTTGAAAATTAATTTTAAAAAAACTAATGGTAAAAAAATCTAAAAATTTGAAGAAACATTTTACAACCCCAATAATGTCAGAATAGCCATGTTTTCTCACACATTCCTCTAACCAGAGGTAACTGGTGAAAAACTCTTCTTTTCATACCTTGCCTTTCGGGAATTAAATCTGTTCTAGGGAATGCGCAGTTCATTCCGGCAGATAGTGGAGGACTGATCAATAGTCACCACTTTTTCCGTTATAGTCGGCTAGACTAAAAGCTCTTCCTCCGCTCTCTTGCGTTGCCTTCCTATACCGTGCTGATGAGCCCTAACAAGGGCGAAACCGGTCCACGGTTGGAGGCGACGCTTGAGAGCTGGAGTTTTCTCACACATTCCTCTAACCAGAGGTAACTGGTGAAAAACTCTTCTTTCCAATAATGTCAATTCCGATACTCGAAATATCGAAGTTTCACAAGTGTTGTATTCCCTATTAGAAGTTTCGGCTATCCTTAGGTAATGGGATACTTTCATCTGACGTCAGGGTTCACATGTTGTAGGGTTAACACCATTGCCTGGACCTAACAGAATCGTTCTGTTAGGTTACCATTCTGAACGTTTGCAGAGCGACCGGATATCCCAAAGTAGGAAATACGTCCTATCGACAAACCAATCAACGCTTCCTTATAATAAATCCCCTATACGATTTATTATAAATAGGATATTTATTGTCGTCTTCTTCTCCGGATGAAAGTATCCCATTGGTAAATACGGCCGTTACTGTATTAAGAAAAGAAAAGTAATATTAAATAAAAAAAACTTTTTAAAAACCACGTTTTTATAAAATGCACTAAAAAGTATAAAATAATTGTTTTCATTAAAATGCACTAAAAAGTATAAAATAATTTTTTCTAACTTCTTGTAAAACGAAAAACGTGGGGCTCATGGATTATATAGGTACTTGGTATTATACGCAAGAAGCTGATGAATTATCTGAATTTAACACAATTACTTTCATAACATATATAATTGATACACATTTAATAAGGTTCTCGCGGTGCTCTTTACACCCTATTAAATCAGATTGTACAAACTATGTCAAGTTTACGTAATTGCTACTATAAGTTATAGCGGCATTACGTCATACAAGATGAAAATAATGGACGAATCCTGAATGTTTGTGCTGTTTGGTTATAATCTAATGCATGAGCCCCACGTTTTTCGTTTACAAGAAGTTAGAAAAAATTATTTTATACTTTTTAGTGCATTTTAATGAAAACAATTATTTTATACTTTTTAGTGCATTTTATAAAAACGTGGTTTTTAAAAAGTTTTTTTTATTTAATAAATTATTTTCTGCTTTTTAGTTTTGTTTTGTAGATTATATAATCTATTAAAACTAAAAAACCCCCTGGGGGTTCAGGGGAAGCAAATTTAACCGAAACAACGAGATAATATTGCATTTGTCATCCATATCTGATCTGTGTCCAAAATTCCAAGTCTACCTCTTTGGGAAAGTCAAAAATCGATTTATAAATTCCACCCGAAAGCCCCCCTGGGGGTTCAGGGGAAGCAAATTTTTGTGTTTTCTTTTCTAAACGTCGTTTACGTTGTGTGGCTGTCTCTTTGGCCATTTGTTTTGTAGATAGGTTCATTGATATTTCGAAAAACTTTAAGTTAGAAAAAATTATTTTATACTTTTTAGTGCATTTTAATGAAAAACAATTATTTTATACTTTTTAGTGCATTTTATAAAAACGTGGTTTTTAAAAAGTTTTTTTTATTTAATAAATTAGTTTCTGCTTTTTAGTTTTGTTTTGTAGATTATATAATCTATTAAAACTAAAAAAACCCTGGGGGTTCAGGGGAAGCAAATTTGACCGAAACAACGAGATAATATTGCATTTGTCATCCATATCTGATCTGTGTCCAAAATTCCAAGTCTACCTCTTTGGGAAAGTCAAAAATCGATTTATAAATTCCACCCGAAAGCCCCCCTGGGGGTTCAGGGGAAGCAAATTTTTGTGTTTTCTTTTCTAAACGTCGTTTACGTTGTGTGGCTGTCTCTTTGGCCATTTGTTTTGTAGATAGGTTCATTGATATTTCGAAAAACTTTTTTGAATCCCCTGTTAAAATGTAGAACTAATAAAACCGAATAATTTAAAGATAAATAAATATAACAACGAGATAATATTGCATTGTTATCCAGATCTGATCTGTGTTCAGAATTTCAAGTCTCTACCTGAAACAAAGAGATAATATTGCATTGTTATCCAGATCTGATCTGTGTTCAAAATTTCAAGTCCTCTTCGGGAAGTTAGAGAAACCCGAAAACCCCCCTGGGGGTTCAGGGGAAGCAAATTTAACCGAAACAACGAGATAATATTGCATTGTCATCCAGATCTGATCTGTGGTCAAAATTTCAAGCCTCTACCTCTTCGGGAAGTTAGTTAAAAATCGATTTCTAAATTCCACCCGAACAGACAGACAGACAGACAACAAAGCGACCTAATAAAAACGTGATAATAAAAAGGAACAAGACAATGAGGAAGTTGTTTGATTTTTTTATTATTTTTTTAATCGATTCCTCTTGCAAAAATAAGCAACTACCCAAAATTTGAGGCCGATCGAGAAATTTTTTGATTGTCAAAAAAATTAACAAAAATCCCCTTTTTAAAAGCGCGCGAAAACGCCAAGAGTTTGGATGTGACGTCATCTTATACTAAACATTGTTGTAAAGCAATGGAGTTGATGGTATTATTGTTGACGTCATCTTATAGTTTAAACAATAAACGTTTTCAGTCACGTGTTTTTTTCTCGACTTTTAAATTAAAATATTTAATTACCTGTACATTTTTTTGAAAAACTGACTAGATATTTCATTTCACCATACAAAAAACCATACGGAACACTTGTTTGTTTTTGAAAATCTGACACATGCAACTTCCTTATTGTAGCACAGGATCCTTAATAAAACTGATGCTGATTCCAGTTTATTTCCTGCAGATCTGTGTTATACTAAACACCCTCAAAACTCCTGAGCAAAACTCCTAAACCTCTCCAATCGATTAACCCTAAGAAAGGAAGAGAAAAAAACAGGTGAAGAAGAACCTCCGGAAGGGGAAAAAATCTCCACCCATGAAATCGTGAGGGCGATAGCGATGAAAATGAAGTGATTTAAGTGTCAAACCCAAGACCCTGCATAATAGATGTCGGGCAGAAGATCTCGATAAAATTTAATGGAAGCGATATTTCCAGGTGACAATGCAGCCGTGGCCCCTTGTTTTCCGTCCAAAACGATTCCGATGACGATAACCTATAAAATAGGCTGCTCGATCGATAGGGGCTGTAAAATTTTACTGGCGCCGGGTTTTTTTGCTCCAGCAGATGATATTTCCGGGATGATGCAAAAAAAAGTTGATACAGAAAGGATATTTTTACTCAATGTGTGAGAGAAAGGTGGATGTAGAAGGGTTATCTTTTGAAACGTTATATTTCGTGCGTATATAACGTACGGGGGATGTCCTATAGCTTATTTTCTCCCGGTTGATCAATTCTTATTCTTATATAGTATTTTTTTCTGGGTTATGGATCTGATTCTACGAGTAACAGCGTGGAGAAAACAAGTGTGATGTTGTTGTTGTTATTGTCGTGTCCAAAAGAAATTGAGGACTATATGGAGCCAAAAGCGTTAAAAATGAGGGCCGCCAGGTCCGGAGCCCGAAGGCTATAAAGAATATCTTGGGGTGGCTCTCCAAGCTGGAAAAGAGAAGCAACGAAACAAGTGTGATGGTGGGTAGAATAAGAAAAATCCAAATAAACTAAGAGTATGCTCGGTACTTTTCCGTTAACCTGTCACAAAAATCGCCAATTGTGAGCCAAGTCACCAAGCGAAGCGTATGACTAACGGAAAAATTTTGGCTGATTTCCACATTATTTGGCGATCTCTCGCATGCGCCCGGATAACGATAAATACCGTATGCTCTATATTAGGTACATATCCTTTTGCGACTTTGTCTCAATATCAAATTTTGAAAGTATGATCTTTGAATTTATGATACTTTATTAACAGATGTTACGAATACCGTAAATATGTAAGTATACAACAGGTTGAGTAAAAAGTCTAAACCAGCTCTTCATTTTTGAAACAAAATCTAGTGTACCAAAAACTGAGACAGAAAAAAAATTAATATTCTTATTAAATTACAAGACATTTTAGTGATTTAAATTTATAACCAATTCAGTACATTTATTTATAGTGTTGTATACGAACCATTGGTATTATCCGGGATTCTTTTTTTTGTTTGAATGTCCTAACACAAATTATGCTGGCTGAAATTTCGAATTATATAAAGTAAAGCTGATTTAATAGGACCAAGTAAAACGGTACGATGGAAAAGCATTAAAACTAATACAATATGTAATTAATAGAAGTAACAAGGTCACAAATATAAAATAATATTTGAAAAGCTAAACCTGCTTTTAGAATCGCTTACTTGATGTGGAAAATGGTAAAATATATATATACAACCGCTACATTCATGAGGGGAAAATAGCATTCACGATTTAAATAACTAATCATGGAATAAATTTCAAACAAATACCGCTTTAATATTCATTTCGCGTGACCTTTACACAACACTACGTCAAACCCTAACAATAGGAAGAATATTAGGAGCGAAAATATAAACCATGTTTCTGCCCTATGACGTATTATTGTTATTATTATTATTATCATCACCATCCAAACGATTGAATAGGCTCCCCAACAATCGAATAATTCAATGAGGGGTAAAGGCTCGGTGGTCCTCGAAGACAAAGAACCTGAAGATTCAGCGGCAGGTGGTAGATACAGCGCTCGAAGCCCCTCGAGATTGTCGAGTCAGGGTTCCCGTTGCCACTCCGGCGAAACTTAATTTAAGTCGGGGAACAATCGGCCTCTGATAGTTTCGGAATTATTCTGTCAGAATTTTACCTCCAGATTAATTGCGGGAAGACGGATAGAGTCTAATGAAAACTCATAAATTATGTCCCTCTCTGATGCCCATAGAAAGTAATGGACATCGAAAGTAATGGACATCTAGTGCCTGTAAAAATTCGTATTAACAGTGTATATTACTTGTGGTGTTTCTTAACAGATAGCAGCACAAAGGAAGCGATGTGGAAACGATTGATTGAGACGACTCGTTAAAATTCCTCGTTTGCGTTTCGAATGCGTTTCGTGTCTCTCTCGACCTAAAGTTCGTGAATACGGCCCTTGGTGGATCATAAAAAAACGCTATTTGCCACTCCTGCTTCATCCAAATCAGTATACGAAAGGAGTATTTCCCCATTATCGCTGGTTAAGCGGACAATAAGTGTAAACTCACAACTCTCTAGCCTCACCTCCAACTGTGGACCGGTTTCGTCCTTGTTAGGACTCATCAGCACGGTATAGGAAGGTAACGCAAGAGAGCGGGGAGACAAGTACTAGTCTAGCCGACTATAACTGAATTCTCCTTCCATTTACCTTGCCTTTCTGGAATTAAATCTGTAGTAGGAAGGCCATGTCATTCCAGCAGATGAGTGGAGGACTAATCCATGGTCACCACTTTTTCAGTTTATATAGTCGGCTAGACTAGTAATTTCCCTCCGCTCTCTAGCGTTCTTTTCCTGTACCGTGCTGATGAGTCCTAGCAAGGACGAAACTGGTCCACGGTTGGAGGCGACGCTTGAGAGTTGTAAGTTTACAAATCAGTATACGTAGGCAAGTCGTTCATCTCTTATCAAAACGGATGGTGACAGAGGGGGGAGGTAAATTCCAGAGACGAATTCCTCGTCCGGAATCAGGTTTCGACTAATTAAGAATTCTTCCGTGTTTGCCTTTTCTACTCGGACTCTCCGTGAAAAATGGTTCGGTTTGAAGCCCTCGGAACCCTAAACCGCCCGAATTATCTATAGGATATCCTGGGGATCTCGGGCGGTTAAGGACAGGAAGGGCGAGGATTATGCTTCATTAAAAATTCTTGCTCGATTCTAATCAGGCCGAGTAATTACGGTATGTTTGTTGTTTCAAAGATTAATCGAGGTGAATGCGAATGAACGGTGAGGCTTTGTGTGTTTTCTTAAGATTTCGTAATAACACGGCATTTTCAAAGGTGGATTTTTCGGATGTTCATTTTCATGTTGGAAAAGGGTAAGCTAATGACGGATTTCAGGGTAACCCTTTGGAGAGTTATTTTTCACCACGGGCGTCGTCCCCGGGGGGACGTGTCCCCCCCAAGAATTGCGAACATTGTTTAAAAAACTATGTTTTTAACTTTTGAGGGTGACCGAAAGTTTACTGAATGTGTGTTTCTCCGACTTTTAATCATAAAAAATGGTGCCAATATACCAAGGGCGCCTAATTTAAGAGGCGTATACAAGAGGGGGACGGGCACCCCATTTTTAGAACACGATTTTATTTAGAGTAGGTTGAAGCATGAGAAACATTATACCAACAAAAAAATTACGTTTGTAGCTAAAAAAATAATAATAATTTAATGAGACCCCTAAAAAAATCAGCTACAGCACTGGTTAAAGCATAAAACAATTTGATTTTGAAACTTATCTTATAACACTTAAAACACGGCTTACTAGATACTACTTCAAGCTGACCGAGTTTTGAATTATTTAAAACTTCTGGCAACTTTTCCCGCTAGGATCGCCCCAAATCGGTTAAATAACGTCCTAACCAATAAGATAGACACACTGACAAATAAGAAAAAACAAAGGCGTGTTTTCAAGACGAAACTGCTGACTATGTTGGCCATTAAGCCCGCCTTTAACTCTGTGGATTTGCTTTGCTAGATGTTAAGGGAACATCCATAAATTACGTGAGGTGTTTTTTCCAAAATCTGGACCCCCCCTCCCCCCTTGGTGAGATTTAGTGAGATTTTTTTTGACCCCCCTCCCCCCACGTGAGATTTACTTACAACTTTTAAAAATTATTTTCAAAAAATTATTTGCATTTTGTGCTTCATAGCACCTAATTAAGTTATAATTAAGTTAAAAAAAGTTGACGTGAGATTTTAATCGACCCCCCTCCCCCCTTGGTGAGATTTTTCCAAACCCCTCCCCCCCTTTTTGACCTCACGTAATTTATGGATGACCCCTAACTATTGCCATCTAAATTTTTAAAGATTTCCGCATCTCCGTCAGCCTGCAGTAGTACCTAGTAAGCCGTGCTTAGAATGAGTTTAACCCTATATTTAAAAGGTCCAATTTCAAAATAATTTCTGGGGGAGGATCCCCAGACTCCCCTTTTTTGTTAAAAGTTACAAACGGTTTATAAAAAATTGGGAACGAAGTTAGTTTATTTTAAACCACATTTGAATTGTAAAACTAGGACGAAAAGGAAAAACTATTATTTTTGGGGCAGTTAAGTTAATCAATAGTTTGAAAAAACATCTTGAGAGGAATCCCGAATTCTTGAAGCGTCCCCCCCCAATTTTCAGGAGCCGACGACACCATGGTTTCCACAAGCCCGCCCATACTATGAGCAGAAAGATTCCTTGCACATAAAAGTGTTCAGAGATATATTACCTCTATTATCCATAGTTTTCGATATACAATCGCTACACAAATATACAGGGTGTTTCAAATTGCGTTGCACGGCTTTTATTCGGAACCAACGCCTCCTAGGGTCATGGAAGTAAGGTCTACCCCTAGGTAAGAGAGCCTGGAGAATCCATTGAGATGACTTACAGCGCCCTTACCGGCGAAATTAAAAAGTAAAAAAATTAATTTCAAAACTAAATGAAATAGAGCAAAAACCTCAGTAAGAGTAATGCTTCCATCGTCATGAAAAACTCACTGAAAAAAAATTCATGAAAATATCTTGAATATTGGCCGAGATATTGGCATGTGAAAATTGCACTTTTTCAGGGGTCAAAAAAGGAAAAGTTCGCATATTTGCAACTTTTTTTTAATTTTTTGATTAAATTTTGTGTTCATTCAACTAAAAAACACAAAACTACACAATAACACTGAAAATTTTGCGAATGTGTGAACTTTTTCTTTTTTGACCCTTGAAGAAGTGCTATTTTCACATACTAATATCTCCGCGAATATTCAAGATATTTTGATCAAATTTTTTTTCAGAGAGTTCTTCATGACGTTAGCAACAATCATCTCATTGAGGTTTTTGCTCTATCTCCTTTAGTTTTAAAATTATTTTTTTTATTTCGCAGCTAGGGGCGCTGTAAATCCTATCAATGGATTCTCCAGCAGGCTCCTTTATCTAGGGGTAGACCTTACTTCCGTGACCCTAGGAGGCGTTGGTTCCGAATAAGAGCCGTGCAACGCAATTTTGAAACACCCTGTATATGATGTCACATCCGGTTTAAGGTAGAAAAAGTAACTATGTTAATTTAAGCTTCTTGCCTGCTAAGATGCTAAAAATATCCTTTGTACATGCATGCGTGCACGATGGAATGAGATAATTAAATTTGGATCGAAACACTATATGAATACATTTTCTGTCTCTGAAAATATTTAACAACACTTTTACAACTCTATCTTCCCCTCGAACGCCACTTTCACAATACAGTCAAAATACTTAGGATTAGAAGTGTCCATAATGAGGTATTCTCATGTTTAGAGATTACATATTATTGAAATAGTAGATAAAAAACCATGAAGAATGACGTTTACATTAGTGATGGGCAGGTATCGATACCAAATACTTAAGTACTCGATACCTATAGGTATCGAGTGTATTCGATACCCACAAAAGTATCGATACTTTATTGACATATTTCGTTTTAAATTTTTCAATGAAGTAATCTTTATAATACCTACTGTAGATCAAACGCAGCCTGTTTCCGTTTTCATTTTGCAACGCTCAAACCCAAGTCGTTATCATCCGCGAGAGAAATTTGACGCGGCTAGGTTTTTCCCCAGCCAAATCCTTCGCCTCTATCCACCTCCAGGCCCGTAGCTACGGGGCTTTTTGATGGATCGCTTTCAGTTTTTTGAATATTAGTCTTATTATGGATAGGCCCTAAAAAAATTGTCCCTTCAGGTTCATTTCCCGACATTGAAAAAAAGTACTCTATACCTAAAAGTACTCGATACCTATAAGTATTCGATACCAAAGTATTCGATACCTATAAGTATTCGATACCAAAGTATTCGATACCTAAAATTATCGATTTTGCCCATCACTAGTTTACATCAAGTATTTTCGTAGCCAAGTTTCTGAGTTATAAATTTTTGAAATTTCGTTTTTTGTTTGGGTGCGAAAACACTTTCGAATCACAAATCATGCTCTGTGACGTCACATCCAATAGAAGCCCGTTTTCTGATTAAGTGAAAAGAGATTAAACACATTGGTTTTCATGCGCTGTGATGTCACATCCAATAGAAGCCCGTTTTCTGATAACGTGACTTTTCTGGCGTTTTGGCAAAAATAAAATTGAATTTTAAATTATTTAAAACACATTTTTGAACTTAAAAATCAGAAATTTAGGAGTTTCAAACCTTAATGTATCAAAAAAGTATAAAATCAACCAAATCCCTCACTCATGCAAATACCTCACTGTTTACTAAGCTTTTGCAAAAGTGTTTCACGCATTTGATGTGTGTAACCGTAACCTAAAAATGTATCAAAAACTCATTTTAAAAGAAACAAGTATATGAACATCTCTATTACAAAAGGCCCTGATCATAAACCTTTTGGATTTCTATCTATACCGGATTTGCGTGAGATACAATAAATTCGCTATACGCTTACCAAAATGATATAAACTATAGTTCCGCCCGCCTTTAAAATTCACAAAAACGTATATAGTGAGGGGAACTCCGAAATTTATATCCCTCCCTCTAAAGAAATATATAACAATGTCCTGGTTTTGCAAAGATTTTATACGCTTCTTTTCCTCCATTCAATGCATCATACTTATTTTGCTTCGATTTAACCGAACTCGCCCGAAAATAGAGAATATTCTCTTTTTTCATCAAAAAGTATATACTCCCTCAAGAGGGAGGGAGCGTGGTCAAAAACATTCCTCCATCGCAAGCCTCAGAATAAGAAATGAATTTTCAAATTTCCTCGTTCCATGAAAAACTTTTTTTTAACGATTGTAATTTACTTTTCAGGCGGAAAGTTTTGATTTCATTCCTGGATCTATACTTCGAGGTCTTTCTTTTTGTTCTGGCGTCTTCTACGGTTGCAGTTACCTATAAAGTATATACGTTTACGAGGGCATCTTTTTTTTCTGCTCTTCCCAGAGAATGAATTTTATTTTTATTTTTAGTGAATGAAAATACTGCAGAAAAATGCCTGGGAAAATATTTCGTGCGTTTTCACTCAGAGAAGGAGGAAACGTATTTAAAAACCTTTTTAAGATACTTTCTGTTTTTCACTCGTTTTGTAATTATTTTTTATAAATAGGTGTTATTTCTGCTAACATCTAAACCAAATTTGTCAAATACGAACTTTAAATTGAAGCAAATTTAGGGTCGGTCGGTGTAGTTTTGGGGAAAATTTCTCTCCTTTAATTTCTCACTGCCATCGGAACCAAGTATCGTTTTCTTTTTGGATAAACTCGTTAATCCACATTTCGTTAAAAATTCCTACTTATAAAAGATGAAAATCTGGTTTTGAAGTGGCCAAATTTCGTCTCAAGAACGCCATTTTTCAACCTAATGTGAATGCAGTGAACTTTTGTGTGTTTTTGTTTGGTACACGCAAAAAAATGGTGGTCGTCTATCAACCAAACCAAGTTCGGTTGATAGGTGTTTATTTGTCAAAACCGGGCCTACCGTTTCCCGAAACCCCGCCGGTAAGTTTCTTTCAACCCAAGGCATTCGGTTACTAAGTTCGATCCTGAGAACCGCTCTGATTCGTTTGCTACACCATTTGCGCGGCGCCACCTATCGATCCCGCCCGAAATCTGCCAACGATGGGACCCATCCCATTAGGCTTAAGAGCTTAAGACTTATGGAGATGAAGGTACGTAAAAGATTTCTTTCCTAGTATTTATGTAATTTTTCAACAAAAAATATGTGCTTGTAGTCTTGAGTTAATACTATTATGATCGTAATAGTTTGGATGTTTACCATCCGTTAGTTGAACTGAAATGAACTACGTATAGTGTTATCGTTATGTGAATCACATATAACATATATCGGTTAATGTTGTCGAAATTTGCCCCCATTCTCTTAAATATACTGGGTTTTTTTTAAAATTTAAATTGCCATAAGTACACAGGCAATCATCTCTGCTTTCCTTGCTAGTGAGTTAGATGTATAATTTGGTATTGCATTTTTTTTATTAGTTATACTTTTTGTAGTGTCTAGAATCTTCTGGAATGCTCTAAAACTCTATTTTTAAGACAGTCATGGCAATTAAAGTTTTCTCTCGCACATTTATTTGGCAATCACTTACCTGAATCTTTTAAACTAGGCAATATATGATTATAAGAGTCATTTCTGCTTCTTATGATCATGGTTGATATCGAAATTGAGACAGCTCCCGATCTCTTCTCAATTATTTATAACGTATATTTATCATGTGATAAACACATTGCTTATGTTATTAAAACTACTAGGATTTTCTGTGGCTTAGAATACTGAGCCACAGAAAATCCTAATTATAGTAGGTGTAATTTTGAATTTCAAGTATTTAATCAAAATGTTTTGGGAGTACAGCTTTAGAAAGAGTCCTCCAACTGCCATGTATTACCAACAACTCAAATGATGACTGACAACCCTAGAGGTCTTAATCATTAACATAATATTAGGAACTGCTTTAGAATAGGTCAGCTGTTGGCGCCGGCTGAAAACCCTGCCGCAGATTTTTCACGCAGATTTTTTATTTTTCAGAAATCATGCCGAGCAGATTTTTTGGCGACAGCTGCTCACTCAAATGACCTTCGGAAACAAACATGGGTTACCAGCTGTTGCATCATTATTCGTGACTTTATTCTGACGGGATTCTGGAGTAAGTAGTACTGAACAAACCAATGTGCAACTTAAAACAAATAGTATCTTTAATATGAATAAATTGAAAATTAGGTACATTCGGACTTAAAAAAGTTTTAACCTTCCCCGAACCTAATAAAATTTTCCCAAACCTTACGTATTACTCCTATGAAGCTGGAAGGGGCTTCCCCCGAATCAGATTTGTAGGTTCAGGCACTTTTTCCAGGTCCGGGTACATACGTACTAAGCGGTTGACCATGCCGCTTAATTTGAAAACATCGCCAAAGAGAACACTAGACTTTAACAACATCGGAATACAAAATTTACTCTATTGATTAAACAATCAAATTCAAAAATTAAACTTTACAAAGCCACAGGGAAATGCTATAATTAAATATTATAATAATTATGGGTGACTTCACTATTTTTGTTATTAAAATTGAAATAAAAATATAGTTTCTCTATCTTATTTTCTATTCATCCTGTTTTCAAGTTTTATATTTAGCTATTTTAAGTAAAAAAACATTGTTTATTTAGTTGCTTTGTTTTTGGGAACTAGATCTGGCAATAACTTAAAACTCTTCATAAACAAATACTCTCTTGATATACCGCCAACTTGGCGACAGCAAAAAAGCGGACTTATTCTAAAGTTGTACCATAGGAACAGCTTTAGAAAAGGTCCGCTTTTGGCAACTGCTTCGCCATCTTGGCGCCGGCTGAAAACCCGGCCGCTATGTTTAAAATTAGTCTGCTCGTTTGGCGGTAATGGTAAACTAAACAGGGGAAGGCCTTATCTCCCTGGGGTTGGAGAGCTGTGGGTAAACATGGCGGCTGGTAGACTCTTATCGAAGCTGTGCCAAATTTTATTATATGGGGCCGTTCAAATATTACGTAAGCACTTTTTTGGGTCATTTTTAACCCCCCCTCCCCCCTTGTCAGCAAAGATAAGCAAACCTCAACCCCCCCCTCCCCCGAAATTTTGACATCCCTATAAGTAAGAACTGTTTTTTTTATTTTTTCCTTGAAAATTAGGTGACTCGTTCAAGGAGTGTCCTTTTTGGGTGTAACCCTAAGGGTTCAAAAATGAGTCAAAACACTATTTTTCGGGGTTACAATTTCAAAATGTTAGGGTGGTCCATCTCCAGAAAAAAGTGCTTACGTCAGAATTCAATTTTTTGTTACATTTATTTTTGGTTGAATTTTGAAATTATTTTTGCAAGATACAAGATATTTTCGAAAATGCACCATCTTACGTAAGCATCACTCATATCCCCCCTTCCCCCTTGTCAGCAAAAATAAGCAAAGAGCAAACCCCCCCCTCCCCCCTTAGCTGCTTACGTAATATTTGAACGGCCCCTATATTGTCACTGGCATCATCGAAAAACCTTGTATCTCAGATTTGGGGAATATACAGTACGAGACAGATTTTCACAAACATTCAAGGTACAGTTGGGATAAGCGTCGACCAGCCGCCATGTTTACCCACAGCTCAAATGATGACACACAACAATATAGATCTAATTTGAGCTGTGAGTAAACATGGCGGCTGGTCGACTTCTAGTCACACCAGTGTAGGTGTTATAATACGATATTTTTACTCAGGCAATGAAAATGGATTTTGATATTCTGAAAAGTAGAACAAAAACTAAGTAATTCCATGCAGTATTACTTGTATTTGTATTTCTAGGATTATTACAACAATTCCCTCTTTGGTGTCAATATGGGTCAAGTTTTATTACTATTCACACAATGATTAATGCATTATACCAAGGATTCCGACCTTTCATTGTCACATTCATTAGTGTGAATAATTTAACAATTATCTTATACTCTGTTGACTCCCTAAATTTGAGATACAAGTTTTTTGGATGCCAGCAGTGTTTTAATTATTATTTCAGTATGTGATATTATATGATAATTTTTTTTATTCTAGCTGCTCTAGGGGGGGCCGTCTTCTTGCCAACTGCTGGATCTGCTTCTCAGTCCCGATTGACATCTGTCTGGGGCAGAGCTTCTGGTTGATCCTCTGGGTTGACCGCTTCAGCTCGTTCTCCATGAGGCAAGGTGCCCCTCACAGCTGCAATGGATGCAGGAAACCGCATCAGAATATGGAGTCGCAAAGCGCGTGTTCACCACTGCAACTTATGGAGCACTGCTTCTCCGAGCTCTTGCGAGGTGCCCCAGAAACCGCCATTCTCGGCCTCTTCTTATCCAGCTTGACATTCACACCGAGGATCCTGGCAGGGCTGGAAAACCTCTCGGGACTCCCTGGAAAACGACGGCAAGGAGCTTCTGTGTCCTCTTGCTTCTCATCTGACAGCTTGAAACCTGGTACTCTTGTTTCTTCAAGTCTGCGTGATTGTCGTTGGTAGATGCTGTTGACTCGTCAAAAAGTTCTCCAGGTTCACTGGTATTCACAGTCGGGCGCCACATTTTTTTAGACGACTGAAAATCCTTCGCCGAAGCTGTTAGTGTGCGCCGCTCAGGTGACAGTGTTCTAGAGGTGTATCCATCACGACCAGAGTCGGCACCATCAACACTTGTGTTGCAGGACGAGTGTTTCTAGTTCAGGGTAACAATGCAGTAATAGTGCCCTCGTATCGGAAGTTACACCCATAAATATTGCTATAAATCTGACCAAAGGTACTTTTTCCTATTACTTTTATTGTTATTAATGCTTATAATATTTTAAACTAAAATATGCATTTATGTGATCTTTCTCTCTGGTGTTAATAAAATAAGTTTATTTGAATTTGAATTTTTTGTTTAAATATGATTCATTCACATTAAAAAAAATTAATTAATAAAATTATTTATTATTCAATAATTTACCTGTTTTTGCTAAGCCATAACTGCCTTAATATGTTTAAAAGTTATTTTGATACAGTAAAGCACCGTTTATACGTCTTTCAAGGGACCCGCGTATAAATGAAAAGACGTATATTTAAAAACAATTTTGATTATTTGAATGAATTGGGACTTGGCGAAAACGACGTATAAATGAGAGACGTATAAATGGTGCTTTACTGTACTATTTTTTACTTCTATTAGAAATCATTCAAATATTTTTTAAAAAGTTAAGGGTTTATAAGGTAAACAAAGTCAAAAATAGTGATATTCTACATATTTAATGAAAATACCCTATTTTACATACTTGAAAAGTTTTCAAATTTTTTCTAACTTTGAGTCCTCAAAAAGTACACAAGAAAATTTTTTAAAGCTTAGCTCCAATTTCATCTGGTTCAACCATATCTTTACCTTTAATTATCTGAATTATTCTCTTTTCTTGTTCATCAGTGTTCTGCATTTCTTGTTAAATGATTTTATTGTGTTAAATTTGATCTTGAATTTAGTATTTTACAGAATTGATATGTTGTGTTCTTTAAAAGTATCACAATTTGTGACAAAGATATTTGCATTTTCTGAATATTTCAAAAAGAAATTATAAAAATAAAATTAATTTTTTATACTGAAAAACTGTTTGGTTTATTTATTTTTAAAATAAACTTGAAGGTTGATATTGAGGTAATACATCCAATCATAATTCCATTCTGTCCTGTTAAATGTCCACAATCTGTTTTTAATTCTTTACAAAAATTTTACCAAAACTGCTAATTTAACCAATTGAAATGTAGTTATATCAATGACAGCAATAAAAATTAGGTAATACTTGGCATCCAAAATATTTGGGTAGTATTTAATTGGACTTGATATCTTAATTGAACTGATTTTCCCAAAGTTGAAAACTATCAAAACATTCTTAAATTCTTCAGGATTAGCTAGACTCAGGAATTATGAAAGTTATCAGAACAAAAAGAAAGCAAAATGTACCAATTTGTAGAATTGCTGGTAAATTCAGATAATTTATTATAAATTTATGTGTGTAAATAAAAACATGCCAACATTGTTGGATTGAAGAGACTTTTGCATCGGCTAATCTTTAAGTAGGTATCCTCAAATCTGAAATAGTATCTTGAAGTTTTATATGCTTTGAATCTAGTATTTATTGGTTGAATTTGAAGATGATGGATAGAAGCGACTGATCCATATGTGACAATTTCAACTTTTAAAATTCACTCTTTAGCTATTTCAAAATTTGGATGAAAGATGTAAGTAAAGACACAAAATAAAGTTTTAAATGCAAGGTAAGTACCTACGAGCTTCTATTTTTAAACTCGATTGCAATTTTTGAAAAGAAATTCTTAAAAGTTTGTAACATATAGTAAACAAAACATGTAAACAGAAACCTCCATCGGATATTTTTGTAATTTAATATAAGTATGGTTAAAAAAAGTATCAAATATGTTTCTAGAAATATAAAAGCATGGGTAATTTAAATTTAAAAATACTATCCTGTATAAAGAAAATCCGTATATATCAGTATTCAGGTTATATCAACCGTATTATTTCCATTTGCGCCAATCGTATTGACAACGTTTGCTCCAACCGCTCTGTATGTTTCCCCCAAACGAATTCGAGGTTCGCAAGCCGTTAGTCACAACCGCTCTTTTCGACTCTCGCAATCCCACCACTCCCATTCGAACCGGTGCGGTCACTGCATACGCGCTGTTCGTTCAGTCCTATAGCGACAGAACGGTGCGGTTGGGAGATACGCACTTTCCGTTATGAGAGCAGAACTGTTTTTTGCGTGTACCCATGATCAAAAATCTGTTTGCTGGCCTGACGATAAGAGATGAGTATTTGGGCCCTTTCCGACATTTTTTGCATAATCTAAAATCAGGGTTGGCTGGATTGGACCCAATGGGTTTTTTCAAAAAAACCCATGTGAAAAAACCTACATTTTGGACCCATTTTTGGGTTTTTTCAAGAAAAATCAAGATTTTGGCAGTTCCTTCAAAATTTAATGTGTTTTTTTTTCAAAGTTTAGGATATTTTCAAAATTTTGATGGGTTTTTTCAAAATTTAAACTAGGTTTTAAAAATGAAATGGTGTTTTTTTCAATTTCAGAGAGTTTTTTTTAAAGTTAAAAAGGTTTTTTCATTCTCCAGTGGTTTTTTTCATTATTGAATGGGGTTTTTTCAAAATTTAGGACGTTTAAGTTCAAACTAGATATAAAAAATAAGGAAGATTTTTTAAATTTCAGTGGGTTTTTTCAAAACTTAAACCAGGTTTCAGTAAATAAGGGGTGTTTTTACAATTTCAGTGGGTTTTTTCAAAATATAAAAACTTTGAAAAAAACCACTTAACTGTGGAAAAACTGACATTATTTTGACAGAACACATTTAACATAGAAAGAACTCACTAAAATTTGAAAAAACCCACTTACATTATAGGAGAAAACCACTTAATTTTGAAAAAAACCACACTTTTTCCGAAAAAAACCCAATTTTACATGGGTTTTTTCAGGGTTTTATTGAAAAAACCCGAAAAAACCCAACCCACTTGGGTTTTTTCAAAAAAACCCGGGTTTTTGCCAACCCTGTCTAAAATACAAACTTAAATGTTTGTGCTACCAGAGATATGCTTTTAACACCATCTTCCCAGGATTACCAAACCAGGATTTTTTATGGAGTTCCTCCCTCGCCAGCTCAATACAATCCAAAGGTGTTTGGCGGGGGACTCCCCTAAATTGCAGGTCCCAGTGCCATTTACAAACATTAGGGTTTTCTGATGTCCAGTGCACAGTCGAGCCAGAGCAGTCTGGTCTCTCCTTTCTCCAACAAAGCAAATTGATGCACCTGGACCCTCACTAATGAACCATTGGTGTGTTGGTGGACTCTTCCAAGAGTTGTTTATAGAGGCCTTCTTGCTTCTTGAGTATAGTTCGTTCAAGATAAGTTAAGGGATCCCTCTCGGTATGAGGCATGGAAGATCCCTCTTCAGCTTGTTTATCAGCCATATCATTATACTCTAATATATCCAGCCATATCATCATTATTATTAGGGGACATCCATAAATTACGTGCGGTCAAATGGGGGGGGGGAGGGGTTTGGAAAAATCTCACCAAATCTCACCAAGGGGGGAGGGGGGTCAATTAAAATCTCACGTCATCTTTTTAAATTAGAAATTATACGATTTTCTTTTTTTAAGTATGAGAAAGGAATACACACAGATAAGATACTGCAAATTATTTTTAAAAAGTTGTAGGTAAATCTCACTTGTGGGGGAGGGGGGGGGGTCCAGCAAAATCTCACTAAATCTCACCAAGGGGGGAGGGGGGGGTCCAGATTTTGGAAAAAACGCCTCACGTAATTTATGGATGTCCCCTTACTTATCCATTGCAGATGGAAGATAGAGGTCCCGGAGAGGGCCCTGAGCTACTCTATTATTCTAATAATTCCTTTTTTTCTTTAATTAGTCTCCAATTTTTAAGATTTAGCACCATTTTTATCATCCGCATAAACACTATAAACAACCTATTTTGCGTCATTCATACCACAGAAAAACATCCCAATATCAAGACAAAACTCCCCCCCATTCACTTGAAAAATGCAAAGAAAGAGCAAACGAACTCCTTCTGAACCCACCCTCCGTACCCGCTAATTTCTCCCCCGTTGACGACCGAGAGTATCCCGGGCGCAACCAACCCCCTCATTGCCAAACAGGTTGATTAAAGATTACGTTTTCAGTTCCAATCCCCCCCCCCGAGGGCCCTTCTCAAGTACCCCTGGTTTTGATCGATCCGAAAGCCTCCTTGATTAGACCGGAGTTTAAAATATTATTTTTCCGGTTTGTTTGCCCCTTTAAACTTTTGTTTGGCTGGATGCTGATGGAAAGAAGTGGTATAAAGTTGCTGCCGTTTTCTTGTTTTCTTCGAGGGAAGGATATTTATTCGAGTATTGCATTGGTTTAAGGAGTAATGTTATTTGTTTAAAGGAAGTTGGACACACATGAACACTTGTCGTTATAATATGTGTGCAATCATAACAGTAAAATAGTTGTGAATTTTTCCAGGCTGTGAAAATAAAACAGTGTTCAATTTACTAGTAGGGCTGTTAAAGGGAATAATTGTTCAGATTGTGATAGAAGCACCAAAATTGGTGGAGATATAGTTTAAAGCATGCTGAATCCAAAATCGACCAGAAGTACTTTGGCGAAGTGCCGTTTGGGACTTCCGGTAAAAACAAAATGGCCCCCGTGGAGCTATTTTCGGTCCTTTTATTGATAGAAAGACCTTTTTGGGGTCAAATATTATTAAAAAACATGATTCTGATGACAAAATGTGGAATTTGTCAATAATATTAGCTAAAATTCAATAAAAGCTCAAAATAGTCAGTTGCAGGGCAGTTGATTCAAAAAAAAATTAGAGAAGTTTCTTTTTTCGACGGTTTTAAATATTTTTTTGGGGCTAATTCCGAATATTCAGTTTGCTTCGACGTGGAAGGCTGACTTCATATCGAAAATTGCAAAAAAAATTGCAAACTTCTTACTCCTATCTACGGATTTTTGTTTACACTTCACAAAATATCAGTTTCTCGAAATTTATTTGAATTACAAAGTTGGAGTAAATTAATTTTCCTACAAGATGCACTCTTCAACTTCTATTTTCCGAAGAATAGTTTTCCCGTTAGAACGCACGGAAAAACAGAGGGATTTAACACACTATGATTTAAACCAACGATGGGCAACCTACGGCTCGCGGGCCAGATCCGGCCCGCCTCGTCATTTGGTCCGGCCCGCGGAACATTTTAAAAATTGTACTAAAAATCACTCTGTTTTCGTTTACAAGAGCGAAAGAGGGGATACAGAAGTTTCCCCCGAAAAGAACTTAATTTTAGCAGTTAAAACGTGCTGTACAACTATATTTTGTTCTTGGGAGGTGTCTATAAGCGTGGGAGAGTTGTTACTTCACGACGGACGATCGCCGACGGTTGATTTTCCGATTTTTAAAACGTGGATAGCTTGTTTAACCTTTTCCCATCTCCCTTGAAAAGTAACGTCGAGGAAGCTCCTATACACCTGCAAATGGAGTTGGGGAGTTGATCGAGCTTCGGGAAGACTGGCATTTAAAATCAAAATTTGAATACGTAAAGCCCAGTGATTTCAACAGCACAAACCTAGCTGAAGAAAAATTCCCCACCTTAGAGCATTTGCAAGAAATATGATCTGCGCATTTGGAAGTACATGTAAATGTGAACAGTTCTTTTCCAGAATGAAAATTAATAAATCGAAGTATCGAACCAGGCTTACGGAGGAAAATCTGGACAAAACTCTGCGCCTGCGTATATGTGAGATAGAGATCCCAATGTTGACAATCTCACAATTGACAATCCAATCAAATCTGTTGACAATCTCTCAATCCAATGTTGACTCAGGTTCAAGCTCAAGTACTCCAGATTTTTCTAGATTTTCCAGTCCAGATTTTTGTAACTTTAACATGAAATTTTTGTATGTAATCTAGATAATATTATTCTAGTCCAGATTAATTTTTAACTTTAGTACTAAAATTCATATATACAACTAAACGACTAATTTTTTACTTAAAAATATTACCTATTATCTACTCTATGGCCCTCCACGTCATTGTAATCTTGGAGTCCGGCCCGCGGACTCGAAAAGGTTGCCCATACCTGATTTAAACAGAGGATTCAGAGAGGAGTTTTTCCGAAGATGGATGGGAGGACTTAGAGGAAGTATTTTATAGATGGGAGGACTATACCAATTGCATGTTTATTAAAAAAAAGTTTATTTGTTTGCCATGTTTTTTTGGGGGAATCTGCTGACCCCAAGAACCCCAAACTCTCGCAATATTCAAATCGTCCCTGGAAGAGCAAGATAATATATTACTCCACCCCTTAACAATCACGAAACTCGAAAAGCTTTATCTAAATAAACCATTACATCCAGCTCAACAGCGAATCAATATTTTGATAACTGCTCTCTCTCGTCGCGTACTTTACCAACAAGCTGCCGTTCAGCCCTCTTAGTCCTGGGCGCCTTGAAAATTCTACGAGATAGAAGGGAAATCTCGGGCGGCTTAGAGCTGATAGGGTTGCCACACATACTGCAATTGCGTTTCGAGGCGCCCATTATGCCTTCGGATTGAATTACGTTCGCCAATTTGGAAGCGGCTCTTCTTGCTTTCCTGGCATCAGCTATTTACCGAAGCGTTACCGCTGGAAAGAAAAGGGACTAGGGGTGGCCGGGGGCGCCAAAAAGTGTGCAAAGGACGCGTCCCGAAAGAAGGTTTAATTAATTGTTTGGGTAAGGATTTGGTGATTACTGCGATGGGGTTTGGGCGCAAGTTCAGAGGTGCGGATGCGCCAAGTTTTTAGCGGTAAATATGACTAATATGGTAACCCTAACTAATGTTAAGTGAATGATTTGGCTTCTAAATGTGCCGCTAAACAGCCAAAATTCGCCAAGCATCCGCACCTCTGAACTTACGCCGGGGTTTGTACGGGTTACGGGAGAGATTTTGAACTCTAGAGTTGGGCGTTTAAAGCTGTTCCGGATTGATATTTTTGCAGATATGAAAGTGTTTTAATAATAAGTATTTTCACACATAACAACTTGCAAAAACTATGGAAGACTAATAATTAACGCCAAGACCGTGTGAAATAAAAAGTCCGGAGGCAATGTAGAAAAGAGAAAATGCCATGCCACATTTATTTAAAAAAAAAAAGGAAAATTCATAGGAAAAATGTTATTTACTCTCTCAAAACAACGAAAAACGTATTTAAACTAAAATAAAGTCTGAAAAACGTTGAGAAAAAGTTATATGATGGAATAAATTGTACTTCAATGAAGAGAAAAATAATTGTAGGTGGCGATATATGATTTAAAATGTCAAACAGATTTCTTTTCAAAATGGCATATTTATAACTCTATCTTAATTAGTTATAAATATTAATTTAGTTTGTTAATATTATTATACAGTAGAGCCCCGATTATCCGCGGAATTGGGTGGCAAGGGTACCGCGGATAGTGAAAATCGCGGATAACCCGAAAAAAGAGTAAAAATTAGGTGAAAACCCGAAAACAATATTTCAGCATAAAAACTATGTTCTATTGTACAAAAAACATGATATGTAAAACTTTTAAAATATGTACAGTACAGCAGAAACATTGCTCTAGATCTAAAATCTGTCAAATCTCATCTATAATCTCTATTTTCTCATCTAAAATGTGCTCTCATCATTAAAATTTTTTTCTTGGCCCTCGCGGATAATCGGGGTTCTACTGTACATAAAAAATATGTTTTACTTAAAATTAAGGAAATCAGAATTTTGTTTCTCTTTATAGCTTTGCAGTTCTATAAAGAAGCTCAATAGTGGAAGAAAACTGTAACCCTTTGAAGGGACCACCTACAGGTGTCTTTTTTTTAAATCATCTAAAGGGGGGTTATAATATGTACATGAAAATAGTATGATCTATATTGTTACTATTAACAGAAATTACTCATATCCTCCTCATACCTAAAATGATCCCCTTAAAATAAAAAAAAAGGAATTTAGTACCCAAAGTGAAGTGATGGTTTAAGCTTCAAAACAAATTAAGTACAATAAATTTATCAGGAAAATGTCTCGTGTTACTTTTAAAACTAAAATACCACCGCGAAAGTAATAATTCCTTTCACCGAGGTTTCTTGATGTAATTTTTTCATAAAACTTGTTTTTCTTAGGTATTTTAAGAATCATTCCCTTATCCCATCAGAAAACATTCCCAGTGCAAAATCTGGTTTGACATGACCTTATGTTTAAAAAGATTAACGAGTGTTTTTCAAACATCTTTTGCTCGGGAAACAAAGAAAACGGAACCCATTCATCTACAAATATATAAATAAGGTATTTTTACCAGATCTTGATGGCTTTAACTTTTCTGTTTTTTCTATTCATAAGAAGGAATGACTTACCTAAAAGAGAAAAAATGGAATCATGAGCAAAATCGAAACAGATTAGGCAAACACATTTAAAACTTAACCTACTGTAAGAACAAAACTTGAATGATCAAACTATTGAAAATAGGAACAATTAATCATTAAAAGTTTTTTCGATTCAAAAATGATGTTTGAAACTTTAACAATAATAAATTAATCAAAAGTTTCATAAAAGAAATAAAAAAAAATTAATATAACGGGTGTCCCATAAATAATGGGTCACACTTCTAGGGGGATAGTAGACACCTAGATGAGTCAGAATCACATAGGATTTGGGGGTCCCAGGCCAAATCCCAGAGAGTTAAAAATGGAGCGACACCCCAAAAAAAATTATTGAAAAAATCAATTTGTTGAAGAACTACTATTGGTAAAAATTTAATTATGGTCTCAAAAATTGTGGTTTAATATGATCTTTAAATTATCTCAAAAGTCTTCACTTTAAAATTTGTTTTATTATGAAAAAAGTTAAAAACCACAAAAAATGGGAAAATTCTGCCAAAACCTCATTTTGTAATTCAAAATCATTTCTTTTGATTTAATAATCTGAAAGATCATAGTCGAAAACCTATTAGTCCAAAGTTTCACGTAAAAACCATCAATATTAAACGCTTGGGATCCTGTTAAAGTTCGTTTTTTTCGTGCGCAAACTGGTTTCCTAGAGCCGTTTCCAAAACGGCAGTTAGCGGACGCAAAAAACGGACTTAAACCATGCTTTAACAGGCTCTCAAGCATCAGACTTTTTTTGTGATAAAAAAATTTTAAACTGAAAACTTTTCAGATAATTTTAAAGATCATATTAAACCACAATTTTTGAGACCATAATTAAATTTTTACCAATAGTAGTTCTTCAACAATTTGAATTTTTCAATAATTTGTTGGGGTGTCGCTCCATTTTTAACTCCCTGGGATTTGGTCTGGGACCCCCAAATCCTATGTGATTCTGCCTCGTCTAGGTGTCTACTATCCCCCCTAGAAGTGGGACCCATTATTTATGGGACACCCTGATTATCAACTCAAAATATAATCTGGATTTAAGAT
The DNA here is from genome assembly GCA_024610705.1 of Tetragnatha versicolor. Lineage (NCBI taxonomy): Eukaryota > Metazoa > Arthropoda > Arachnida > Araneae > Tetragnathidae > Tetragnatha > Tetragnatha versicolor. The sequence continues at coordinate 11,353,658 of JANDEH010000007.1, forward strand.
ATGTGTTCTTAGTATAATTTTTACTAATTATTGCTCAGGCCCTATTGTTTCACATGTTTCAAAATTTAAATTATTTAATAAGAGCTTTTAAAACTGACATGTGACCTCAAATATTCAAAAAAATTAAATAAATAACGATTCTGGGGCTTGTAGAGTCAATAAATTTTCTATTTTCTCTCTCTCAAGATTTCAGTATTTGTCTCATAATGCAACATAACAAATTATATTAATATCATTTTGAACTAAAATGTTATTATTTTCTTTAAAAAACTCTTCGACCAACCTATGCCTTTTTCATTTTTTCAATACAGTATTTTTTCTAAATTTTAAAAATTTTTAAAATGTTAACGAACTTCTAGTTCAGCCTGTATATTACAACGAAAAAGCTTTCAAAGATGCGTTACAAAAAATCCCGTAAGCTCAACTACAAAAGTTTCATTCGAAAAAGGACTCCTTCTTTCTAAAAATAGGTATTTTTACATTAGCCGGGTGCAAATGTCGCCAATTGTGAGCTAAGTTCCAAGCGAAGCTAATAACTTAAGTAAAAATTTGGCGGAATTCTACATTATTTGGTGATTTTTCGATTGCACCCGGCTAACAGAAAAGTACCAAAATATTCCGAAAAGCTATATTAGTATATTATTATCAAAAACATCTTGAAATTAACTTAAAAACTATCTTCGAGAACTCCATTGCGAGTACAGTACTAGAAAATAAAAGAAACTGATAGTATTTGCTCAAGACTTCGAATAAATAAATCATACTCTCTCTGAAGATCCATTTCTGAATTATTCAATGTTTACTCCGGAGCTTTCTCTTGGAGTCATACGCAGAGAGTTGAAGCATTACCTTTAAAAATGTAGCATGTCAAAGTTTTGACAGTTTCGGATTCGCCTTATATATGTATCATTTTCTTATATGAAGAGAACAAAACCTTGCGTCATGCAAAAGCTTTCCGAAAAAAATGTTTTTTTTCTTCTCGAGGAATAATACATGGGAGTTTTTTGTACTTAGAGGTAACGGATATGTAGATATAGCATTGTTATTTTTAGATTTGTATGTTCATAATGTGAAAATCCTGACCCGGAATACTAAAGCAAAGGCACTGGTTATTTCCACGAAAGTAACAACTAAACTCTAATGAATAATTTGCTAATAAAAGCATAATTAACAAAAGCGGAACCCAGGATTCGAACCAGGGACCTCTGGGTTAGTAGACATATACTATAATATTGAACATATGGTTTAATTCCGTTAAAGGTCCCCGCTAAATATCACCAAGTTTTCATGATTGCCATATATTCAAATATCGACAAATTTTTCTGATTTTTATTGATTAACTTAACAGTTATTGATCTAACTAAACATTTTAATCTATTAGTTTTAAATTATTTAGCAATATTTCTACTTTTAGGTGACCAAAAGAACATGGGGGTATTTAGCGGGACCTTTAACGGAATTGAACCTAATATCTATATCGACATACATATTTTCGCCATCTTACTCCATAGCTGGAATTTCTCAGAAAACAGAAATATATGGAATGTGTCCAAAAAAGATGAGAAAAGAAAATTACTTTCCTGGAATTCCACCAATATTTTTTTCCTTTAGAAGAAAAGAATGCCCTTAATTTGGAAAGAACTATAATTTACTAGTTTCTTATCAAGATGGATGCTTGATATACTAGAGAGTAATCATCTCTCATAATACGTCAAGAACCTCTTGATATTTTGGCCTCTTAACACAATTATGTGTCTTAGAAGTGTCATGATTGTTGTATAAACCTCCTCAATATTTAATGGTGGTAATTTTCCTAATATTTGCTATACGCAAATATAAACCGTGTTTCTTACATTTTGTAAGTTTGACTTTTAGTCAAACCAATGTCATTGAAATTAGAGCAATGAAGATTCTATTATAAAATTCAGCAGGGTGTTTCTCAACTCTTGGTGAAAATATATCCATCAAAAACTAAGATAATAATAATAGTACTACACAAATATATCAGGTGACTATGAATGCTAAAATAAAATGAAGGAATGCGGTGCAACTTGAAAAACTCGAAGCTGGAAAGACTTCTTAAGAAATACAACTTACAAAAACATCGACTAAAAGTCACAGGAATCGACTTAAAAGTTTGGAATCCCCAGGCCATTTGGACGCAAGACCCATTTGGGGGCCTCGAAATGTCTTATAGTAAAATTTAAATTCATTTGACTTAAAATGACAAAATCATCTTTCATAAACTGCATAAAAATTGTTTATATTAAAACTTCAATTTTTAATTTTCAAATTTCAAATTTATTAGTTAATGAATTCATTTTATACTCTTTATCACACTAATGGAGTGGAATCCCTGGGCAAGTGCCCCGAATATCTTCCTAAAAATTAGAATCTGATTAAAGTACATCTTGTTTCGATAGAATGTTGCAGGCAACGAGTACAGAGCTAACAGAGAGTCCAAGTGGCAGTTTTCCTCTTTAGGTACTTAATTTAATTCAAACTCGCAGATTACACTGTTCAACAAATTTGACCTTCAAAATTTTTTCCTTGATGAAAATAGTCATTTCTTATAGATTTTGGGTCGCTGAATACGAAAATCACCATTAAAATTTTCAATTGACTCAGGATTTTCGGGGAACAGCCCCTCCCCATTTTTACGTTTTTCGATGACTTTATAACTTTAAACTCCATTTTCAGGGTCAAAAAGCATTGCTTTATCTTCAAATTGGCCCCCAGGGGACATGAAAGGTTCAAATTAATAAAATATGATAAATTTATAACAAATGGATAGGTTTAAGGGGTAATTACCCCCCTAAAAATACAAAAAAATAGCTAAAAATTATAGAGGTTTCTATACGCTATTTTTTCCTCTTATTTTTTACGCAATTCCCATTTGAAGGGTCCTAACCCTTCCCCAAGGACCCAAATTTGATGACAACATGCAGCAATAATTTTTACTAAAAGCGGCTGATGTGTTAGCCCCCCAGAAGCCCCCGCGGAACAGTTCGGAAGACTTCCATAATCGCAAAGGCGCTCGCGAGCTCAGGAATTAATATTGAGGATTTTGAAAATATTACAAAAATGACGTTTTTCTTATATTTTAGGTCTATCCTAAGTAGAAACTCTTCAGTTCTTTAAAAACTCACCGGTTTTAGGGAGTGAGGATTCCATGTTTCAAGATGTTAAAAGATGCACGGCTGTGGATAACAATTAGGGGGCATCCCCTTAAAAACTGAGGGTGATGGAGGAAAATGGGTGTCATATTTGAATTCAGCAGATCATTTTACACAAGAATCAGCTGAAATTCAGTTAGTGGCTTCAAATTTTTTTTGTACAGCACTGTTTAACTCTAAGTGCCGCATTGAACCCTTTCGTGGGTGCTTTGGGGGCACTCTCACCTCAACTGCTTTTAGTAAAAATCATTTCTGCATATTGCCATCAAATTTCGGTCCTTGGGAAGGGTTCAAACGTGAATTGCGTAAAAAATAAAGGGAAAAAATAGCGTTTAAAAACCTCTATAATTTTTTGCTATTTTTTTGCATTTTTAGGGGGGTAAATTCCCCTTAAACCTATCCATTTGTTATAAATTTATCATATTTTATTAATTTGAACCTTTCATGTCCCCTGGGGGGCAATTTGAAGATAAAGAACGTAAAAAGGGGGAGGGGCTATTCCCCGAAAATCCTGAGTCAATTGAGAATTTTAATGGTGATTTTCGAATTCAGCGACCCAAAATCTATAAGAAATGACTATTTTCATCAAGGAAATTTTTTCAATGTTGAACAGTGTTATAATTGAGTTCACTAGCAGCCAATCAGAAGAAGGCGAAATGCGTAAGTTAATCCTGATTGGATATGGAACTTCTATCAGGCGTTGCATTTTACTTTCATTGGCGCTGCTATTTTCCCTCCCCTGCCGATTTGAGTGACAGAGACGTAGCAGGAGTGAGGTGGAGCTATAGGAGGCAGTCCGAAGTGTCTATGGGAAGGTCAATGCTTTAAAAGTTGCCCTCCGCGTCTATGGACCCTCGGTTAGCTCTATACTTTGCGGTGGTAGGTATCCAAGAAAAGTCTTCGAATTATCTTCTATTACTTTCAAGTAGGAAATCATTATCAATTCATTATTTTTTTCAATCAGACTTATGTACACAAACAAAGATCCCCTAAAAGTCAAAATTAGAACAAAATTAGAAGTCGGTCAGCTTGGCTGGGGTTGACCCCTGAAGAATTCCTTAGTCGGGTTGACCATCAAAATTTTAAAAATCTAAATTTTGAAATTGAAATTTAATTTTTAATATTTGTTTATATCTTCAAGTCGGAAAACGTTTACATTTATATTCTACACACTGAACTTTTATTGAATAAGCTAGCTAGATGTATAATTAAAAAAACAAAACATTTCATTTCACTACTAAGACTATGATTAAACTGCCACGGCAGAAACACGAAAGCTGAAAAAAAATTGCATCCATCAATTTCCTTTCTAATAGAGCAAATAAACTTTCCTGCCTGCCTAAGACACAAAAGATACGCGCACAGCCCCCATCAAAATTCTCTCCGAACCTTAACAACGTCTTTAAGAACGTGTAAAAGCGCCCCATTTTATGTCTCATTGCTAAAAATAAGAAAACCCACCTCATTATGAACCTTTATAAACAGGTCCGCGGCGGCCAGGAGAAATGAAAAGTTACGTCCAAGACAATCCCGACTTTTATGGCAATCATAAAACAGGATCACTTTTTATATGGTTTTGAAAGCCGGAATGATTTGAAGATCGTGTCACTGATTAAACTTATACGACAGCGATTCGTGTCACGATAGGCAAAAGAGCGCTGCGTTTAAAGCCTTTGTTTCTTCTTTGGGGCCGTTTTTCGGGTCGCAGATTGGAAAATCGAAGAATTTTTTACGTGTCCCGTCATTGCGCTTAAAGGAAGATGCTTTAATCAATTTATCAAATGTTTTTTCGCGAGGCTTGTTTTATGTTTTGGGAAGGAAATCCATATTGGATATTCATGAAGGATTGTGATTGAAAGTTCAAGCAATCGTGGAAAAAAGGATTATTGCAATGGAAATTAAAAAATATATTAGAGAATTGAAGAAATTTTGGAAATACTATAGTAGAATATATCAAAAATAAAAAAAAAGCTCTTACATAAGAGATTCAATATTTTTCTGCTTTTTAACTACATTGATTTATACGACGGGAAATAATTATTTGGTACTTAAGGATAAGGACTGGCGCAAATCTCTTTAATCGGACTATATTGGCAATGTTTTATTACTTAGACATAAAAGCATAAAAAAGGAACACCGAAAGTTAAGTTATTTTAATGGTGTAATACTTTGATATTTTATTATTTTAGCGATTTAGCATGAAACTCGATCTTTGTACCCGGCTAATCCTTACGAATCAATTATTTTTTGAGGCAATTATCCCAGTTGTTGCAAAACAAATGAAAAACAAGTTTATTTCTTTTGAAATTTTACTTATGAAATATATACAAAATACAAATAACTCAGATAACTAGATAATATATTTCGCAAAATTTCTAAAATGAAAAATAAATTATACTTTGCTGTCGAATAAGTATTGATGCACACCAATTTTATTAAGACCACGAGTATTCATCCAAAATTAAGGGTTCTATAAAACTAGCCTTTTTTAAACTTGTTCAATTCTTGATATTTTTTTCAGATACAAGTTAAAAAAGATAAAAACGTACTGGATGGTATAAAAATATCTGATACAAAATTGTCCATTATAAAGTATGCATTTGCATATAAAATCTGATTTAATACAATTTTAAGTGGACTCATATTTTCCCTAAAATAAGTTACCATTTTTCCTAGTAAATAAAGAATTTTCACATCATATCAGAGACATCCCGTAACTTAAAGTCAAAGTCAGGCAAGCACTACATTTAGCAATTTAGCACCACAGATAAATTACAACCCACGATGCACAGAGCTACCTCCCCCCCCCAAAAAAAAAAAAACTACACATCAATCCCTTCTTTTCCCTTAGACCCCTTTAAATATACATTTCTCCCCGCAGACCCGCAAAGAAAAGATACAGGGCATATCAGCCACACCAGGCCATGATGGATGGGCCCGGGCGCTTCATATAAAATGATATATTTATCACTAAGGCCGGACACTCGCTTTAAATCAATGCTACGAGCATCAGGTGTCAATTATAAAGGCGTTTAAGAAGAAGAAGAGATTTATGGGAATTTATAATTGGAAGGATCGAGGATGTGTATTTTATTCTTGCTTGCAAGTAATGGGACATATGAGAGGTTGGGATTGCTTATGTTCTTGCTCAAGATGTAAAAAAAGGTAGTTTAACCTTATGACGGGACTCCGCCATACTCTAAGATGAGTAGGTTTAAAAGTTTTAAGTAGGTTGGTATAAGAATTTAAGGGGTAAAAGGATATGCTAGAGGGAAGTTTACTATTGGGTGGGTCGGAAAAACACATTGTTAGAGCAGTGCAGATTTTTGATCAAATTAAACGTGTAAAAAATTTTAGCCCCGTAAAGCAATGGGCAATACTACTATTTATTTTTTTATTCGTTACAGGTACCCTAAAGCGGAATATACGAGCAAATATTTTTTAATTACGATGATTATTTATTTTTTATGTAATTTCAAAGTTCGACTTTAAAAAAAGGCGTTAAATCGTCCAATTTCCCAATGTGATGTACTTTTACCCTATACATTGATTTTAAACAATGCTTTAATTTTTTAAACAAATCAAAGTCAGTGTTGGGTTTCTCGTTAAAGTCTGTATGAGTCAGTTGTGACGTACTTTTACCCTAAACAAAGACAAAGGACTTGGCGATTTTAATTTTAAATACTAGGGAGATAACGCCCCCTGCTCTCTATCGCTCGCCAACCCCCGTAAACTGCTAACGCAGGACCTTTTGGAATTGCTTCGCAATTCCCACAAATTCCAACTCGCTGAACTTAATACACTTTATAAAACAATTAAACAATTTGCAGAAAAAACGTCAACCAACTTTCCAAAAATACTTCACCAAATGCCCTCCATGAATAAATCTCCCTTAAAAGTTTAAATATATATTAACTCGAACTTATCAAAAATTTAAACGAAATGTTTTTAAAAATATTCATCTTAATTATTTTCAATCTATGATTATAAAAATATCTAATTCTAATTGTTTATCAATATTCGGACAAAATAAAAAATATTATTTTAAAGTAACTCGTTAGTATATTATGCCTAGTGTTTATCATTCATATTTTTTAAACCCAGACTTGTTAAACAATACCGTTTAAGAAATTGAAAATAATAAGAGACAAAACATCACTCTATGTTTACAATTAATTTCGATAAAATCAGACTAAAAATTATAAATATTAGACAAAAAGTGTGAAATTTTAGTATAAAATAGCGTTCATGTAAGTTTTTAGAATATGTTTTTATCAGTCTTTGAGTGATATTTCATCAAGAAAGTACTTTTTTAAAAGGTTAAAAAACATGTTTCATCTTAAAATATAGCGTCAATCGGACGTTGTGATTGGATGCATAATAATTTGAATGTCAGTACTTGCTTTGTAACTGCGACCTTATTCGTTATCTAAAAAAATGGAAATATTTTAAAATTGAGAATTTTTTTGAAAAATCGAATGGCCTACTCGGAAATCCGGAAAGAATCCGGACATTTTGATACCATATATGTGTGTCATTCGGTTCAGTAATTAAAAAGCCTTTCTCTGGAAACCTTTCACTAAAAACTTTTTTTTAGAATAGAGAGATTTAATTAGCTAAATTTTTTTGAAACTTTTCATGTGGATTTTTGGATTTAGATCTATTTCCTTTACTGGAAAAATGCATTTTTTTCTGTTTTCAAAAAATGATGGTATTGCCCATTGCTTCTGCTGCCGTCCTTAGTTTTAAATAAAAAACATTTTTTCCAAATTAACGACACTTTTTTGTCTTTTCGAGTAGAACAATTTAACAATTTATTGTGTCCCAATAATGAACTGCTTCGATATGTTTGAAAAGTGTTAGAAATGAGTACTACCCAGAAATGTGCTCTGAATATACATAAAAAAACATGTTTAGAATCGAAAGTTTTTCTTAAATTTTAACATTTTAGAACACTTTTTTTTGTCCCCAAATTAACAACACTTCGGTTGAGTTGTGTTCCGAATATACAATATAAAACCTCTTAAGGTATGCACCAAAATGAACCAAAATATTTTATATACAGAGTTAAAATTATTTACAGGCATCTTAATATTTCATGAACATCGTTACCATAGTAACCATTACAATCAAATTACTTCTTTTAAAAATCCAAATCATATCACGCTTCACGTGCTTTCGGTTGCTGTTAGCGTTTGCCGGTATGACAAGGTCCCACACAACCTAATCACAATTGCAATATAATCGAAGCTCTTTTGTTTCGAACTGCTCATTATTGTTTAAACATACTGTGTTGCAAAAATGTTTCACGCATTTACAGTGAATATACAATGAAAACCGTTTTGATTAAAAGTATGAGTTATGGTGTTTATAGCCTTACATAAGTATTTCATGCATTTGCAGTGAAGTTTTCTACTATACCATACTATTTCTACATGAAATTAGGAAGGAAAAAAAGCAATCGCTTAAATTATAGTCTGTGTAATTAGAATAGACGGTTGAAAAGTCACGTGATTTCCCCTGTCTCCACACCTTTCCCCTGTGCGTTGCCATGGTTTCTACCAGTCTTGTTTTTTTCCCACATCACGCCAAGCCCACAACCGACCGAGACTGTCCTTGAGTCTAACTCGTGTCGCAGCAGCCAATGAAATTATCGGAACACTTTTTTCGTCATAAAAGAAAAACTAATCATGGTAGGAGTACAAAATTTTAAACAAATATACAATTATTTTTTCAAAAAGATTGTCGTTTCGTTTTTTTTTTAATTCGAATTAATGTAATAATTATTAAGATTCAAAGTTTCAATTTAATTTCACGCCCTGTCCTAAATGATGTGGAAAAATAAAGCAGAACCGCCCTCGTTTTCTCCTTCGTTACCAAGGCGACAAACTTCAACTGATGACGTCCAACCGCCTATTTTAATTACACAGTCTATAACTCTCTCTCCTTCTTTCTCAAATAATAAAATCCGGTAAAAACTAGTTTCAGAGTAATTACCAGGAACCGTATACTCTCTACTCTTTATACTACTACTTCATGGATATTTTGTGTAGCATTGAAATTTAGGAAAACCGAAGTTTTCCTAGAATAGTAATTACTCATTTCTGAAATACGGCTTAATGATGTTTTCTTCTCTACGATTCCCATCTCGCAAATTGATTTCAAAACTTCATTCAAAAAGTTTTAACGAGTAAAAATTGCTTTGGCTAAATCGTTTCTATACTTTAATTCGCATATGGTTGAAGAGAATGTTAAGGGTTAGGGATTTATTTTGATAATTTCAGTTTCGATATGTACCGTTAACTAAGCGTTAATAGCCTTTTTCGAAAAACTTTTTTTCGGACATTTTTGTTCACTCGAGTGTTTTCCCATAACTTATATAATGATTAATGTTTTAATTCAAAACTACACGTCCATATTAATTATAAGTTAATTAAAATATTTTGAGATGACGATAGGAATTTGAGGTAAATATGTCCCATGTATCTTTAATGATAAAAACTACCGGTTATACGTATAAAACGCTAACAAACTATCTGATAAAAAACAGAAGCGTTTAATTTGCAAGATTCACTTTTTTCATAGTAAAAAATTTTACTAGTGAAACGCGTTTTAATAATGAAAATTAATGACGTATATTAACTTTCAATAATTTTAATTGAAGTTTAATAAAAAATATAATGATTAATTATACACCTACCTCACATCTGTTCTTATATAGTTTGACACGTATTTATTTTTTAACTCTATTAATTTTCCTATATTTTCACACTATTTTCTATTTTTCAGAAAAATGAAGTTCTTAAATTACTCTGTTTGCTTCTTGAAGGCAGATTACAATCAAAGAAAAAACATTTTTTTTTACTGGAGCAAGTATATGACGCAGTTTCTTTGACTATGACTCATTCAAAAATAATCTGACAAATCCAAAATAGGAAATTCAATTTATTCGTAAGTACACAATAATGGATAATTGCAGTCAAATTTTTTTTAATTTTTATGTGTTCAGAATGGCTTAAAACCTCCAAAATACATTTTAATTCACCTTTCAAAGCTCTAAATTTTTAGTTTTTTTTTCAATTAAAAATAGCTTATTTTCTGTCTGCGCTGAAACAGCTTGTGACGATAAATGTGACTTCACTCTTAAAACGACAGTATCAAAACTGAGTAAATAAGTACTCAAACTGGCTCCGATCCAAATGTATTAAAATTTGAAAACATGAATATAATCATTTCTGAAAATGTGCTTTCTCAAAAATGAAACATCTTGAATTTGAACTCAAAAATGAGCTCACAATGTTTCATTTTTGAGTATGCACATTTCCAAGAAGCACATGGGACGTCACATTGTTAGGAGCTTTCTGTATTAAAATATGCCATAATCTCTCCATTCTAAAAAAAAAGTTTTTGGTGAACGGTTTCCAGAGAAAGGCTTTTTAATTACTGAACTGAATGACACATATATGGTATCAAAATGTCCGGATTATTTCCGGATTTCCGAGTATATAGGCCCTTCGATTTTTCAAAAAAATTCTCAATTTTAAAATATTTCCATTTTTTTAGATAACGGATAAGGTCGCAGTTACAAAGCAAGTACTGTCAATCAAATTATCATGCATCCAATCACAACGACCGATTGACGCTATATTTTAAGATGAAACATGTTTTTTCAACTTTTAAACAAGTACTTTCTTGATGAAATATCACTCAAAGACTGATAAAAACATATTCTAAAAACTTACATGTACACCGTTTTATACTAAAATTTCACACTTTTTGTCCAACATTTATAATTTTTAGTCTGATTTTATCGAAATTAATTGTAAACATAGTGATGTTTTGTCTCTTATTATTTTTAATTGCTTAAACAGTATTGTTTAACAAGTCTGGGTTTTAAAAAAATATGAATGATAAACCACGGCTAGACTGGATTAACTGTGTTTATATACGGCTTGCGCAATTACGTGAAAAGGTAGGTTCAAGAAACTGGGATCTACGATGTTAGCGCCATCTATCTGTCATTCATGGCATTCCACTGGAAAATAATTATTGGTTGGTTGATTTCATACGATTCAAAGATATGCTTAAAAGGAGCCACAGACGAGCAACTTAAATTTGTATTTTTATGACTTAGGTAAATGACTAAAAGTGTTCTTAGAACGTAAAAACAAAAATTATACGACAAAAATATATATAATATAATTATATATTATAAAAAAAATAATACGCCCTCCAATCCTTCCAGCATTTGAAAATATCGTTTTGGAACCTGTGTTAGGATTTTTCTGTGTACTGCGTATTTTGAAGAGCCGAAGCAAACCAACCAACCAACCCTAACGAGCCACTACGCGCGGTACCCCCTCAAGCGGTAAAAACTGGAAACTTCCGGCGCCGTCGGCCGTGCGTCGGCTCTTTTGATCTTTTGGATAGTGGATAAGCCGTATAACCCACGGTCGCGATCAAGTTTAGCCGTGGATAAACACTAGGCATATTGTACTAACGAGTTACTTTTAGGTAATAATGGTTTTTGTTTGGTCCGAATATTGATAAACAATTAGAATTAGTTATTTTTATAATCATATATTAAAAATAATTAAGATGAATATTTAAAAAAACATTTCGTTTAAATTTTGATAAGTTAGAGTAAATATATATTTAAACTTTTAAGGGAGATTTGGTGACGTATTTTTGGAAAGTTGGATGACGATTTTTTTTGTTAATTGTTTAATGTTTTATAAAATGTATTAAGTTCAGCGAGTTGGAATTTGTGGGAATTGCGAAGCAATTCCAAAAGGTCCTGCGTCAGCAGTTAACGGGGGTTGGTGAGCGATAGCGAGCAGGGGGCGGTAGCTCCCTAGTTACCTTAAAAAAAGTTTGTTAGAAAAGACAAGCGTATTTTTGGAATCTGAAGAGAATAAATTAAAATAGAATATTTTGAATTTTAAGAGATACTGCAATTCTCCATTATCACGATCCTTCGTAATAAAGAAAGAGATTACTCAATATTCTAGTAAAAAAGTCTTAAAGACTCAATGATAGACTATAATTATATTAACTTAAAAAAGATAACATATTTTTTAAAAAACATATTTTAGTTTTTCAACTAAAGTACGAATAACCATGACTTGGTTTTCTAGTACTTATTTTAATAAATCAACCAACGATATTATATATATCGGGGAAACAGTTTCAAACATTCAAAAAGGAAAATTCTTAACATTCATTTAAGTATAATTCGTGTATAGAATGAATTAAATGAGTGGGGAATACTTTGATTTCACACATGAATGAGTGCATCGCTGGACAGGAACCTGCTTTTCACCCGTCAAATTCATTCCATTCTAAACAAATAAAAACTAAAGAACTAACGACTGAATTCCCCGACGTAAAATTCAATTTTAAAAGAAGGCCCATTTAAATGCTTTACCATTAGAAGAAAAAAAATAAGAAAGCCTTCTATGCACCTTACTCCCACCGTCAAGAAATAAATTTTCCGCGAACTCCGCAATAAAATGAATTAATCAAGTAATCTCAATAAAAGTGGGAATACAGGAAGAAAGCTTCTATAAAAGGAGTTTTCGCTCGCAGGAAAACTTCCTTGAAAGAAGATTGGCTTCCTGGAAATTATGGAAATCCCCTTCACGCCTAATTAAATATGGACCAATGAAAACACGTTTTTTCCCCTACCTTCCAGCCGTTGCCATTTCCGAAAGGATAAATTAAATTAATCAAATATTCAATTTACGGGACTTTTCAAATAGATGAGACGAGACATGTAGCTGGCTCGGAAAGGACTTTCTGGGCCCCAATAAGAGAAAATGGAATGTTGTATCCAAAGTAAATCCGGCAACATACACCTAGTTTGGGATTCGTTTCTTTGGTAGGCGTATTGAATCAGCGGTTACAGGTAGATACAGGAATCTTCAAATACCCATCTATTGCAGTCAAAGGTTTTATATTCAAGAGCTTCTACGAAAGGGATATGAAAATATAAAGTTATACCCCAATTTCATGGTTTTAGTTTATCAATCACGGATTTCATAAAAACTATCCTCAGTCAACACTGATAAAATCCTTATGCGTCTAACAATCTTCGCGAGTCTCATTTGTATTATAATACGTGTAGCTTTGTACCTTGGAGTTACGATGTTTAAACTCAAATAAAAATAGTTGGTTCCGGGCACTTTTAAACCATGGATTATTCATATTGTTGGTTTGTCACATAAGGGGTCAAAAAATGGGGGGGAAGTGCTACATCATTTATGGATTGCCCCATATAGACAATGTCCAAATCGGACGCAATGAGGATATTTCGGGAAGTTGAAGTCAATTTGATTTACAACCTCGGGAAAGAAGGGTTTAGTTCCGAAATTAGTCGCTTCTAAAATACCTCCCTGAAGCCACGAATTCGTATATGACACGTTATGACATGCTTTTACATTGATTGGTTATATCTCCAGAATGATGGATGTCAGACTTTCAAAAACAGACATAGTGTGCAGTCAGCTTAAGACATTTGAAAGGGGCCTATAACCTTAAAAACAGGAGGGTTCCCACGCTGTTCAGTAATATAATATGTTTTTTCATTACATATTGTTCACAAAACATGTAAAAATGTACTTAGCAGACTTCAGAACCGAATGACACTTATATACGAGTAGCTTATTATCTCAAATGACTAAATTTCTTCATTCAAAAGAAAGGTTGCATTTATACAAATACAAATACAAATCAAGTCGACCAACTACATAGGCGTAAGCCCAGCAAGGCTGGTCCTGTCTTTTGAACCCAAACTACCGGAATCCCAGTATCTGTCAATTTTCCTCTTGAACTCATTTACCCCACTTGAATTTACAATTGTTTCAGGCAACGCATTCCATCTATCCACTACCCAATTTAAAAAATAATGCTTTCTACAATCTTATCTGATGCTTAATGCTTTCTACAATGCTTATCTGAACATTACGTTAAATGGTCACATAATATCTCTCCGAACAAACATCTATTTTTCCCTCGTAATTCCCGATCCCTTCCTCAACAGCAATAAACTCATAACCGAACGAAAAACAAAGGATCTAAAACACTTCCGTCCTAAAAAAAAAACAAAATCAGGCCGTTGAATGGACGACCTCTTTAGCATCTCTCCATCAGACGCATATACTAGTACACCCACCGGTACAGTACACACTCTGCTATCTATCCATCCATAAACAGTTCCTGATGCCTCTCCCAGAGGCTCAACAATTGGGAATCGGACCATTTGCGAAATGCCTGCCTCGCAGATGGGGCATTTGAGAGGACTTTTAACTCAAAAGCAATCCGGGAGAGGCAATAAAGAGCCTTGTTCTTTGCTTTCATGCCAATTATCATTTAGATAGAGGCGCTCCAGCCTGCTATGGGAAAAAGTGATTGATTCTGGGCCATAATACCGAAAGCGGCGAATTGGGACTTCAAACTTTTTTTTTGCCGTTTTGGGATGAGAGGAGCACAGATGCTCGGAATTTGGGGCATATAACAGAGGATGCCGAGGAAATATTGATGGCATATTAAGATTTCTCTTCGTTTTAAGCGATTTCTGAAATTTGTATTGTTTTAAATCACGCCAATTAGATTTACGGTATATTGTTTCGTTTCTCCAATAGGGTATTACACGTTTTCTAATTTTAAGGGAAAATAGAAGAAATAAAACTGCGAGTATCTAAGTTTTACTAACTAGTGATTCTCAATTTAGTTTTGGTATGTATAAATTGAATTGTCAGTTTTAAAAAGGGAATAAGTCCAAAAAATGACGAATTGACTTTTATGATTAAAAACATATCCAAACTTTGCTCTACACCAATGGTTCCAAAACTATTTTGGTCATGGAACCCCCAAATTTGTTACCAAAATGCTCGCGGAACCCTGAATATTTTTTAATCAACGATTTTTAAAAATTTAATATGTAATATTAAATGAAACCAGGCGTGGATCCAGCACGGGTCCAGGGGGGGCACTTTTCCATACAATCACCTTTACCTTTTGGCAAAAATGTAAAATTCTTGGGGATTTTCTAAAAGTATCACGCAAGATCCCCTTCTGGTACCGCTGGGGGGTATTGGGGTCCTCCCCCAGAGAAAAATTTTGAAATTTGACTTGTAAAAGTAGAGTTTTAACTCATTTTAAGACGCTTTTTGGGGCAAAAGAGGGGAATTTTCCATCGTTATCTTTTTACAAAAAATGTCAAGATGTTGGGGATTTTCCTAAAACTATCGTGCAAGATCCCCTTGTTATACCGTGGGGGGTCTGGGGGCCCTCCCCCAGAAAAAATTTTGAAATTCGACTGGTAAAAGTAAGGTTCTAACTCATTTTGAGAACATTTTTGGGTCCAAGGGGGGCGGCGCTGTCCATCCTTATTTTTTTACACCATTCTAATTTTTTTAATGAAATAAAGTTTGTCCCATGGAACCCCTCAATTTTTTCGTGGAACCCACTTTGGGAACCACTGCTCTACACATGAGTGAATGGAAGGGGGGTAATATCTACCCCCTATCAGCAGACAGCAGACATAAACCCTTGAATACTTTAATCATCATAACTCCGGCTGTTAAATCCTGTCTTCTTTATCAAAACTTAAATGCGTTTCAGCACTGGATCAAAACAAAGAACACCAACAGAATCCCAAGTAAAGCAACAACCTTCTGCTAACCAAACAATCCCCATCCCAAAACGGCATCTCCATCATCTCAATGACCGCAGAACCGCTTTAATATAACACCGTCCGATGCTGCCCATCCATCTTGTGCGATGTAGGGAAGCCGCGGCCATAACCGTCCCGATCCTTTTATAGCAGCAGGCTCAACAAGTGACCTCCTCTGCGCTTTAATTTGAGGGGTGATATTTTATGTATTGGACGGGGCATGTTCGGACAAGAATTCAATCGGAAGCGGTCATCCATCAAATGGAGAGGATCCTCCCGTGTGTCTTATATATCGGCGGAGGATTCGCGAGGTTTTGGAGGATCCTCTTCTGTCTTATTGGAAATGCTGCAGTTGCTCAATATTAAAGTAGGTTAATGTTTATAACCGAATCTTAAACAAACATTGACCTTATTTTAGAGCAGAGGTTCTCAAACTGTGGGTCGCTAGTGAGTTTTTGGTGGGTCGCGACAAGATTTCGAATTTAAGAATTTTCTCAGGAAATGTTGACGTTTTAAATGCAAATTATTCCAGATCACTTAGACTGGGGGCCTCTTCTTATTGCGAAGCTCATCGTTCCTCACACAATCAAACAGTTTTGATACCCTCAGGTTCAAATCTTTCTTCTTAAAGTTAAAAAAACCATTCATCAAGAAAATCTACAAAATTTAAGCGGATCTTTTTTTAGAGAGAAAAACTTAATTGCTTAAAATAATTTTTATCCGCGTTTTTATATGAATATTTTATTTTTTATTTTTCTTTAATTCTAGTACTGAAAGAAAAAAAAGAATAATCCTACATCATTTCTGGGTAAACATCGGTCAGGGAAAGTTCTTAATGGAATCTCATCGATGACGAGCGTTCCAAATGGAAAAAAAAATTTCAGATTAAATTCTTTATTTGCACAATAAATTGAACCTTTACCCTTATTTGTTCAATCAATTTTCGGTTCTGAGTCAATTGCCCTGTGGTTCCTATGGTATGAAACTTCTTTTGTCAAAGAATTGTTTTTTATCAATTCATATTTTATAAGTTATTATACGATTTTCAAAGACTTCGGGGTTTAAATGAAAAATGGGAACAGAACTCTTTCAGCCCTTTCAGTATTTTTGATTTATTTCATAGCGAATCTTGAATGAAACGCAATTTTAAATCAAAACTAAATAAATGTTCAAAGAAGTAACTATTTTAGATTATACTTCACAAACTCGCATATATTCAAGTTCAACTAATTAAATTTAGAAATTGTTTTACGCAACCGTTATTTTAAGATCATTTAATTCATATAGAAAACACTACAAACGCTTTATAACACATTTGCGAACACTTTTCTGCCTCCAAATTAACAACACAAACTTAAGTGTTGTTAATTAGAACAATTTATTGTTTTATGATAGTTTTCTAAATATATATTTGAAAACTCTTACCATTCAGAAAGGTGTTCTAAAAATAGTGTTGTTAGGTGTTGAAAAACAATTACCGAGTACAAAAATTCAAAAATGTGTTCTTATAGTGTTTTAATTTAAACCTAAGAACACATTCAGAATTCAGATTCTAAACATATTTTATGTAACACTACTTTTAAAGCACATTCAAGATAGCAACACTTTTAAAGCATATTAAGAAAACTGGCACTACACAATGAAATGTTTCGCCAAAGTGTTCTTGCTAACACCACAACTAAAGCGTTGCTATTTTGCTCTAGTGTTCTTATAAATGTTAATAATGGCGAGAGTTTGCAGCGTTACAAATTCAAGAATTGCAGAAAAATAACAAAAGTGCTATTATTTTTAAAATTCGAGTACAATCGACACTGAAACACCACAAAAACATTCCCTCTAAGTAAGTCACAAACCTTACTAATATTACATCCTCAATTTCCCCTTTTATCATCCCATCTTATCAAGTACACGCAAAAAAAATCCTTTTCCTATCTCCCCCATTCTTTCTTTCTCCAGATGCATATATTTTCTTTCTTCATTTGCAACGGTCGTAATGCATCGGAGCCCGTCTAATGTTATGATGTATTAGTACTACATCCATAGGGCTCCATCATCTTCGCGAAGGATGGAGATGGATATGCGAGCTGATTTTCAGAACAACAGTGATCTAAGTCCACTGCATCTAGTTTTAAATAATCGAAGGTTTTCGCTGCCTGTGTTGTTAGTATTTATTTATTTATTTAACCCTCTCGGCACCAGACATCAAAAAAGTGAAAAAAAAACTTTTTTTCTTCTTCTCAATACATCCAAAATGCCCCTATAATTTGTGTGGAAAAAAAATTTCTTGTGTGCTCTCCTTCCTAGTTATTTCTATGAGCCTCAAATGAGGCCATATTTTTTCCATTTTAGCAGAAAATACTTGGTTTAGAACTTATTAAAAGACATGGTCATAATATTAGACGATTACGAAATAAG
The DNA here is from genome assembly GCA_024610705.1 of Tetragnatha versicolor. Lineage (NCBI taxonomy): Eukaryota > Metazoa > Arthropoda > Arachnida > Araneae > Tetragnathidae > Tetragnatha > Tetragnatha versicolor. The sequence continues at coordinate 11,371,925 of JANDEH010000007.1, forward strand.
AAAATATCTACCAACCTATAAAAAATGTTCTACAGAAGCTAGTATCTAGCTAGTATTTTCTCTTCAGAAGCATCACAGCTCAAAATGTACACTTTGAGGAAAAATCATCTTGCTGCCATTTAGGAACGTATAAGTCTCATATGTGATCTACATGAATCACTGATGAAAATAAAATAAATTTGCGTGTTTACATCATACCAAAATTGAGCTCATAAGTAGGAGTGGTGAGATGGTTTAGAACTTATTAATAGACATGATATTAGAAGGTTACGAAATAAGAAAATATCTAACCAACCTATAAAAAATGTTCTACAGAAGCTAGTATCTAGCTAGTATTTTCTCTTCAGAAGCATCACAGCTCAAAATGTACACTTTGAGGAAAAATCATCTTGCTGCCATTTAGGAACGATTTCAGAAACCATGTATAAGTCTCATATGTGATCTACATGAATCAGTGAAGTCACTGATGAAAATAAAATAAATTTGCGTGTTTACATCATACCAAAATTGAGCTCATAAGTAGGAGTGGTGAGATGGTTTAGAACTTATTAATAGACATGATATTAGAAGGTTACGAAATAAGAAAATATCTAACCAACCTATAAAAATGTTCTACAGAAGCTAGTATCTAGCTAATATTTTCTCTTCAGAAGCATCACAGCTCAAAATGTACACTTTGAGGAAAAATCATCTTGCTGCCATTTAGAAACGATTTCAGAAACCATGTATAAGTCTCATATGTGATCTTCATGAATCAGTGAAGTCACTGATGAAAATAAAATAAATTTGCGTGTTTACATCATACCAAAATTGAGCTCATAAGTAGGAGCCTCATATGAGGCCCAGGGTGATGAGATGGTTTAGAACTTATTAATAGACATGATACTAGAAGGTTACGAAATAAGAAAATATCTAACCAACCTATAAAAAATGATCTACAGAAGCTAGTATCTAGCTAGTATTTTCTCTTCAGAAGCATCACAGCTCAAAATGTACACTTTCAGGAAAAATTATCTTGCTGCCATTTAGGAACGATTTCAGAAACCATGTATAAGTCTCATAAGTGATCTACATGAATCAGTGAAGTCACTGATGAAAATAAAATAAATTTGCATGTTTACATCATACCAAAATTGAGCTCATAAGTAGGAGCCTCATATTAGGCCCAGATTGGCGAGATGGTTAAGAAAGCATACACGACAGGTCAGCGAACCAATTACAGTGCTGCAGAAAAAAAAGAACACATAATACAAAATTACGGAAATAGAAATATATTCAATAACAGTGTAAATGTACAGAACATTTGGTATTAAAAATATCAAGAGACATGTTAAAAATATATATTAATCAAAACCAATACTATTATAGATTTTTTTAAATTTATAGAGACAGAAATTATCGTATGAGAAGTTCCTGTTTTATATCTTATAAGCAACTTAAGACCCGGTGGAGTTGAGGTGCCTTTCATCCCTCCGGGGTCGATAAAATGAGTGCCAAGTTCACTTGGGGAAATCAAGAGGGTGTTAGCATCAATCTAGCTCGCACAGCTGGCCGTGACATTCAGTCACACGGTTTGTAACAGCTCTCTGCCAATGGCCTCACCCAGTGACAGTGGCGGATCCAGGATTTGGTTTTGGGGGGGGCTAAGAAGTTTTATAATCCAATTGAATGTTCTTGTTATTGGTAATACGGAATGGGTAGTGAATCATCCTACTCCAACCATTAAAAGGGGGGTCTGGGGGTCCTCCCCCAGAAAATTTTTGGAAATTCAAGTCAAATACCCCACTTTTTCAACTCGTTTTTGTACGCCTCATTTGAATTTCGGATATAGATTTTTTGCGTTTTGACAAACTTAGTAAAAATTAGACGTTTTGAGGGGGGCTTCAGCCCGAAAGCCCCCCCCCGTAGATCCGCCACTGCCCAGTGAGGCCAAGTTACACTGGTGTTTAAAGGTCCACCGACCTTGGTACTCCCTCCTTGATTATAAGCCACTTATTGAACTTTTCTGAAACACTGTAAACGCTCCACGCAGAAAATAATAAATATAAGAACACTGGTTTGTCATCAAGAGTTGTGTTGTTTGGTAGAACCCGTTAACCCCTTATTGTGTTGTGGAAGCGTTCTGAATATGTTTGAAAGTGTTTACAAATATTTCTATCTAAAAATGTGTTCTCTGACAGTGTTCTTAAATTTGGATCAAAAACCCAATAAGAGCTCCTTTTCTGCCTCAGATATATTTTAGAAACACTTCAAAGCACTAAGTTTTTTACACACATCACATTCACACGTTTTTTTAGGTGGCTCTTACAAACCACTCAATAAACTTTCAATTTATCCTTCTAACCCACTAGGTAAAGATTAAAAAGAAATCCATATCCGTGCTTGTCCTTAACGTAGTGTATTCGTAGAGGCAGTTGACGCATGCGTAATAAATAAAAATGTCCAGGAATCGTCATATTTAGTGCAGTATAACATTTAAATTTAAAAAACGAGCGATCTTGGCAACAGCTCCGATGGCCTTGTCGGTATAGTGTGCAAACTCATAACCTTATGAAAGGAGTATTTTACCGACAATAAGTGTAAACTCACAACAAAGTATTAGTCGTCGGTTAGACTAGTTAGTACTTGCCAGGTATCTGCCCTCCTCTCCCTTGCGTTTCCTTCCTATGCCGTGCTGATGAGTCCTTACATGGACAAAACCGGCCCATGGCTGGAGGCGACGCTTGAGAGTTGTGATTTTACACTCATAACCTTATGTTCTAGAGATCGTATCCAGATTGGCACCTATGCCGTTTTAGATAATTTTAATTTAGAACTTTAACCTTTTCTAGAATTCATAGCAAGCGCAGGGTTTAGTTGCAACGATTTACTTATCTGCCTGTACGAATCCAGTGCCATTCCTGATTTTGAGACTTATACCACTTTCCACCTGAGCAGCTCATATATGCAAAGAAAGATCATTTGGCTTCAAAGAGAAACGATGTTGCAGGACATCTTTTTAATTGATTCCATTTTAGGGTTATGGATACATCTTGCCACTCCCAATATAAAGAAGGGTATGTGTGCGTATGACAAAAGAATGAAAGGACGAAGAAGAGTTTGAATAAGATGCTTTTTAAAAAGCGAATTTAGACGATCGCATTAGAGTGGTTCTGAAAGTGAGATAGACGAGTGGTCCTTATGTACAAAAGATGACGGCTTTTAGGTATAAGCTGTAGTTTTGTGATGGTAATGAGGTATGCATTATACAAATTAGAATTGATGTTAACATTTTATGCTTACATTTACTAATTTATTCCCTGAGATACAAAGCTCGTGTTAATTTTATTCTTTCAAATTTCTTTGAATCCTTATAGCTCTGTGTGTGGTTTTACATTATTTACAGCCCACTTGAGAAAAATTAGCAGCTCAAAAACTGGTAAAACCTTTAAATGATAAACCATAAATTTGAACTATAACAATATTTTTTGTGCTTAAAGAAAGGCCCAAGCAAAACAAGGCAAATTAATATCAAAGAGTATACTTATGGTTGCTTATACAGGGTGTAAAGGAAAGTCCTTTACCCTGAAATAAATTGCTATCGGAGCAAGCTAAAGGTATGCAGTTAAGGTAACGGAAAAGTAAAGTGACCATGCCCTATCCGATGCAATAACTTTCAAAGCCCTCTAGCGGAAATTTTAGGAGTTAAAAATTTTATTTTAAAAACTATTAGAGATTTGCTCAAGTAGTCAGTTACTAAGTTGTAGAGCAGCATCGATTTAGTAGGAAAAGACACCTTAAGCAAAAAATATCTTCAATAGAACCCCTAAAACTCAAGCTCAATTAGGTTGAATTTACTTAGATTTTACGTCTTAAAACGCTCCTCACGAGGCGAAAATGAGAAACTTTAAATTTAATGATCCAAGAATACTTTTAGTCATTTCCTTAAGTCATTAAATTGAAAATTTATCATTTTCGCCTCGTGAGGAGCGTTCTAAGACGTAAATCTACGTAAATTTAACCTAATTGAGCGTGCGTTTTAGGGATTCTATTCAAGATATATTTTGCTTAAGGTGTCTTTTCCTACTAAATCGATGCTGCTCTATAACTTAGTAATTGACTATTTAAGCAAATCTCTAATAGTCTCTCTATTCTAAAAAAAAGTTTTTGGTGAACGGTTTCCAGAGAAAGGCTTTTTAATTACTGAACCAAATGACACATATATGGTATCAAAATGTCCGAATTCTTTCCGGATTTCCGAGTAAGCCCTTCGATTTTTCAAAAAAATTCTTAATTTTAAAATATTTCCATTTTTTTAGATTTCGGATAAGGTCGCAGTTACAAAGCAAGAAACTATGAATTTTAAAACAATTGAAAATATATTTCACTGGTTTTTTAACATTCAAATACATTAAATAATCATCTTTCTATTTATCACACTAATTTAAAAAATATATATTGGATTCTTTTTAACAATATTTATATTTTTGCTGTTCAAACGATTTTAATTATATTTAAAACTAATGTATAATTAATTTATCTTTTATTTTTAAATAATTAATTCATATTTATATATTTATCTTTGTCGTTGTGGCAACCTAATCATTACTATATCTAATATAATAAAATCAAGTGTGGGTATATGTGTTTGTCTTTTATACAAATCCACAGTTTACTTCCGATCTGCACCAAACTTGGTATACCTACGTAAAAAAACTCGGGAAAAAACATAGGCTATGTTTCGAAAACTTTTATTGACCCCTTGACCCTTTTTTTGTTCTTTTTATGGTCATTTTGCTGAAATAGCTTTATTTCTCCTCCAAAAGAGATCTGTTCAACCCATTGTTACAAAGAAAATTTAATGCTAAACAACAATTTTTTAATAGAAACACTAGGTACAAATCTATTTAAAAATTATATTAATATTTTAAAAATCTATTTCAATGAAATTTAAAAGTTATGTATAGTTAAACATATTTTTATTTGACAGATTATCTAATTTTTATATTTTAAAAGCTTTATGGAATACCATTGTTGTTAAAATAGTGTCCATGGAAACGAGGATGTAAAATCAAAAAGTGATAATATTTTAGCTTTTAAGAAAGTTGGTTAACAAACAAAAAACTATTAAAACTCATTTTCAACTAAAAAAGATTGATTTTTTTCTTAATTTGCAAAATTGAATAAGCTTTAATTATTGACTAATTTCCCCAAAAACGTTAATTCTTAAAGATATGATTAATCAAGGGATCTAAGCAATCTTAAATAATTTTTATAATATTTTTTCCATGTTGTAAAAGTGGAAATCATTCAAAAATTATATTGCTTGAGAACTGAAGGAATTTTAATCAACCCGGAAACACCGGGAAAAGAAAAATTACTATAGGAACACCGGGATAGGAAAAGTTACCGGGAACACCGGAATATGAAAAAGACGCTTGGGATACCGGTATGATTGGTAAATGCTGATTATACAAAATTAGAAATGTATTTGGGAAAACTTAAAAATGAGGTGTTTGCTATCAAAACCAGCTTATTCCATTTTTGGAAATTTAACAGGATAGACAAAAACTTCTCACGTCCACAGTTCTGAAGCTAAATTTGTTTTTTAAATTTTTAATTGAAGTTATAACCACCTAGAATTTGATTAGTTTTTCATTTTCATTCCAGTTGCTTTACCTTGGGCGTAATTACATTAATTAGGTTGGAATGAGCTGATTTTTATGCAAAAACACGATTTTTCATGCTTTTTTTTCAGTTTTTTTGTTCCATTAAGCTGTGTGAAATTGATTTTTCCAGTTTAACAGTTAATATTTGTATCTTTACGAGTTTTAAATAAATGACATTCACTTAACTTTTTCAAATGATCTGAAATTTCACAGTTGAGATCTCAGTTTTCACCCTTTAATCTAATTTTCGGTTGGAATGAGCTGGATTTGAGCTATATCCCTTCGCCAGGTTATGAAGGACCCTCTAAACTTTCAAAATATGCTAAAAAGTGGATTTCAGAAAAATATGGAATGAGCTGGTTTTGATAGCAAACGCCTCAAATAATAAATTTATACTCTTCACCCGTGCAAGGCCGGGCATATCAGCTAGTTTACAATAAAATATAAACTCGCTTTCAGAAATTTTGAACTTTTGCATTTATTTATTACAATAATAATTATTTTTATATCCTTTTGCAAGTTATATTATTTAAGGTAGTAAAAGGTAACTTTTTTTAAAATGCCAAAACGCAAAACTAGATATGGCGGGGGAATGTTTTAGAAATAAAGATAAAAATCGAAAGTCAGAACATTCGTGTCATTGCTATGAAACTGACACAATTTCGATGTTTATTTGTTCTCATGAAGCAAAATTCTAAATTTTCGTGATGTTTACGATAATTACTACATTTTTCACAGACAATCAATGAAAATCATTACAAATTTTAAGAAAGTAAAATTTATTCCGGAGATGTTTCAGTGCTTCTGAATGGATCTGTGTGAGAAAAACATTACCTTGGGGAAATGGTAAAAGAAAGTTTACACTGCTTTGTTACTAATTTTCTTGGAATTAAATGGCGATCCGCCAATTCATATTGCCATAAAGGAACTGTTAAAATTTCGCCGCTGAATGAATATTCCCCTTTTTTGAAAGAATACCCCAGAGAAGTAGTTCCCCTGTTTTAAGAATGTTTTATAAAATGAGTAAGTGCTGTGAGCTGTGTTTTGTGAGGATGGCAAAGAGATCCTTAAGTATCAGCGTCAGCAGTTAACGGGGGTTGGTGAGCGATAGCGAGCAGGGGGCGGTAGCTCCCTAGTTTTTAAAATAAAATTTTTAACTTCTAAAATTTCGGCTAGAGGGCGTTGAAATTTGTTGCATAGGATAGGACATGGTCACTTTACTATACCGTTACCTTAACTGCACTGTTACCGTTACCTTTAGCTTACTAACAATTTATTTCAGGGTAAAGGGATTTTCCTTTAAACCCTGTATAATTATTAGAGGGGAATGTAATTTGCTTCTTTCTTGAAGGTGTCAAAAATTACCCAAATCATGCTTGGGTAATAAAAAACAAGAGGTAGACAGATTACCTAGGTATAGTTGGACCTTCAAACTCCAGTATAACCGCGGTGGGTGAGGCTATGAGAAGAGTTGTTACAGAAAGTGTGGCTAAAGGTCACAGTCAGCTGAGCCTTTTATTTCCCCAAGGCCCAAGTTAACTTGGTCTTAATTTTATCGACCCCGAAAGGATGAAGGGTGAAATCTAACTAGCCCAGTGGGGTGGCAGCGAGATGCACTAAGCACTACGCCACGAAAGGCTGCACTTACTTACATGGGCGTAGCCAGGGGGAGGCAGGGGGGGGCAGCTGCCCCCCCCCTAAGTCCTAAGTAATATACTTTTAATAAAGTTAAAACCCAGTTTTTTAGGGGCAAATTTTCAAAAAATTTCTGGGGGAGGGCCCCCAGGCCCCCCTTTAGTATTGAAACCTTTATTATTCTCACTTTTTTATATTAAGTTCATTGAAATCAAAATTCTACCTAAAAATCTATGTCCAAATTTTTTTTTACGTGTACCAAAATACAGTTTGAAACCCTGTTCTTAGGGTCAGATTTCGAAACATTTTCTGGGGGTGGGTAGTTTAGTCAGGCACTCCTTTAGTATTTAAAACTTTATTATTCACACTTTTTTATAATAAGTTCATTAAAATCAAAATTCTACTTAAAAATGTTTGTCCAAATTTGGGCTTACATGTACTATAAAACAGTTTAAAACCCTGTTCCTAGGGTCAAATTTCCAAAAATTTTAACCTTTATTACTAAACCTTTATATATAAGTTTTTCTTTCACACAAATTTTACCTAAAAAAGTGTTGAAAAAAGGTCAAATATCCCTCTTGAAACAATACTGTGATTACGGCCCTTTCTCACATGGCTTTAAAATTGTTCTCCAAAAACATAAAAAAGTCAACCCTGCTTGCCCCCCCTAAGTGGAACCCTGGCTACGCCCATGCTTACTTAATATTACGAAGGCCCCTTGCCTTCTTCAACCTTCGTTATGCTCCACATCCGCACATACCAATACAGAATGCTCCTACCAACCATCACGCACAACTCGTATCACTGTAACCCAATAACCATTCGATTAATTCTACACCTCTCGCCATCAAATAAACCCGAGACTTAACCCAACGCAAAAAGAGAACTCCAGCAGTAATTCCCAAAAAGAACCCTTTCATCATTCCTTCCGTCCACCCTGCCCGATAACAACCCCTAAACTACCCTCCTCCGGGGGCGTTGAGAACAAAACCACCTTGCGCCCAATTGATTAATACCCGGGCGCCCCATTTATTGTCATTAAGCCCGGGAAAGATATTCTTCGCTCAAATCTCACCTTTCTCAACAATTGGTCCTGGGGAATTATTATTGATGAACTAACTATCTCTTGGAAGTAACACGTGACAGGAATGAGACCGGGGAAGTCTCTGCCCCCTCGAAAAAATGCCCGTTGTTGTTATTATTATTAAAACCACTCCATACGTCAGGTGGTTCCGAAGGTTGTAAAAATTAAGCGTATAGTAATTACTAAGGGGAAAGTTCGGTATGGGGTGTAATTAGATAGGTCGAGGGTTTGTTAAAAATATACGTCGATGTTAGGTTACGAGATGCTTTCGTTTATTATTTACTTTCTTACTACACGGTTGTTTCATTTTAGTGCTAGTAGTTACGTTCAAGCGATAAATCTTGGGGAAGTTTCAGACTTTATTGAGATGTCTCGAGGTTATTAGTTTTGGGCATTAATTAGGTTTTTTTTGAGTGGATTGCCGGCATATTTTCGTCGTAGAATGTTGTTTCATGTCTAGTGGATATACAATTATCTTGTCAGAATAAGAATTCTGGACGCGTGTATGGTTGAGATATTTCGTCTTATATTTGGAATAATGAATGGGATATAACACGCGATGAGATAAACATGTCATTGCTGAATTGAGAATCTTACTATTGGAATTTTTTTTAAATACCTTTGAAAGTTTATCAAGTTAATTCATTATTTAATTCAAAATTTAGATAATATGTGACAGAGGCTTCGAAGTTTGAGTTTGTAAGTACTACTAAGAGGTATTTTTTAGAGTTATCCATTACGTTTCCCTAAAAACGTAATTTCTTTTGGACAAGGATAAAAATGTTCTTCTTTTTTGAAAAAAAAGCATAAATCTTATCCACAAAAAACTAAAAAAAATCCTCTTGAGAACGAAATAATAACAAAAATTTAAATTCGTGAAAAAGCAAATAAGGATCACTGACTTTGAATTGGTGTTATAAGTATTTTCATGCAGTTTTCTTGGGAAAACAGGAAAACTTCCAGCTATTCCAAATGACATTTTCTTTGGGTGTAATTTCCTTCTTAATACCTCATTACCAACTGAATAGCAAGTTGATTTCCTACATGGGTCTTTGATGAAATTGAAATAAATCTTATTCAAACACATTTATCTCACAAAAGTTTTCTAAATAGCCCATCTTCCAAACAAGATAAACAATCCTCTCTCTTTTAAAAAACCTCACAAAAAAAAACTGAACAGCGAACTCTAAACATAGTTCGAAAAGCACACTTAAAGAACAACACTTTACAACGGCACACCGGAAGCACCTTATTAGAATATCCTATCCACTCAACACCTAAACCGCATTAACTCACCTTTACAAAAGCTTTGTATAGTACATACAGCTAAACTCACTCTACATTATCAAACGCCTCCCATTGTTGTCACAAAAACTCCGGAACTTTTAAAGTAAGTTGGTCGCCCACAAAAGCCATCGGCGCCTTTGACTCATCATAAGCGCCCCTTTCATTATATGCGTTCCAGAACTTCTTCCACGGGAGGTGTCACCTTCCCTGCATTCAAAAGACGAACACGTCGTCAAGGGGGGGGGGCTTCTAAAAGACGCTATTAAGAGGGTCGTTTGTCACGATGGAACTCATAATCTTCGTTTCCTCGAGAAGTTCCATCGAGAATTTTAAAAGAGGTCCGTAATCTACCGCCTTTAAATTCTGGAGTGACTTTGTCCCCTGTTGCTTAGAATGGATAATTCGGTGGTGAAGAAATGTCTCTGGTATTTTAACTATTTGAGACCAGGGGTGACAGTGCTTGCGTTTCTCGGTTAATTATTAAGATCGAAAAGAATATACTGAGATTATTAGTCGGTGTAAATAAAATTGACGGCTCACTAATAATAATTTCCCATCGCATTTCTATTGCGTTGCTATGGTGACGAGCCACCAATTTTATTTACACGGACTATAGAGTGTACATTGTTCTGTTATAATACCCTACAAAAACGCTCCACACAAAAATAAATTCCTTATAAACATGTCTTAACACTTTTTTGTCCTCAAATTAACTACACTTTGTGTTGTTATAGAACACTTTGTAGCCTTAGTTGTGAAACAACATTTCCTTGAAACAACATATGGGAGAGTGGTCAACAATGAGACAAAAATTTTATTTCATTTTTTAGCTTCGACACTATAATAGCTAAAATTTTTCTAAAAATATTGAACACGTTATTATACTATTTAAGGGTGTACAGTTTAAAAATACTATTTACATCTTGATCCATAAAAATATGTTCCCACATACATTAAATTTGTCTCATTGTACCCCATATATGGGTAGTAGGTACTCAATGAGACACAAATTTACTACACTAAAATATTTATTTAATGAAGAAAACTTTGACACATCTGACATTTATCCATACAAGCGGCTTTGAAATTCGTAATGGAACAAGGAACTCTCTTTTTAAATTTTATACATTTATTTGATATTAATGAATCGAAAATCGACTTCAAATGAAATGAGATATTTTTGTCGTTTAGTCAAACTTAACATTACAGGCTGGGGTAATATAATTTTTATGTCCATTTATAGAAAAGATGCTACATCAGGAACATTTCGCTGTACAAATTTCCCAATAATATTTTCACTTTTTCTCAGGAAGCTCACTTCCAAGCCCCCATTAGTCTTTACCTTCAATAACTTTTCCAATCTAAAAGGTAGATTTCTTTGCATGAAATTCCACTAGAACATAGTCTCCTTTTACTGGACTTCTTTCCAGTTCCTCAAAATCTTCAGCCAGTATATATAGGTCCCGTCAGAGGCAAAATATCCCCTTTACAATCATCTCGTTAACAATTGCTCTTTCATCAACATTCAGATCTTCGTCTGATGAAACTAAATCTCAATTTGTCTCATTGTGTTCAAGCTGCAATGACAGAAGTTAAACAAAAGCCATCTTGGCAGTTATAGGAATAGGGGTTATTATAATACATTGATTTGTTCCTTAAATGCAATAATGGAATTTACTTTTCTTACCTGAAAACAGTCTTTCGTAAATAAGATCGCGAAAATTGGCGCCACACAAACCAAAATATTATGACAATTTGCAAGGTATATAAAGTAACAAGGTATGCTCATAAGTGACGTCACCCAGGATATAAAATAACGGACCAATCAATGACGAGCATATCAGCCAATACAACGCCATTGCAATGCAACAGATCGTGGATACATCAGGATTAATTGGGTCGATATTATTGAAATTCATTATTTAGTTTGTTTTAAAACTTATGAATACAATCACCCACTTATTTAAAAAAATTAGTATAAAAATATTAAAAAAGATAATTAAAGTGACAGACGATTTTAAGAATTCTATTTCTGAATCTCAAATAAAAATAAACAAGCTGACTGGACTGTAAAAGGATCATTAAAGGTAAATGCACTAAAATTTTGAATAAATCCATTATTAAATTAAATTAATTAGTTCTTAGATTTTAGCTCATTGTTTTCCATATTTTCAAGTACTTGATTTATTTAGATACTGAATATTTTTTGTTTTAAAAATCTAAACTGCTTCGATACAATGGATATTCAAGTTTGACATAGCAGAACAGCGATATTAATTTTATCATAACAAGAATGTTCTGAAAAGTTTTCATGATTGAATATTTGCTTAATATTTTGTTTTCTTTGTATCAACAGCTGTTTTAATTTCATTTATACAAGTTAGTAATTAAAATCAATAAGCAGAGAGATTGAAGCACATCGTTGTAGAGCTCAAGGTTCATATTTTTGATCGGCAATTATTGAGTTAAAATTATTGTTCTAATTCAAAACACTTGATAACCTATAAACATGTTCGTATTGTGTCCAGTGTTAACTGTTATAAGTTTCTTTGGTCCTTATTTTAATAAAAATCACCAAAAATAAGCATTTTCCCATGCTGTGAATAGGAAATATATCCTGGGTGACGTCATTTTCAAAAGCCACGCCTTTTTCGCCGGAAGAGCATACCTTGTTAGTTTATATACCTTGGACAATTTGAAGATTATATTTCTCATGTTGCCATAGGAATACAAATGTTGTGCAAGCAGATTCAAAACTGCAAGAAATTTTGTCTCATTGTGTACAGTGTATCATTGTTGACCACTCTCCCTTACCATATCATCTAGTTAGAACACTTTTAGCCTTTGTCGTTGTAGAACACTTTATAGCCTTAGTTGTGACAGTGTTCTAAATATATTTGAAAAGTGTTGGAAATGTTTTCTGTCCAGGAAGCGTATAGCCATACTGTGCTTTGATAAGGCCCCTATTATGTAATTTTTTGATTGGGATAACCGGATGTCAGTCATTCTCTTTTACGGCAGAAGAAAATATTTTCTTCTTTTTGGGCTTGATCAAAGTACAGTATGGCTATACGCATCCAGGAATGTGTTCTAAAAAACAGTGTTGTAAAATAATGTTTATAATCTGAAAGTGTTGCTAAATTTGAATCGCAACACCGTAGCAGAACATTTCCTTTCGCTTGTAACACTTTTACAACACTGTCTTTTTCTCACACCACACAATCAAATGGCTTTTGGTTGGATGTGTTTATTATTATGTTAACTTAGCGTTACGAAAGTATTTCACAAATTTTCAGGAAGATATACAATCATTTTATTCCTCAATAAGTTGCACTGATGACTTCTCTTCAGAAAAAAGAAGTATTAATATTCTGATCTTTGGAGAAATAGACATCTCAAAATCCCTTTCAGAGTCAATAATACAGACAAAGTCATCAGAGAGAAACCTTGAAACTTACGAAAGAAGCATACAACTGAAAACGACGGTTCTCGGAAATTCTAGTGTGTTCTTTCGGGGCTATACTATAGTAAAGCCTCCCCTCCACGTGTTCTAAACTAATTACAGCATCACTAATTCAGGGGGCCTCCTTTTTCGATCCGGAAGAAAGGGGTCGTTAAAACCCGAGCGGATGGGGATGGATACGGAATCCGATCAGAAACGTAATTGAGGCCCCGAGGAGCGGAAAAAAAATCGTATGGATCGGGATAGGATATACGTCTTCATTGTAAATTGGACGGAAGAAGTGGGCAGTGTAGTATTTGTGCTGAATGGACGGTTCTAGTATGCAGGGTATTGCGAATATTCATTGCACGGCTTTAAAATCGCCTCCCTTCCAAAATTAATGGCCAGATGCAGCTATATTTTGAGAGACGAGGTGAGGTTTAAGCAGGTTATACTTGTTCAACAGAGGAGAATTTCGCAGCAGTGTCAGAGTCCCACGTGGTTACACCCACCTGCACTGCAATCATCCTGAGGGGGCTAATACGCACCTTCTACGCTCTACTAACGTGACTTGAGAGCCTGTATGCGAAAGAGAGGCGACAATCAGTATAGCGCGCGCAGATCGGTAAACAGGTTTTCTGTTCGCCACAGGTTTCCCTCCATAGGATTAGCGTGGGGCGGCATGATACAGTTTGGACAGAATTGGATGCGCAAAGACGCTTTTAAGCGAGTTGTCGTCTCTCTCTCGTATATAGGCTCTCTAGACGTGACAGAACATCGGATCGTCACGCCCATTTTCGTCTCTCGACGTCTGCTCGGGAGCAGCCTTTGGGGACGGATCCTTCTTGGGCAAAATCCGGTTCTGTAGCCGCAGACAAAGCGAAGCTGCATGTGGCCTTAAGGAAGAGGAATTTTTTATAAAGTGTCTCTAACAAGGAAACCTTTCCAGGCAAAACTTACAGAAATGGACGAAAATTTAAGAATTTAGAAAATGTTCACTTCTATGGGAATCTGCCGTTCGTCAACCTCATTCTACCCCTTTCAAAAATTTTTCCAAAAGTGACTTAGTGCCTTTATCCCGAAAGCCGACAATATATTATACTAGTATATTGCTCTTAATTACGATTTTAAAATAGACTCTTTTCAAATTTTCAAAGAGTAGTTTTTGATATTCAAAACAATAAGGTGGAAAAATACATCAATACATTTATAAATTGACCCTTCATAAATTGAATTCATAGAAAAGAATGCATGTTAAATTAATGTTCATTTATCCAACGTGCATATAAAAGTATAGAAAATGTCCTCTGTATGTTCTGACATGGTACTTCTAACTTCATCCAACAACAGACCTGATACATCAGGTCTGTAAAAGAAGCACTAATCTTTTGCTTTGAGTCTCTTTACGATACGTAATAGCATTCTTCCACCCAAGATCGTATTTTAGCTTCATCCACCTTTAAAAAAATTCCGCCGATTTCATAGTAAAGAATCCGAAAGTCCCGTGATCCGTTGAGGAACAACCATGCAAAGTGATAAGAAACGCATAGGGGGAGCCTGTGATGTCAACCCCAGAAGGGACTAACAAGATGATGATTTTAAGGGGTCATGATAGAAAAAGTCTTTGTCCTCAAGTTTTTTTTAAATCTTTTATTTTTAAAAATGTAGCTATATTTCCATATAGAAAGTTCACTGCAAATGTGTGAAAAACTTAATAAATACCAATAATGAACCTTTCTAATAAAATGGGTTTGATTATTTGCTTATTGTTTCAGTCGAAATCAAAGAGAATTTTCAATTTTTAAAAAGCGTATTTTATAACACTATTTTTAGAACATATTTCAGGTTAGAATACATTTCTAACACTTTTCAAACATATTCAGAACACTTCCCCAACACAATAAGGTTTTCAGAACAGAAATAAATGCTGTTAATTTGAGGACAAACAAAAGTATCCTTTAATATTTTTATAGTTTCTCGCCTAATATGTAAATCTTAAAAGTGGGAATGCCAACCATCATAGACATTTTAATCAGTTGATCTATCCGCGAGAGTTTTTTTTATTTGATACACCGAGCAAACATGCTACACTGCAAAAATAAATACATTATAAACTCATTTAAGAACATAATTTTAACCAGAATCAACAACGGTTCGTCACTATTTGTGTTGTTACAACACTTTTCACCTTGTTGTGTTTTCTTAGAGTTCAAAAAATGTTTGAAAAGTGTTGGAAATGTGGTCTATCCAGCCAGGAAGATGTTAAAAAAATAGTGTTCTTAAATTTCGACCGCAACACCATAAGAACACATTTTCTGTCTCTAACAACACTTTTACAACACTCTCTTTTTCTAAACCAATGCAATGAGGTATTCTCACGTTTTGAGATTAAATTTTATTAAAATAGTAGATAAAAAACCATGAAGAATGACATATAGATTGAAAAACAACGTTTATTTTTACACAATTTATAAACTTTTTTAAAAATGTAGACAATTGTTTCGGGGATCAATGGATCCCCTTCTTCAGTCCCCGATCCCCGAAACAATTGTCTACATTTTTAAAAAAGTTTATAAATTGTGTAAAAATAAACGTTGTTTTTCAATCTATATTAACATTTGCACAAGATTCTTTTCGCCATGAAGAATGACGTTTACATCAAGTATTTTCGTTGCCTAGTTTCTGAGATATAAATTTTTGAAATTTCGTTTTTTTTTGTTTGGGCGCGAAAACACTTTCGAATCACAAATCATGCGCTGTGAGGTCACATCCTATAGAAGCCCGTTTTCTGATCACGTGAAAGCAGAAAACACAATGGTTTTCACGCGCTGTGACGTCACATCCAATAGAAGCCCGTTTTCTGATAACGTGACTCTTCTGACGTATATTGGCAAATATAAAAATGAATTTTAAATTATTTAAAACACATTTTTGAACTTAAAAATCAGAAATTTGGGAGTTTTAGACCATAATGTATCGAAAAAGTATAAAATCAAGCAAATCCCTCACTCATACAAATACCTCATTGCAACACAGTTTCAGCACAATTGTAACACAATCGAAACCATTTTGTGTAGAAGTGCTGGGTATTGTGTTTACATCAGGCGCGGATCCAAGGGGGGGCACTCTGGAAATTGCCTCCCTTGAACCCAAAAAGGTTCTGAAAATGAGCTAAAACCCTACTTTTACAAGTTAAATTTCACAATTTTTCCTGGGAGAGTACCATAAGGGGTACCATAAGAGGGGCACTTGATTTGGTGTTTTATGGCGCATGATCCATATCAGGATATTATACGCCAGGTACCACAAGGGGATCTAGCGTGATACTTTTTAGAAAACCTCCAACATTTTGTGTCAAAAGGTAAAGGTAATGGACCGAAAAAGGTTCTGAAAATGAGCTAAAACCCTACTTTTACAAGTTAAATTTCACAATTTTTCCTGGGGGAGTACACCCATGCATGCTCCCCGGCGTTACCATAAGGGGGGCACTTGATTTAGTGTTTTATGGCACATGATCCATATCAGGATATTATACGCCAGGTACCACAAGGGGATCTAGCGTGATACTTTTTAGAAAACCTCCAACATTTTGTGTCAAAAGGTAAAGGTAATGGACCGAAAAAGGTTCTGAAAATGAGCTAAAACCCTACTTTTGCAAGTTAAATTTCACAATTTTTCCTGAGGGAGTACACCCATGCATGCCCCCCGGCGGTACCATTAGGGGGGCACTTGATTTGGTGTTTTATGGCGCATGATCGATATCAGGATATTATGCGCCAGGGAGGTACCACAAGGAGATCTAGCGTGATACTTTTTAGAAAACCTCCAACATTTTGTGTCAAAAGGTAAAGGTAATGGACCGAAAAAGGTTCTGAAAATGAGCTAAAATCCTACTTTTACAAGTTAAATTTCACAATTTTTCCTGGGAGAGTACACACATGCATGCCCCCCGGCGGTACCATAAGGGGGGCACTTGATTTGGTGTTTTATGGCGCATGATCCATATCAGGATATTATACGCCAGGTACCACAAGGGGATCTAGCGTGATACTTTTAAGAAAACCTCCAACATTTTGTGTCAAAAGGTAAAGGTAATGGACCGAAAAAGGTTCTGAAAATGAGCTAAAACCCTACTTTTACAAGTTAAATTTCACAATTTTTCCTGGGGGAGTACACCCATGCATGCTCCCCGGTGTTACCATAAGGGGGGCACTTGATTTAGTGTTTTATGGCACATGATCCATATCAGGATATTATACGCCAGGTACCACAAGGGGATCTAGCGTGATACTTTTTAGAAAACCTCCAACATTTTGTGTCAAAAGGTAAAGGTAATGGACCGAAAAAGGTTCTGAAAATGAGCTAAAACCCTACTTTTGCAAGTTAAATTTCACAATTTTTCCTGAGGGAGTACACCCATGCATGCCCCCCGGCGGTACCATTAGGGGGGCACTTGATTTGGTGTTTTATGGCGCATGATCGATATCAGGATATTATGCGCCAGGGAGGTACCACAAGGAGATCTAGCGTGATACTTTTTAGAAAACCTCCAACATTTTGTGTCAAAAGGTAAAGGTAATGGACCGAAAAAGGTTCTGAAAATGAGCTAAAATCCTACTTTTACAAGTTAAATTTCACAATTATTCCTGGGAGAGTACACACATGCATGCCCCCCGGCGGTACCATAAGGGGGGCACTTGATTTGGTGTTTTATGGCGCATGATCCATATCAGGATATTATACGCCAGGTACCCACAAGGGGATCTAGCGTTATACTTTTAAGAAAACCTCCAACATTTTGTGTCAAAAGGTAAAGGTAATGGACCGAAAAAGGTTCTGAAAATGAGCTAAAACCCTACTTTTACAAGTTAAATTTCACAATTTTTCCTGGGGGAGTACACCCATGCATGCTCCCCGGCGTTACCATAAGGGGGGCACTTGATTTAGTGTTTTATGGCGCATGATCCATATCAGGATATTATACGCCAGGTACCACAAGGGGATCTAGCGTGATACTTTTTAGAAAACCTCCAACATTTTGTGTCAAAAGGTAAAGGTAATGGACCGAAAAAGGTTCTGAAAATGAGCTAAAACCCTACTTTTGCAAGTTAAATTTCACAATTTTTCCTGAGGGAGTACACCCATGCATGCCCCCCGGCGGTACCATTAGGGGGGCACTTGATTTGGTGTTTTATGGCGCATGATCGATATCAGGATATTATGCGCCAGGGAGGTACCACAAGGAGATCTAGCGTGATACTTTTTAGAAAACCTCCAACATTTTGTGTCAAAAGGTAAAGGTAATGGACCGAAAAAGGTTCTGAAAATGAGCTAAAATCCTACTTTTACAAGTTAAATTTCACAATTATTCCTGGGAGAGTACACACATGCATGCCCCCCGGCGGTACCATAAGGGGGGCACTTGATTTGGTGTTTTATGGCGCATGATCCATATCAGGATATTATACGCCAGGTACCCACAAGGGGATCTAGCGTTATACTTTTAAGAAAACCTCCAACATTTTGTGTCAAAAGGTAAAGGTAATGGACCGAAAAAGGTTCTGAAAATGAGCTAAAACCCTACTTTTACAAGTTAAATTTCACAATTTTTCCTGGGGGAGTACACCCATGCATGCTCCCCGGCGTTACCATAAGGGGGGCACTTGATTTAGTGTTTTATGGCGCATGATCCATATCAGGATATTATACGCCAGGTACCACAAGGGGATCTAGCGTGATACTTTTTAGAAAACCTCCAACATTTTGTGTCAAAAGGTAAAGGTAATGGACCGAAAAAGGTTCTGAAAATGAGCTAAAACCCTACTTTTGCAAGTTAAATTTCACAATTTTTCCTGAGGGAGTACACCCATGCATGCCCCCCGGCGGTACCATTAGGGGGGCACTTGATTTGGTGTTTTATGGCGCATGATCGATATCAGGATATTATGCGCCAGGGAGGTACCACAAGGAGATCTAGCGTGATACTTTTTAGAAAACCTCCAACATTTTGTGTCAAAAGGTAAAGGTAATGGACCGAAAAAGGTTCTGAAAATGAGCTAAAACCCTACTTTTACAAGTTAAATTTCACAATTTTTCCTGGGAGAGTACACACATGCATGCCCCCCGGCGGTACCATAAGGGGGGCACTTGATTTGGTGTTTTATGGCGCATGATCCATATCAGGATATTATACGCCAGGTACCACAAGGGGATCTAGCGTGATACTTTTTAGAAAACCTCCAACATTTTGTGTCAAAAGGTTAAGGTAATGGACAGAAAAGTTCTCGAAATGAGCTAAAACCCTACTTTTACAAGTCAAATTTAAAAAAAAATTCTGGTGGAGGACCCTCATTACCCTTAGCGGTGCCACAAAGGGATCTTGCGTGATACTTTTTGAAAACCCCCAACATTTTGAGTAAAAGGTGAAGGTAATTGTCTGGAGAAAAATGGATCCGTGCTGGATCCGTGCCTGGTTTAGTAGTACGTTGTGTTTAAATTATTGCACTCGTTTGCAGTGTATCTCTAGTTCGTATCGACTCTACGCGAACAACAAGAAATCCGAGCCCGAAACGTCTTTGTTCGAGGGAAATAGGGACTTATTTGTCTACTTCTAATCCTTTGGAAAAGATTTTCCCTCTCTCTCAGTTTAAAGTATTCCCCATCTTTTTTTTTGTTGACAGAGGATGAGCCAATCCCTTTTGTGCTTTAAAAATGACGAATTCGCCCGCATGAGTATTTATACTTCCAAGGTGGTTTGCAAGGCTGTGAGGTGGTCGATATTAAAGTATGTTGTTTCTTTCATAATAAAGGGAACTTTCGAGATGTGAAAAACTTCAATATCATATGAATGAAATATATTTGGGATGAAGAGTAGGAAGTTAAGAGAGCAATGAAGATGTTGTGGTTTGTTTCCTTTGCGGAGTGATATGTCGAGTGTAGAGAATATTTAGTTTAAAAATCCATACCTATTGAATTGGTGTCATTGTGTATCTTGTTAAGGTCGAAACTAGAATTGAATAAGAATCTGAATGAGAAGAATCTAATAAGTGGTTAAACATAATCACTTACTGGTGCACATCAGAGAAAGGATAAAATATGTGTAAGTAATACAAAAGGATATATACATATCAAAAGAAAATATGTTTTGAAATACGATGTACGGAATCTCTGATTAAAAATTACTGTTCTGACCTAAAATATTTTAATGTTTCGATAATTATATTGTTCTTTAGCATTTATACGAGGGTTGTTTTTTAATTAACTTCCGTTTCTCTCCTGAAAAAAAAGTAGTAGGAATTTCGAAACAATTTTGGTGCTGGTAGTTAGATACATCCTTCAGGCTCAATTTGCCACCTTACTGAATAAAATCGGACATTTTTTCTATTTTTTATCGATTTTACAAGCGCGCTCCTCGAACTATTTTCCCTCCAACTCATAGAGAATTCGGCCTTTTTTAAACGCTTTTATTCTACTTGCTTTTGGCGGCGTTTTACGGGTGGAATTTTAAAACTCGATTTTCGGGCACTTCCCGATATGTCAAGGCCCCGAAACTTTACACATCGGTGTAACCCTCATGACACTCCAATATCCAACCATTATCTAGTCAAACAACCAAAGGATTAAGTTAATTAACGAGTATTTTTAATTAACAGAAAAACCAGAATTTGAGACCTTTCCCAAGGGGCTATTCTCCCTAAACCGTGCACAATTGTTTATAAGGCATAACTTCATCATATTCAAAAGTCAAAACGAGAATTGCCCAGTAATTACGATAATTATAGACGATTAATCACTTTTTTTCTTTCCGGATTCTTGTACATAATATTTCAGGCACTTCCAAACGATATAAAGTTCTGAAACTTTGCACCGTGGTGGAAACTCGATGACAATGCAATATTCAATCATCAACTAGTCAAAACCTCCGTAATTTAGGTAATTAACGAGTGTTTTTAGTTATCCTTTTAATTCATATTTGAGACACTTCCGTGAAGCCAATGGCTCCCAAAACCTGTAAGATAATATACTAGGTATATAACTACAATATTTAATCTTCAAAACGTGATTTTTTACCTTCCAATTAACAATTAAGATAATTAACGATTTAAGATAATAACCGCGAGAAAGAAATCGCCAGAAGAGCGAGAAATCGCCGAAAATAGGTGTCCCATCCCGAGGAATGGCAGAAGAAAAATATGTACTTTTATAATTTATTGACTACTGAAAAGACTGGATGGTACTGTTTGCTCCTTGATACACACACACTAATTCTGAGTTTTTTACGATTGTTTTTTTTTATTTTATTGTATGCTTTCTTTTTATTGTGAATCTTTTT
This sequence comes from Tetragnatha versicolor, assembly GCA_024610705.1. Lineage (NCBI taxonomy): Eukaryota > Metazoa > Arthropoda > Arachnida > Araneae > Tetragnathidae > Tetragnatha > Tetragnatha versicolor. The sequence continues at coordinate 11,393,353 of JANDEH010000007.1, forward strand.
GATATCGATGGATTTCATCGGCGATTGAGCGGATGCGAGGTAGTATATTCTTTGTGCGAGGTATTTTTCCCGCTCAGCTCTGTTATTATAACGTACCCAGCAAAATTAAATAGATTTTAATTAACTTTGGACTTGATTGTCCTGCTGAGTCGTCAGAGGATTGTTCTACTTTGTCAGATATGTGAAAAATTTTTGTTATATACATGAAACTAAAATTCCATCCTAACATAACATTAAATATGGTTGAAATAAATACATTTTTTCTTGTGAATTTTTGTTAAAAAATACCATGACTAAAAAGTAGAAAATAAAATAAGTAAAAAAAAGATTTTTTAAAAAACGCTTTTATTGAAGTGTTCTAAAAGGTCAAAAATAATCAAATAATTTATTGGGAAGTAGAAAATAACTTTTTGGTAAGTAAAAAAAACTGATTTTCTCATCACTAAAAATAAAAGCGTGGGCGCTAGTAATTCTTAATTCACTATTTATTCTAACTTCTTTATTCTATGTTCTATGAGGTTAAATTTACAAATTTCTCATTCATTAGTTTTGAGTGGGATGGATTCACTTTAAATTCTCTATTAGGTATTTTTATTTATATAAAGTTATACATAAATGCCGACGTAATGGCCTAGTGGTAAGAGCATCTAACTGCAAAGCCGTACGTCTGGGGTTCGAATCCCCGTTCGTCAGGGATGTTACTGTTACTGTCCTGTAAAAAAATTTAAATTTAAGAAATTACTAGCGCCCACGCTTTTATTTTTAGTGATGAGAAAATCAGTTTTTTTTACTTACCAAAAAGTTATCTTCTACTTCCCAATAAATTATTTGATTATTTTTGACCTTTTAGAACACTTCAATAAAAGCGTTTTTTAAAAAATCTTTTTTTTACTTATTTTTTCTCCTTTCGATCCGTCCGCGATCACCTGCCCACCCATTGTTTAATGTTAATGCCTGCTCGCGGACGGAGCGAAGGGAGAAAAAAAAGCCGAATTCTCTATGGGTTGGCGAGAAAATAGTTCGAGGAGCGCGCTTGTAAAATCGATAAAAAATAGAAAAAATGTCCGATTTTATTCAGTATGGTGGCAAATTGAACCTGAAGGATGTATCTAACTACCAGCACCAAAATTGTTTCGAAATTCCTACTACTTTTTTTTCAGGAGAAAAACGGAAGTTAATTAAAAAACAACCCTCGTATCTTCAGTTTCAAGCAGTTATTAATGTAAATTAATAGAAATATTTTTACGTTAAAGCTGTTAGTGTAGTAATGACACCATACGTAATAATCAATGAAAATAATAATACAGGGAATCCCCCAGAGTGTTCAACCAGCGCACCCAACCTCAAAAATTATGAGCTTATTTAAAAGAGTAAATACATGGTATTTATTAGTTCACCATACGGAGCGCTTTTAATGTCACTAATGACGACAAGTCGATTTGTACCGAGCTACCACACCATAAACTGAGGTTTGTCAAACTTTCTCGGCATTTACAATTTTTAAACATAATTTAAAAATAAATATAATTTGAGTGGTGGCTATGTTGAATTATTTGAAACTGAGTAATATCTGGTGTTTCAAAATGGATCGTCATATCTGTAACGCTCTCACTCTTTTCAACAACGTCATATCTCAAAAATCAACGATATTTAGTTATGACTGTTTTCGGAAAGCTCTGATGAAGGAGTACTATACAACCTTGCATAACCCTCATATTTTTGAACTTAATAGTATATAGTCTAAGAGCCAGTAAACAGCTGACGACACATATTTTAGGAAAGCCTTAAATTTTCTCAGTGAGTCAGGTGTACCTACCGCACATGAGATGGGTGTTAGTTAAGCCCAGTCGCGGTAGGTTCAGCTTTGCGCAGGTGTGTCACGTGTGTTAATTTGGTGAACAAAAAAAGTATTTTAGGACGTCTGCCGTTTTGACATGTCAAAATATATTATTATATGTACTCAAAAACAATATGGCAGACGATTCCCATGGTTATTAGTTCCTCAAAAGTTCCTCAAAGTTTCTCAAAAGTCGAAATAGTGGTAAAACAGTCATCACATACGGCATTTAAAGCACCATTTACACTAGTGTTGGAAAGACTAGTGCAGTGGAGTTTGAAGAGAGACTTTCCTTGCACTAGTCTTTCCAACAATAGTGTAAATGGTGCTTTAAATGCCGTATGTGATGACTGTTTTACCACTATTTCGACTTTTGAGAAACTTTGAGGAACTTTTGGGGAACAAATAACCATAGAAATCGTCTGCCATATTGTTTTTGAGTACATATAATAATATATTTTGACATGTCAAAACGGCAGACGTCCTAAAATACTTTTTATTTTACCAAATTAACACACGTGACACACCTGCGCAAAGCTAAACCTACCTCGACCGGGCTTAACTAACCCCCACCTCATGTACGGTAGGTACACCTGACTCACTGAGAAAATTTAAGGCTTTCCTAAAATATGTGTCGTCAGCTGTTTACTGGCTCTTAGACTAATAGAAATCAACCAGATTTTTAATATTTATTTTCAATGCATTTCAATGCAATTTTAAACTTTCCAATCCCTCTCCTGAAAATTTAGGTTTTTTTAAGATATGACCTTGTTGAAATGAGTGAGATTATGTACTATCAAAATGCAGCCAACAATATACTCAGATTTGAAAGAGTCATTTCTCTCAGTGATGCAGCAGAATCCACTTTGGAAACTCCTTGTGTGCTTAACAATCATTACATTACTACAGTCAATCTTATAAGTTAATCACAAACCCCCAATCGAAATGCAACAGCCCCAAGCATCCAAAATCAAGCCTCAAAAATCCCTACATCAACGACATCTCTCCTCAAGATATACATCATCCAATTCTTATCAAAACCACAATTACGACTCAATAAGAATCGGACACAAAAGATCCCCAATCAATCGGGCAAACACGCATCACATCGAAACCGACCAATCAGCGCGCAGTAATCTTTCGAGGCAAGTCGGTCCGCGGCATCTCGCATAATTGATTCCCTCTCTCTTCTAAACTCTACCCGAGCATATTTTAATTAAGTTACTAATTAACTTATCATTGCTATCCTTGCATAATTCCTCTCCGGTTACATTCTTTTGCAGTACTAGTAGAAGTATATATTCGGAGGGATTAGAATCGTTCAAAAGGGACGGTGATTAATTATTCATTAATGAACGGATGGAGAAGTTGGAAAGAGTTTAGTTGTTGCTTTCGGGTTCGAATTTCAAGTTATGTTGATTGCTGAGGTGTGGAGGGGAGAATTTATTGGATTCTTTCGATTTCAGTCTAAAGGAAGTAGGTCTATGAATCAATAATAGTAACCCAAACATGAGTGATCGACAAATTTGATAGAGTTGATGATCATGGACAGTTTGGTGTGGGAATTGAATGAAGTACTCATATTTATTATGATACTTTCATGACATTTTGTTGGATGATGGTTGAATTAATCAAAATGTAATTTATTTGATTAAAATATTACCCTCATTCTTGTGTAGGTAATTTAGTTTTTGGTAATACAGTTGCGCGTTATCTTAGGTATACCGTTAAAAATCGATGAAATATTTTTACGCTATTCAAATATTGCCGAGTTCTTATTGTTATTCCTTATTCTTATTGTTATATCTTCTTCCTTTTTGTTATAATTCTTATTCTTATGGTTATTCCTTATTCTTATTGTTATATCTTCTTCCTTTTTGTTATATCTTCTTCCTTTTTGTTATAATTCTTATTCTTATGGTTATTCCTTATTCTTATTGTTATATCTTCTTCCTTTTTGTTATATCTTCTTCCTTTTTGTTATAATTCTTATTCTTATTGTTCCTTATTTTTATTCCTATTGTTATTACCTTATTCTCGTTGTCATCTACTGTTGGTTAGCAGTGTTTGGCTATCTAATTTTTGGAGTCTAAAAAGTAGAAATATAGCCAAGGTGTAAAACATGCTGGTTCCCCTCCCAAAATAAATTCCAGGAAAAAAGTGAAGTTATTTTAATATTATAAAGTGTCCTTGTGTATGTTATATTATTTTTATTTATAAAGTGTCCTTATATAGAGTGTCCCTTGTTTTGACGATTTTATAGGCCCGCTACTCCTGCAGCCATATTTTACACTCAAAACAAATTCTGGAACGTTACTTAAAAAACTGGGCAGGTGAGTTGCCCAATTTTTTTAAGTAACGTTCCTGGAAATTACCAGGAACGTTACTGACACAAATACTAAAATGTTATGAAAAAAAACTGAAAGCTTTCTTTAAAATATAAGAAATGTTCCTGGATTTTTGGCTGGAACAATTTATATTTTACTTGTTTTGCATATTGCAGCAAATCTACCTGCATTTGTACGTACCAATGTTGCAAATTATGATCGACGGGAGGCACCGTTCAGTGAAGATCCTTCATCTCCAGATCAGAGTTTACGGGGCCGTTCAAATATTGCGTATACGCACTTTTTTGGTCATTTTGAACCCCTCCTCCACCTTGTCAGCAAACATAAGCAAACCTCTAACCCCCCACCACGTAAGAAACTGCCGGAACCCCCCCTAAATTTTGACATCCCTTTTATAATAAGTACTGTTTTTTTCTCCGAAAATTAGGTGACTTACAAGAGCTGTCCTTATTGGAAGTATCCCCGAGGTCAAATATAGCTGGCAAACTGTAAAATTTAGAATTAAAGAACACATCAATTATGTTAAAAAACAAGAATTTGACAAGTCATCCATTGCCCGGCATGTTTGGGAAAATAACCATACGTTTAACTTTTCTTCCGCTACCCTTATTAAAAACTGTAATTCAACACTTGACCTTGATTTTTTTGAAAGTTTCTACATTAATCAGTTCTCTAATGATCTTGTAAATGACCTGTCAAGTGCACCTTTTTTCTCTGAAATTTGGATGTCGTGAATCACCATAAAATTTTTCTGTATCTGTATTTTCATAGTTTTCTTTTCAATTTAAATATGTTTCTGTATTAACTGTAACTGTGTTTCTTGTTGCCTATATATATTACTGATGCCATGGGTAAATTTTTTCATACATCGTCATTTCACTGACGAAGAGGGTTCAATACACCCTCGAAACATGTCTGATTTTAACATCTTTAAATAAATATGTGCAAATGAAACGTCGTTTTTCTAATTTTATCCCCGAGGGTTCAAAAATGAGTCGATACACTACTTTTCGGGGTTAAAATTTCAAAATGTTTGGGGGTCCATCCCCAGAAAAAGTGCTTCCGTCAGATTTCCTAATTCAATTTTTTGTTAAACTATTTTTGGTGGAGTTTTGAAATTATTTATGCAAGAAACAAGAGATTTTCGAAAATTCAGTATCTCACGTACGGCCGTATTCACCGGTAACCTGACCGGCGGTCAGGTCAGGAAACCATGGTTACAGCCTCTGATTGGTGGAAAAATAATTAAATATTTTCCTTCCACCAATCAGAGGCTGTAACCATGGTTTCCTGACCTGACCGCTGGTCAGGTTACCGGTGAATACGGCCGTAAATTCAGTCGGTTCTTACTTCACATCTGAATAATTTGGTCATTTTTAATCGATTTTAACCAATGGCGTCTTCGGAAAAAGGTATAGCGAAAGATAAACACTTTGAGATTTACCAAACCCCATTTTTCCCACTTTCAAAAGTTTAAAAACTTATCGCTTACAAAACTAAAATATGAACACCCATTGGTCAACACTTTTCCGTTCACCGCCATTAGTAAAAGGAAGTGATCGGTTCTGGGCGGGTCTATTCCTTATTAGTCCGCTCCAACTCTAGTGCACGGTGCTTCAAGGTCGTCCAGGGAAGGATTTCCTCCGATTGGCTAAGAAAAACAACTTTCTGGTTGGAGTTCCATGCAAGGAGGGAAACTGACTCCGCCCACAAAGGAGATTATTATGTAGTTGGGTACTATATAAGCATATCATAAGAAGCTTGTTAGTTTTTATAATTTTTTGTAGGGTTATAAAGGTAAGGAATCATATCGGACGGGGAATTTTTTTACTTGCATTATTTTCAAGAAGAATATTCGGATTTTAAGTGAGTGAATTGTTTAACGTTTATGAATATGATAAGGATCTTTTTGGATACTTCAGAAATTTTCTTTATTTTCTGTCTGTAGTTAAGTTGTTTTTCGCCTTTCGCGTGTTTATTGTGATTGTCTGTTAGGTGTATATTATTGCATGTTTTTCTTTCCCTTATTAATAAAAAATGATTGAATTCCATCAGTAAAAAATAGAGTCGTAACTCACGCTACAAGATCTTGTAGCGTGAGTTACGACTCTATTTTAATTAATGTTTAAAAAACTAAAATTCTTAAAAGATTCGCAATACTTATTTTAAATTAATAGGATAAATTTTAATATGCATGATTTTTTTAGAAAGAAAATAATAGTTATTTCTATATTAAAAAATTTTTTGAAATTGCAATTTTGAAAAAAATGTAGCGTGAGTTACGGTGGAATTGCCCTAATGTGCTTATCAAATATATAGTTAGTTTTTATTTAAAAAAAAAGAAATCTATGTGATTTTAACTCTAGTTACATTTTTAGAAAGTTTAACTAGACACGATAGACATAGGGATAGACATAGATAAATGACATAGTGTGTGTCATAAGATAACACACTATGTCATTTTATACCAATGAGTTTTATGTCATTTTACCCTGAAAGGCGTATTTTTATTTATTTTCAATTTCTTGTAAAACAAAAAGACAAACCAACTTCCTATACCGCATGAAATATAGTATTAATTGGATATAAATCCACATAAGAACCATAATTTTGGTAAAACTAAAGGCTATGTATAATTCAGAGCGCATTATAAAAACGGAAGACAAATATTTTGACACTTACATTTTCGATTTTTGTTCAGTACGAGGTAAGAAATGCTTTTCAAATAATGGCGTATACACTCAAAAAAATGGTAGTCTTCAACCAACCGAACCCAGTTCGGTTGAGAGTGGTTTAGTTGCCAAAACTAAAGCGATCGTTTCCCAAAACCCCACCGGTCCGCTTGGTTCAACAGAACTCATTTTGTTGCAAAGTTCGAGCCTGAGAACCGAACCTTGTTCGTTTGCCGTAAACAAATGCGAAACACGTATGCCGTATAGTAAATGCGCTTTCACAATACCCGATACCGACTGTCTATACTGGAAATTTTGATCCCAGTTTTAATGCATACTGGGAATTTCAATACCAGTTTGAATCAAATAAATAATGATGGGAACTTTAAAACCGGTATGAAACTATTACGGAAAAATTGATACTATGAGATACTACCAGTGTCGATGATTTGACGAACACTTAAAAATTTTATACCTCATAAAATATTCAAGAATTTTTATTACTAATCTTAAATCATACTGGAAAGTTAATAATTAGAGTAGAATTAATTGATTTGTTTTATTCCAACAAAAAATACAGATTTAAAATTTTAGGAATTAAAATCCCTTAAAAGTACATTATGAATAATTACTTTTTAATTTTTTTAATGATGTACAAATAAACGAGGGTCTTATTGCAACCCCAGGATTTAATAAAATGTCTCAACAGTTGTCAAATCCCATGGGCCTGACTAATGTAGCATTACGTTTTATATATTGAATGTAACATCTAACATCTCCTACTAACAGACCCGTTGGCATGGTTGATATGGTGTCCGCCTTGTGAGCAATAGGTCCACGGTTCGAACCCGGATGTAACAATTTTTTATTTTTACATTTTAATTATTTTATGCTTATAATTTAATATCATGTATGGGTCCTATATATTTTTTATCAACGAAAAAAAATTTTTTTCTTAGAAATTTAGATTATGGACAGAGTTTTGTAATTATCATGTAAATAAATTGAATATTGACATGCACGAAAATTTTTGGAAATATTGTTATTAATCAAAAAGTGTTTCATATAATCTAATCAATCTTAATATTATGTTGCAAAAAGCTCTATAATGTACTTTTAAAGCAAAGAGACAAAGCTCGTAGTGTTTGGCGGGAACAGACATCTCGTCGCGCGTTAAGCCTAACACATGCTATCTTTAAAGCTGGATAGCTGCTGAAATATTATGATTACAGCTTAAAAGTTACCAGATTCTTGAAGAACTCTTTGAGACCTATAAGATTAGCATTAACTTTACCGAGGAAAAGATCTAGGGACTTTAGGAAGTAGAAAAAGCTGTGGGCATGGCCCCCAGATTAAGTTTTCCAGTTACACTGAAAAAACTCCCGAAATATGGGACACGCCCCCTTATACTTAATATATTCTCAATCTACTAGTCAAATGGAACACGGTGATATAAAACACTTGGGGGTCCACTCTTATCTTCCCCATTTTCCCTTTTTCTACTACCCAAAAAACCTACTGTATTCTTATGAAGACAAGGTGGTCTCTTTTGTGTTTAAAAATTCCTGGATAACGTCAGAATCATCTTATCAATTTGAATTTCTGGAAAAAGCTTACCATGTTACTTTACAACAATAATAAAAATTCAAAAAAATTTAAACTTATTTTTAAATACCAATTATTAGGCTTTTTCGAACTTGTGTTTTTTACACAAAGTTCTGTTTTTTCCGGACTCTGAAAACCACCCTAATATTTTATTGAATTTCACAAAAATTAAATATACATTATATTTTGAGGTACTCTTTAAGTTTATGCTTTAGAAATGTTTTTTTAAAGCGTTAACAGGTCTAAAATGCCAATAACAAATTAACCTCACACAGGGAGACACAAAATGTACTGACAAACAGAATGGCTCTATCGTGCATATGTTGTCATTCCTGGCTTTCCAAAAATTTAATTAGTATAAAATTTCATCAAAATTCGCTTTGAAAACCTTACTCTAACCAGGGTTTGATAACTTTTATTATTTTAGAACACGACTATTATTTTTGTTCTATATCAGGTATAACAAAGATTTGGATTAATTTTTGGAAATGGCAACAATCAACACATAAGTGACGTCATCCAAATTCAACTTGTTACACTTGAATGCGTGAATGGAAAATTTGCGTCATTCTCATTATTTCAAGTAAGTAAAATGTTCAATATATTTTATTTAAGACCGTAATATCCATAAGTTCTGTTGCTATTCCTATAAGGGGGGGATTGTTCCGTAATTGGGGAGGTCGCCAAGATGGTAGCCAAATTTTGGCGAAGGAATTTGGGAACGTGGATAAAAGTAAGGTGGGCTTTTTCTAATGTCTTGCTTTGTAAGTAAAATTTAAGAGTTTGCTTTGTTTTAACCTATATGAATAAAAGGTACAGCTTCAGAAAGAGTCCTCCGGCAGCCATGTTTAACCACAGCTCAAATCATGACCGACAACCATAGAAATCTAATTACTAGTGTTATTGCGATTAACACCTAAAGTCAAAATAATTACTAGATTATTACTTTAGGATCTAGTAATATTAATTTATTAGATCTCTATGGTTGTCAGTCAACATTTTAACTAAGGGTAAACATGGTGGTTGGAGGACTCTTTCTAAAGCTGTGTTCAGACATTAATTCACTAAAATATGTACTTGTTTGAAGGTCAGTGTTATGCAAGATCTCTCCAGGATCCTGGCAAGCTGCCCCACAACAAGGAAGGATGTGCGCCAACTTATGTGAGCATCTGTTCAACCGAAGACTGATTGGAGGACACCTGATGATCCCTACAACTGTGGACCAGAAGAAGACATAAACAGTGGACGACGTAAAAGCCCTATAGGGAACACTGGGGATGTCTGCAGATCCTACTTGACCTAGGGTTCCCCCCTCTAAAAACATACTGAACCATCAGGATAATACATGTAAGTGGAAAAAATTTTAAAAAAAATTAAAGTTCCAAATCCATGCTCCGAAAGGATCCAGTGAGCTCCGACCGTTGTACTCCGATGTTAGTGTCCTCAGTCTGCTGCCCCTCCATATTCCGCGACCCGCTCTCGCCCCCTGTCCAGTTGGAGATCCGCGGAGACCAGAACGCTAACAGACGATTGTTTCTTATCAGTGGAAGGGAAAAGACCAATTAGATGCGTATTTTCTACGGGGTCGGGGTGTAATGCAGTTCTAAGAATATTCTGGTTGAAAGAAGAATTTCACTTCGGCTTTTCAGAACGGGAAATGTTTGGGAGTGGGATGCCAGGGGCCGCGCGAGATTGTTTATTTTGCTCCCTCGCGCGACCCTGCAGATTGCGCGTATCCGCAGTTACGTTAGTACACAGACGCGGTCTTTCTGAGCTTTTTTCGGGAATTGTTCCGCAAACCGGATTTTCCCGTAAACCGGACTGATGCCGGTCCCGAGTGAGCCCGATACGGGGTCCTATACTGTATATTAGGGTGTATCGAAAAAAACTTTTTTTTTATTTTGATGATGCCTTAGTGCGGAAAAGTTGTCTAAGGTGGCAGAGAGTACCTGTGAATTTTTTCAGAATTTTTGGATAATAACTTGAGGTGCCGCCAAGGCCCTGAATGTCCCCATGTTAATCCAATGGAGCGCGCAAGCCAAGAAGGCCGAAAATTGGTTTTTAGCCCATCATTTCTACCCTAATCACACGACAAATGTCTTCACTCGAGTTATGGACCCTATATGATCTAGGCTATCGGACAAAACTTGAATAATAGCCTAAATCTCTATATTATGTTGATTGTGGGCTCTGATTTGAACGAAGAAATACGCGATTTTCGACGAAATTAAAGCTTACAAAAAAACGTAATATAGAGATTTAGGCTATTATTCAAGTTTTGTTGGATAGCCTAGATCAGGGGTTCCCAATAGGTGGTCCGCGGACCCCTGGGGGTCCGCGGGCTGTGTCTGAGGGGTCCGTTAAATGTGACCGTGAAATTAAGTTTTTTAATTTTCCTTTATTTGAAGTAAACGTTATCCTACTCAGCAGTTCATTCGTTAGTTTTGTTAGTTAATTGTCACTTTAGTACAAATAGATTAATATAGGTGACGCAGCCTCTGTTTACCACCATGCAATCCATGTTTTGTTTTTTGCTACTTAAAAAAAATTTAAGCCTTTAAGTTCAAGGGGTCCTCGTCAGTAAAATAATTGTAAAGGGGGTCCTCGGCAAAATTTTATTGGGAACCCCTGGCCTAGATCATATAGGGTCCATAACTCGAGTGAAGACATTTGCCGTGTGATTAGAGTTGAAATGAGGGGCGAAAAACCAATTTTCGGCCTTTTTGGCTTGCGCGCTCCATTGCATTAACATGGGGACCTTCAGGGCCTTGGCGGCACCTCAAGATATTATCCGAAAATTCTGAAAAAATTCACAGGTACTATCTGCCACCTTTAGACAACTTTTCCGCACTAAGGCATCATCAAAATCAAAAAAAAGTTTTTTTCGATACACCCTACTGTATATAACTTAAAGAACAGCTTTGATTAGAGTCGACCTGACGCTATGTTTACCCACAGTTAAAATGATGACACACAACCACATAGATCTAATTTGAGCTGTGGGTAAACATGGTGGCTGGTCGACTTATTGAAGCTGTGCCTAACTCCGTGCCAGAAGGGCGAACTTATGTTCATATCGTATGAATGAGTTTGCCCTTCTGGCAAGGACCGCCTCATATGTACTTTAAGAATTTGGGTCGTAAAGATTAAAATATGTATAGCAGTGGCAGATCCAGGGGGGTGGCACTCTGGAATGCCCCCCTTGGAGACCTAAAAAGGTTCTCAAAATGAGTGAAAACCCAACTTTTACAGGTCTAATTTCAGAATTTTTTCAGGGGGAGGATCCTCATACTCCCCATTAGTATCAAAATGGGGTATTCAGTGTTTATTTCTAGAAAATCCCCAAAATTTTGACATTTTGGGTCAAAAAGTAAAGACAAAAGTGTTGAAAAGTGCCCCCCTTAGACTCAAAACTTTTCAAAAATGAGTTAAAATCCTACTTTTACACGTCAAATTTAAAGTTTTATTCTGGGGGAGGACCCCCATACCCCCAAAGGTACCACACGGAGATATTGTCTGGAAAAGTTCCCCCCCTTAGAGCCGTGCTGGATCCGCGCCTTTTGTATAGGGGTCTTGATATAAAAAGTTTTAGGAATTGTTTGGGTTTTGAAAGCACTCAAAATCCATTGTATTAAATCGTTAAAATGTTGTTGTATTAATTTCAACGTAAGAGATCATCCAGAATCTCTAGTATATTTTCCAAACAATAATAATACGATTGAAATTATTTTTTTTATTATCGGCTCAACCCTGGGGAAGAAATTTTGCCCTTTCAAGTACTTCTTGAATTGTATTTGGAGAATATCTTGTCTTGTAGATTTACACATTTGTGTTTTGTTTCAGGTGGAACGCGGTTGAAATTCCTGGAGTGAAGATGTGGTGGAATGGGGTGTGTCTTGTTTGACCGAAGTGCCTCTTTCCCGAACGCCAAATGATACAACTCAAAAGTATACTTCGGAGTTATAATCGCTTCAGTCAGTATTTACTATCGTGACTAAGTTTGACCCAGTACTCCTCCTCCAGAATGCAGCTGGGCTGGATTCGTAAGTTATGTGAACGCACTCCCGTGGCTAGGTGATAAGCCAGGAGTGCGGACCCCTTGTGATGATGCGAAGCCGAGAGCTGTGATGAAGCGCTGTGTGAAACCAACCATAGCGAAGAGGGTGGTTTGGAGCTGGTGACGTTAGTGATGGTGCGTATTCGTATACCGGGTCACCAATGTGGCAAATGCGAGCCGACTGGACTTTTGACCGAACGGGACGTTTGACCCAGTGTATGACTCATCCATAACATGTGACTTATCCAATGCACTGAAATTCATCCATGATGGATGACTCGGAGTACTCATATAAACTGAGAACTGGCTTGGACTACAACATGCCTGTGTCTAGTCTAGTGTCTGTGTTACAAAAACATTAGTGTCATCTTCAGGAATTATTAGTGCAAATTCAGGAATATGTATCTTGCTCAGGTAAGTTATTAAATGTAATTGTTGTTTTAAATTTGTTTTTATTTATTGCTACAGTTTAAAGAAGTATTTTATGGAATTGAATGGTTAAATTCTTATTTTCATATTCTCCATGTATTTGATTGTTTTTAGCATGTAAAGTGAACTTAATTACTTGTGATGATATCTTATTTACTGAGGTTGAATGTTAATACTAGTATTGATTTCATCATGTTAAATTTGATCTAGAATTAAATCTATTACAGAATCGATAAGTTGTGTTCTTTAAATGTATCACAACGTGGGACTGTATTTTAAAAGATATTAGCATTTTTGGTTTTTCAATAAGAAATTATACAATAAAATAACTTGATTTTGAAAACTGTTTGGTTGATTTGTTTTGTAAAATAAATTTGAAGTTTGATATTAAGGTAATACTACATTTAAGTTCAATTCCCTTATCTGTCCTGTTAAATGTCCCCAAGCTGTTTCAGATGCTAAAATACAAAAATGTTTCCGAAACTATTAACCTATCAAGTGAAATATAGTTATATCAATGACCAAAAAATTGGGCAATATGTGGCATCCAAAATATTTGAGTATTCATTAATTGAACTGATTTTCCCAAAGTTGTAAATATTAACCATCGAAACAAGGAGTAACTAGACTCGGGAATTATGGAAAGTCACCATAAGTTATCAGAACAAAAAGAAAGCAAATTGTATCAATATGTAAGAATTGCTGGTAAATTCTAATATTTTTATTATAATTTTATGTGTGTAAATAAAAACATTGCCAACGTTGTTGGATTGAAGAAACTTTTGCATTGGCTAATCTTTAAGTAGGTATCCTCAAATCTGGAGAAGTATCTTGAAGTTTTATGCTCTGAATTTAGTATTGATTGGTTGAATTTGAAGATGATAGAAGGGACTGATCCATATATAACAATTTCAACTAGTAAAATTCATACTCTTGGCTATTTCTAAATTGGGATTGAAGATGTAAGTACAGACAAAATATAGTTTTAAATGCAAGGTAAGTACCTACAAGCAATTCTATTTTTAAACTTGATTGCAATTTTTGAAAAGAAATTCTTAAGTTTTTAACATAAAGTAAACAAAACATGTAAACAGAAACGTCTATCGGATATTTTTGTAATTTAATTTCAGTATGGTTAAAAAAGTATCAAGTATGTTTCTAGAAACATAAAAGCATACGGGTAATTTAAATTTAAAAATAATATCCTATATAAAGAAAATCCGTAGACCCCCATTCGGATTGCGCCAACCGTAAAATTTCCGTTTCTGACAAACGAACTAACGCTGTTTGCGCCAACCCGACTGTCGGATTCCCCCAAACAAATATGAGGAAATTAGTTTCGATGGCGCAACGAAACAGTCCTGTTCTCCCAATCCAACCTCTCTCATTCGAACCGGTTTGGTCACAGCAAACGGAGAGTTCGTTCAGTCCTATATCAACAGGACGGTTCGATTGGGAGAACCGAATTTCTGATTGTGGGAGCAGAACTGTTTTTTGAGTGTATTTGTATCATTTTGGATGCATTAAAAGAAGAAAAAAAGCTACGAACACGTGCTGTCCTTATGTTAAATTTCAAGAAAATCGAAAAATCCATTTTACCCGAGCATGCCGTTATAGCCTGATTTCCCGTATATATACTACCACATAAAATGAACTAAAACATTACTATAGTAAGTACTCCAAAATACTGCTAAGCGCACACTAGAAACTTCTGTCGCCGGAGACTATAACACTAGGTCACTGGAGAGCAATGTATTTCAATGGTGAGATTCTTGGCATTGAGCCAAGTGTCTCGTCGCCTATGCGCGCGCTCTAGCTTCTTGCAATAGCCAGGGTGATAATTTTGTCTCTGTCTCCGTGACAAAAGTATCTAGTGCGCGCTTAGCCTAAGTATGAATATTAATCTGAATGGCTTAATAAAAGCACTTTTCCATACAAAATAAAACTTTCAGCCTCATCAGACTTTTTAAGTTTAAAATCTAGCACATCGCACTTCTAAACACATTTTCCAAATATACATAACTCCAAACCCCCTAAAAATTCCCAACTCATCAACATTCCACACCTCTTCCAGATCCGCGCTAAAAGAACACAACAGTGGCCATTGTCAGAAGCCATTCCCCTCTTTGTGTCCCATTCAGGAGTCCTTGACAAGAACAATGCCCGTCATCCGAGTGACGTCATCCCCAGGGGAGGACCGTCCCACGTGCGTATGACAGTAGGGGGTCGCCCCAATAATTCCGAACAAAAGCAGGGCATTCATTCTTCGGCTCTCAGGTGGATATTTATATGCGGAATTTTGAGGTTTATATGCGAGAGGCTGCATTATCGTTTGGTCGATTGTGTCGGATTCTCGTCGCTTTGTCATCAGGGTTTCGGATTGCGGGGATGAGTGGAATGTTTTAATCAGCGGGGAGGGATGTGGTTTAAATGGGAGTTATAGTGATGTAACTGTAACTTATGACTTGTGTTACCTGAATGGGGTTTATTAGGATTTTGGTCGTGTTTCATGAGATTGGGGAAATCTCTAGTAACGGAAAAGTTTGATTGATTCATAAACATTTTTTTTGGTTCCATTACTTACAAACAATTTTCTTGTTGGTTTGCGGTTATAGTTATAGTTTTTGATTGTGAGGACATAGGGACATTCATAGTGGACAGAAATCCGAAATTTCTCATTCTTTTGATGAAGTTAAATGTTGTTAAATGTTAAAGGCAGTAGTATTTAAAAGTATGGCGAACGCTTCACACAAAAATAAACACACAAGAACATTTTTATGACCTCAATAGTTAACAACACTTAAGCTGTGTTGTTAGGGTAGAACTTTTAACACTTTATATAGTTGTGATACAGTGTTTTGAATAAGTTTCAGAAGAAGTGTTAGTAGTAAATGTTCTATCCAGGAAAACGTTCTAAAATTAGTGTTGTAAAATACGTACAGAATCTGAAAAGGTTCTTACATTTGGATAGAAACATAGAATATACTTCCTGAATATATTTTCAGTCTCTAATTTTTAGAAACTCTATTTTTTTAATTATTATTATTCAATACGGCAAAAAAATCCGTTTAGTGATGCGCGTCATTACACTGTAAAAAAAACTGTAGAAAAACAGAAATTTTCAATAACAATGACTTTATGTTTACAGAGATATTCTGTCATGTAACATTCCCACCGCACTTCTATTTATTTTATGTAAGAAAACAGCTTATTTTTAGTTTTTTAGCTTATCTGTACTTAAACAGAAACTTATTGCATCGAAAACCAATACAGCTATTGGCAACATTATACTGAATCTTCTTTGGAGCAGTGGTAGCGTGCGCGCTTAGCATGCGGTAGGTCCAGGGTTCTATCCCCGGATGTTAATGGATTAAAATTTAAAAAAAACTCAACTAAAATAAATCCACACGCATGCGCACAAGCAGAAAATTCTGAGAGGCAACAGAAAAATCTGTAGCTCACTTGACAGAAAGTTCCTTTTTACAGCATTTACCTGTAGGTTACAGCTTTTTTCTATGTACAGGATTTTTCGACTTACAAATTTTTTCTGGCAACTTTTTCTGCCAGAAATTTTCAGTTTTTTTGCAGGATTATTTTTTACAGTGTACAGGGAACAGTTATTTCTCCTCCAAGTGATTATTACGAGGAAAAAACTTTTTTGTATGAAAGTCTGATGGTCCAGGAGATGCATAAAACGATCCCATAACGACGCATCAACAAAAACAACTATATTACAAGCTTTATTGATGGGACAGCATTGCCCTAGAGAGCCTGTATACGAGAGAGAGACGACAACTCACTTAAAAGCGTCTCTGCGCATCCAGTTCTGTCCAAAATTCGGTCCAAACTGTATCATGCCGCTTGTCTGGAGTCCAATGCTAATCCTATGGAGGGAACCGGCTGTGGTGAACAGAAAACCTGTTTACCGATCTGTGCGAGCTATACTGAGTTGTCGCCTCTCTCTTGTATACAGGCTCTCTACATTGTCCCGCCGTAAACCCAGAGCACCTGCATACCGGGACAAGGTAGTATGTCCCTACCGTAATCCTGGAGTCAATACTGCTGGGACATCCTTTGTCCCGCTTTTCGTTTATTGCAAACCCACACGTACTACTAGACCACCAATAGTCCTTGGATCCATAATTCGAAGAAAATAAAGGTGCAAAAATGCTAGAGTTAAACGTCGGAATCGAATGAATAAACTGGTGAAAGTTCCACTTAAACTTTATAGTGGTGACTGTAGTTTTACAACAGAAATGAATAATTTGGCATAAGAGTCAACAATAGAACAATATTGGCGATTTTCCCGTTTGTTTAAAATCATTTGGGGAACTGAGATTAGATAATCTTGGGATCACACAAGAATCATGATGCGTTTGACAGCTCATCAACTTGGCGTTATTTTCTGTTCCTAGATGTTTTTCAGTAACTGTGACATATTACGTTGTCCCAGCCGTAATTTCAAAAAAATTTCCGCCTATTTATTTTACCTATTACCTATTTATTGCTATGTCCTCATATTTTATCCATAGTAAGATACACTAAACATAACAAGACAACCGAACTCATACACCATCCACCTTTCCTTCCCCGCATCTCCTCCACACACTATCATCCCTCTCTATCCCATCCTACAAAAAAAACCGCACAGAGCCCCTAACAATGAATAATGACGTTCGCCATCAAAAATAAGGAATTCCGTTCCCTCCCCAAACCCTCAGTTTTCCGTCCAATCGAACATGTGTTTCTCATATAGAGAGAGAGATACATCCGCGCGAGGGTGTAAAGGTATATATATCGGCTGCCTATTGTCCGTCACGTCTGATAAGCTGGCTCCACTCCAAAGCGCGGGATCGGCCTTCCCCAAATGACCTGTTTTGACTCCTATCCATCATCCTATGCAAAAGAAGGATCTTTTCTGAAGATAAGGGAGAGTGGAGAGATCTCTCACTCGGGCCCATTCTCTTAATTGAGATCTCTCCATTCTCCCGGAGGGGTTAGGAGGTTCTAAATATTTCTGAAGGAATCGATTCATTCCGTGGATTCGATACCAAGGAATCGAACCTTTTTAAAAGAATCGATTCCAGCAGGAATCGAATATCAGGAATAGTACTTAATTTTCCAATTAATACTGATGAGTATTAACAATTTTGTTCACTGATTGATTAGTATTTTGATAATTAATTAATATTTTGCAGCAGGAATCGAATCTTAGGAATCTTACTTAATTTTCTATTTAATACTGATGAGAATTAACAATTTTGTTCACTGATTGATTAGTATTTTGATAATTAATTAATATTTTGCAGCAGGAATCGAATCTTAGGAATCTTACTTAATTTTCTATTTAATACTGATGAGAAATAACAATTTTGTTCACTGATTGATTAGTATTTTTATAATTAATTAATATTTTGCAGCAGGAATCGAATCTTAGGAATCTTACTTAATTTTCTATATAATACTGATGATTATTTACCATTTTGTTCACTAATTGATAAGTATTTTGATAATTAATTAATATTTTGCAGCAGGAATCGAATCTTAGGAATCTTACTTAATTTTCTATTTAATACTGATGATTATTTACCATTTTGTTCACTGATTAATTAGTATTTTGATAATTAATTAATAATTTGCAGCAGGAATCAAATCTTAGGAATCTTACTTAATTTTCTATTTAATACTGATGATTATTTACCATTTTGTTCACTGATTGATTAGTATTTTGATAATTAATTAATATTTTGCAGCAGGAATCGAATCTTAGGAATCTTACTTAATTTTCCAATTAATACTGATGAGAATTAACAATTTTGTTCACTGATTGATTAGTATTTTGATAATTAATTAATAATTTGCAGCAGGAATCGAATCTTAGGAATCTTACTTAATTTTCTATTTAATACTGATGAGAATTAACAATTTTGTTCACTGATTAATTAGTATTTCGAGAGTTAATTAATATTTTGCAGCAGGAATCGAATCTTAGGAATCTTACTTAATTTTCCAATTAATACTGATGAGAATTAACAATTTTGTTCACTGATTAATTAGTATTTTGATAATTAATTAATATTTTGCAGCAGGAATCGAATCTTAGGAATCTTACTTAATTTTCTATTTAATACTGATGATTATTTACCATTTTGTTCACTGATTAATTAGTACTTCGATAGTTATGTAATTAATATTTTGCAGCACATGAATCTAATCTTAGAAATCGTACTTAATTTTCTTATACAGATAATTATTAACAGCTTTGTTTACTAATTAATTAGTATTTCAATGGCTTATTAATATTTTGTTGAGTATTAATTAAATTAATATAGGCAATTATCTCTGATTTGTGATTGAAATATATAAAAGTTCGATTAAATTTTTTCGATACTGGCCTTAAGGAATCAATTCCAGGTTGGAATCGAAAGAATCGGACCTCGGGAATCGATTCTTGAATCGAATCGAACGATTTTTATATCTCTAGGTCAGCGGTTCTCAAACTGTGGTCCGCGGACCCCTGGGGGTCCGCGGCGCCTCCCTAGGGGGTCCGCGAGTTACCATGAGAAATTCCTCAAGTTACTTTTAGAATTCCCCAAACAGTTTCAAAATTAGATGACACACTAGTTTTAAGAGGTAAATTTCAAAAAAAATTTCTGGGGGAGAGCCCCCAGCCCCCTCGAAAATTTTATTTCAATGCATAATTTTTTCCTTGAAATTTCCAGACCCTCACCTCAGAGACTTGGAGGAATTCAGGGGCGTATATAAAAGTGGGTGAAGGGGCCCTGCCCTCCTCCTGAAATTTGGACTTGGTGTATCAAAACAAGTTAAAACCCTGTTTTTTGGATCAAATCTCCGAAAATTTTCTGGGGGAGGACTCTCGAACCCCCTTTAGTACTTGATACTTTATTATTAAATACTTTTTTAAAATAAGTTCATCAAAATTGAAATCCTACCTAAGAGTATTTTCTGAAATTCGGACGAAGTGAATCAAAACCAAGATTAAATCCTGTGCGTTTTGAGGGATAAATTTATCTAAAACTTTTCTGAGGATGACCCCCCAGATACCTTTTTGTTCTAAAACTCTATTATTATAAACTATTTTTTACATGAAGTTAATCAAAATGCAAATCTTACATAAAAATTTATTTTCAAATAATTCTAACTAGGGGTATCAAAACTAATTAAAAACCTGTTTTTCTAGTTGAATTTCCAAAAATTTTCTGGGGGAGGACCCCCAAACCCCCCTTTCGTAGGAAGAATTTAATTACCCATAACCTTTTGATATTTAATTCCCTAAGATGCAAATTCTACTTAAAAATGTACTAAAAAGCTACTTGGACCTATGAAATATATTTGGGGGGTTAAGGGTTAATTTTTGTCCCCTCCCGAAATAAATTTCTATATACGCCTCTGGAGTAATTGTAAAATTTATTATAATTTATATACTATAATTTTAATTAATCTTTAACTCAAAACAAAAGTCTGGTTACGTTTTTGGTGTTTAAAATGTTGGGGGTCCGCGATGTCTAGCTGCTACATAAAGGGGTCCGTGACGATAGAAAGTTTGAGAACCACTGCTCTAGGTAGTTGGAATGGGAGAAGTTGGTTATAAAAAGTTGATTGGAGGCATTATAGATTGTCCAGAACACATTGTTTAATTTTTACTTGCATTTACATCTTCTACAAACATATTTTCAGATTGTCAGATCATTTTCAGAAATATATTGTCAGATTTTAATTCTCTCCATAATCTACCTCATTTCCATTCTCTCCCTCTTCATTCACAAATTCAATCATTTCTCCTAATAATTCAACATACCCTTATAACTTCTCTCGTTTTTAATATCACTCTTAAAACAATTGTATCAAAATTGAGTAAAAAGTACTCAAAAAAGCTCCGATCAAATAAGTACTCAAATTTGAATACATGAATATACTCATTTCTGAAAATGTGCATACTCAAAAATGAAACATCTTGAGTTTGAACTCAAAAATGAGCTTACGATGTTTCATTTTTGAGTATGCACATTTTCAGAAATGAGTATATTCATGTATTCAAATTTGAGTATTTATTGGATCGGAGCCTTTTTTGAGTACTTTTTACTCAATTTTGATACAATCGTTTTAAGAGTGTAGTTTTCTCCATTGAGGGGTTTTATGGGGTCAAAGAGGACAATCCCCCTAACATTTTCGGACAATTCCATATTCTTACTGCGCCACACTAGGGTGTCCTCCCATCAACCCATTCATGTTTCTCTTTTTTTTCTTGTCCGATAAATTTCTATCTTCCTCCTTTTCTCTTTTCAATAATTCCATTTTTTTTCTTCATTTTATACAGTTTTATCTCTGTTTCACTTTCCATCATTTCTAAGAAAGATGCAAAGAAGAAATAATTGGATTAAGGCTCTTTAGCTTATTACACTTAAGGCTCATTTCACTTTCGCTGTTCATTTTCAACCAAAGTGAAAAATGTAAATTGTCGTTTCACTCTTCACTCCTCTGATCGCCTATGAGCGAATGTTAGATTAACTAATCTATATGAATTTGTCTATCATCCTACAAAATTTAAATTTTTTTTTGAAAATTATCCATGTTATGGCTAATTTCATGTTTGATCGTATTCTCTATCTATGCTATTGGATCTATGGCTATTGGAAACTGCCTGTCCGCTTTTCTCAGAACCACGTTTTCGCTGTTTAAAATGCTGAGGCTTTTTATCTATTGGACCAAATATCTTAAAAAATTTTCTGGTGATTGTGGGAAGTGGGTTTAACAAAAATTTGTATGGGTTTTTGGATATTCATGGTAGATTTTTTTATTTAAATATTGAGTTTTTATTTTCAGCATTTTTAGGGGTTTTTCGATAGTGATGAAAGAAAAAATTATCACTTAAAATAGTACAAACCCTTAACCGATACTAACTTTTATTGTATATAGATTGAGATACTTAAATACAAAATTTTATGAGTGTAAGTCAATTATTGTAGGAGGAGTAGCTTTTTAAAAACACCTCTTAAATTTTAAGTTTAAAAAAACTCATAAATTTTCAATTTTTTAGTATTTTCAACTTGAAAAGTATCTAATAGTATAAGGCAATATTATATTACCAGCAAAAAGTATCAAATAACAATGAATATAAAGATTTTTACCAAAAAGATACCGTGGCAATAGTCGTATAGAATCCATGTTATAAACTCACCAAATTTTAAAGCTACCCATCCAAGCAGGTAAATAACACGACCTAAACCTCCTCCACAATACAGAATCCTAATCTGATTCCCAACCGAACCCGTATTTGAACCAATCGCAGAGCGGAGCACTCCACAAACCGACAACAATAAGCCAATCATTCCTAACCCTGCCCCGAATGAAGGGGGGTTAGACACAGATTTCGAACAACGCATATTCAAATGCCGCCATCGTATATAAACTCCTCGGAGTGACCGAGGGTCCTCAGCCCTGGCACTCGGCCAGCTGGGTTCAGAATTTTCGCGATGGTTGCAGCCGATTTCCCAGATGGCGCATTTGGGCAAGCGATGACCGATGCTCCTTTTTTTTTTGACACTTTAAATCCTGCTCCCGCCCGAGATGGACATTGGATCATGCAGAAAAGCGGGGCGGACAGGAGTATAGTTGAATAAATGTCGGCGTTCCGCAAATATGTGCATACTTTGTTCGAGAATTTTCGGACCGGTTGTTTGGAGTTTTGTTCTGATGATGGTTGATAGCGTTGCGTGGAATGCGAGGAGATGTTTCTTTCCGGGACCGTTTTTATATGGTTAAACAATGGACATACAGGGTGTTTCAAAAGTCCGTTTCGCGGCTTTTATTTGGAACCAACGTGTCCTACGGTCAAGGGAGTAAGGTCTACCCCTAGTTAAGTTACCCTGGAGAATCCATTGAGATGACTTACAGCGCCCCTAGTGGCGAAATAAAAAAGCTCGAGGCGAAAAAAACAATTCTGTGGTTTACAAGGAACTGTTCTCTTTGTTACCCAAAGGGTTTCATTATGAGCTAAAACACTACTTTAATGAGCAACTTTCAAAAAAATTTCTGGGGGAGAACCCCCGAACCCCCCCTCTCAAATTTTCATATCTTTATACAGTGTTTTTCCCTTGAAAATGCCGCCTACAAGAAGTTTTTCCCTTTTGGTGCTCTCTCCATAGAGTTTAAAAGTAGATAAACACACTGTAAAAAAACTGTAGAAAAACAGAAAGTTTCAATAAAAATGGCTTCCTGTTTACAGGGATATTCTGTCATGTAAACATTCCCACCGCACTTCTATTTATTTTATGTAAAAAACAGCTTTTTTCTAGTTTTTTAGCTTAACTGTACTCAAACAGAAAGTTTCAGTTCGTGGAGAAAGAAAGAACATCTTTGGATAATTTCTACTTTTACTGAATCCTCGTTGGAGCAGTGGTAGCGTGCGTGGTTAGCATGCGGTAGGTCGTGGGTTCTATCCCCGGTTATTGATTTATTAAAATTTCAAAAAAAAACAGCTAAAATAAGTCGACACGCATGCGCACAAGCAGAAAATTACTGTGAGGCAACAGAAAAAGTATTGACAGAAAGCTTCTTTTTACAGCATTTACCTGTAGGTTACAACTTTTTTCTGTTTACAGGATTTTTCTGAATACAAAAATTGTCTGGCAATTTTTGCTGCCAGAAATTTTCTGTTTTTTTACTGGATTATTTTTTACAGTGCACAAGTTTGGGGGGAATTTCCAAAAATATTTTCTGGACCCCGTTATAACATTTCCCCCAGAAAACTCTGTGGGTTTCAAGTAACTATATTATAAGGGTCTCAAAATGAGCTGAAACATTACTTTAAGAAGCAAGTTTTAAAAATTTTTCTGGGGGTGACCCCCAGACCCCCATTTTTACTTTGAGCTCACATTGTAAAATTGTACATTTCGTGTAAAATATTACTTTTAAGTGATCTAACTTATCAAATATAAATACACTCTGGAATTTAACAAGACGTTCAGTCAGACCGCCCCTTAAAAAATAAGAAACCAAAAGTCAAGTCCCCACTTAAAATCTTTGCCCCCCAACCAAAAACTGAAATGACGCCCCTGTTTAGTTTTGTAAGATGTATAGGCGGCAAATTTTGGTATAGCCTATAGGCGGCACGTTTGGAAATCCGCCCCTGAGAGCATATGGAGTTTCATCTAATCCCTTGCTTTTCAGCATCTTATCTATGGAGCATACGAAAAGTTTCATCCTTTATACTGCCCTTTCGTATCCTTTTATAAGATTATATGAAAATATTCATCCGGAGAAATTTCTTTTGCTCTTCTGCATCCTTTCATAACAATCGTTGGAAGCGATTCATTGCTTTTCAGTATCCTCTATTACGATCCCAGTTACTATGGACTCAATTCACGTGACGTCAGCGATCCCGTGATAGCTACATCCCTAGCTTTGTTTACTAGCGAATGCATTACTATACTAGACAACAACTTAAGTTGAACCTACTACGTTACTAACAAACGAAGTAGTTCCTATCGCGGTGTTTGAATTTCGAGTGAATAGTCCACTGAAAATAGAGTTGAACCTCGGACAAATTGAAATAAAAGGTTTCTCAACGGTTTTCACTTAGGAATGACCTCAATAATAACATACTAAAAATCGGCCAAAATCGGCCGGGGGGAAGTTTAATTTTTTTTTAATTTTTAAAAAATGGCCGAAAAAATATTTCAAAAAATCAAATTATAAAAATAGAGACTTATGATACATGTTTATAGGCTATTTTTCAGTGTTGAATACGAATATACCATTTAAATTTTAAAAAATTTAAAATTTTAATTTTTAAAAATTAATTCAAAATTTGGAAAGTCGAAAAAATTAAAACATCGCTCAAAACCACAAAATAATTGCAAAAGAAATAATTTAAACGGTTTTCAATTAGAAATGACTTAAATAATAACATACTAAAAATGGAAGAAAATCGGACAATAAAAAGTTTAATTTTTTTCAAATTTTCAATTTTTTTGGCCTCAAAAATCGACCTTTTTAAAAACTCTTGTTAAAAACGTTTGAGGCATTTACCAAGGTCATTTTTCCATGGATGTTGTAGGTATATACCTCTATAACATAAAAAAAACACAATTGGTGATTAAATCATTAGTTAATTAATTAATTTATAAAAATTAACGTTGAAAATACAGGTAAAATCTTTCAATCAAGTAATAAGGAAAATATTTAGACAATATTTGGTAATAAATCATTTTAAAAATAATTAAGTTGAAAAAAACAAAATATCTTTCAAAAAATTAAAATTTTAAATTAATTTAAAAAATTTAA
This sequence comes from Tetragnatha versicolor, assembly GCA_024610705.1. Taxonomy (NCBI): domain Eukaryota; kingdom Metazoa; phylum Arthropoda; class Arachnida; order Araneae; family Tetragnathidae; genus Tetragnatha; species Tetragnatha versicolor. The sequence goes on from JANDEH010000007.1 coordinate 11,418,607, forward strand.
ATTTTTTAAAATTTTTAAATTTTGTAGTATATGCATGTGATACATGTCTCTAGGCTATATTTTAGTGCTGTTTACGAATATCACGCCAACTTTTCAATAAAATTTAAATTAACTGTGGAAAAATTGAAGCATTTTTCTCAATAATTTTGTTTTTTATGCTTCAGTTTTTCCACAGTTAATTTAAATTTTATTGAAAAGTTGGCGTGATATTCGTAAACAGCACTAAAATATAGCCTAGAGACATGTATCACATGCATATACTACAAAATTTAAAAATTTTAAAAAATTTAAATTTTTTAAATTAATTTAAAATTTTAATTTTTTTAAATTAATTTAAAATTTTAATTTTTTTAAATATATTTTGTCCTTTTTCAATTTAATTATTTTTAAAATTATTTATAACCAAATATTGTCTAAATATTTTCCTTATTACTTGATTGAAAGATTCTACCTGTATTTTCAACGTTAATTTTTATAAATTAATTAATTAACTAATGATTTAATAACCAATTGTGGTTTTTTTATGTTATAGAGGTATATACCTACAACATCCATGGAAAAATGACCTTGGTAAATGCCTCAAACGTTTTTAACAAGAATTTTTAAAAAGGTCGATTTTTGAGACCAAAAAAATTGAAAATTTGAAAAAAATTAATTTTTTTATTGTCCGATTTTCTTCCATTTTTAGTATGTTATTATTTAAGTCATTTCTAATTGAAAACCGTTTAAATTATTTCTTTTGCAATTATTTTGTGGTTTTGAGCAATGTTTTAATTTTTTCGACTTTCCAAATTTTGAATTAATTTTTAAAATTGAAATTTTAAATTTTTTAAAATTTAAATGGTATATTCGTATTCAGCACTGAAAAATAGCCTATAAACATGTATCATAAGTCTCTATTTTTATAATTTGATTTTTTGAAATATTTTTTCGGCCATTTTTTAAAAATTAAAAAAAAATTAAACTTCCCCCCGGCCGATTTTGGCCGATTTTTAGTATGTTATTATTGAGGTCATTCCTAAGTGAAAACCGTTGAGAAACCTTTTATTGCAATTTGTCCGAGGTTCGGCCCTTTTTTTCGCTATTTTCAGTGGACTAGAAACAAAGAACGTCAATTTTAAAATACGATTATTTTGTTAAACCCATGTATAAATAGTGTCTTTTTATCACGATTCACGTATCGAAATTCCTCCTATCAACCCAACAAGCTTTGTGTTTACTCACTTCCTCCTTCCGCGTAGTGACGTATTGAGTTCAGGAAACGTTGCTGTGAAGTACAGCAGCTTATAGTATCAGTTGTATTGTTTTGTGGTGCTATCGCGTGATAATCAATACTAACGCCCTCTGGCGATGAATTGACCCCATTGCACTACCAACAATATGATATGTTAAGAATTTCGCTTATTGTTTGATAACCCCGTGAGAAAGAGGAAATATTAAGATGAATATAAGTATTGTAAAATACTTTCAAGCAATTCATTTATCATCTGTATAAATTATCATAAAAGCAATATCACAGGATATTGACGGTTGGTTGTGAATTACTTTTCCAAACAATACCCAGGTTAAAATTCATGCTGTTATTTGTTTTCTTGTCCAGCATGTATTGCTAGATACCAGCAAAAAAAACTAGCAAAACTTTTGCTAGTACTACCAAAGCTACCAGCGACCCAAGGTGTGTATTGACCCACTATTGGTGGCATGATATTTGTGTGCAGGCTAGTATATTAGCATCTCATCCTATCTAGCATAAAAAACATGTACTAGCATAAAAACTAGCATACCTAGAAAGAACTAGCATATATTCTTTGCATGTGTAAGCATAAATTTCAACCTGGGTACCTCTAACTTTCTATTGATTTACAGTACTCTGCGAATCAGGAAAATATGATAAGACACCACGGAAAAGAAACAATGGCAATTGCCCAATAAAAAAAGCAAAAACAGAAAAACGAGCAATGAATCTCCAGAGGATATTTCTCAACAAGCACCAGGAACAAGCCGGGAACAGGCAGATATGATCTCTTTAACAGCCATTATCACACAACCGTTACTAGCCTGGGGATCGTAACCTCCCTTCCAAAAGGCCACCCAACACTAATAAAAAGTTGCCCCAATGAAAAGGAAATAACCTACACGGCTCTCTCGGATTGATGGAAGACGAGGGAGAGGGAGAAATACTTTCAAGAGGGATAAATCGTCTTAAAGACTGATCTGTGACGAAAGTACCATTCACTTGAGAAAGAAAAACGGTTCCATGGATGTACAGATCTGATTGATTGTGGGAAGTGCCTTTTTTATGATTGCCTCGTGTTATTCTTCAAAAATCTTGACAACTGTTTCTCCTAATCCCTTATTACGAAAGTTGGAAAAACTCGGAAGAATATAAGGAAGGAGGAAATCGCGAATTTGGTTCTATTGAAAAATTTGGTGCGGATAGAAATTATCGAGAAGAATTTTTGAGATTACGCGATTGACTTTCTACCCGGAATAAGAAGGAGTCATATATCACTTGTGACGTGATATACGTGTTATAAAGATTACTGTTTTATTTCAGATAAAGTGGAAAAATTCATAGATCATTTGTGGGGATGATATTGCCACGGGGTTCTTTTTAACTTAAATTTCTTAAATGTTTTTAAAGTTATAATAAATCAAGTGTTTTGGATTTGGTCTGTACCTTCTTTCTCCGTCACAATATACAAAGAACTTCTAATTTTCAAAGAAGGTAGTGTATCATTCCTCCATAAAACGAAGAATCTTATACAAAATAACAGGAATAGATAATAAATTTCTGAAGAATCCCTGGAAGAACTTTATAACAATTTCAGAATAAGTGAAAAGCCCCCTATTTCCATGGTGTTATGTGGAAGTTTTGTTAAAAAAGAATGTTTTTTGGGCAACTTATTGAGAATTGTATACACAGACCAAAAGTAGATACTTAGTAAAGAAGTTAGGATACTTAGTTAGAAGGTAAAAGTAGATACTTAGAGTATGATATTTTTAGCATTTTTAAATTTAATTCAAAACAAATTGTTCAATATACACTTTCCATATTGATGTTTTTCCAAAAAAAAATTGTGTGCTTATTACGTTCTTGTTAAACCCTTTAACTAGTACAAAATGGATTGTTTTTATCTTTGAAAAAATTACAAAGCGTACCAATGCCAGACTTATAAAACGACGGTACCAATAATTTTCTATCACAATGCCCTCACCTTATAGTTTAGTAGCTATTATAGTTCCTCCACGATCATTTAAATTTTTATTACCTTAATTGCAGGATATCTTATTGAAAAACTGCAGCACAAAATTCTCACTCCTAAAGACCAATGCACTCCATGTATGTCTCAGAAAAAAGATCCCTCATGAAAAAAGAGTTCTTCAAGAGAGCAAAAACCACCAAAATGTCACCAGGTCACTCCCCCCCTCTGCAAACGATATCGTCGCCGAATAGACAATCAAATAACAGGTCGAAAAAGATCGGAGTTTGTTCAGTCCATATAGTCAAACGGTGCGAGGCCCGCATGATTGCGAAGTGCTGTCACGACCTTCCAGCACAAAGAGTTAAGAGGTCTTTATTGCTTCTGAAAGGTTATCTCTCAGAGGCATTAGACAGCTACACAGAGAAATGAGGCCGAGTTCGATTATTCGGAATTGAATAAAACAATGCCAGGAGATCTCTTTTCGCACCGTATCACTGCAAAAAAATAATCGTACTTAAACAGAAAAGCTCTGGCAGTGGCAGCAAAAGTTGCCAGAGCTATCCTTTCCACGGAATTTCTCTGTTGACTGATGAGCTTGTTTTGTAAACAACGACTTTTCCTGCAAAAATATTTAGGGAAATAACCCACTAAAATTTCAGAAGTTGGTAAAAATGAGACAGTCTGAAGAGAGACATAATAAGTATTTTTAAAAAAAATTAATATTTCCGTTGGAATAGTTCTCAAAAGTTGTAAAACGGTCATAGCACAAGGAAAAAGTTTAGTCAATATAGAAAATCCGTGGAAAGGGAAAGATCTGGCAACTTTTGCTGCCAGAAAATATTAACACATTTATGACTGTTTTTGTCCTCAAATTCCCAATTGGTAGTGTTTCTCAGACACTTGAAAAAGTGTTTAAAATTTAAAAAATGTTAGAAATGTTATTTAAAAAATAGTGTTCTGAAATATGTTTAGAATCTGAATGTGTTTTTAAATTTGGTTCGAAACACAACTAAGACCACGTTTTTTTGTCTCTGTGTAATTTCAAGCAACACTTTCATAAAAGAATATAATCGAAATACATTTGGTTTGTTGAAGTGATCATTATTGTGTTTACATAATATAGCGTTGCAAAAGTGTTTCAAGCATCTACAGTGTAGTATATCTCATATGGCGAAAAGCCAACGGGATGGTATATCCTTTATAATACCATCATACTCTTCTCATCTATGATAAACGGCTGAACTGTTGCAGGTCGCAGGCGATATCAAATGGGACTACCCTTCCGTGACCCGGACCCATCTATTCTGAGATAAGCACAGATACTTAGACGTAAAAGTTATTCCACCAAAATAACCTTACTGATGCGTTTTGAAAGGAAAGTTGCACTGCCAATGCATGAAACACTTTTTCAACACCAAGTAAACACAATAATGAACACTTCTAATCAATAGAATTTTGATTGTATTCCGATTGTGTTGTGTGAGAAAAGAACAGTGTTGCTGAAAAGTTACAGGAACAAAGAATGTGTTCTTTTAGTGTTTCGATCCAAATAAATTTTTTTACCAAAATAACCTCACTGATGCGTTTTGAAAGGAAAGTTGCACTGCCAATGCGTGAAACACTTTTTCAACACCAAGTAAACACAATAATGAACACTTCTAATCAATAGAATTTTGATTGTATTCCGATTGTGTTGTGTGAGAAAAGAACAGTGTTGCTGAAAAGTTACAGGAACAAAGAATGTGTTCTTTTAGTGTTTCGATCCAAATAAATTTTTTTACCAAAATAACCTCACTGATGCGTTTTGAAAGGAAAGTTGCACTGCCAATGCGTGAAACACTTTTTCAACACCAAGTAAACACAATAATGAACACTTCTAATCAATAGAATTTTGATTGTATTCCGATTGTGTTGTGTGAGAAAAGAACAGTGTTGCTGAAAAGTTACAGGAACAAAGAATGTGTTCTTTTAGTGTTTCGATCCAAATAAATTTTTTTCAACACTCTTTTTAAAACACATATAGAACATTATTCAAGAATATTTAGAACACTCTTAGCAGAAACCAATGAGATGATGAAGTGTTTCATTTAACATCCCAATTATTATTGTGCTGTTAATTTGAGGTCGATTCCCGACCCACCGAGTATATGCGGAGTACGTGCTCGTTAAATCTGTGGGTCCGAAAGTCATGTGGTCGTCATGGCACAGTTTACCACGGGTCCAGGTCTCTGGTGACTATTTCCCTCCCCTTTATATACATGGCAAAATTGTGGAGGTGTTGATAGATAGTGGCAGAATCTATCATATATATATATAGTCGGACTCCTGCCATTTATGGACCTCACTTTCACAGGAGCTGCACCCCCTTTGCCTTGAATCCTTATGGGGAGCTTAGGTTTTCCTAGTGGAGCACACGACAACAACAGCAACAGAAAAGTGTTCTAAAATGTGTTTTTTTGCATGAATGCGTGGAGCGTTTGGTATGCAGCAAACACGATTTTGCATCACACTATAGTCTGTGTAATTAAAATTGGCTGTTCGTCATCATGGAAACGCAATAGAAATGCAATGGGAAATGACTAGTAGCAGCCGCCTATGTTATTTACACAGACTATAAACAACATCAAACTTTAAACACCTTAATTCTTAATTCACGTATATTTTATTCTACAGAAATACACACAATAATTCTCTCCCGACTTAAAAAAAAATGTATAAACCCGCGTCACATAGATAAAAAAATTTAGAAACAATGTTCCACTTTTCACGACTTTACACCATCACTGTTATTGCCATTTGCTTTTCAGAAGTCCCAAGTCGAATTAAATTGGAACAACTGTCAAATCGGGAATTATAAATCCACTTACCGTCCCGTCTGGAATCGTGAAAAATCTGACAGTCCACTGGAACGCTATGTTCTGCACGTCCACTGGGAAGACAGTCGGGGAGGGACGTGCCGGTGGATTTTTCGAACTTTCTGGCGGCGCAGACGATAGAAAAGAAGCGAGTATAACTGATGTCTGGGACTCAAAAACAGCGGTCTTTTGCTTTTGGGATTACGTGTCGATAAAAATGCTATTTTTAGTAGTGAAATTTTGGGAGGGGTATATAGAATGGATGTGGGTGGGGAGGGGGGTATTGAGAAATGGGATATGGAGTTACTGGAATAGAACAATGGCGTAATTTAGTTGCAGCCAATTTTACACTGTGTTTATTGGATTTTTCTACCTGCTCCTTGTATGTCAAATTAAAGGAAATTAAGTCTGTTAAAGGGTTTTAGCTCTGACGTATGTTAAAAAGTTTAGCTCTATGAAGAGAAGGAAAGAGAATATAGCTTAAATTTAAAAATAATTATAATGAAATTGAAAGTGTTTCCTGGAAGCACTTTAAAAGACATCTTTCGAAAATACCTGCTTACTGATGTAGCTCCTTATAAAAGTACTCATCAAAAATATGAACGCGTGCGTTCGTACATTTTCTAATGAAACAAATGTTCGTGAAAATACTGTACAAAAAAGTTATCTTTCACCTTTCTAGATCCCAAGTTCTCTATAAAACTCCTTATCAAAGCCATCTAACAATGCACACATTACTGTACGTTGAATATTGGAAACATCAAACCTCCTTATTTCAGCTCCAAACATGCGAAAAACCATCCCAAAAGAACGAACCACAAACGCATAGAGAAAAATCGTCGTTACTTGATAGCGATCTCTTAAGCTTGTTTGTCGGTCCAGCCTACAAGCCTTTTATCTGTATTATCCTCCTCTCCACAGACGTTCGACAGAATGATAAGAAGTCTTACACGAATGGAATGTTTTTTCGAAAGGAAAATTCAGTCACTTGGTGTTATGAGAGGAAAAATGTTTTAATCGGTGGAAAAAGCATTCGATTTATATCCCTCTCGTGCTCTTATCACGTTCGATTTAATTCCTGGAGGTTGAAAGGAGAGGTTGGGTGGTGGTTGATTGTCTCTCCTCTCATGGTAGGGTGATGCTCAACCGAGTTATTTCTTTTGTGGTCCAAAAAACAATGATGTAGATATTAAATGATTTAGAAAGGTTTGATTCTGACGAAAGGATGATGTGGTTTTGGTCGAGGAGAAAGAAAAATATGTTTTTTTTAATTTCTGGTTAGCGTTTTTGTAAAGGTTATACTCTGTTCATTTAAAATAGGCGGCTGAAAAATTGCGGTTTCCCCCTCGCCAACAGCGTATCCATAGCTACGCTCTTCACGCAGCCTCAAAGACTGATTCGTTGGTTGTATTTTTCTACTGAAGTTGAGGCTGTCTAGAAAATATAAGCCGCATATTTGGGAGATGTTTATAGTTTACCGATTTCCGGAAGTCGGGTGGGAAAAAAAGTACAGAGTCTTCTTCCTCGCTTTGATGTTGATAGTTGCCATGGTTACTGATGGTTTCCAGGCGCCTATTCAAAATGAATAGTGTATAGTAAAGGTTCCTTACACCGTGGATTAAAATTCTTCTTTATATAAATAATAAAGAAAAATGTGCAGATAAATTAATACACTGCAAACACATTACACTAAAATATATACATTTATAAATGAAAAATAAACATTTATAAATGAAAACTACACATTTTTGTCCTCAAATAAACAACTCTTTAGTTGTGTTGTTAGGTACAGAATATTCCAAACCTCATGGTGGTTGGATAGTGTTCTGAACAGGTTTGAAAAGTGTTCTAAAAATAGTGCTACAAATAGAATCTAAAAAGTTTGATTTATAGAAACATTTATTAGAACACATTTTCTGCATCTGAAATTTTTAGCAACACTTTTACAACGCTATATTTTTCTCTCATAACATAATCGCTGTACAATCAAAACGCTATTGATTAGAAGTGTTCATTATTAAACTCATTATTACCATTATTGTGTTTATTTAGCTATGCAAAAGTGTTGTAAGCAATTACTGTGTATGTAATTCGGGATGAGTAGATATTTTAAATTTCAGCTTGTACAAAGTATATATATTATATACTTGGTGCAAGCTGAAATTTAAAGTATAGCTTATGACTTTTGAAGCACAAATGAAGTATGAGAAACACACACGTATACAGCTACTCGGGGATTCCTTGATCCCAATCATCCTAAGATAGGAAACGCCAGGAAAATACTCAACAATCGGATTTCCCAAATTTCAATCGTGAATTAAATATACAGGGTGTATCTGAAATGGTGCAACAGACTTTCAGGGATGATAGTACTCATCAAGACGAACAAGAATTGGTATAGAAAGGGGGGTCCCAGACCAAATTCCAGGGAGTTAAAAATGGAGCGACACCCCAAAAAATCATTGAAAAATTCAATTTGTAGAAGAACTACTATTGGTAAAAACTTAATTATGGTCTCAAAAATTGTGGTTTAATATGATCTTTAAAATTATCTCAAAAGTCTTCACGCTAAAATTTGTTTTGTTATAAAAAAAGTTAAAAAACACAAAAAAATGTGAATATTCTGCCAAAACCTTATTTTGTATTTCGAAATCCTTTCTTTTGATTTGATAATCTAAAAGATCATAGTTGAAAACCCTTAAGTCCAAAGTTTCACGTAAATACAATCAATATTAAACGCTTGAGATCCTGTTAAAGTTTGTGTTTTGGGTGCGCAAGCAGTTTTCTAGAGCTGTTTCTAGAACAGCTGTTTGCGAACCCAAAATCCTACTATCATCCCTGAAAGTTTGTTGCACCATTTCAGATACACCCTGTATAATCTGCCACGAGAAAAACTTTTACTGAAAAAAAACTTTGAAAGGAAGTTTATACAGAATATCCACTACACGTTTTTTCAAAGTAAATTAATTATCATAACAACATTCATTAAGGGAAAACCAGTTTCCATAATAATTACCACAACAATGTACGACCTCAAAAGTTTTCCTAGTGGTGGTCGGAGTATACGTTATTTGTTTAGTGTTTATATGTCCTCCAGATTGAGTATCCTAAGGTCGAACCTAAGTTCGTTTTTAACAGGCAAGCATCGTGCAAGCATCGGCAAGCATTTTAAAACCCCTGTTTATATACATCACCTTTTTAATAATTGTTGGAGTTGGCTTACACAAAGTGGAACTGTTAAATATTTATCATGCCAATACTCCAACTCAAACTCCTTCCACGTACCGAAAGGGAGCATTTTAATTAGTAAAATCGGTATATTTCTACATCTTAAAGTCTCTCCCCTACCGAAATTTCCATCCTTATACTGCACATACCATCTCAACAAGCACATAACCCATTACGAAAATCTCGCCAACTACTTCGGCGATTTCCCCGATCCAACAACTGCCCCATTTCGTCCCTGCCCAATTTTAAAACCGCCTTTTCCGATAGCCCGTTTGCCCAAACGGCTTTCCAATGTAATAATAATAATTACGCCGTAGATGCACTGTATCAAGGGGAAGCCTTGGTATGAGAATCCTATGTGTCAGCATGGTGGTAAGTGGCGAATTGAGATCCAAAACTCGGCAAGTTTTAACCCATCATCAATTGTTACATAAATTTTCAGCTCATTAATTGGTTTTATGGAATCAATACCTGAATCATTGGTTTTAATTCGGTCTTAAAAGGTTACGGGTCAATTTCCACTGTGGATTAACAACCTTCCATGCCGGCCTATAAAAACCCCTTGCTCGTTAAGGGTGCATTTCTGACCCCCATTCGTAGGTGATTCTGAGTCGTCTAGGTATGTTTTACCCTCCTATAGAAGTTATGACACTTATCTGAAACACCCCGTATATCTGATCGCTTCTTCCATTTTCGTCCCTAAGCGACTTCACGGGAGCAGACGTTTAGGGACGGATCGTTTTTGGGCGAAATACGGTTTTGTAGCCACCGACAAAACGAAGCTGCATAATGGCGGATTTACACCACTGCTGCAAAAACGACATAAGCGACATTTTCGTAGTACTACCGACTGGCAAAAGATAGCGCAGCAATAGCCAGCGACATTTTCGGTTTTCTGGGATCTCGCGGATGTTCGTTGCTCGCTTATCCTACAGTCCCTTTCTAAAAGACTTCCTGCCTGACAGAATATTAAAATTTTAATTTGAAAACAAAATATCAAGCCCATATATTCACAAGTAGCCGAAATAATTAACTGAGGCTGATAAATTTTTTTTTCGCTGTTGAAGTACTGGTGAATTTTGTCATTTTAACTAGATGGCAGCACATATCGCTCATTCCTTTCAAGAACGTCATATCTCAAAAAACCTGATTTTTCAGGAGAGTGATTTTAAAGTTTAAAAGTAAAATAAAACGTATTTAAAACCAATATTAAGCCCCCAATTGAACTTTTTATTATGCAGCAGACCTTTTTAGATAATTCCCAACTTCTTTCTAACCTTTTGAAGAATAATTAATATAAAAATTTAAACTTAAAAATAGTTCGTTTTGTTTTATGACACTCTTGCACAAAATTTCATAGATGGTGCTTGTAGTATGTCAAAATATGACATTATTGTTACTAAAATATTTCAATTTGGAAGTTAACATTGAAGTATCTATAGAGTTATGACATCCTTGCAATGATAATTTCATTCCAAACTGGCAATTATTTCTTCTTGTCTGAAATACCTTTATTACAGTTTTCGGTTGAAATTAAAATAATTAGTTTGGTAAAGAAACAGGAATTTGGTTATTAAAATAAAACACAAAAAGCAATAAAATTTTATTTTATTTCCAACTCTTGTACAAACAACTCTTTTTTACAGACAAATTTCGACTCTTGTACTTCGATGCAAAAAAATTAAATAGTAGATTAATAATACTTAAAATTACAGTAGAAAGTAAAACGCATAAAAATTGCACAGTAAGAAAATAAATAAAAAAGATACAGATAATTAAAAACAACCAGTTTTAAATAGTTTTACAAACATTTTTACCTCCTTTTTTACAAATAAAACTACGATTAAATTAAGGATTTAAGATTAATTAACATTAAAAATTTTTCTACTTGGCCTATAAATGGAAATGTTATTGAATACTAAACTGTTAGTTAACTAAATTCTATCAATTTGCCTTTCCAATTCCTTTCAAAGTGAACTGATTTTTTTTGCTAACAGACAGTGGCAGATAAATGATTTAGTTTTTTGGGGGGCTAAAAATTTTCAAAATCAAACTGAATCTTCTCAATAAACATAATATATAAAGGATGTGAGTAATTGCGATCCAATAACTTAAAGGGGGGTCTGGGGACCTCCCCCATAAATTTTTTGGAAATATAGGTCTAAAAAGCAAGTTTCCAGCTTTTTTTGGTTCACCCAATCCGAATTTCGAATATACATTTCCAAGAATTTAATACATTATTTTGGTAAAAAATTTTGCATTTTGACAAACCTATTATAAAAAAGTTGTAAATATTACAGACCCGAGTTTCAAAGGAGGGTCCTTCCCAAGAAAATTTCTGGAAATTTGGACCCTTAACTCCCCTTGGATCTTCTTAAGGAATTTAAGAGTGTAATTAAAAATTAAAAAGGTTGCAGTTGAGTATTACGAAAATACCTTAATTATCATATTTTAACAATAACAAATAACTTTTACTTTAAGAGGTAATTAACAAAAGTTTATAAGTACAAATAATGAGGAAATGCAAAAAATGAGCATCAATACTTCAAAACATTTGTATTGAATTTATAATATAAAGATGTGGGAAAAATATAATTGTTTCCTTATTGCCATTGATAAAAATTTACCGTTGATTTTCAAAGTGGCCCAGTTTAAAAAAAAACTTAAAAATAGGCTTTTAAGCCGTTTTTCTAGTATGGAGCTAAAATTTGATCAATGAAGATAAGTTTTTGTAAAAAAATTTTCTCCGTTTTCGTAATTTATATTTTCAAAGTGAGCAGCAACAAAACATCAATAGGTAACTCATTAAAATGTGTAGGAAAGAGTCCTCTTTCAAAGTCCACTTAGCACTCAAATTTTAAAGAAATGTCAGTAAAGCCAAGGTCACCTTTAAAATTTTGAAGTTGAATTGAATGAGTAGCTACCATGGAAATGGCACTGGACAAACCCACCCCGTAACACCCCCCCCACCATATAACAACAAAAAAGCAATTTTTATGGGAAAAGAAGGAAGGCGACAACGAAAAAGGCAATTAAAGGGGGTAATCTTACATCCGGCCGATATGGGAGGTCAGTGGAATTTTCGACTAGGGGGTGGCCCGCCTCCTCGAGCCCAGTTTCAGGAGTTGATCTTATCGGGTCGCCAAATTGCCTTCTTCCGAAGGGGAGATAGTCCACTGAAAATAGCGAAAAAAAGGGCCGAACCTCGGACAAATTGCAATAAAAGGTTTCTCAACGGTTTTCACTTAGGAATGACCTCAATAATAACATTCTAAAAATCGGCCAAAATCGGCAGGGGGGAAGTTTAATTTTTTTTAAATTTAAAAAAAATGGCCGAAAATTTTTTTTAAAAAAACCCAAAACAATAATATAGACATGTGATACATGTTTATAGGTTATTTTTGAGTTTTAAAACCGAATATATCCTTTAGTTTTTAAAAAATTGAAATTTCAATTTTTAAATTTAATTTGAAAAATGAACTATATGAAAAATTAAAACCCCCCTAAAAACCTAACCAAATCATCAAAAGAGATAAATCAAACGGTTTTCATTTAGAAATGACCTAAATATTAACATACTAAAAGTAAAAAATCTTACGAGTTAAAGAAGTTCAATATTTTTTAAAATTTCAACATTTTTTTGCGAAAAATGCATTTTTTTTTCAAATTCGTGCCCCAAACTTTTGAGGCTTTTGAAAAGGTCATTTTTCGGTGAATATTGTCCACAGATAGTTATATAATGGAAAACCGGTGGAATTGACCCTCAATGAATTAGTTAATTATTTTATTTAAAATTTTGAAATTGGTAAAATGTAGTAAAAAGTGAAAAAAGGTAATACTTTGGCATATTTACATCAGAATTTAAAATATTTAACTAATTCATTGAGGGTCAATTCCACCGGTTTTCCATTATATAACTATCTGTGGACAATATCCACCGAAAAATGACCTTTTCAAAAGCCTCTAAAGTTTTTGGCACGAATTTGAAAAAAAAAGCATTTTTCGCAAAAAAAAAATGGAAATTTGAAAAAAAATTTAACTTCTTTAACTCGTAAAATTTTTAAATTTTAGTATGTTAATATTTAGGTCATTTCTAAATGAAAACCGTTTCATTTATCTCTTTTGATGATTTGGTTAGGTTTTTAGGGGGGTTTTAATTATTTCATATGGTTCATTTTTTAAATTAATTTTAAAAATTGAAATTTCAATTTTTTTTCAAAACTAAAGGCAATATTCGGTTTTAAAACTCAAAAATAACCTATAAACATGTATCACATGTCTATATTATTGTTTTGGGTTTTTTTAAATTTTTTTTCGGCCATTTTTTTTAAATTTAAAAAAAATTAAACTTCCCCCCGGCCGATTTTGGCCGATTTTTAGTATGTTATTATTGAGGTCATTCCTAAGTGAAAACCGTTTAGAAACCTTTTATTGCAATTTGTCCGAGGTTCAACTCTATTTTCAGTGGACTAAGAGGACACTGGCAAGATAAGATGGTCATTTCACTGCACCTGCAGGAGAATGAATTCGCCCCATGCATATCGAGTTACAGGATGTTAGCACTGCTTGGATGATGATTTGGAAAAAGGGAGGTTATTTGGGGAGGATTGCTCATTTTAAATCTGCTGAAGATCTAACTTTTCCGAAATAATCTTAAAAAAGTTGAAGTGAAATGTGAAAAGGAAGAAGCAAACTGCAACCCGTAACATCTTGCAAACCGTAAATATTTTACTGTCAATAATGACACATTCCAAAATAAAACTGCACAATTTCGTAAAAGGGTTTGAGTTTTCTTTGTAAAAGTGTCATAAAGCAAATTGATCCAAACCCACTTTGTCTAAGGAAAAAATGTCTATTGACAACAGTGTCATAAGTTAAAATAGTACAGTCAACCTCTCTAACTTACTGTGCAAGAGCGTCATAAATCGAAATAAGCCATTATATTATTTTCACCCTTTCCCTACAATACTGACATAAAACTAAATAGTACATTTTTGAAACAAAACTAAGAATAAAAGATACACTTATCTTGGGCGCAATACTGTTTTCTGAAGAAATAATACGGTCTTGCCCTAAATGACAGATGTGTTTCCTCCTCAACGGCTGAGGATAACTAAATTGTGACGGTCTTGAAAAGAAAACTCCACTAATACAGAAACGGCACAACTTCTCTCTACTTTCCTCTAGAGGCTAATTATTAAGTTAAAGTTAAGCCGATTTTACAGGGTTATACTACTCTTTCAGGGCTTTCTGAAAACGGTCGTAACTAAAAATTGGTGATTTTTGAGATATGACGTTCTTGAAAGGAGTGAGCGATATGCTAAGTCAAAAGGCAGGCATCTAGTGACTAGGATTTCATTACTTAGTTTACTCAATTGACCGGAACACTGGTTATGCCCTGGAATTTCAAGGAAACACGAAATTGATATTAGAAGATAATTTTTACATTTCTACTTGAGAAATTCAGACATCCCGAAACTTAATCTTTCCGTACCGCCTCAAGAAAATGGCCGCCCAGTGATCGCTGATGTCGCAGCGATTTTTTCCCAGCGATCGTTTTCGAGGCCTCCTATTGGTTCTTTTGAAAAAAATGTTTGCCGCTCTTGTCGCAAATCGCTGATGTCGTTTTTGCAGCAGTGGTGTAAATCCGCCATAAGGCCCACAGCCTTGAGTCTTATTCATCTAGGGGTAGCTCCCAATAGACCGAAATCCATCAAACCGAACAGGTCGTTTGACCGAACGGGACATTTGGTCCCGTAAAAATTAGAAACCAGGATGAAATGTCGGGACCAAACGTCCCGTTTGGTCAAGTGTCCCATTCGGTCAAACATCCTGTTCGGTCAAAAGTCCCGTTCGGTCAAATGTCCAGTTCGGGCAAGTTGTCTTTCGGTCCGGTGGTTGTCTTGAAAGAGGTGCTTCGGTCGGTCGGATTTCGGTCTAACGAGACACACCCTTTATCTGGTTCTCCATCATGATCCTGTCATCTGATTGAAAATATGATAGCCACACCCATCTGCACAGACGTCCTAAGTCCTCTCTCCATATAGAACACCCCTACGCATAACACTGATGGAATATACACGAAGGCAGAGAAAGGAAGGCCAAAAGTTTTTGGAAGTCCCCCATCTCGCCATAGGTGACCTAATGAGCGAGCGTCTGGTTTTAAATTAAATTGCTCTCGCCCCGCGTATTAAGAGGCGCTAAAGAGGCATTGTGCCGCCGTATAATCACTCACGCCGCGCGAATGGGTTTTCGCCCTAACTAAGTGCGGATTTCCTTGTTGGGGGGAGGTTGACCCCTTGGGGTGGCATTAAACTAATGGAAGGTTGGCCAGGTAGTAGTAGTAAATGGACGTAGGCGTTTGTGTGATCCCTGGAGCAACTCGAAGTCAAGACTTGAATGACGAAGAAGTCCTTATAAGAGACGTCACAAGTACTTAAACTGTACCTCTACCATGCATATATTTAAAAAGAAGTGTTTCGTCATTTTCAAAGAAAAAAAAACAATTTCATTCGCATATATGCATAATTGATATTTTGGTTCTTACGTATTATGCTGTCGACTGTGCCGCTGAATCCAAAAGCTTTTAAAATCCCTTTCACTGCTCTATAGCTGTACCGCTGAATTTAACGGCTGCTGAACGGTCGACGGTATAATACGTAAGTACCGATATTTTTAACATCTAAATGTGCAAATATATCCAAATAAGTAACTCAACTTTTTCCATAAACGTTTTAAGTGTAAACCGAATGTGACGTCATCTTTCTTTGTCGCTAATTGATAAAAAAACCGGGTTGTAGAGAAGATGTTATATTTGCGTATATGTTGGGGACAAAGTGATTAATTGGGCATTATTAATAATGCCCAGAGTGGAGGCGGGCAAAGTGATAAATTTCATTGATAAATGCCATTGAATTTATCACATTGGCTTCCTCCACTTCGGGAATTATTAATAATGCCCGATTTATCACATTGCCCGTAACAGTAACATACACTATGTAATAAATCTGGTAGTTCAAAGCTTGGGCTGATTTGTCGAAAAACACTGTACCTAATCAACATTTAATGGATTTGATAAAGTAGAATGAATTATTATTGAGATGAAAGGAAATAATGAGAAAATAAGGTTCAGATTATTATGAATATAGCTGAAAGAAAATTCCACAACCAAAACAAATGATTATGCAAATCGTATCAATCTTAATCACAAGAAAACTGAATCAAAACAATCTAACAAATATTTCAAAACATGATGAGCCTTTATGGATAGAATAAAAACAACTTTCATACATTTAATGATGTCTTGAGTTAATTTAGGAAGGAGTAATATGATAGCTGCAATAAATATGAAGTAATTGAACTGTGTTTACGATCAATGGAAAAACACACGATTTTAATTTTTCATAAATCTATCTAAATAATTTCATAATTCGAAGTAATGGAGTTATTACGAAATACAAAGCAAATACATAATCGTAAATTTCAATAGATTTCACTTAATTGTACGTGTAATATAACATATTTTCGAAAATGCATATGGTCAATTCCACGCGAAAGTGGACATGAGAATGTTTTTAAAATATCATTTAAATAAACTGTTTTTGGTTCTAACCGATAGACTATGACCGAATTTTAAAAAATAACAAAATAAACTACATATTTTGAGATCATTAACTTTTATAGTTAATTACTTTTGACTAAAATTGAGAAAGAAATATCGAAATACATGTCACTTTGTAATGTCTGTTACAATTTTAAAAAATATAATAGAAAAATCTTTTCAGTGTTTTTACTGAACTTATCCTTTGTATAAAGTTGTAAAAATTCATTGGACATGCAATACATGCCAAATCAAAGCAATTGAGAAATAATTAAGGGTCGCTCTCAAACTCGTGTCCTTTTCGTGTCATGTCTGTCACGGCGTATTTTTCTCTCATAAACTATAAAAGTGTTCATTCACAATAATTTTTTTTGCCATTTAGGAACCTTTCATGTCTATGCACCAGCACACCAAAAAAATTAAAATAAGTTAATATTAAGTACTTATTTGAAGCCAAAATGTTGTCCGACGTCATGTCTGTCACAAAACGGAATTGACCATATGCTATATATTTATGAAGGAAAGTTATCAATTAAATTTTTAATTTTATTTAGAAAATTTTCTCTATTGATGGACTAATGCTGATTTGAAGCATTCTCAAACATAAAGTAAAACCGTACGCGTCGTTTGAATGTAAATCGTACATTTTAATTCCAAATAATTAAAGTAATTGTTAAATACGTAAGTAAAGTAAGTGAATGTAAAAAAATAATTTTAACAAGATTATTATGAAGAGGAATCGTGCCTGTATGTTAACTTTTAATACTTACGTAAAGATAAATGTAATCAGATTATTAGCATAGGCAACATTAAAGTTATTCTAAATTAACTTACTAAATAATACTGCTCTTATAGTTCTTTTAATAATTCCGAAAACCTTATATCAACTGCAAGTAATTATGCAGTTAAAACACAGTAACGGAATTTACACGAATATCTCACATCAAAAGCATCCACATAAAAATTCGAAGCTGCACTCAGAGGCCCAATAACACGTCACCCTCAAACCCAGGGAGTCAGTTTCGAGAGTGTTTTACACCCACAACATATTTTTCCTTAATTCCCTCCAAGATCACGACAGCTCTGAGAAATCTAACTCTTCTCTTTAGCGCTTTAAGTCCCCTCTAAAAGCGCACTTAAAACCAGACCCTGCTGCAATAATCCAGCCCAGAGTTATGGGATTTCCGCATAACGAGAAAGAGCACCGTTAAGGGGGAGGTTTTAAATTAAATCGCCCCCCTAAGCAAGAGGTGTTAAAGGTGCCGCGCGAGCAAGATTTAGAGCCGCGTGCTGCCTCACTCTTTATCTCGCTTGAGAGTGGGTTTGTGTCTAATGAGTGAGTTTTTGAGGCAGCAGAAAGAGAAAAAGAAGAAGAGGTTTTCGCTCTCACTGTTTGTCGCTAATTAATGCTTGTTTGTTTTGAGAGCGAAACGAGGTTATTTGATTTTTAAGTGTGGTTGGCGCGGTTTTGAAGGAGTCGAGGTTTGAGGTGGATATAATTAGTTTTTCCGTTTGATTTCCCAGAGGAACTGTGAACTTGAAAAACTGAAATTTTCAGCCGAGGATTCATTTCCATACTTCAAATGAACCATTTTAAACAGGAGGTACAAAGTTGAAATTATAGAGCTGAATAGATGTTTAAAGCTAGAAAAACTTCGTTTTAAAAACTTCACTTTCCCTTTGTATTCATATGAATTGCAGTTTGAAAATAGATAGTAATACAAGGATTTTCCTTTTTAATTAGAATTAGAGTGAATACTGTTACTATGGTTATGGACACATTCGCAACATAATCACAACGCAATCAAAAAAAAATCGGAACTATTTTGATAAAAAGGATTTTGATTTTAAAAAGGATTTGATTTTAAAAGAATTAAAAGTTGTTTTCTTCAATAGAGTGTTTTCAGGTGACTTCGCGACCATTTATTTTCTTCTTTGCTGTAGGTAAAACAGTCGGTTGCTAAGGCCGTTGCTAGGTGCGGTGGTATCTGTTGCTGTCATGTGATTGCAAATGCACCAATAGAAGCATTCCATGAATTTTCTTTTAACTCTTGCTAGGTCCGAGTCATGTGATTGGATGTGCTATATTGAAATAAACCATTTATTGCTCTTTTTTTTTCATGAAAGTAAGCAGATTTATTAAAATTTATATTAAAAACATATTTAAATCAAAAATAGTAATAAGGATTTTTTAAAATCTAAAAATGGGAAAATGTAATTTTTTGGAGGCTGCAGACCCGAAGCCCGTGAATAGTATAGTATCACCCCAGCGTTTTATAAATTACTTAATTTAAAAAGACAAAACTTTTTCTAAACACTTTGCTGTTGGAAGAAGAACATATGTTCTTGAAATAATTTATAGAACTACGTCTTTATGAATCGAACATGACAGCAAACAAGTACAATACTGGCAAAAAAAATCTACTCAGACCCTATATCTCCGGAACGGCTTGCGATATAAAGACAAAAAAGGTATCATTTTTCATGATTTGAAGTATTCTATATACAGAAAATTTTTCAAGTTCTTAGGGGGTCGTCTTCATATTAAACGAAGCACCAACTTTCGTTTTTCCTATGGAAACCATTAAAGATTATTCCAGATTCTGAAAGAGCACCCTCTAAAACCCCCAAAACCAGTTTTCATGCCATTTGGTCCCCAAATGAAGCCAGGAGTGGGGGTTGAAGTTCGTCGAATTTACGTTGAAATCTCGTTTTTTACGTTGAATTCTCGATTTTGATCCTGCGGGGTTGATGGTTGAAAGGATCAAAATCGAGAATTCAACGTAAAAAAACGAGATTTCAACGTAAATTCGACGAACTTCAACCCCCACTCCTGGCTTCATTTGGGGACCAAATGGCATGAAAACTGGTTTTGGGGGGTTTTAGAGGGTCCTCTTTCAGAATCTGGAATAATCTTTGATGGTTTCCATAGGAAAAACGAAAGTTAGTGCTTCGTTTAATATGAAGACGACCCCCTAAGAACTTGAAAAATTTTCTGTATATAGAATACTTCAAATCATGAAAAATGATACCTTATTTGTCTTTATATCACAAGCCGTTCCGGAGATATAGGGTCTGAGTCGATTTTTTTTGCCAGTATTGTACCTACTACTACGTATATGCATTTGTCGCCATATCAAAATATAGTCATTGGACAAATGGAGGGTTCAGAATAGAAATGGACCAAGTCCACTTTAGCTACTTTTGAGCTACAGACGTTTAAAGTTAAAGCTTCATAGGAAATTACATGTTAACGCACCAGAACTTGCTGCTGCCAAGCGGATATCAGAACTAGGACTTGGTTCATTATTGCACTGAAATTTTACATAGTTGGTGCATGTTATAGCGTTGCAAACTCAAAAATGACAAAAAGTGGACTTGGTCCATTTTAATTCTGAGCCCAAGGAATGGAACCCTTGATACCAATCCAATCAGGATACCATTCCTGATACCAAGGAATGGAACCCTTGAAGGAATCGATTCCAACAGGAATCGAATCTTAGGAATCGTACTTAATTTTCTAATTAATACAGATAATTAACAATATCGCTCACTAACTAATTAGTATTTTGATAATAAATTAATATTTTGCTGATTATTAATTAAATTAGTAAAAATCCCTAACTATCTTTAATTTGTGATTGAAATAGATCAGTTCGATTCCACTTTTTCGATACTGGCCATAAGGAATCGATTCCACGTCGGATTCGAACCTCAGGAATCGAATCCAAGAATCGGAAGAATCGAACCTCAGGAATCGATTCCGGAATAGAATCGAAAGACATTTTAGATCCCTATATGTATAGTATAAAACTAAGCATAAAATCAATAAAATGAATTCAAGTTAGTCCTAAAACTAATCACCAACTCTAACTTATCAAAAACGAGACTCTGTAAAAGAACAAACACAAAGGAGGTCAAACCAACCCCCCATAAAAACTGTGAAATGTTTTAATTCGTCCCCTAAATGAACCAAAAGAAGGGAAGGGGGAAAAAGTCGCCTTTTTCCCTTTGATGATCGCGGGGTTAATTACGTGTCAGAGGATCCAATCAATGGCCAACCTGGAAAACTGATTAAGAAGACTACCGGCGTAGAGTATGGGGATCCACTTAATGAGATTAGAATATTTTTTAAGCGCTTCTTTTGATTAGGATGTTATGAAAAATGGCTTAATCAAATGAGCCTGATGATTCAGCGTGCGCGCGCGGCTATGTTTTCGGTAATGTGCGAAGTCGAACGTTAATTTTTGGTGTGTGTGTGTGTGTGTGTGTGTGTGTGTGTGTGTGTGTGTGTGTGTGTGTGTGTGTGTGTGTGTGTGTGTGTGTGTGTGTGTGTGTGTGTGTGTGTGTGTGTGTGTGTGTGTGTGTGTGTGTGTGTGTGTGTGTGTGTGTGTGTGTGTGTGTGTGTGTGTGTGTGTGTGTGTGTGTGTGTGTGTGTGTGTGTGTGTGTGTGTGTGTGTGTGTGACTCACGTGTTTAGAGATGCTGTGAATTTAATTTAGAGAGGGGGGCAGAAAATGCGTGTAAGGATTTTTAATTCGGTTCAGTTGATTAAGTTTCACTGTTTGCATTATTTTAAAATCGATAGTTGAAGAACTAAAGTAATTAGTATTCAGTGTTATGAAACTTTTAACTTTCGTTTAGTATGCAAATATGTTTGAAATGGAACGGTTAAACATAGGGAAACACTACACCCTATTGGGTTTTGAACGGTAGGAAATTGAAATTTCGTTTCATTCTATAGATTTTTTTTAATAAAAAATTTACCTAAGAAGTACTGTATTGGAGAGCCTAGAGTTAGAAGAGAGGCGACAACAAGTTCGATCCAAAGTTCGATTTGTCCAAAGAGACTGCGCAATCGAAATTCCGTTTCATCAAATAGTCTCTGCGTAGACAGTGGACAAATCGACAGTGGATCGATCTTGTTGTCACCTCTCTTCTACTTTAGGCTGCCTATACTGTATGATTTATTTTCACAAATAAACTTGACATAACTTGACATGATACTAAAAATCTGCAATCCAATCTATCGTTTCTTTTAAAAAAAATTAGGTGTTGGATGTTGGAAGTATGTTCCTGAAATACTTTATGGGATTACGTCTTTTGGAATAACCTTAAAAAATGCGCAATTAACATTTCTTCTCTTGAAAAATACCTAACGTCACTTTTAATTCAGAATGATTCACGGCCTAGTGGGAAAGAAGAGCTATAGGTAAAATAAATATATAATTAAATTATAAGCTATTGCATATAGTAACATTTGAACTGTGCGTGAGAGAAAACGAAAATAAGAATCCGTATTTTTGAACACTGCAAAAATGCGTAAAACTCTTTCGCAACGCTTAGAAAACACAATAATGAAGCTAAAAAATAGTGTAATACAGAAAACGTGTTTTTAAAGTGATTTCCGTCCAAATTTAAGAACACTTTCAGATTCATAACATCTTTTACAACACTTCAACACAGTGGCGGATCCGGGATTTGGTTTTTTGGGGGGGCTAAGAATTTTCATACTCCAATTGAACCTTCTTGTTAATGTTTACGGAAAAGGTAGTGAATTATCCTGCTCCAACTACCAAAAGGGGGGTCTGGGGGTCCTCCTCCAGAAAATGTTTGGAAATTTAAGTCAAAAACCCCACTTTTTCAACTCGTTTTGGAACGCCTCATCCGAATTTCGGATATAGATTTTTTGCGCTTTGAGAAACTTAGTAAAATATAGTTGTAATAACAGTCACAAGTGCCAAGGGGGTCTGGGGGTCCTCCCCCAGAAAATTCTTTCAAAATTTGACCTTAAAATAACAGGGTTTTAACTCATTTTGGTGCATAAAATGTCATATTATATAGGTAAACCTTTTCATTTGGGGGGGGGCTTCAGACCCCTAGCCCCCCCCCCTGGATCCGATAGTGCTTCAACACTTAACACACATTTCTAACTAACATGTTCAGAGGTTCATAAGGTTGTATTGCAATTTAAAATAAAGAATATGCAGATACATTTGTAAAAATGTGTCATACATTATACAGGGTGTTTCAAAAGTCCCTTTCGCGGCTTTTATTTGGAACCAACGTGTCCTAGGGTCACAGAAGTAAGGTCTACCCCTGGGTAAGTTACCCTGGAGAATCCATTGAGATGACTAATACAGGGCCCCTTGAGTCGAAATAAAAAAAGTTAAAAAAATTAATTTAAAAACTAAAGGAGACAGAGCAAAAACCTCAGTGAGAGTATTATTGCCAACGTTATGAAGAACTCACAGAAAAAGGTTTCATGAAAATAACTTGAATATTTGCGGAGATATTAGCATGTGAAAATAGCAATTTTTCAGACCTCAAAAGAGAAAAAGTTCGCGAATTTGCAAGTTTTTTCAATTTTTTTTATTAAATTTTACATTTGTTCATCTAAAAAAACCACTAAACTACACAATACAACTGAAAATATTGCAAATTTGCGAACTTTTTCTTTTTTTGAGTTCTGAAAAAGTGATCTTTTCACATGGTAATATCTCCGGGAATATTTAAGATATTTTAATGAAATATTTTTCCGTGAGTTCTTTATAACGTTGGAAACAATACTCTGATCGAGGGTTTTGCTCTATCTCCTATAGTTTTTAAATAAATTTTTTTAACTTTTTTATTTCGTCGCTAGGGGCGCTGTAAGTCATCTCAATGGATTTTCCAGGGTTACTTACCTAGGGGTTGACCTTACATCCGTGACCCTATAGAAAACTTTGGTTCCAAATAAAAGCCGCAAAACGGACTTTTGAAACACCCTGATTGGCTGGGAACCTTAGCTGTTATTCGTTCGCCGTAGCCTTTTCTCCATCACTGAAAAGTTAAGGTGGAACAGAGTACTATAAGTGTTGTTTGAGGACAAAAATGGTTCTTAAATGTGTTAATTACTGTGTGGAGCCTTGGTGTAGTTATAGTTTTCTTATAAGCAGCATCCTCTAAGAAAATTTAACTAGGTTTCAAAAAGCCTAACAAAATACTTTTTTTAAATCTAACATGAAAGAAAAATAAATATATACGATTCGAAAGTTGTAAAAATCGCTAAACATTGTTTCATTTATAATGGCTGCTCTCTGAGTCGTTTCGAAGCTTACCTGCGCTATTACGCTCGAAAAAAACAAACAAGGAACCGATGTCGAAATTCATAACAAGCGATTTAAATCGGAAGAATATTCGCCCCTAGCACCGTCCACTCGACCATAAAATGGCGAATCCATCCCTTTTCTAGTCGCAAACAACGCGAATTTAATGCTTTTTTATTCCCTTGGAACAAGATTCGCATTAGTACATAAAATAACGAAACAACGGGGAACTACTATACTTCTTTGCATCGAACATCGAAAAAGATTTTCTTTTTGGGAAATATTCGAACCCTTGCATTCCTGCTTCTTTACCTGTTCCTCGAGTGGCAGGTTATATAGGGGCGAAGGCGGCATTAAAAACAATAAAACACGCCATTGGCAAATATTCACCGGGTCGAACTTTAAAAGAACATAAAACCTTCCAATACTTGACATTCCACCCCAGCGGTGGAAGGTATTGTGTCAGATCGGAATGCTCGGCACACAGAAAACATTCCGTGGTAATCGTTTGCAAAAGCCAGGGGAATGCGACGGGTCCGACGCCGCGCATTCGTTTTCGAACACCCCCTTTTGGAACAATTTTTGTTCTCAAATCGTCGGAATTTCGGAATTTTCGAAGCCTTGGGATAAGCCCCACCTGCCGCTAAGGGGGAGGGGTCGAGGATTTTTAAAGCGGAACCGGAATTTCGTTCGAAATTCATTTCATTTCCGAAGATAGAACTGTTCTTTTGCACGAGAATCGGCTTAGCCCTAACCGCTAAGCCGTTCAATTTGTCTTCCAGAAATGTGCTGTCAATAGGGAATCTCTCCGCTGCTCTATTTATTTACCGCCCGGCGCACGAAATCGGAAAGAACACAAGATACATAAATATGGAAGATCTCGTTTCTTATCGAAGGAGGCGCTTCGTAAATCATTTTTGTTCCATCGGTAATGCGCGTGAACATAATGCAGTTCGGCGGTCATTGGTTGGACCACCAAGAAAGAAATGCAATGTCGTAAAATGCATTGGAAAGGATGAGAAAGGATAATGTTCCGCGAACCCATTGATGGCTGTTGGGGCAGTAGTTAGAACAAATCAATCACAGTGTCATTCTTAGCAATTTAAAGAACTCTTATAAGCTGCAAACAGTAGAGCACTATCTATAAAAATGAAGTAAAAGATTAAATAAAAGTATATAATTGAATTTCTTATCCCAAGAGGCAATCTTTATACGAAGAGTAACATGCTTTTCTTTCTATGACAGCCTCCTGTTTTTATTCTATATTCTGAATTCTGGAAGAGCCAAATTCCGAAAAACACCTAGAAACCAAGTGATGTAGTTTTCCAAGAACATAGTACGATAAAGTTACTACGAGTTTTAGAAGTTTCAAAAGTTTAGCGTTAAATTCTGGAACATTTACGACTCCTAACTTTTTTATATAATTTTGTAGGAAAATGACATTTGATTTTTAGAGGTTTATGGAAGTGCTCTTTCAGAATATGGAACAAAATGGGACAACGTAGAAAAAGAAAGATTTAACTTTGTGTGTGAAGATGGCTACATGAAAATTAATGTTGAACTATTCCCTAACACCCAAGTGGTGTCCCCACAATGTCCACATAACGTTTTTTATTCGGGGGCACCTCCAACACTAAAATCTCCTGTATGAGTCGCATTCTCTGTGAAGGATCGGTGCTATAGAGGAAATCGGGAAACATATTTTTCTTACCAGATATTTATACTCTTAAAACGAGTCTCAAAACTGAGTTAAAATTACTCAAACTGACTGTCAGGCCAGAGCCGGCCTGAGAAGAGGAAATGCTGCCGTCTGGCCTCACATTTCGAAGAAGAAGCCGTCTACCGATGTATATTTGGCAAGGTATAAATATTGTGTTGGCAGGAATACTCGGGGCTGATTGTATTGCTCTGATGTTGTAATTTCGAGTGGCTTGATTTTAAAAGGTTTTACTGAATAAATGTATTTTTTAGAAGGCGAGTGTTTTAGTATGATGGTAGAGCGAACCCCTACACTGACACCAAATCAAGTTAACTCAAATTTGAAAACATGAATATACTCATTTCTGAAAATGTGCATACTCAAAAATGAAACATCATGAGCTTATTTTTGAGTTAGTGCATGGCGTTCTCATTAATCAAGCTCATGATGTTTCATTTTTGAGTAGGCACATTTTCAGAAATGAGTACATTCATGTTTTCGAATTTGAGTAAATCTGATTCGGAGCAAATTTGAGTAATTTTTACTCAGTTTTGAGACTGTCGGTCGTTTTAAGAGTGTGTATTACAGTGTATGACTTTCTCAAGATATAATATACCCATTCGGTGGAAACATCCCACAACAACTAGTTCATCTCATAAACAAATCCAAATGTGAGAAATCCAATGCACAACGACATTACTTAGCACACTCTCAAGAGAAGTGGGGGGGATAGATGTCGTCTTGAGACATCGGTGAAAAATGTGTGCGATACGCCGGAGCATCGAGCATGATCCATTTCGTCTCTCTCCGCCAATCAATGGAAACGCCCATTAATCACATGTCGCGGGATTAAGAAGAAGGGAAATATCATTTTCGTGGAGAGAGATTCTGTTCTGTGTTGCTGATGAAAAGTACAGTTGGGTATTACTAAAGCCCTGGATCTCTACCTTAAGTAGCGACATCACGCTCAATCGGCCGCCATTTTGGGGATAACTCACTACTAGTCTGGATAGTCTAGCTTATCGTCACTAGTAGTGAGTTCTCCCCAAAATGGCGGCCGATTGAGCGTGATGTCGCTACTTAAGGTAGAGGATCTAGGGCTTTAGGTATTACCAGTGGCGAGTCCAGGATTTTTGTCTGGGAGGGGCTGAGTTTCACCAATAACTTAATTGCTATTATGGGCTGTTCAAATTTTATGTAAGCAACTGAAGGGGGAGGAGGGTTTGCCAGTGCCGTAGCTAGATTTTTGTTTAGAGGGGGTTACTTGACATCTTTTCTGAGGTTTTGCTTTAGGAATACTAAGTTTTAGGTGAGACGACTTCGTAAGGGGACATCCATAAATAACGTGAGGTCAAAAAGGGAGGGGAGGGGTTTGGAAAAATCTCACCAAATCTCACCAATGGGGGAGGGGGGTCGATTAAAATCTCACGGCAACTTTTTAAGTTAGAAATTATACGATTTTCTTAAGTGGGAAAAAGGAATAATACCCACAGATAAGATACTGTGGTGATTTTTAGGGGGAATAATGTCCTTTTCCCCCGCATCATTAATAATGGAAAAAGTTTTAGGTGCTGTGAAGCACAAAATGCAAACGAATAGGATAGAAAATTATTTTTAAAGGTTGTAGGTAAATCTCACGTGGGGGGAGGGGGTGTCCAGCAAAATCTCATAAATCTCATCAAGGGGGGAGGGGGAGTCCAGATTTTGGAAAAAACACCTCACGTAATTTAAGGATGTCCCCTAAGGTAATTTTTAATTTTGGTGCACCAAATTTCAAAATTGTGTAAAAATGTCAACTCCAAGTAAAAGGGAGGGTCTGGTGGTCCTCCCCCAGAAAATTTTGGAAATTTGCCCCTCTAAATAAGGTTTTAGCTCATTTTGAAGGCCTTTAGAATCCACCCAAAGAGCACCACTCATTGTAAGCGGCAGAATTTTCAATGAAAAAAGCTTATGGTATTATGAATTGGAAAATTTCTAGGGGGTTTAGGGGTTCCTATTCCAGAAAATTTTTTGAATTTTGCCCCTAAAAGTGGCATTTTAACTCATGTTGAGACATTTTAGGTTACATCAAAGAGGATCATTCTTTGTAAATCCCTAAAGTTTCAAGGAAAAACTGACTGATTAGATTAAAAAGTTTCGAGGGGGTTTGGGGGTCTTCCCGCAGAAAAATTTTAGAATTTTTACCCTTAAAAGTAGGGTTCCGATTCACATTTTGAAACCCTTTGGGTCCACCGAATGTCCGCAACGTGTTGAAATTTCTTTTTTGGCTTTATTTCTATTACCAAAACTTGAATGTCTTATTCCTGGGGGGGCTGCAGGCCCACAGCCCCCCCTCTGGATTCGCCACTGGGTATTACAGGGAGCAGACGATAGTTAGAAAGAGCAGTTTTTGTGAGATTGGGCAGGAAGTTATTTATAGTCTTCGATTATACGAATAGCTAATTAGTTCCCAGAAATAATACTTATGAAAGGTAGCTGTGTATACAATAGGGTTTTTAAATTTCAAAATTGTTAAGGGTGTTACATAATTTAACCGATAAACTTACGGAGAGTCAGCATGAAGATAAAGAACCATCTCCATTCATTGGACAGCCGACCAAGTTAAGGGGGGGAAATACCCCAAAATACAGGGTGTTTCAGATAAGTGTTTCATAACTTCTAGGGTAGGTAGGGTACACCTAGCCTAGACGAACAAGAATTGGTCGCAAGTGGGGTTTAAGGGGTGAAAATCATGGGAGAAAATTAGCAAAAACCATCGCATATCTGGGCAGAAAGCGATACAATTGTTCGATGCCGGCATTTTTTACATTCAACCAATTCAAATTTTTCATGTAAAATGATATACAAGTGTTTATTCTAATCCAAAACAGACAAATAAATTATTCAGGCTTGCATTTTAGGTAGGTAGATTAAAGTTACAAATGTCCCACGGTCAGACTCAAGTTCTTTGCGCCATATAAATCCAAACATCCAATCAACTAATCAACAAGACTCCAGTATTATGTTGTTTTTGTCGTGACACTTTCTATTGCAGTCCATTATCTACAACGCATGTCTGTTTCATTTATTGGTCTGCTTTTTATGAGAATAAACACTTGCATAAGATTTTCGCATAAAGCATTTGGATTTGTTGAATGTAATAAATGCAGGAATGTTATAAACGTTCCTTACCTGCTCTAGAAGTTATAAAAACACTTATCTAAAACACCCTGTATAGTGTTAAAATTAAATTTTTTCGTCTAATTACCCTGTATAGGTTTGGAGAGACTAAAAGGCGAGGTTTAGAAGCATTTCTATCTAAAAGAAAAAATACTGTATGACAATCAAGAGAAATATGAATAAAAAAGTTTTTTCTATAGTCATTCATTTTTCTGTCAAATAATTCTCGCATCTATTAGCCTTACAGGAGATACCATGCTCTAAATGACTATAGAAAAAACTTTTTTATTCATATTTCCAACTTGACATTTAAATAGTTTACTTTCACAATCACCGCATGGTGTTTAAAAATCATTAGAACTCAACAGTTCTATTATAATTGAAAATAACTCCATTACGGCCTCAGATACTTTCTATCTTTACTTCAATTTATGATTTTAATTAACCTAAAAAAAAATCTCAGAATTTTCCGTTCTGAAACATCTGTTAGGAGAAACGGAGAAAAACGCCGAAATGGAATCAAGAAATCTAATTACTCAAAGTTTAAACGACAAAAATTTGTAAATTACGCGAACATATACTCCAAGTGCCTCGAAGCGGTCAACAAGAGATAAGCTTTTTGGGAAAACATAGAACTTAATTGAATTGATTTTCTCCGAGCTTTCAAAATCCGAGATAACTAATTAGTCAACTCAAGAAATAACGCGATTTCTGCTGCAAACGAAATCAAAATGGAAAACACACGACGAAAATGAAAAACCGCGGAATTCAATTACGATGTCGCATTT
Organism: Tetragnatha versicolor; assembly: GCA_024610705.1. NCBI lineage: Eukaryota > Metazoa > Arthropoda > Arachnida > Araneae > Tetragnathidae > Tetragnatha > Tetragnatha versicolor. Next base: position 11,448,229 of record JANDEH010000007.1, read on the forward strand.
CGATTTCTCTTCCCAGTTTTCCAATTCCGCGGCTCGATGTTATTAAGAAAGAAAGGATTATTATTTTGATTTGGGCACAGAAAAAATGTATCTTGGCCAACGCGCTGTATTTGGTGGCTAAGAGCAATTACGTAGTTATTTAATTTATCCACAATGGTAATTTGTTTCCTGTGTTAATGAATAGCTTGGCTTTTCTAATCAAAAGTTGCCCCTCCTATTCTTCTTGGTTTAATGTTGTTTGCTATTTATAACTTCTTGCCCAAAACAGAGGTTTCTGTAAGGACACTCAGTTTCAGTTTAGTCCCTTATACTACATTCACTCATGAAAAGTTAATTTAGTTTAAGTGCTAATCTAGCTTAAATATAGCATTGTGACAATTGGTTGACAAACTAGATTCACTTTATTAATATAGCATTGTGACAATGCTATATTTAAGCTAGATTAGCACTTGAACTAGATTAACTTTTCATTTGTGAATGTAGTATAACTCCCTGATCAGTTTTAGACTCCTATATAGATTTGTATAGAAAGTTTTGTAGATATGGGGGTTAGTAGTTTTTTTCTGAAATCGGTCTGCTGCTAGCGCTAAAAGTTTGTGGTTGCAGGTCCTTAAAAGCCATATAAATACAACTTTATCGGATAATATCAGCGGACTGTTTTTGTCGGACAAATTTTTAACTTTTTATGAAAAAAACGTCAAAAATTCAAAAGTTTTATTTATTGTTTTGATATGATCAAATAGGTATTTTATGACAACTAGTTGCGCCTATTGCTTGTACTATGTGGCCTTATATCATTAAAAAAGTGCTTGAATCAGAGAAGTAGATTTAATAGATCGTCAATAGGATTCATATAACTACAGAAATGTTACATGTCGTCGCTTAAGGCGCAAAATGACATAACTGAATTTTCCCTATTTTGCAGGAGATGAAAAAAACAGTCTGGCTATTAATTAAAGAAAATAATATTATTATAATTTTAAACCTTCATTTTAGGCCTTTTTGACCGGGGATTGAGATGAAACGCTTCTCTGTGGCGGCGTCCCTAACAATATCAATGAAAGGCGTGCAATTATGTCATTTTGCCTTACGAATGCAGTTATGCTAAAATGATAAAATTGACGATTGCAGCGATTTGAGTCATTTTTTCGCAAAATAGTTGGTGCCAGGTGATCCGGGGCCGGGATTTGCATAAAGATTGATGCATAACTCAAAATGGCCAAAATGTCAGTTATGTCATTTTGCGCCTTAAGCGACGATGTGTCAGTAAAAAAATAATAACGGTCGGGAGGAAAAATATTTTTGGACGTTCCCCGCTACTATTTTTTCAATTTTCAATGACTATAAATTTGATTGAGGAAACAAAAAATAGCTATTTCAGTTTTAAATTTCTTCTGAGTGGTCAAAGGTGTTAAATACAAGTAAAATTACAAATAACAATTGTAGAGATTAAATACGTTTTAGGGGTGATTTTCCTCCTTTAACTGTGAAAAATTCATCAAGAATGATAAAAGATTTTTTCATAAACTATTTGAGCTTATTTTTTAAGAGTCCCTCACCTTAATTTAATAATCCCCAGTTAATAAAAATGGGCGTGAGGAACCGTTAAAAAATTGTGAATTAAAAGCTAATGCAAAACACAAAAAGTCACCAAAAGCCTACATAAAATTAAAGTTCGTTGCTGAAGCTTTTAACTTCAATTTTCCGCTTCAAAGAAGTTAATAAATCGATGGTGAAAGAGAAGTAAGCGTGTACGCATTAACTTATTAGGAAAAAAACGCATTATCCGCTTATTAGCCTGTAAGCAACAGCAACAAATCATTAACGTCTGATTCTAATAACAAAACGCTGAATTCAGAGATCCCCCTAAATAGAAATAAAAATTCACCGTTTTGGTAACTACGGATCGGTGCTTCGTTTTTCTGTGTACAAAGGAGATTGCAAACCTAAAAATGCATTATTTATTTATCTAAAGCAAAGAGAGGAAAAAAACAGAGTTTAGGGAATCACCAGTCTCTTGGGATATTAATTCATTCATTTATCTAAATTAAAAGGAACCGAAAACATTCATAAATAAAGAATAATTAGAAAAGGCTTTTGTACTCAATTCGAAGAGACAGATTATTGCCTTTAAGTAAATAAAGCAAATTTGATTCCTTTCGGTAATAAAAAAATATGTCGCCTTTCTATAATTAACACGTAAGTGATATAACTCATTATTTTAACTCCTTCATCTGAATAATAGGGCCTTCTTTAAAAAAATTGGTAGCATCCAAAGAGAATGCAATTGAATGAATGATATAATAGCTAGGTGAAAAAATATATTTTACGTGACTTTTATTTCTGTGATATAAATTAACGCGGGATATTTTCTATAATGAGAAAGGTTAAGCCACTTTCATTCGAATTTTTACATAAGGTAGAAAGCCAAATGATAAAATTTCTGGCGCTAAAAATGATAAGCCATTAAGAAGTCATGTAGAATTCGGTGTGTATTGTACTTAGATTTTTTACTTCTAGGATTTCAAACCAAGAAAAAAACAGAAACCTCTCTCTCTTTCCTGTTAATAAAAGAAGTTATTTCAAATAAGGTTAAAAGTCAAAACGAAATCTAAATAGAATTATGTTAGAAATAAGTGTTCAACACTAATAAAAAATACGACAGTTTACACAAAAAGTGCGCTCGTAATGTCTTGGCTCTAAGGCTCAAAACACACTGCGCGTCTTATAGTCGCTACTGCAATCAATCTCAATAAAAAAGCATGGGGAAAGCCTAGTCCCCTATCTTGACAGAAATGAAGATTCCTGTTAAGATGGGGGGAGTCTCAGGCGGTACTCCATGCTTTTTTCCCCTCTTTGATTGATCTTATGGTCGCTAGGTCTGACTTGCCACTAAGGAGGCAGTTTCTTCCCACCAATTTTTGTGTAAAGTAAGAGAACATAGATAGTATAAATTAAAAACTACTTTAAATGTATTTAAAGTCCTTAACAGATACACATATTTTTTTCATACAGCTCAAGTTTAACCAGTTAGATTTTGAAACATACCCATTTCAAAAAAGCCTTGTTTAACTGAAATGGCGTAGTGGTAATGCTTCGCGCTACCACGCCACATGTCCGGGGTTCGATTCCTGGGCCCCAGGCTGGGCAATGTCGACTCAGCCTTTCATCCCTTCAGTGGGTCGATAAAATGAGGACCAAGTATGCTTGGGAACTAAACGCTGGGGGTCTCGCGTTAGGCTGACCACCTAACCGGGACGTACTTCATACCCCAGGGCCCCATGGTTAGGGATTTAAAAAAAGCGATCGATTCCATTCCGGAATCGAACCCCTGACCTGTGGCGTGGTAGCGCGAAGCATTACCACTACGCCATCCACCGGGCTTCGATCACAATCCCTAAATCAATCTTGCCGAAAACTAACGATTCCTTCTCCAAAAAAAAAGGGCTTGTTTAGCTCGTCGAGATCTGGGCGGAAGCGCAGATGTGTTCTACAACAAATTAATGCGATTTGTTTTTCCCTCATCAGCCGAAATTCGTCTCTCCTCCCCCAGATGTTACAAATGGATCTCTCTCTCTCTCTGTGCCTCGGAAATTTAATTTCAAGCTCCAGTGATATCATCGCTGACGTCAGAACGTGGAGGTATCCTCTCAGAGTAAATATCGATGACCTTATATGCAAACGTCTTCTTATTTAGAGGTTTTCTTCAGTTTTAGTAAATCGAATTTACTAAGAGGGAAGCAGAGATAATTATGAGTTAAAGGATGATGTAACACGAGTTATTTTCTTATCTGTTTAAAACTATTTTTCACATACTAAATATCTGGAAAATTTTACAACAAATAAGAATCTTAGATGACTTTAGTGTACCTTAAAATCGGAACTTAAAAGAGTTTGAATCTAAAACTATACAAATACATAATGGAGACAATAATTTATGAATTAAACTTCATTCTGATTTAAACAAAATACTAATTCTATGCTTCAGGGACAATTTTATCCAAACGTTCTCCCATCAAGAATTTTAAAAAATCTTTCAGCTCAAATATATTTAATTAATAACAAATCTAATTATTTTTAGTACGATTATCTGGCGTTGTTTAAAGTGTATACAGTTCATATGGCCACCTTATTTGTATTGTGGTCACTTGCCAATAAAAAAAATGGAAATGGAATAGGAAAGGCCCCTAAATGACCAATAGGATGGTTTTTCTTTTATTTTTTTCCCGTTAATGTTTGTTACGGAGTAAATGTGTCAGATGAATAAATTATTATTATTACTAAAAAAACACTTTTTAATACAATGTAATTCAATGTAATATTTATATAAATTTCATAATTAAATATATACATGGAAGAGCCTTGCTGGCTCCTTTGGGATATAAAAAATATTTCAGTGTTTTTTTTTTCCTTTATCATTTTTCTTTACTGTTGTGTACTGTCGTTTGTGTGTTGTTGTTGTTGTTGTTGAATATACGATGTTTTAACAAGTTAGCCTGAAATCTGTACAAAAAGATTCCTTGCGTGGAGTAGATAAAATATACCCAAATAAATTTACCTTCCTTAGACTTTTATTTTTCGGAAAATATGACGTCACATATCAGAGAAAAACTTAATTTATTCCATTCCACTGTTCACCCATGCATACGCATGCGCAATGAACATCTCAATTTGCAAAACATATTCAAGTAACCAATACTTCTTTTATTAGCATAAAGTACTACCTTTTTTTTTTATCACGATTTGCCCAAAAACTTAGGTTTTACAGGTACCATTGTATAGGTATCATAGGTATCATCGGACGTTGTTCATGTACTCCAAGCAGAAAGAATCGGAAGGAACTTGTTAAAGCACCCTTTATATTAAGAAATAATTTGAGTATGAAGATCCCTATAAGGTAAACTAACCTTAAAATATTTGGTTAAAAATTGAAAATCGTACACCATTTTCTTTTTTGACTAAGCAGCTTTCAAAATATATGCAATAGCCTAATTGCGATGCAAGAAAAAACTAACATACGAATCTGGAAAAAAGGCGGGTTAAGCTCAAACTTATAAATCTCACTTAAGCCCAAACTACCAAACTTCTCCAGAATACACAAAACTTCAACCCCCTCCCTGATTTTAAAAAGTACCCCACCAAAACTTTACCAAAGGCCGATACACCACGCATTCCCTCCATCACTTTATTCTTCTTGTTATCTCGACGGACTTTTGCCCCCCATCAGACGGTCAGAATAATTTATGCTGGCGCGTCTGCATTTTACCCGGAAAGCATATAAAAAGATTGAACTTGCGGGACACACAAAAGAACGCTGACCAGGGAAGCCTCATAAAATTCGCGAATTCAATAAAAGTTTGTTGGTGGTAGTAGTAGTAGTAGTGGGGGGGAGGGGGGGAATATATGTTATGTCGGACAGAGGGACAAGTGTTAGTCCGGTTCGAGATTTATCGTTGTGTTGCGTATATGCTCCGGCGAATCTCGAGAACGAGCAGTGGATATGAGATATGAAAAGTAGGCGTCTAAGCAGATGTCTTTTCTTCGACTGCGGAAGTGGAATTGTTGGAGGGGAAGTTTTCGAAGGCTGCATCTCGTAATGATTTAGTTTTATGTATTTATGTGAAGTATGGCAAGCCGTTCGTTGAATGTAAATGATAAAAGTAAAATTTGTTCAGAATTATTTCGTTTCCCTTGAACAATGAGCTATATACAGGGTGTCCCATAAATAATGGGTCACACTTCTAGGGGGGAAAGTAGACACCTAGACGAGTCAGAATCACATAGGATTTGGGGGTCCCAGACCAAATCCCAGGGAGTTAAAAATGGAGCGACACCCCAAAAAAATTATTGAAAAATTCAATTTGAAGAATAACTACTATTGGTAAAAATTTAATCATGGTCTCAAAAATTAGGGTTTAATATGATCTTTAAAATTATCTCAAAAGTCTTCACTTTAAAATTTGTTTTAATATGAAAAAAGTTAAAAAACCACAAAAAAATGTGAAAATTCTGCCAAAACCTGATTTTGTATTTCGAAATCCTTTCTTTTGATTTGATAATCTGATAGATCATAGTTGTAAATCCTTAAGTCCAAAGTTTCACGTAAAAACCATCAATATTAAACGCTTGAGATCCTGTTTAAGTTCGTTTTTAGCGTTTGCAAAGTGGTTTCCTATAGCCGTTTCCAAAACGGCACTTTGCGGGCGCAAAAAACGGACATAAACCATGCTTTAACAGGATCTCAAGCATTTAGTATTGGTAGTTTTTACGTGACACTTTGGACTTAAGGGTTTTCGACTATGATCTTTCAGATTATTAAATCAAAGTAAAGGATTTCGAAATGCAAAATAAAGTTTTGGCAGAGTTTTCACAATTTTTTGTGGTTTTTAAACTTTTTTTGTAATAAAAAAAATTTTAACTGAAAACTTTTAAGATAATTTTAAAGATCATATTAAAACATAATTTTTGAGACCATAACTAAATTTTTACCAATAGTAGTTCTTCTACAAATTGAATTTTTCAATAATTTTTTGGGGTATCGCTCCATTTTTAACTCCCTGGGATTTGGTCTGGGACCCCCGAATCCTATGTGATTCTGACTCTTCTAGGTGTCTACTATCCACCCTAGAAGTGTGACCCAACATTTATGGGACACCCTGTATACAGGGTGTTTGAAAAGTATTTGAAACAAATTTGCAATTTTTTCGTTGTACGGTGTAGTTTTGTGTTTTTTTAGTTGAATAAAGACAAAATTTAATCAAGGGGGTCCTACTTCAGAAAAATTTTGGAAATTTGCCCCTTAAAGAAGTGTTTAATTCATTTTTAAGGAACTTCTTAGACCAAATGAGGATCACTCTCCTCATAAATCACAGAATTTTCAAGGAATACAATAAATACAAGGAATACAAGAAGCACATATTATATTCCAAAATTTTGAGGGGAGTTTGGGGGTTCCATATTAAGATAATTTGTAAATTTGTTTGGGGGTTAAATTTGTATTTGTATTTGTAAGCAGTTTACGGGGGTTGGTGAGCGATAGCGAGCAGGGGGCGGTAGCTCCCTAGTACGGAAAATAAAACTTAAAGCTTATGGCAGTAAATGGACTAACTAGTAACTTTTAAAATGTGACTACTTGCTTCGTGAGGAAAAGTATTGAAAATATCTAATACTAGCTGATATACCCCCCGTCTCTCGGGGGAAAAAGGCTTTTCAAACTGAGTGTTAAAATAAATAATAATCATTTTCTTCACTATATTCCTTTCCAGGGCATCATTTAGGGGCAATAGGGTGAGCTGCCTTCCCTCTAGGATTCTTGTTTGATGCTATACTTCCTAATACAGGGTGTTTCACAAAGAGCCCCCGATTTTAAAAATTAATAACAAAAAAGCGAAAAGAGATAAAAATACGCCGTCTGCGGTATCCTACTTAAAAGATCAAAGAATTTTCGTACACAAATTTTTGAAAATTCGTAGTTCTCACGTCAATTTATAGATGGAAGCACTGCTTCATTTGATATTTAGGGAAAGTTTTCCTCAAAGTCCGTATTTTCGTTTGTCATAGGGAAATCGAGTTTTGGGAAAGAATCGATTCATGAATCAAATTAGAATAAAATAATTTTCAATAATTTGGAATCGATTCTTTCGAAAAATTTGATTTCCCTATGACAAACGAAAATAAGGAATTTGAGGATAGCTTTCCCTAAACATCAAATGAAGCAGTGCTTCCATCTATAAATTGACGTGAGAACTACGAATTTTCAAAAATTTGTGTACGAAAATTCTTTGATCTTTTAAGTAGGATGCCGCAGACGGCGTATTTTTATCTCTTTTCGCTTTTTTGTTATTAATTTTTAAAATCGGGCGCTCTTTGTGAAGAAAAAAACCTTTTTAAAGAACAACGTTTTTAAAATGCACTAAAAAGGATTTTGGAAGGATTAAAAAACGATTTTGATTAGAAGCGTTCATTATTGGATTTACTTATCGTTGTAAAAGTGTGTTCACACATTTGCTGTGTAGTATTGTGCTCACTTGGATTTTAAATTTAACTGACACTTTGATAAATAGCATTTACATAAAAATAAGGGGACGCGGTACCATTTTTACGAAAATCTTTAAAATCATTGTTGTTTAACCCTTCTTTCTATTATATTATATGTATTTAATTTATGTAAAACGGATTCCAAACTCAAAATATCTTCAAATTAAAGTTTTATGAGTTTATTTTTAAAAAAGCTTAAAATTTAAGAGGTGTTTTTAAAATGCTACTCCTCTTATAATAATCTACATACATTCTTGAAATTTGGTTTTCAAATACATCAAATATGTGTTACAAAAGGTGGCATTGATTTAAGTTATTTTGAAAATTTTTAGGATGATAGCCGAATGCATATAGATTTGTTAAGAAGACAAATATTTTTTCGTAATTTTGACACTCTTGTGCTAACAATAATGCTAACAGCAATTCTGTGAGAAAAAGATAGAAAAACTGTTGCTAAAGCATTACACCGAGAGAAAATGTGTATTGATAGTTCTAAGATCTAAATTTAATAACACATTTAAAATTTAAACATACTTTAAAGCACCGTTTTTAAGATTCAACTGGACAGAAAAAATTTCCAACACTTTTCAAGCATAAACAGAACAAATTTCCAACACTTTTCAAGCATAAACAGAACTTTATCAGCACAAAATAAGGTGATAAAGTGACTACTTAACAACACTGCAAATGCGTCGACAGAAGTAATCGTTAAAAAAGTATACAATTTGTAAGTACTATATTCCTTACACAATCACAATACAATTAAGTGTAAACTACCACAACAAAATTTCTTTTAATTTAAGGGCAAAAAAGTGTTTGTAAATGTGTTTCTTTTGTGTTTTTTAGCTTTGCAAAAAATGTTTCATGCACATCTACAGCAGTGTTTCCCAACCTTTTTCAGCCCATGCTCCACCAAAGCCTTTCGAAATTTTCCATGCCTCCCGGTCTCAGTGGCATATATAGAAATACTAGCTGATTTACCCGGCCTTGCACGGGGGGAGGGTATTAATTCCTTTTTTTAAGTTCTATCAAGTTATGTGTCTGATTTTTCGTATCAGCAATCACCAATCACTCCAGTGTGTCTCCAGTATTTTTTTCATATTCCGGTGTTCCCAATAATTTTCCTATCCCGGTGGTCCCGGTAATTTTCATACCCAGTGTTCCCGGTAATTTCCATATCCCGGTGTTCCCAATAATTTTCCTATCCCGGTGTTCCCGATAATTTTCTTCATCTCGGTGTTCCCGGTAATTTTCCTATCCCGGTGTTCCCAATAATTTCCATATCCCGGTGTTCCCAATAATATTCATTACCCGCCGGTGTTCCTGGTATTTTTCATATCCTATGGTATATCCGATAATTTCCATATCCCGGTGTTCCCAATAATATTCATTACCCGCCGGTGTTCCTGGAATTTTTCATATCCTATGGTATATCCGATAATTTCCATATCCTGTTGTTCCCATTAAGTTTCCTATACTCTTCATATCCCGGTGTTCCCGGTAACTTTTCATCCCGGTATTCACGGTGCCTTTTTTCATCCCTGTAACTTATATCTACCCAAACCCAATCAGTTCCGATGTTGCACATTTAACTATTATCAAATCAATAAATACAGCATAATAAATAAAAATTATAACAAAAGAAATTATTATAGTCATCTCAGACTATTTAAAAAATCTTCTAACCATCCGAAAATAATCCAGATGAGTAAGTAATTCAGGGGGAATTTTATTATGATAACCAACTTCTTTAAAAGCTACTTTGAAAAAGTAAAAACTTATTGCAAACAATAATAAAAAATCTAGTGAATGTACAAGTCTAGTGAACCAACACGCTCTATATTTATTTTTGATAATATTAAAGTAATGTAATTAATGTTTCAAAATTAATTATTTCAATTTATTTTAGTTTTCTAATCTCCGTTTTAACTTTTAATTAGAAATTTACGCTGTTTTTCGTTTTAACTCCGTTTTAAGTTATACAATGTTTTTAAATAATATTTATCAAGTGAGGCAAGACGTCGCCTTCAGATAAGAAGTAAACCCTGCCTTTTATGCATTTCAACAATGTGTAATGTTATTTCAATGGGTAAAACGGAGTCGAAAAAGCGCCGAAAAGCAGGGAAGGAGTCGTTCGATTTTAAAATCGTTTCTTAGTGCGCGTCTAATGGCCGAAAGGAAGGTCTCTGTCAAATTTCAAGCCTATCGGTCCGGCAGTTTTGGAGATTTCGTGATGAGTGTTATGAATGAATCAGTCAGTGGTATTTGGATTTTATATATATAGATATTTTGAGAGGGAGCAAAACTATTTCTTAGCCCCCCTATGTATATTTAATAAGTCTAATGAAGCTTTTCCGAACATTTTTAGGTAGAATTTGCATGCTAAAGAACTGAATCAAGATATCAGTAATTACGTTCTAAGTACCAAGGGGGGTCTGGGGTTCCTCCCCCAGCAAATTTTCGGAAATTTGACTCTAGGAAGCAGGTTTTTAACTAGTTTGGTACCCCTAGTTGGGAAATTTTGGATATAAATCTTTAGGTAATATTGCATTTTGAGGAACCTAATGTAAAAAAGTTTCAAATACAAGCGTTCTAAAAACAAAGATCTTGGGTCATCCCTAATGTGACCATTTATTTTTTGACTCAAAACGGGACATTGGTTTATTTAGGTAAATTAACAGGTAGTCAATAAAAAAACTTCTTAAAAGTTATTTATTCAGAAAAAGTCAGTTAGCTTAAAAGTTACAAATAAAAAAATATATATCCGAAACGTTTAGTTATATTTATATTTATCAGAGGAACAAATTTGCTTTAAGCTGGTGATGATTTTAAAAGTAAGAATGAAACTCTTTTTCTCTCGCACGTTTTTTTATATTCACCTTAATTTTCAACATCGCCTTCAGAACTGAAATTTGTAACTGGGTCTTCTCAAATGTCCACAATTTGTTCATCATAGAAAATACTCTTTCTACTGGAGCATTTGTAGCAGGCAAACATAAAATATATTAAATTAAAATAGAAAAGTTTTCATGCTGAAGTGAAGATTGTTGGCTTAAAAGTGTTTGAATACTTCCACCCAACGAGTTTCCGTGGACACATTTAGAATATTCCATTCGGTTACTTTCTGCGATGGCGATGTAATGTAGTTACAAATTAACGAAAATTCGCCAAAAACACTCAAATTTTCACGCGGTTTCAGAAAACGGGACAATTTTGCGTCCCAAAGTTCATTTCGGGGACACCGGGACTCGTAACTCTAAAAAGGGACAGTCCCGTTCAAAACGGGACGTCTGGTCACGTTAGTCATCCCCCAGAAAAGGTTTAGAAATTAGACTCTAAAAACAGGGTTTCAACTTCGTTTTGATACATACTGGTCCAGATTTCAGACATACATTCTCAAAAAGGATAATAGGATCAGATTTTGATAAACTATTTTTTTAAAAAGTTCTTTTTTATTTATTTTACCCCTGGATTGGCCCCACCTGGGGGACAATTTGGTTGAAAATTTTCAAATTGCCCCCCTAGAAAATGATATTGCCCCCCGGTGGGGCGTGGACCCCACGTTGGGAAAATCCCATACATTTCAGCATACGTCAAAAATTGTTAAACACGTTTCTATTTCATCAGCTGTTTTTAAGCATAATCCTTTCTATATTCCATCAACATACTTATTAAAAGCGTATTTACTTATATGTTTAATGTACTTCAATTTAATCCCAAAACAAACATAAATACGCCAATTTTCTTTCCCGGAAAGTAAACAAATTGCTATTGCATTATCTCCGGCAATCCAGATGCAAATTCAGACCGCAAAACTATTTACTATACATACTCCCATACATTTCAGCATACGTTAAAAATTGTTAAACACGTTTCTATTTCATCAGCTGTTTTTAAGCATAATCCTTTCTATATTCCATCAACATACTTATTAAAAGCGTATTTACTTTATGTTTAATGTACTTCAATTTAATCCCAAAACAAACATAAATACGCCAATTTTCTTTCCCGGAAAGTAAACAAATTGCTATTGCATTATCTCCGGCAATCCAAATGCAAATTCAGACCGCAAAACTATTTACTATCTCGGTGCTCTTAATACACTCGTTTCATTCCTCAAAAATTAAAAACAAAATGTTTATTTATTTACTAAAGCGGCAGTAGAAGCTATCTCGCAGATTTTTTCCATCGCTAAAAGATGCATTATCTCTTATATTCCGACGAAAACTCTACCAATAAAATGCTTAACTCTAATTAATGCCTCTTCGTTCTGAGTATGAATCTTTTTCCTTAAAAAGAGAATAACTACGTTACTTTCTTAAGAAGGAAAAAGTTTCGCAGGGCATAAGTGGGCTTTAATATGATGAAATAGCTTACTTTTAATTTTTATGCAAAGAAAGAACGCCTCACTTAAGAAACATTATTATCCTTGTTTTTTTCCTCCTTTAAAAATGAAACCGTATACAGTTGAAAGTAATTTTTACTTTAAAAATATTCCAGAAACGAGATGGAGCATTATTTTATCTAAAAAAAAAAGAACTCTATAAAAAGGTTTTTTTCGTTCCTTTCTATGCGTGCCGTCGTCGTATATTTTCAATAAAATCCATCCAGACGGTCATACAGTTTTGAACGGAGTTTTAAATACAATGGAATGATTTTAAATCTGTTTCCACCTTGATTTTTCAAGGTTTTTTTTCTCCAAGTTCTTTGCTTTGAATGAAGGATTAAAAAAAAGATTTGGGATGAATAAAGAGCGCTGTTCAAGACCAACTCTGTTTTTAAAAGGGCTTAAATTAGATTTTCGTTTATAGTTTTTTTTGTGCAATTAGAAAAAAAAAGAGAGCTTTCCCTCTTATTTGTTTGTAAATTAAGGGAGAAGCAAGTGAGTATTTGAAAAGAAGATTCTATAAAATTATCTACTTACATAAAAATCTTCCACATTGATTTTGGGTTCATTAAAACGTGATGTTACGTTCCTAGAAAGGATTCGGGACAAAGGCAGTTAGCGAATATAGGACTTTTGTGGGCAGGACTTGAGGTCTCGAAAAGTTTTTATTACATTTACTTTTAAAATTTTAAAATAGTTCAGGGAGTTTTTTCAGAAATGACAACTGAATTTCCTTTTACTGATTTCATGAAAATAGGCATTTTGAAGATAAGGAACTTGGATGTCAACCTCTTAACCCTAGTTTTCAGTGTAAGAGAGATAATGCTCATTGTAGTACTTATTTGAGTTTTAATAATAAATCTTCCTTTCAAAATTAATAAATTTTTTCTAGATATTTGGAAAAGTCAATAATACAGATTTTACAGTCTCATTTTAGATTTTCAACATTATTATATTTTCATATTTCAAAAATACTATTAAAATGCTTTATCCAAGTCAATATTGCTGAGGTATCTTTACACAAAAAAATTCTGATTCTACGGTACTGTGAGAGAACAAAAATATTCGATAATGATGTGCAGAGGCTTTAGTTTTTTTAGATTGATAATAATTATAAAAAGATATTTAGCGTATTATTTTTTTCAAATATATTAAGCAACTGTTTGAATAATTAAATCTGAAAGAGAAAGAAGCAAAAGATTAAGGTCCACGAATATTACACCACCAATAAAAAAACTACATTTATGAAGCTACATCAAGATGGTAAAATTATACAACTTAACTTAGATACCAATAAACAAAACACAACAAAGCTTAAAAAATTATTCCAAAGTTAAACATATCTTAACGTCTTTTTCCCCCAATACTCAATTACCATTTAGGAATCAGATTCCCATTCACTAGTTCTTTTCTATTTCGATTTTTTTAAAACTCGAGTTACTTTATCGATACTTTTGAGCAATAATAATAATAATAAACACTCGTTAACGCGCAATATATTCCATCAGCAAGCAACATTGTACTTTCAATAAGCTACCTACTGATTATTCATCAGCAGAAAGGCATATTACACCACACTAATCTTTCCCAGAGTTTTATTACCGGGTATTAACTTCCCCAAAAACTGCTCCTCGTTCCCGTAAGTGGTTTTGTTAACGAACGCGCTTAAAGAGGACTCGTTACAACGTTAATCACTGGATTACCGATTTCGCGACTTCTGTTAAGAAAGAAGAGGACCTCATTGCCAGAGATTTGAACGTAAGTTAAGAAAACTAGAATAATCTCGTTTCGAACGGAATTCCGAGATTACTTGCGATGGCGCATTTAATATTTTATTTCCTTTCCCTCGTTGTTAATAAGAAGTTAAGTTTGAAGTTGATGCGTGGAGAGAGTGTGTTTGTATCGCAACTTATATTCCAGAGGTAAATGTGATTCGTTGAATTTTTAATGGGGTACAGATAATCCGTGCAAACATCTTTGATTTTTGTACTTCGCTTCAGATTAGCTGATTTCGTGCCACGAATCGTTATTTTCTTAGATTCAGTAAATGAGAATGTCACAATAATTTGAAGATGGGAGCAACCCTGATGTTAATTAGATGTTTTTTGTGCGATTAAAATTAAACATAAGTAGACAAGAAATATTCACATTAATTGAATTGTCTCTTTTAGTAGCTATTAGAGGTATTCTGAAGTAAATCTTTTTTATTACCTTGTATACCTATCAATCGTTTTAGAAAACTTCTGATTGTTACGGAGATAGTACCAAATAAAAAAACCCAGTGTAATTAAACTTTGAAAACATTAAATTTAAATTTAATGTGAATGATGAAAATTTAAAAGTAGTATTTTCGTTATCAGGTGCTAAAAATCCTTGGTTAAATCATAATGAGTCCAAACCATGTTTATTTCAAATAAAATAATAAATTACTTGCGATTTTAAGTTGTTGAAGAATGTGCTTGATTTTTAAAAATATTCTTCATTTTGAAAATATTCATCGAATAAATTAATTTCTCTAACTCATAGTTATCTTAAATATTTGAGAATTGTCTTTATCTGGTTGTAGAACCTTCACATAATATCCCCTTTCCAAACTACACCCACTATAAAACAATTCTAAAACTGCACACCAAAATAATCCCTGGATCTTACAATACCAACCAAACTCAATTTTCAATGAACGTCATTTTCGGAACATACCGAATGGTGGGTGGAATTTCTTCCTCCATAAACGGTAAGTATATTTACAAAGGCTTAAGACTGTGGGAATCCTCATTATTAGATTAGTTCATTCATAACTCGTATAATAAAATAAAATAAAAATAAAAAAATCGGCAATGGTTCCCCAGTGTTGAGTCTTTGCAAATATGCAAACGGTAATACCTCGAAACTCCAACATTCTGAAACCCGAAACCTCTCTTTTGATAATTCCACATTTCAACCCCCCCGTCGTCACCAAGGGGTGCCGAGCATCCCCGCCCCAATATATAGATGATGATGATGTCATGTGGTGTAGGATGTCCCTAGGGGGACTCCAATTGATATTTAAGCACCGTGTAAAGGCTGAAGCTCTTGGTTTCAATGAATTTCCCCATTGCTAATCGTTGCGGCGTATAGATACTTCCCTAATTATTACGGTTATTATTTTACAAGCAAAGATGATGGGTCATTCCTTAATTAGTTTTTCTTTCTACCCCATGTTTTACATCGGTGGGCATTGTTTAACATGGAACTCGAGGGCGGAAAATTTCTATCATAATTTGTATTATATAGAGAGAACTGAACTAACAAATATACTAGACAGCAACGTTAGTTGACCCTATGACGTCACTAACAAATAAAGTAGTTCCCATCGCGGTGTCTGAATTTCGAGTGAAACGAAGAACGTCAATTTTAAATTACCATTATTTCGTTAAACCTATGTATGTATAGTGTCTTTTTATCACGATTTGCGTACCGAAACTCCTCCTAGCATCCCAACAGGCTTTGTTGTGTGTACTCACCTTCTCCTTCCGCGTAGTGACGTACTGGGTTCAGAAAACACTGCTATTGAGTATAATAAATATTTTGACACTTGTAAATTACACAAAACAACCAAACCATTATCGTAATACAATCGAAACGCTTTTGATTAGAAGTGTTCATTACATTGTGTTTACTTAGCAGTTGAAAGTGTTTCATGCATTTTCAATGTATAAGAGCGTTGCAAAAATATTTATTCACATGAGTGTGAAAATCCCATCTTAGTGTTGCATTATCTCATAACATTATAAATATTTATTTTTGATGATAAGAATTATTTACCAATTTTACATCTTCTGAATACACGGACACATGAGTAAAAAACATCTGGTTTTATCTTGAAAGTACCACATTAGGAGTTATGTATACAGGGTGTATCTGAAATGGTGCAAAAAACTTTCAGGGATGATAGTACTCATCAAGACGAACAAGAATCGGTATAGAAAGGGGGGTCCCAGACCAAATCACAGGGAGTTAAATATGGAGCGACACCCCAAAAAATCCTTGAAAAATTCAAATTTGTAGAAGAACTACTATTGGTAAAAACTTAATTATGGTCTCAAAAATTGTGGTTTAATATGATCTTTAAAATTACCTCAAAAGTCTTCACTTTAAAAATTTGTTTTATTATGAAAAAAGTTAAAAAACATCAAAAAAGGGAAAAATCTGCCAAAACCTTATTTTGTATATCGAATTCATTTCTTTTGATTTGATAGTCTGAAAGATCATAGTTGAAAACCCTCCAAAGCTACCTCCAAACCCTACAAAGCAACCCGCTAACAGCTGTTCTGGAAACAGCTCTAGAAAACTGTTTGCGCACCCAAAAAACAAACTTTAACAGGATCTCAAGCGTTTAATATTGATTGTATTTATACGTGAAACTTTGGACTTATGGGTTTTCATTATGACATTACTAATAACGCTCAGAGTGGAGGCTGGCAAAGTGATAAATTTCATTGATAAATGCCATTGAATTAAAACAGTCCCCTCTTCCACTTCGTGCATTATTAATACCCGATTTATCACATTGCTCGTAACATATACATCGATTTATAAATTTAACATGTTAATGTGTAATTTTAAACAGGTGAACAATTTTAAAACTTGAAAATTCCTTATTAATGAAAAAATATTTTTTATTCTCTAATAGTAACTTGTTAAAACTGAAAAATAAAATGCACTGTTTAATATAAAACACAAACTCATACTCCACAGATACCTGTGCTTTTTATTGACAGACCATGAATAAAGAAATAATTATCACTTCTCCGAGAACTAATAGGATAAGGATAGTAAATCAGTTTCGAAGAAATAATAATCAACTATCTTTCTCTTCAGAGGTTAACTGAATTTTCAATGAAGAAAAATAATAAAGGATATTATACAGGTCCATGACAAGAGGAATATTTAATAATGCGATTTCATTTTTTCACCAAACGTAATAACAGTGTTTAATTAAGCGCAAAAATTATTCCATGCGCCAGCCGACTTAGTTCCGAGGGTATTAATTAGCTGACATTGCCGTTATGAAAGATTACCACACTAATTTAATTACCTATATTTAAATTGAATAAATTTTTCACCGAGCGAACCTTGTGGCGAAATCGTATTAGTTGCTTTTATGAGCTTCTAAATCATTTAAGGCATGACAAATCCCCTTCTCCGAGCATATACTTTCATCGTCAGCGAAGAAAATCAAAAAGTTTTCGCCGAGTCGGCGGAAAAGGCCAGGAATTAATACCCCTCATTTTTAACTAGATGAAAAGGTCTGCCCGAGTTTCTTTTCGAATCGCCACTATGTTAGCCGGATTTGTTTTCTTGGTTTATAATGCGTAGACGGGAATTTTTGTGAATTTTAATCTGATTCGTCGTGAGAAATGGCAGGATTTTGGAATCGATGAGTGTATGAGAAGTTGAAGCTGAGTTAATGGCGGGTTTGTATGGATCGGAAAACGCGACGCGATGGTATAAACACTCTGAGAAATTTATTCATTTTCCTTAAAGATGAGAGTGATAGGAAAAACATGCCGTCGTGCAATTGGTTTTAGGTCTTATGCTACGTAGTAGCTCTGTGACCAAGAATGAAAGTTCCACCCTCCTCCTTTTTAGGATCGCGTCGTATTTATTGTCACAAAAACCAGCCATCAGGGATTTTATAAGTATTCTGCACAAGAAGATTTTGCTTTTCAGAGTTTGATGATTAAATACTATCTCTGATATCTAAAATGAATCAAACATTGTAGGTAATTTGATATGACAAAAGTTTCAATGTTATTGCAACAACATGTTCTCTATTATTATTATTAATAATAATGATGAGTTAAAAAAATTGACTATAGTCAATGGACTCATCATATGGAAAAATAGCTATTATTCCATAACTACTCTATTAAAGATGATATGAAGATTTCTGACGGGTCAGT
The DNA here is from genome assembly GCA_024610705.1 of Tetragnatha versicolor. Classification (NCBI taxonomy): domain Eukaryota; kingdom Metazoa; phylum Arthropoda; class Arachnida; order Araneae; family Tetragnathidae; genus Tetragnatha; species Tetragnatha versicolor. The sequence goes on from JANDEH010000007.1 coordinate 11,466,598, forward strand.
TCCGTTATCTGCCCCTCTAAATATCACCAAACTGTTTTGAACATCCAATAGTAGAAATATCTCAAAAATTTGCAAACTGAAAGTGATAAAAATATTCAGTATATGAATGGCAACCATACACGTTTGGAGATAATTTAAATATATCCAGCGTCTAAAACAGCTTATGAACGGTGCATTTAAGGGTCCTGTCACACTAGCGTCTAAGAAGACGCTAAAGTCGTTAAGATCCTTGTCAAGAGAAGGGAGAAAGCATGGAGTTGAGCCTCAGTCTTCCCTCTCTTGATAAGGATCTTAACTACTTTTTTATGGCTTTCGCTTCTTCAAGAAGCTAGTTTGGCACGAGCCTGCCTAACAGAACTCAACCTTTCTGACTACATCAGAAAAATCCCTTTTATTGTAAAAACACATTTACTACACACCCACACAGCCTGAGTCCAAAATATATTCTATATTCCAAACCTACTCTATATTTAATAAGCATTTCGAACATTTTCCAGTCACAAAAAAAGAGACATCTCAGCACCCCAGAGTATCCCCTCCAGTGATGGATTTCCTTGATATGCGTCAGCTGTCGCCACATTTTCAAAACATTTCGTCTGAGGGCAGCTCAGCAGAGAGCGCTGGCACACACGGTAGAAACGACATCCTGCATTTCAAAGAGAGAACCGCTGCTGACAATCTTTTTTTGTTGTTTACCCCTTTTCCCCCATGTTTATATTTATTTCCCCCTCGAGGCCCAGCGGCCATTTGCCCTCCTCATTTTAGATCCTTAGCTTTTGCCCGGCCTTTGCCTCATTTGCAACAAGGATTGATATGCATACATCATCGTTCGGATTGGAAAGCAATTTTCTAAACAGCTTTTTAAGGGGTTTGCTGGAAGATGTTAATGTTTAAGATTTTTGTTTATTTGATATTTATTCAGATCGCTCTTTGAATGTCACTGTGTTACTTATTTTTTAACACCTTAATGAAGTAGTATACCATAAAACGAGAATTCTAGATGGTAAGCAGTTATTCCTAAGGCCCCTAAATGACGGATTGGGAGATTGGGAACGAGCAGTGAGAGAAAGAGTATGCATATTTTATTTATTTCATCACCCAATTTGAAAAACTTTTCCACTAGCATCGGCGTGTATATAATTTATAAATGAATATTTTATATTACTGCATTTTTCCATTTTACAATAACTGACTGATTAAATAATCATAATAAAGAGCTACACTGTTGTATCTACAAAAAGCATAAAATCCAAAGTAGTTGAATGCAAAAAACATTTTTAGATTATACAATCGTTTCTTGAATCATTGGATCCCCTTGGTCTGAACTAAAAAGGGAAAAACTGGAAGAACTGGAGAAAATACCCCAAAAATATGCAACATCAAATGAAAGGGAAGGGAAAACTATTCTTAAAATATTTTTTGTGTATTAAACTGCGTTGTATTTTATGCTTTTTATAATCAATTAATACAAGCATTTTCTGTTGTTATTGTATCTACGTTAATCAATCAGTTGAAATACTAAAATTATTTTGTCCATTTTTTCCCAAGTTTCCTAACAATTCTCAGGAATGTTTACACAACTCTTCACGGCTTTTAATTAAATAATAAAGATCATCTATTAGTATAGCTTTTAAAAAAATTTCAGAGTACTCTCGATTAACTATATCTAAACTATCATCATCTTAAAAAACAAATGACAAAAGGAAAATGAAAATTTCTGATCGAATTTTCTTCCATATACAGCCATAATTTTAACAATAAATCACTCTGGTCAAAATAAGTTTAGTGGTATAGTACGAAAGCCTCGTATATAATTTGGTCTAACGCCAACTAAAAATTGCTAACTTTTACAAAAAAGCTACGAAATTAAGGTACTTAGAATGGTTTATTCCTGTACGCGGTACGGCTAGCACTAACAAATGACCGCGAAAAGTCAAGTTTTAAATTACGAGAGGCAAAACCGCTACAAAAGCACTTCGCTCTACCATCCATATTATGCTCGAACCAGCTGACAGTAGCACACTTTAGAAAGCTGAAACCCAACATATCGGATACCTCGGCTATTTGAGAGAGAACATGTTCAGCAGAGATACACCTTATTAAAAACTACGACACAGACCACACAGGCTTTTGTTCCTGACGAGGGTTAGAGTTACGATGTCGCAACGGAGGTTTTTTATTTTAATTCTGTTTCTCGTCCTCCCCCCGAAGGCATTTTTATGGCGTGCACGTAGGATGCGGTTAACGCAATTTCGTGCCCGCTTTAGCCGGTTTATTGTAGCCCCGTCGTATGTGGGAAAAGAGTTAAAATGATTTATTTGATGGGCTTTAGCAGATGACTGGGGTTATTTATTTTGAGGATGTTTCGAATTTCTGGAGGGGTGGGCTATTGTTTCGAAGGGTTGTTCCTTTGAAGCCATTCTTTCTGGCACCGCCGTGATGTCGTTTGACTTGTAGTATTTCTTTCCCATGCAGATTTTTCTTGCGGGGATAAAGATGTTGAGGGGAAGCACTCAATGGGGGATCGTATACGAATTACGCAAAATCATGAGTTAGAGCTCATTTCCATTGTTAACGCAACGCTAACGTTGACTTCTGTGAATCAGTTAAGCACTCAAGTACTAAATCTATATATTTACGATTATATCTACGATTTACGATTATCTATAGATTATTAGATAATCGAGCACTATCACAATCTTAGAATCCCTGAAGTGAAATAAAATCCGATGAATTATTTACAAATAAAAAAAATTACCAATAACACTTTTAAATCGTCTGGACTGAATGGGTGGGATACTTTCATCTGACGTCAGGGGTCACATGTCGTAGGGCAAACAGCATTGCAGGGACCTATCAGAACGTTTGCAGAGCGACCGGATATCCCAAATTAGGTAATACGTCTCATCGACAAACCAATCAACGCTCTCTTACTTACCGAAGTTGTCGTCGTCTTCTCCGAGTGAAAGTATCACAAGTTTTATTTTTTATCTTAACTTAATGCTACTCCAATAAAAAAGATACATCTGATATGCCTTCCTTTTTTAACCTTCCTACCCCTTTGGGGTCTTTTTCGACCCCAGACGCACTTTAACGCTTGATATCTCCCATGCATTTTTGTTTTGACAATTTCCGATGCTACTATTCCTTAATTACGCAAAGTTTTACAATGGGTAAAAATTTTGGAGTTATTATTCCATTTTTAAGTGTCTTGGGAGAAATAGTCACATATTCCTCCTCTGGGGTCTTCTGAGACCCCAGCCATGAATGGCGGTAAAACAGTATCAAATAAAGTTTAGTATTTTATTTTTTGTTGTATTATAGATAAAAAAGGTTTGCATGTTTGTTTAGAACGTTTGGAGAAAAATTCGAAAGATATTTTCGTAGAAATTGTCATTTTTTTTTACAAAAAGAAGATTGCGGCTAAATACATTGAATCACTCGCTATTTCTTAAATTTTTTATTCACATTCTAAGAAAAATATGCTATTTATAGAAATCTTTTGAGTATCTAACAGTTGCAGCAAAAAAAACTCAGACAACTGTCGCCATTACTTCCTGTTGAACACATTCTTTACAAAAACAATATAAATTCATGGTTGATTGTAAATAGGTTTTTATATTCAGTCTTCTTTGAAAAATAAGAATGCTTTCAAATATTTATGAGTGTTTACGGAAGTCCAGAATGTGATTTCGAAGAATTATCAAGAAAAAAACCAATTTTATGTTAAAACTTACATAAGCAAGCGAGATACTGATTTCACTAAGAAATCTGAACCGATCATTTTTTTTTGTATTATTTCAATTTTAAAAAGAAGAATCCAAACTTTACATGTTTCATAATACTAAATAAATTAATCTGGGGTGACAGGTAGCTGATAATGCAGAATAGAGAATCTATGCAGCTTCATAAATCGTTTAAAATTAACTACTAAATTCTTCCCGTGCAAGACCGGGTATATCAACTAGTATGCTTTAAACAGTGTGATTATAAATATTTTAAGTAAAACAACTTCGATGTAGTTCATTTCTGTAATTTAATTCTTGTTTGAAGGTCTAGATGTTATAAAAAAACGTGTATCAAAAGAAACCCAATTAAGCCGTAATAAGACGAAAAAAATGAGAAAAATACCAAAAAAATTGGATAAATTATTCTGAAGCATCTTTCTAGGAATAAAAAATGACAATTCTTCTCCATTTAAGGAATTTTTAACCTTTATTAGAGTCATAGGCATGTTTTACGCATGGGTTTTACGTGGGGTCCTCAGAGACCCCACGAGGGGAATATGTGACTATTTTTTCAAGAGGGTAGGAAGGTTAAAAATTAACGCTTCGATAATATACCGAAATCGTCAGCATTTTAAAGTTTTTCTGGGGTTATTGAATAGTAATTTGATTAGAATAATTTGAATTTGTTTACATTAACTTGGAAAATCTTACATAAGAATGGGTTTGACCCCCCCACCCCCCAAGTAAGGGTAGGTATGTAGGGATTTTTATAAACCCCTCCCCCTAGGTACCCTTAAGTAATTAATGAATGGCCCCTAAGAACATGACTCAAAATGCTTACTGTGAAAAATTAGCTGCTAAATTTCAAAAGAGGAGTTAATTGATTTTAAAATTTTTATTCTGAGTTGCCAAAACTCTCAGTGATAAAAGTCTAATGATAAAATGTCCAGTTGATAAAGTTACTAACTCAATTTTTCATCAACTTAAAATGGCGTTTTCACTGATTTAAACACTTTTCTTGGAGAAAATTTCAAAATTTTCAACGCCATAAGACATTTCAAGTAGCATGCATTTAAAAATATCTAAAATACCATCTCCTAATACTTTATTCAAACCAGTTCAAGTTTCTGTATAGCTTTATTTTTAGAAGAGAAATATGTGCAAGACGTACAATGCTTAATCTTTACTATTACAGATTACTAAGGGATGTGTTATCAATACATTGGAAATTCGAATAAGCTTCAAGAGAAAAAACACATTTCCTAAGAAAATCCAAAAATAAATATCTAATTTTCCATCTAAAAAGCAATTAAAGAAACAAGCTAAATTTCCCCTATTCGACCCTTTTAAAACTTCATTTCCCATTTAGGTACTGGAAATAACATCGCATTCGTGGATTTCAGCGAGTTAAATTGAAGCTTAATAGACCCAACACAGCAATCACCGTGAGTTAAAAATACCTTTCGACGCATCAAAGTTGATTAATTTATCATGAACAAATAGAATTGTGATAGAAAAATGATTTTAGAGAATGCAATACCCGAGAGGATTATTTTTAATGCCAGACTTGATTTATGTTGCTGAATGTAAACAAAAGAAATGAATTGGAATATTTCGGAAGGAAATTATTGGCATGGACATGATTATTCCAGTTTAATAGCAGGGTATTTAAATTTATATAATACTACAAAGGAGGGGGCTCGGCGTAGAGTTAAATTATTTTTTAATCGAAAAATTGATTAGAAAGGTAAGGAGGAATAAAATAAAAAATGATTGAAGAAATTCGCAAGATGAATAAGATCTTTTATCGAACCTTTAAAGGAAAATTTTAAATGCTAAAAAAATATTGCATGTAAGAATTATTAAGTTAACAAATAGTTAAGTTGGGATGACGTATCCCTCTTATACACTGGTAAAAATAGTTTTTTAAAGGCCATAATGCAAGGAAAGAAGGGATGGTTGCACTTTACAAAATAACAAATGATTAAAATACGAGTGTGGGAAACACTTTTGGAACTCTAAGTAAACAGAAAAACGAACAATTCTAATCAAAATCATTTGGATTGTATTGTATTTATTGTTACGATTGTATTGTACGTTGTACGATAGTGTGTTGTTAAAATTACGCAGACTGAAAACGTGTTCTTATAAAGTTTCTATCTATATTTAAGAATTTTTTTTTGTGATTGAACACTTGTCTAACACTCTTCAAACATTTAAGGTAAATTTGGGTATACGAGTGGACACTTAAAGGAAAATTTTTGCTTAAATTCTTAATAAATACCAATCTATTTGCTTCGAAACGGTTATCATCCTATTTTTAGGTTAATTGGATCTTCTTCTTTCGATTTTACCATTAAAAACTTTAATTAGATTGGGCAAAGTATTTTTAATTAATTTTTTAAAAGTACTCCAAATTGCATCTATAGTGGCCACATAGATGTAGGTTGCTTCTATGGTGGACACCTCTTGCATCAATAGTGGACACCTATCTTTTTCTGCCTATATGAGGGGTTTATGCATGAAAATGAGGGGTTTTTCTTGGTGCAGTCGTCTAGTTCTAATTAAATCTTCCTTCCAAACGAAATGTATGTTAGATTCAATCAAATTAGCTTTATTTAAAAAAAATTGATAGTTTTCGGACCTAAGTCTACGCTGTAGCTGATTTGAGAGGGATTTAGCATATAATTAAATGCTTTAGAAATATTGGTTCCCGGGGAAGCCAGAATGAAACCATATTTATTTAACACTCATTTTAAAGCACAGTCAACAGTTTATGAAGAAAAATTGATTCGAATTAAGTATTATTTATGCTTCTATTAGAAGCCATTGCGATGGCCACTATTGAAAAATCTAAGATTTTGTGTTGGTAAAGTGGACACCCCCATAAATCCTTGTAAAGTCAACATTTTCAAATAAATTTTATTCAGTATTATTTTATACACTCTTATTTATCTTGATATAAATTTAAAATTCAATCAAGCGGTAATAAATACGAAAAAATCAGTTCAGACTTACCCGTTTCCTTACGCGATTCAATAAGCAAAATCAAATTTCAGTCACTCGGCCGATGTTGTTATTTTCAAATATTTAAATATCCTTCCCATGCTGATCTGTGGTATCGGTGGTAATTTATCAGCTAACCTGATTGCACAATCTACTATGCCTATGAATTTTGACGCTGTTCGATGCCTCTAACTCGTTCTATTTAAAATTAATCAGCTATGTGGCCACTATTGGTACAGTGTCCACTATACCCACATTTACCTTAACACTTTCAAACTATCGCAACGCAATAAAGTGTTTAAATGTTATCTTACAACACATCTGGAAGAGTGTTGTTAATAGGGAATTCACCGATTTTTCAAATTTAATTTATTTAATCTGATCATTAGTTAATTTAAAAAAAATTAAAAACTACAATGCGCAGAAAGGTTCGTGAAAAAAGCGGGGTTTGGGGCAAGAAGTCACTTTGCTTTGATTGGTTGAAGATTCAGGAAAAAGCAAAAGTGACGCCACGTAAGCCACACCCCCAATTCTAGCGATCGTAATTTTTTAAAATTAATTGAAAAAAAAACCAAATGATAAAACAAATCTAAAAATTTGGTTTTATAACCTAGTCAATGAATTCCTATAATCGAAATTTTGAATTTCCACAAGTGTTGTATTCCCTATTTGAGTGGAAAAAAAAGTGTTCTTAAATGTGATTATATTGCATTTATTTTTGTGTTAAGGGTTTGCAGTGCACACTCATTTAAAGTTATTTACCGTAGTGATGAAACTAGGACAGTAAAGAGATACAAAATCCTGCATGTTTTCCTTTATCGAATCCGAACAAAAAACACTGTCAACAGTGACGTGCTTGACTAATTCAACTCCAGAGAAAACAAACTATTTATTCATTCAGATTTTCGTGTTAAATTCAAGTTTCAGCAAAGATTTTCGGTGTCGTTGACATTAGAATAAAGTTTTCAAGCGAAAGAAGCAACTTGTTTGCATAAAATCCACTAACCAATTGAATCAGTTAATTGCATTTTCCCTCAATTTTTAGAAAACTCGGTTTCGCACGATACTTTTTCGCTTTGAGAGACATAATTAGAAAACCAAATTAGCTTAAGCTAACATCTATCTTTGTTGGTCGGCTAAAACTGTGACAAGCAATCAAAATGATAATGTATATTGATTCTTCCGAAATATTTTTTGAACACCCGGTACGGTAGTCCCTTTTAACCCGAAAACAATAGCTTTAACGACATTTTCAGAGGTAAGATGCATTAAAGAGGCATTTCTCTATTTGAGTTACATTAAATGTGAAATTACTTATTTGTTTTTGGTTTCCCTTCATTTTCCTGGCTGCTAACATTGTTGGAAAATCAGGTAAATAACGATTCTTGAAAGAGCTTGAATCTACATGAAAATGTGATGAATAATGATATCCTCAACAAATATGTGAGATTCGTAATAGAAAAAAAAGAAAGTAAAATAGAAAGCTTGTGTTTGAATTTTAAGAAATTTTAACTAAAATGATAGTAAAAAGAAGATTGTAGAAAAAAAAGTTTTATATATATATAATTGGATTTTTTGAGTTAATCGTTTAATTACTTTCCACTATACATGTTTTATTTAAAAAAATAAAAACTTAACTACTTAGAATATTCCAATTACAATTTGAAATTTACTTTGAAAATTCAAATTTAAATTTTTTTTACTAAGTGATGGGACCTTTTGACGCCGGAGTATATATTTAGGAACATTTCAAATATGCACAGGCTTATTTGTATTAAAAAAACATAAATAACTGCTACTTTAATTGCATTTGGTAATGATTAAAAATCGCAATGCTTATATTATTTGAAACGCTTCGAAAGTTTGATTAGAATGAACTTTGATAAGTAAATTTAATTTATAGTGAGTTGAGTTACTGTAAATGAGCGGTGAAAAGGAATATAAGCTCTTCTATCACTCGTCACAATTTAGATCTTCTATCGGGCCTTATGAATCCACCTGGACATCTTTGAAAAAGACCAACATTAAATATTAAAAATTAGAATAATATTATTATTATTAAATATTAGAAATATTAAAGCATTCAATAAAAATTCAACTCATTGTACAAGCTGGTTGTAACGTAAATTACACACCATGTTTGCTCCACTTATTCACAAAGCCAGCAAGGTTTTTATACTTTGATATAATGCGCATGCGTCACAAAGAAATAACATCTAATAACTAATAAGTTTTAAAGTTATTGAATTCCCGCTGGAGCAGTGGTCGGATGCTTGCGTAGCATGCGGCAGTTCGTGGGTTCTATCCCCCAGATAATATTTTATTAAAGTTTCCAAAAAACAGCAAAAACAAAGTCCATACTAGTGATGGGCAAAATCGATGATTTTAGGTATCGAATACTTTGGTATCGAATACTTATAGGTATCGAATACTTTGGTATCGAATACTTATAGGTATCGAGTACTTTTAGGTATCGAGTACTTTTTTTCAATGTCGGGAAATGAACCTGAAGGGACAATTTTTTTAGGGCCTATCCATAATCAGACTAATATTCAAAAAACTGAAAGCGATGCATCAAAAAGCCCCGTAGCTACGGGCCTGGAGGTGGATAGAGGCGAAGGATTTGGCGGGGGAAAAACCTAGCCGCGTCAAATTTCTCTCGCGGATGATAACGACTTGGGTTTGAGCGTTGCAAAATGAAAACGGAAACAGGCTGCGTTTGATCTACAGTAGGTATTATGAAGATTACTTCATTGAAAAATTTAAAACGAAATATGTCAATGAAGTATCGATACTTTTGTGGGTATCGAATACACTCGATACCTATAGGTATCGAGTACTTAAGTATTTGGTATCGATACCTGCCCATCACTAGTCCATACGCGTGCGCATTGTTATCAAAGTATACAACGTTGCGGTCTCTGTGAATATGCGTTTGCTCCGATTCTGAAAAGAGCTACTATCTAAACAACATTTGTCAAATTAACTGAACTCGGACCTTCGTACACTCCCTTGCAATGTTCTAATCGCATTCAAACAGTTAAACATTCGCACGTCCCGGAGCGTCTCCCCTTCCTCGATTATCCGAAAGCAGGGGGGAGGGTTGTGTATATGCAAATGAAGATATTATTACACTCTATTGCGTACCTGTTGCTCAGGTATGCTTTAATTAAAGGCGATTATGCGATTACTGTAACGAATATGAGAGCTCGACCCGCAGGCATTGCTGCAACTCAACTCTTCTGTAGCGTGGCCGGGCGTTTATTGGGATATGAATTGATTTAATAAGCTGAAAATGGAACGTTTGGGTGGACACCGGGGCTCGAATAGAATCGCCCCGTTTATGAGCGTTTGGTTGAAGTACAAATTCGTCATGTTCTCTATACTAGACAGCAACTTAAATTGAACCTATACTACGTCACTAACAAAGTAGTTCCCGTCACGGTGAAACAAAGAACGTCAATTTTAAAATACGATTATTTCGTTAAACCCATGTATAAATAATGTCTTTTTATCACAATTCGAGTATCGAAATTCCTCCTAGCAACCCAACAGGCTTTGTGTTAACTGACTTTCTCCCTCCGCGTAGTGATGTACTGGATTCAGGAAACGTTGCTGTGAAGTATAGAACTAACGACTCGTTCAAATTTCATGTTGTTGCAGGCGGTTATATTTTAAAATCTACATTTTCACACCAAAACAAACGCATTTAAGAAAGCTTTCTTGTCCTCAAATTAACAACACTTAAGTGTTAGGTAGAACACTTTAACATTATACAGGGTGTCCCATAAATAATGGGTCACACTTCTAGGGTGGATAGTAGACACCTAGACGAGTCAGAATCACATAGGGTTTGGGGGTCCCAGACCAAATCCCAAGGAGTTAAAAATGGAGCGACACCCTAAAACAATTATTGAAAAATTCAATTTGTAGAAGAACTACTATTGGTAAAAATTTAATCATGGTCTCAAATTTTGTGGTTTAATATGATTTTTAAAATTATGCTGAAAGTTTTCACTTTAAAATTTTTTTCTACGAAAAAAAGTCAATAAACCACAAAAAAAATGTGAAAAATATGCCAAAACTTTATTTTGTATTTGGAAATCCTTTCTTTTGATTTGATAATCTGAAAGATCATATTTTAAAACCCTTAAGTCCAAAGTTTCACGTAATTACCATCAATATTAAACGCTTGAGATCCTGTTAAAGTTTGTTTTTTTGAGTGCGAAAACAGCTCCAGAAAACGAACGTTCAGGGAGAATCTACGAGTTACGGTTGGCGAAACATACCAAGCTCCTACAGATCGCCAAGACAACTTGGGCGATTTGTTGTTGGCGAAAGTTGGCGAGGAATCTCGTATCGCAAATAATGGCGAGAAATTTAGCGAGCATCAATCCGTAATTCGTAGATTTTCCCTCAACGTTTCTTTTCTGGATCTGTTTTCGCAAGCAAAAATCAAACTTTAATTAGATCTCAAGCGTTTAATATTGGTGGTATTTACGTGAAACTTTGGACTTAAGGGTTTTCAACTATGATCTTTCAGATTATCAAATCAAAAGAAAGGATTTCTAAATACAAAATAAAGTTTTGGCAGATTTTTCACATATTTTTGTGGTTTTTGACTTTATTTCGTAGTAAAAAAATTTTTAAAATGAAAACTTTTACAATGATTTTAAAGATCATGTTAAACCACAAAATTTGAGACCATGATTAAGTTTTTACCAATAGTAGTTCTTCTACAGATTGAATTTTTCAATAATTGTTTTGTGGTGTCGCTCCATTTTTAACTCCCTGGGATTTGGTCTGGGACCCCCGATTCCTATGTGATTCTGACTCGTCTAGGTGTCTACTATCCCCTCTAGAAGTGTGGCCCACTATTTATGGGACACCCTGTATAGTGATTGTTATCTGAATATGTGTAAGAAGTTTAAAGAGTGTTTTATCTACAGAAATGTGTTCTGAAAATTCTCAGAAGTGTAGTTTAGAATCTGAAAGTATTCTTAAATTTGGGATCGAAACACCATTAGAAGACATTTCCTGACTATTGGAACACACTTTCTTCAACACTATATTTTTCTCATACAACACATTCTCAACACAATTACTATAATAAAGTCACAAAAATATTAAAATTATTTTGATTTGAAGTGTTCATTATTGTGTTCACTTAGCACTATAAAAATGTTTCATGCATCTGCAGTGTTATTCTACTGGTCTTAAATGTTTCTTTACACAAAGCAGCTGTTGTATCATTCCTTTTGAAGCCACCTTATACATTACGTCGAAAAAGGGTAGGTATAGTGATTTAAAAAATCGTTCAATTCGATTCCGGAATCGATTCCAGAGGTTCGATTTTTCGATTCTTGTATTCGATTCTTGAGGTTCGATTCCAACCTGGAATCGATTCCTTAGGGCCAGTATCGAAAGAGTAGAATCGATCTTATCTATTTCAATCACAAATCAAGGATAATTAGTAATTATTATTAATTTAATTAATAACCAGCAAAATATTAATTCATAATAAAAATACTAATTAATTAGTGAACAAAGTCGTTAATAATTATCTGTATTAATCAGAAAACAAAGTACGATTCCTAAGATTCGATTCCTGCTGTATAATATTAATTAATTATCAAAATACTAATTACTAATTAGTGAACAAAATTGTTTAAAATTATACGTATTAATTGGAAAATTAATTACGATTCCTATGATTCGATTCGATTCCGGAATCGATTCCTTTAAGGGTTCGATTCCTTGGTATCGATTCCAAGGCATTCGATTCCGGAATCGATTCTTTCAGAGATATTTAAAACCTTAGGTAGGTAGCACAAAGAAAACGGTGGGTAATTCTTTGTATGGTATTGAGGTTTCCCCAACACTCCTGTGCGAGAAGGACCTTCCATGGTATTGGTTAATTGGTCGAGACATGCCTTAGGCATGTATTTTTTTGAGGATCAAAACCAAGTCTAAACCGACTTTATATGCATACGACATTCTTCGAATATCAAATGGGGCATCATCCAGAAGCTCGTCAGCGCCTGTCAGATACCAACACTCAACACAAAACGGCAAAGAATCGAGTGACAACAATGTATCAAAAGAACAACAACATCAAACGAAATGAGATAAAACCCTGCTCAGAGAGCTTTTCCGGAAGTGACGCGCCATCGGAAGTTAATGGGAATGCAATGAGTCTGGATTATCAGGTCCTCCAGCGGGAGATAAAATTGATTAATCGAAAATGGTAATGTGCGGGTTATGTTTGCCCCTCGTGCGCATCATTCGGACCGCCTTTTGATCGCCGAGAGAGATAGATAGGCCTTGATGAATACGCCTCGGATTCGGGTGACAGCCATCAGCGAGATGTCCCGTTAGGGGGTGATATCGCGAGGTAGAATGACAAATTAGGGTGTTGAAACTCGAGATGCGTCTTTGTTCGGAATGCTTTTTGATTAATTGGGCTTTTTCCCTGGCTGGAAAGGGGTGTTTCGGTGGCTTTTTTTTGTCGGAAGAGTTATGGATTGTCCTTTTTTTTGGGTTGAGAAATTAGGATTAATTTGATGAAAGGGTTGGAGATGTTTTTGAATTTAGTTATATGTATTGATAAAAAGAGTATCGAATTAAACACATAAAGTATATGTAAGTAGATTTATTGACCAGAATCTAGTTATTCTTCTTCTCAACTACAGCCGATCTCCGGTCAAGTCTGTCTTTAACCCTAAAATGCATGATTTTTAAATTAACTTGAAAATCATTTACTTGACTTCTATTATGGTGTAAATTAGTAAAAAAAAATACTAAAAAAAATTAATTTTTTTCTACTTTTAATTGACAAAAAACTTTGTCCTTGTGAAATTAATTTGTGTCCCTTGTGAAATTAATTGTGAAGTGAAATAAAATCAAATGATCTAAAAATATAAAAAAAAACTTATCTCTTCAAAAAAAAAATTTTTCAAGCTGAATTTTTTTTTTATTTTAATTTATATGGTCCTTTTATTTTGGTGTTTTCTGTGTCTTCGCTTTCGTCTCACTAGCTACTAACAAATGTCTCAAAATAGTACCCCTGCACCCACCTACTGGCAGTCTAAAGTGCTAATACAATGAAATGTTATATTTATTGTACTTATTGCATGCTGTTGCCGTTTGGAAATGGAAGTTCGAGTAGGAAGTGGGGGGAAATGTCGTGTAGCCAAATGGCTACAGTATGCACTGTAGGGTTAAAGGTCGTAATCACAGAGTACTAGAATCGAGGGTCCATGTCCATAAGCCATTATGGGAATATAATAAAAAGCATGGGATATATGCCTTGTGATAGGAGCCATGGTCACGCCTGGGAAACATTAACAACTCATACCCCTCACGCTTCCTTGTCATGTCACAAGAGGTAGAGAAAAGGAAAATTACGGACCTGATTTCAGATGTTGTTATTGTTTTCAAAATTGATGAGAATTAGATTGTAATTGTGTTTTTTTTGCTATTTAACTTCATACCAAAAATTCAAAGTACCTCATATATTTAGTTTAGCAATGCAAAATTGGAAATAAACCAGGGGTGGCCAACCCAAATGTTGTTGAGGGCCACTTTGGAAAACCACAATACTCTCGCGGCCGCATATAAAATTTTAGGATATTAGGTGCACAGAATGATAGTGAAGTAAATTGAATAAATTAGTTATATAAATTAGGGAGTTTCTTAGATCCTTTCCTTAGTTTGACATATTCCTAAATAAAATGTTCATTTAAATTTACCTTAAGGAGCAACCCCAAGAATACCTTCTGTAGTATAGCCATAGGAACTAAACAGTAGGATGGGCCGAAAATACACTTTATTTTTTATTTATGTTCTAATAGCGCGGAAAGGGTGCCACTTGGGTCCAATAAGAACGATGTAAAATATTGTTTCGATTGGATAATATCTTCAGCTCCCGCATCGCACTTAAAGTTTGAAAAAATAGATGACTTTTTTACAAAACAACTAAAAACCAAAGATTAAACTCTCAAATATTGTTCATGATTTTTTTATGAGGAACTAATATAGTTATAGACATAATGTCACAGGTTCCATTCTTCTATCTCCCTTCTTTCGTTAGATATAATTTTTTAATGTTCAAAGAAATTTGGTAAAGTTGTTTTTCCTGCATTTTTAAAACAGCTAATAACTCTAGAACTAAACAACTTAAAAACCTAAAATCAGTCCCATTTTGTTCGTAATTTTTTTCCCTTAATTTGATGTGCATCATGACCATCATTTTCAAAAAAAAATTTCAAAATTAAAAAAAATGACAAAAAAAATTTAATAAAAAATTTTTTTTTGAAATATTTTTTTAAAAAATATTAAAAGCCTTTTAACTCTTAAAATGAACATTACTACTAAATTTCAAGGAGAAAATTAAATTTAATCATGTTAAAAAAATTAAAATATTCGAAATTTAGGCAAATCCTCTAAACTATCCCTAAAATTATATAGTCACTCATGGAAAATTCATAAACTCGCTTGAGGGTGTTTATATGACTTAAGACATGCAAAAAATGTCAAATTAATTTCAGAAAATACGACAATTAATAGATTCCGTACAAAATCTTACAGTGCTAATTCCCAACTTTAAGTTAATTCAATTTGCATGACTTTTACCTGAATATTCCTTAGAAATGTGTTTATATCCAAATTTTTTATGTTCTAAAACTTTTATTTACTTTGGTTTGACTTGTTAAAAGTAAATAAAATTAGATATAAGCATAAATTTTAGGAATTTTTAGGAGAAATGCATGCAAATTGAATTAACTTAAAAGTTGGGAATTAGCACTGTAAGATTTTGTACGGAATCTATTAATTGTCGTATTTTCTGAAATTAATTTGACATTTTTTGCATATATTAAGTCATATGAACACCCTCAAGCGAGTTTAGGAATTTTCCATGAGTGACTGTATAAGTTTAGGGCTAGTTTAGGGGACTTGCCTAAATTTCGAATATTTTAATTTATTTTAAACATGATTAAATTTAATTTTCTCCTTGAAATTTAGTAGTAATGTTCATTTTAAGAGTTAAAAGGGTTTTAATATTTTTTCAAAAATTTTTTCAAAAAAATTTTTTTTATTAAATTTTTTTGTCAATTTTTTTTAATTTTGAAAATTTTTTTTGAAAATGATGGTCATGATGCACATCAAATTAAAGACAAAAAAATTACAAACCAAATGGGACTGATTTCAGGTTTTTAAGTTGTTTAGTTCTAGAGTTATTAGCTGTTTAAAAATGCAGAAAAAACAACTTTACCAAATTTCTTTGAACATTAAAAAATTATATCTAACGAAAGAAGGGTGATAGAATAATGGAACCTGTGACATTATGTCTATAACTATATTAGTTTCTCATAAAAAAATCATGAACAATATTTGAGAGTTTAATCTTTGGTTTTTTAGTTGTTTTGTAAAAAAGTCATCCATTTTTTCAAACTTTAAGTGCGATGCGGGAGCTGAAGATATTATCCAATCGAAACAATATTTTACATCGTTCTTATTGGACCCAAGTGGCACCCTTTCCGCGCTATTAGAACATAAATAAAAAATAAAGTGTATTTTCGGCCCACCCTACTAAACAGGTGCCGTTAAAAACACTTGGAATCACTCGAAACTATAAGGAGCCTGTGGCGCTTATAGAAATTTATTTCGGGAGGACCCAAATTTTCTCTAAAAAATGCAGCTAGATTTATGCATCGGGGAAAAGTACACCCAAATCTTCCTCTCATTCCCCCATGCATATTTAATTGGCTCAATGCATAAATTAAAATATATTTTTAGTTAGGATTTGCACCTGACTGAACTAATATCCTAAAAAAGTTGTGAACAATAGAGTTCCTAGTACTAAAGGGGGATCTGGGGGTCCTCCCCAAGAAAATTTTTTGGAAATACGACTCTAATTAACAGACTTTAACGTGTTTTGGTACACTTTGTCCGAATTTGGGGGCCTTAACTTACTCTAAAACTTTAATTTTTGACTAAAAAAATTCTTGCAGACCACAAAATTATTTCAAAACGGGCCGCATGCGGGCCGCGGGTTGTCAAAGGTTGATCTAAGAAGTATATGGGGGGTCGGGGGTTCTCCCCCCAAAAAAAATTTTGAATTTTAGTGTGCTAAAAAGTGTTTTGAAGCTGCTTTTAGGATAGTTTTCAGAGAGCTTCGCGGGCCGCACAAAATGACCCGGAGGGCCGCGGGTTGGCCATGCCTGAAATAAACTAATTTTTTTGTATGTACGTGAATTTTGGTTACAACCTGAATCCCCACTGCAAGGACCAAACATTTGTGTTAAATATTGTGTTTACTTAGTGTTGCGAATGTGTTTCACCCAAATTTCAGGGCGCTTATTAAAACCACATCAAACAAACCACCTAACAGTAGCTTAAAAAAACAACAACTCAAATAATCCTTTTCCCCAAGGCGCATTCCTCAACTTCTCGGGGGGAGCAAACATCAAAATTGAAAACTCAAATACACACTCGCTAATAGGGGGGTCTTCGATTTCCTTTTCATGCAGTCTTTCCCACTTTTCCGGAAAATTCCATCGAAATCGATCCAGGAGGGGGGGGAAGGAGACGACAGCTGCCAAGTTTCGAACTCGCGCGCTAAATTCCGAAGGTTTAGAGGTGGCGGGCTGATGTGTCGAGGAGATCGTTCGAGGGGTTCTATTTTTGAGTTTGAGAATTCTGATTTAAGCTAAGGAAGCTCTCCAGGAAATTGATTCAGGGAAGTGCTAAGCACTGCATAGAATAAACATAAGCTATGAGGAAACTATGGGGTTATTTTTTAAAAATTATTTTCAAATGTACACTGCAAATTCATGAAACGCATTTGCGATGCTAGGTAATCCCAATAAAGAACACTTCTAATCAAAAGCATTTTAACTGTATTGTGTCGGGAAAAATATACAGGGTGTTTCAAAATTGCGTTGCACGGGTTTTATTCGAAACATACGCCTCATAGGGTCATGGAAGTAAGGTCTACCCCTAGGTAAGTGACCCTGGAGAATCCATTGAGATGACTTACAGCGCCCCTAGCGGCTAAATTAAAAAGTTAAAAAAATTAATTTAAAAACTAAAGGAGATAGAGCAAAAACCTTAATGAGAGTGTTGTTGCCAACGTCATGAAGAACTCATTGAAAAAAATTTGATCAAAATATCTTGAATATTCGCGGAGATAATAGCATGTGAAAATAGCACTTTTTCGGGGGTCAAAAAGTTCGCATATTTGCAAATTCTTCAGTGTTATTGTGTAGTTTTGTGTTTTTTTAGTTGAAAGAACACAAAATTTAATCAAAAAATCAAAAAAAATTGCAATTGTTTACCCACTTTCTCCTTCCGCATAGTGATTTATTGGGTTCAAGAAACGTTGCCGTTGAGTACAACAAACACATTTTTTTTTGTAAAAATTGTAGTTCTAAGGTTTTCCTCTTATTTTAGAAGGATTACGAATGTTTTTAAGAACGTGTCTAGTGAAATTACTGCATCAGAATTATTTGTATTCAAATATTTCAATGACAGGTTATATCTACGTTACGTTCCGTAATTTATAAGGATATATTGTATTATTGGTCTGTATTCTAGCAATAAGCTTTCATAATAATGGAGAAAATATCAGCATCTCTTAAAGTTCTGAAAATTCAATTTTTAATTTTTTAAAATTATCTCCTGATTCCGAAAATATGCTTTTCTTTTCCCACAAGTTTTTTTAAGTTAATTATGAGATATTCTATTACAGGAAGCGCCTAACAGTGTGACTCCCCGTGCCTCTTGGAAATGTGGGAAACACCGTTTTCATCATAAAAAAAACTAGAGCTTAGTATTTCAAAGCGGAATGATAGTAAACAAGACACGTTTGACGTCACAAGCTGTTTCAGCTCAGACAGAAAATAAGCTATTTTTAATTGAAAATAACTTAAAATTTAGGGCTCTGAAAGGTAAATTAAAATGTTTTTTTTTCAGGTTTTAAGTCATTCTGAATACATTAAAATTTAAAAAAAAATTGTAACTGTAATTACCCATTTTTAAGTGAAGACTTGTGATATCACCCTAAATAAGGTATTACAGAAGGCGACATTGAGTAAACCCGTGGCCTAAAAATTCTATTCAGTAATAATAAACCAACTCTTTGAAATGACAAAGAGCTTTCACTTTTCCGTGATAACGTCCCATTTTTATGGAGCGCCACCTTAAAGTCATTATCCTTTTCAGGCCGCCTTACGTCCTTTTTCACAACAACAGATACTGCAGTTGGTAGAATGCCAAGCGGAACGAAAATTACTAAAATTTCAGGAAATCATCTATATTTTTGTCACTGGCTCTGAGACTGAAGCCAGCTGCAAGAAAATATTTTCATCCGGGAGAAATTTAATTAGCCCAATACATCATCTACACTGCTGCTTTTTTATAAACTGTTTCCAGATGGGTTAATTTAAAGACCGATTAATATCAATATGTAGAACCATCTTGTAAAAATGAATAGGATGCTTCAATGTTGTAAACCCTATTGTTGTTGTTGTCGTGTGCCACTTGGAATACCCAAGCTCCACAAGGATTCAAGGCAAAGGGGTGTAGTACAGTCAAATTAGGCGAAAAAAGGGTCGGAGGTAGACATTTAGAAATACAAGCAGAAACCCCCTGGGATGTGTTTAGGGGGGTCTGAGGATGCCTCACCTGAAAATCCCAAAAAATCCGGTGACGGGTTTTCCGCCATTTTGAAAAAGAAGTCGGCCATGTTGGATTTTTCCATAGTTCATAAAAACAGCTATAACAGGCGAACTAATTGGTTTAAAATGTTCGTTCTTGTTTTAAAATGCGTAATTCAGTGCGTTCTTTAAGTTTCATGCATGAATTGTTGGTTCTAAACCAAGCATTTTTTAAAAATTAAGCTAAAATAGCAATTTTTTCGTATTTTTTTGGGTTGTAGTTCTTTCGTTTAATACTGTGTCGTACCTATTATAAATATCAAGACCGAAACAACTGGAACTTGTTTAGGAGAGTCTTAGGCTATACCATACCAAAATTCTAAGAAATCCCGCCATTAGTTTTCCGCCATTTTGAAAAAAACGGTGGCAATACTGAATTTTCAATGTTTCTTAAAAACTGCTATAACAAGCGAACTTATTGGAATAAAATGCTCAATTTTTTTTAAAAATGCGTGTTTAAGTGTACGTTTTTGAAATATCATGCGGTAAGTTAATATTCTTAAAGATTTAATTTTAAAAACTCGGAAAAATAGTAATTTTTCAGTCTTTTTCTGTTGTAGTTTTTTTATAGTCCAGGCAAATAAGACATTCAATATAACGGGCTGAAAATTGGTGGAAATGTAGACAATAGTGTCATTCTTGATATCCTAAAATTCCCAAAAAATCCCTCCAAGGGAAAATCCGCCATTTTCGAAAAACCAACGCCATCTTGGATTGGGTTTTCAAGCACAGCGACTAAACCAAGGTGCCGATTGATTTCGTTTTTGTCACATATTGGTTAATATTGTGTATTTTAAGAGACAACGTAAAGAAATTCAAAATAAAAAAATTAATTTAATAATAATTAATTTTTATTTAATTACTGCTTTGCTGTGTTAAAATGTAGGTAAGCATTCGAGATAACAAGCTGAAAATTGGTGAAAATATAGAAGGCAGTGTCCTAATTAATATCCCGAAATTACCAAAAAATCCCTCCAAGAGAAACCGCCATTTTGAAACAACCGCCTCCATCTTGGATTGTATTTTTAAGCATAGCGACTGAACCAAGGGTCCGATTGAGTTCGTTTTTGTCTCAAATTTTTCAATAATACGCATTTTAAATATAAAACGTGATAAAGTTCGAAATAAAAAACTTAATTTAATTATAATTAAATTTACTTAGTTAATGGTTTGCCGGGTTAAAATGTAGGTAAGAATTCAAAATAACAAGCTGAAAATTGGTAGAAACGTAGAAGATAGTATCCTGACCGAAGTTCCGAAATTCCCGAAAAATCCCTCCAGATGAAAATCCTCCACTGAAAAAACTACCGTCATTTAGGACTCTCAATTTAAGCATTGTGATAGTGGAGTTTTCTCTTTCCACAACAATAAAATTTCCCTAAAAAGGCATTATTGAAGCTGAAAAAAGCTGCAATTTTAAAGTCGAATATTTAAAAAACTATTCTAGCGATTTAAGTAAATTTAAGCTTAAAATGTAGTTTATTTATTCAAGAACAACATGCAATTTACATGCATGGTCAAAAATTTTAAAGTTTGTTTGCTGTATCGTTTGAGCATAGTTTGTTTTCCTCAATTTGACCGATTTGTCCATACTTTTTTATTTAGTTGCAACCAAACAGTGATATTTTTAACCATGCACGTAATTGCATGAATTTATTGAATATATAAACTACATTTTAAGCTTAAATTTACTTAAATCGCTAGAATGGTTTTTTAAATATTCGACTTTAAAATCGCAGTTTTTTCAGCTTCAATAATGCCTTTTTAGGGAAATTTCATTGTTGTGGAAAGAGAAAACTCCACTATCACTATGCTTAAATTGAGAGTCCTAAATGACGGTAGTTTTTTCAGTGGAGGATTTTCATCTGGAGGGATTTTTTGGGAATTTCGGAACTTCGGTCAGGATACTATCTTCTACGTTTCTACCAATTTTCAGCTTGTTATTTTGAATTCTTACCTACATTTTAACCCGGCAAACCATTAACTAAGTAAATTTAATTATAATTAAATTAAGTTTTTTATTTCGAACTTTATCACGTTTTATATTTAAAATGCGTATTATTGAAAAATTTGAGACAAAAACGAACTCAATCGGACCCTTGGTTCAGTCGCTATGCTTAAAAATACAATCCAAGATGGAGGCGGTTGTTTCAAAATGGCGGTTTCTCTTGGAGGGATTTTTTGGTAATTTCGGAATATTAATTAGGACACTGCCTTCTATATTTTCACCAATTTTCAGCTTGTTATCTCGAATGCTTACCTACATTTTAACACAGCAAAGCAGTAATTAAATAAAAATTAATTATTATTAAATTAATTTTTTTATTTTGAATTTCTTTACGTTGTCTCTTAAAATACACAATATTAACCAATATGTGACAAAAACGAAATCAATCGGCACCTTGGTTTAGTCGCTGTGCTTGAAAACCCAATCCAAGATGGCGTTGGTTTTTCGAAAATGGCGGATTTTCCCTTGGAGGGATTTTTTGGGAATTTTAGGATATCAAGAATGACACTATTGTCTACATTTCCACCAATTTTCAGCCCGTTATATTGAATGTCTTATTTGCCTGGACTATAAAAAAACTACAACAGAAAAAGACTGAAAAATTACTATTTTTCCGAGTTTTTAAAATTAAATCTTTAAGAATATTAACTTACCGCATGATATTTCAAAAACGTACACTTAAACACGCATTTTTAAAAAAAATTGAGCATTTTATTCCAATAAGTTCGCTTGTTATAGCAGTTTTTAAGAAACATTGAAAATTCAGTATTGCCACCGTTTTTTTCAAAATGGCGGAAAACTAATGGCGGGATTTCTTAGAATTTTGGTATGGTATAGCCTAAGACTCTTCTAAACAAGTTCCAGTTGTTTCGGTCTTGATATTTATAATAGGTACGACACAGTATTAAACGAAAGAACTACAACCCAAAAAAATACGAAAAAATTGCTATTTTAGCTTAATTTTTAAAAAATGCTTGGTTTAGAACCAACAATTCATGCATGAAACTTAAAGAACGCACTGAATTACGCATTTTAAAACAAGAACGAACATTTTAAACCAATTAGTTCGCCTGTTATAGCTGTTTTTATGAACTATGGAAAAATCCAACATGGCCGACTGCTTTTTCAAAATGGCGAAAAACCCGTCACCGGATTTTTTGGGATTTTCAGGTGAGGCATCCTCAGACCCCCCTAAACACATCCCAGGGGGTTTCTGCTTGTATTTCTAAATGTCTACCTCAAACCCTAATTTGACTGTACTAGTGCGGCTCCTGAGAAATTGAGGCCCATAAATGGCAGGAGTCCGACTTCTGCCTCATGATATGATAGATGCTGCCACTATCTATCGCCACCTCCACAATTTTGCCATGTATCTGAAGGGGAGTGTAAACCCTATTTTAAAGCATATTTGTTTCGCTATTCTCGATTTTCTTATATTTAAATCAGACCCATTCATTAAACTCCTTTTGTATCGGGGATTATTTATAATTATTAATTATAATATTAATAATTATTAAATTAAATTAATAGCATACTTATTTCTAAGTCTTCCATCATGTACACTGTAAACATTTCACACAAAAATAAACACATTTAAGAACGATTATTTTATTTAATAATACAGTATTATTAAATTTGTATCAAAACACTATAAGAACACATTATTTACTATCCATGAAATATTTTAAGAACACTTTTATTTTGTGTTTTTAAATTTGTATCGAAACAATATAAGAACACATTATTTACTGTTCATGCAATATTTTAGGAACACTTTTATAATGTCGGCACAATGACAACCCAGGTAGCACACGGACATTGGACAACGATGTACCAATACTGGCCAATATCGGGAATATCGTAGAATATCGGACATCGGAATCACGATATCCGACAGCTTTGATCGATATTGTGTAATTTTTTATAAGAGAGAGAGATAAAAAATATATTGAAAAACATTTTTTTAACGTCATTTGGATGAAAAATTAGTGTAAATATTTAATTGGACCTTTTTACCCCTGTTTTGGTAAAATTGCTGAAGATGATATCTGTGAACTGATTTTGATTAACATTGGCCAATATCCGAGAAGTCAATGTCGCCATGACGATTTCGATCGACATTATATGGCGTTGCGTAACCGGTGTCAGAAAAACAAGATCACAAGTCAATTCAAAGTCGTAGAAAGGATATTGGCCGATGTTTGGCAGCATTCTAAAATTTCTATTGTAGGTGGGATATTGATTGATAATGAGTGACATTTTTATAGCGATGAAAAAAAAAGTTAGTTGTGTATTGCACAGTAATCTCGAATCCGATGTTTTCAGGGGGTCGCGAACACCGCATGACATCGATAGATCTCGTACAAGACGAACATCGAACATCCAGGGTTGATCATTAATGTCCAGGATTTATCAATACTGAACGAAATTGGCCAATGCTATTCGCGACATTGTCTGATATCGATAAAAACGAATATCGCAAATACGAGATTAATCAGTGTTGTTCGATATTATCTAAGGTCGAGCATCGCGATTGGCCGATATTCACGATAGGGTCATTTTGATGAAGGCCAATATCGTCCATACAATATCGATCGATTTTCGTGTGCTACATGGGAAAGACGCGAATCTGCCATGTTAATTAATAGAAGATTCGTGTTTTTGTCATCGTGCCGAAATTTAAGAATAATTCTTAAATTTGTATCAAAACATTATAAGAACACATTATTTACTATCCATGAAATATTTTAGGAACACTTTTATGATGTGTTTTTAAATTTGTATCGAAACACTATAAGAACACATTATTTACTATCCATGCAATATTTTAGGAACACTTTTATTATGTGTTTTTAAATTTGTATCGAAACAAATATAAGAACACATTATTTACTGTCCATGCAATATTTTGGGAAAAACTTTATATGCTTATCTTTTTCTCACACAAAATAATCTCAATGCAATTAAAACGCTTTTCATAAAGTATGCATTATTGGGTTTATACTAAGTGTTCCAAAAGTGTTACACGAGTTTGCAGTGTATGTTATTAGAGCATTTACAAGTAGGATTCAAATCTCAATGTTAAAACCTTGTGGATAACACTGTGTTTCATGTAAAGCTGTTAGGTCTGGGGTAATCTAATGAAATTTTTTTGAAAATTGATCCTGTAATGTAAAGTAATGCTTTAACTCACTTATGGGATAAAAATAGTCATAAAATGTCTGGTGATTTCTGGGATTATTACAAACTCCTCCACTCCTCACTCCTTCGATATCGCACTACTTTGAATCGAAGTATTACAAATTTAATGTTCATATTTCTCAACATATATCATCTCGTAACTCATACCTAAAGGTTTATTATTTAAACTACACAGTATCTCTCAGATGGGGGAAAACTTTAATTATGAAATTTTGTTCATATGTAGTTTACTGACAAGATTTATGTAGCGTTCAGATATAAACCGATGAGTACTATTTAGGAACTTCAGTTATGGAGTTTGAAATTACGCTTTATAATGGCATAACTGCCGAGTTCATTTAAGGCGGCGCCATTAATCCTGCGATATGTTAAAGAGTTTAATTAAATTTAACGATTAAGTATGCAAGCGAACTTACGTCGATATATTTATTTACGTCTTCGAATGCCCAATTTATTCAATTCCCAATAGCGTAATACACCTAGTATTGAATCATGTATATTCAAAGGAGCAAATTGCTTGTTCAGTTAAATAAATACGCACCAATGTATGTATTTCGAAGTCAATTGCTTTTTGGATTTGTATGTCAGCTGAAGAATAGCTATGTTTTCAAAAGTTTAACTACCGTATTCACCGGTAACTTGACCGGAGCTTAACCCGGGAGTTAAACCTCTGATTGGTGGAAAAATAGTTTTCCTTCTTTAACTTCCAATCAGAAGCTTGACTGGCGTTTAACCGCCGGTCAAGTTACCGGTGAATATACGGCCGTCCAATAAACTTAATAAAAACTTAAAATTTACTTTAAACTCAGAAGTTTTGCTTAGAAATTTACTATCCTTAATTCACGTTTTTTTTTAAAAGATAGGTTTGCAGAATAAAGAAGGAGGTGAAGTTAGGCATAAAGAAAATAGTTTAAAATGGGACTGAAATATAAAACAAAGTGAAACAATTACTTCCCCCTATTTCTATACAAAGATGATCAATACTGACTTTTTTCCTATTAACTTTCAGCTAATCCAAAAACTTTTAAGATCATTTAATACTTTCTTAGTTTTATATTTTGAAATTAATGCAAATAAATCCATTAAGTTCCCATGATTCAGCTTTTTGGAACATGTGGGCCAGTATGAAAACAATATTGACCAACTCTAAGATGACTATCCCTAACAGTAATATTACTGAACATAGCAAAATAACAATGACCAACATTGGTCCGTTAACATTGGCCAATTCCTTAACCTCAATATTAAGTAACCCCATGTAACGTCACTATGACATGGCAAGTTGTGATGTCTTGCTCTAACATACAATAATTTCTTAAATGTTGGTTAATAACAGTAGATTGTTGGCTACTTAGGGAGAGTCTTACTATGAAAATCCTCGCTTTATCTTATTAGATAATATTAATTTAAAATCATTAGCACATATATGGTAATTTACAATGTTTTTCAGTGTTGTATAGTCTGTAACAGGCAATACTTCTCCTAAGACTAAAACAAAATTCATTCCTTCTAATTTGATGTTAATCTAAATATTAACATGAAATTAAAAAATTTAATGTTGTACAGAAGTTATTTAACATTATGAGGAAAAGGTTTTGGGATAAAAGCGCCATAAAATGTTCGACGTACCGTGAAATATTCCCCGTATGAAGTTCAAAAACAGTTGCTTACACAACCTTGCAAAGAGCAAATAAAAAAACTCGACAAAAACCCGCAAACAAACTGAATTTTTAATTCACCCTCTCCTCCATCCCACAACAGCCTCTCTATCTCACTCCACTCCCCTCCCCCCCAAAAAAAGAACAACAACAAAAAAACCTTCCATTCCGTAATAATGAATCCCTCTTTCTTCCCGGGGCTCTAAAAGGAACAAAACAACGCAAAAGAAGAATTCGAAAGCATCCCCGAAAACGAACTCAATTGTGATTACCCTTGTTCAAATCAGAGAATTGTTCGAAGGAGAGCGTACGTGTCCTCCCCCCTTCCCCTCGTAAAGAAAAATCGAATTCTTAATCTAAGTTTAACGACACATTGAGAAGAGCGCCTCTTCTCCAAAGAATAATGACCCACCTTCTTAAGTGAAACTGGCCGCTTTATTGTCTTGGCTCGCCTTTCCAGCCTTAATTGCGTGCGTTTAGTTTATTTTGTGACGTACGCGAGTCGCTTATCAAGTACTGGAACTCGAGGGATTTTGGAGAGAAAGCTTAATAACTGCCGCAATGGATGTCCTAAGTCGAAAAATTCAATTCTCAATAACGGCATGGTGGCTATGATTTAGCTTCCACTGTGAGATTGCTATAAAATGAAAACTGTTGGTCCAAGTGCTCTATAAAACGTGGTCACAGGTCGGAAGATATTATGACATTTTATTTCCTATGAAAATAAGTTCATTGTTCATCAGTTTGGGATTGAAGTTTTAATTACAGCTCTACCTTCTATTTATTGCGGTGAATTTTTTGGAACTATTTTTACAAGATATACAATCTAATAACCTCTAAATAAATATTATAACAACAAAGGATTTCACGACCGGATGGGTTAGAGTCAGAATAAAAGTTTTCTTCCGGGCAGTTAGGCCGTGGTCGAAAAGTAGAAGGTAAAACTCCAGACATTTCGTCTAACGACTGGGGCAGACATTATCAATGGAAAGTTAAAAGGTACGAAAGTCAAAATTACTACTGCCTACGTGATCTAAGGTTTTAATTTTGAAAGAATTTCGACTTTCTTAACTTTTAACTTTCCATTGACAATGTGTGCCCCAGTCGTAGACGGAACGTCTGGAGTTTTACCATATACTTTTCGACTACGACTTAACAGCCCGGAAGAAAACGTCTATTCTGATTCTAAATAAATAATTTGATAATTGAAATCGAATTGAATAATTTGATAATTGAAAGAAGACGAAGTGGGTCATTTTTAGTATGCAAATGTCTTAAATTCCTTTAACAATTATGACTTTGAATCCGACCTGTCATGTTAGAAATTAAAAACCGTATTTAGTATGTATAAGGTAAATGTAAGATAACAATATTTTATTTGAAATCTTAATATCTTCAAGAAATGATGAATACGTTTTAAGAAACATGTGCTGCATATTTTTTTTAATTTAAAAGTTACAAGGAATTATATAATTTTAAACATAATTTTCCAAAATGAACAGCTTTGTAAAAGTTATAAATCATTCTTTCTTACACAACCATATTTCTAAAGACAGATAAATAATTCAGTTGATAATGTAAGTTTAAAAATGAAAAATATACCTTTATAATTTACAGAAAAAATTGTTTTTTGTATTCTGTAATGGCTATTAATATTTTTAAAAATGTCAAAAATCCTTAACATTGAAGATTTTATCTTAAATCATATTGTGTTAAATCACAAAAAAAATGTTTATTGAATTTATTAATGCATAAGAAATTATTTATTGGAATATTGAATAAAATCAATCAATATTGAGTAACTACATCAACGTGTCATCAATTGAATTCACTTTCCATATACCCATGTGTATATCTTACTTAATAATAAATAATGAGACAATATAATGGGAGCCTCTGATATTGTGGGATTAAAAAGGTTTAACCTTTTACAGGCCAATGTTCCCAATTGGGAACATCGTGTTTGAAAATTCATAAAAAAATAACTACTATCAGTATACTGTTGAAAATTTTACTATGTAAAGTTGAAAGATGACTTGATTTTTTAAAATTCAAACGAAGATGCTATCTTTATAGGAAAAATATACAAAAAATCTCAAAATAGGCCATTTTTACGCTTTTTTATAGAGGTACACAAAATAATTCATGAAAAATCAAAATATTGTCCTAAGCTTCCAAAATTTGGTAAGGATATTAGCAAAGACTTACCTTAAATAGATATCCTCAGTATTAATAACTATTAAAAACACACTTGTAGTAACTTGCGAATCATGCATGTTCCCAATTGGGAACATTGGCCTGTCGCCGCTATTCACGGGAAACCGAGTTTGTAGTATGGCATTGTATTATAGAACTCAGTAGAGCGGGAGTATTTCTTTTTCGTAAAGAATAAAAAGGTTATATAATTGCTTAAAGGGGAATCCCCTTTCAGAGAGGAAATATATCTAGTTTGTTTTTGGTTTTGATTGTATATTTTGTTTTCGTTTGAATCTACGATTTTGTTCAGAGAAATGATGAATGTGTATAAACATTGAATAAGTCAGCTTTCAAAGTTCATAACTTATCGTAGAGAGTTTATGCTAGTAAAAAAAAGGTTAGTAGATTCACACGTCTTGTATTGTGTTATTTATTATACATAAGAAATAAATTTTGAAACCATGGGATTTAAAATGCGTTTTGTATAAGAAAATAAGAATACAATGTTTTAGATTTTATTTTGTAATGACAGTGAAATTTTCTTATTTATGTATACATCCTACATTCAAGAACCAATTATTTCATTCATTACTTAAATTTTTAATCATTATTTTTGAACAAATTATCATAATCCATTTTAAATCCTATTTATAAATGTACAAAAATTTCAATATTTTTCTTGTGTGTAATAAAATATAACTTGGCTTTTGATGATAGGGAAATTAAAATTAGTTAATCCCTCCTATATATTTTAGTTGTTTTAGATATCTGACGTTTTACATTGTATTTTTAAGGCTAGTGTATAAAATTTACTTACATAATGATATGAAATTTTGGTATTTTGTATGAAATTGCCGTTAAATTGTTTTCAAATTTCTGAAATTTCTATAAAATTACAGCTTAAACACAAAGATAAACTATAATTAAGGTTGATTTTATTAGTTATTCCACTAAATTTGGATTTTATTTTATTTGTTTATTGTTTGAGTCTATGCGTGCTTCCCCGGTCGAAGTATAGTCGGAAGTGGCCAATGTTCCCAATTGGGAACATGGTGAAAATCACACTTAGAAATTTTTTACCGCGTTCATATTAATAATTTCTCTTAATGGAACCATTAGAAGGTATTTTATGTAAAAAAATAATTAAAATGTACCTGGATCTTAATTCGGCCTGTAAAAGGTTAATGAGGTATTTGCATGAGTGAGGGATTTGCTTGATTTTATACTCTTTCGATATACACTAGCGGAAATAAAAATCCCAACACCAAGAAGGAAAGGAGATAACAAAGTCAAATTTATTTCTATGATTGCACATAGTATCAATGTGAATTGCTTAAAAAATCAGCCTTCCTGGATATTAGGGGGTCGAGAAAATCGGTGAGGAGTGTTGTCTCCATAGGTGTCCATTACCGCCGTCACACGTCATGGTATTGAGTGACAGGGGCTCTAAATGACTTTTGAGGGATTAGAGGACCATGTTGCCTCCTCAGGTAGTCCAAATTCATATGGTGCACCAGCGGACGTTGCATACCGGGCTAGGGGATTTCTCCTCTTTCTCCGGACATGTTTTGTGGGTGTTGGTTCTTACGAACGGATAGGCCAGGGTAAAAATGCAACATAGGGGGTAAAGAAGAGAGCTTGGACATTGCACACAACATGTGGTTGTGCATGTTTCTCTTGAAATTTGTCCCCAGGACAGGTCTGAAGGTAAGGACGAACAACCGGCTAAAAAACCTCAATGAAGCAGCTTTGGTTGGCCAAAATACCGGTAGATCATACTGAGGACAAGCGGCAGTGGAATGGATGTCGTTTGCAGTACTGCGGATCGTCCGTTCGGTCCGCATAGCTTCTTACATCTTTGTCTATAAACAAGGGGCTGAAAATGGGCATTTCTGTTTCCAATAGTGCACGAAATAAGGAAATGAAGTTCCCAATTTCATGACATTGTGTTTATGAGAGAATCCTGATTCGGTTTGGAGTATCACGACGGTTGGGTATGAGTTTAAAGACACAATGGAGAGAGCGCACTCAGCGGATGATTTTCTAATCGTTCCTCTGAGTGGTGATGCAGGGTAACGGAGTGGGGATGCATTGGATTCCATTTCTGCAACTCCTGAGTATGATTCACCAGTACTTTTTCCAACTAGAGCTGCGTCATTGAGATTTTGCAGCCGGTAGACCGTCCTTACCTTCAGACCTGTCCTGGGGACAAATTTCAAGAGAAACATGCACAACCACATGTTGTGTGCAATGTCCAAGCTTTCTTCTTAACCCCCTAGTTTGCATTTTTACCCCGTCTTTCCCGTTCTCTAGAACCAACACCCACAAAACAAGTCCGGTCAATAAGGAGAAATCACTTAGCCCGGTATGCAACGTCCGCTGGTGCACCATATGAATTTGGACTACCTGAGGAGGCAACATGGTCCTCCAATCCCTCAAAAGTCATTTAGATCCCCTGTCACTCAATACCATGACGTGTGACGGCGGTAATGGACACCTATGGAGACAACACTCCTCACCGATTTTCTCGGCCCCCTAACATCCAGGAAGGCTGATTTTTTAATCAATTCACATTAATACTATGTGCAATCATAGAAATAAATTTTACTTTGATATCTCCTTTCCTTCTTGGTGTTGGGATTTTTATTTCCGCTAGTGTATTATGGTCTAAAACTCCCAAATTTCTGATTTTTAAGTTCAAAAATGTGTTTTGAATAATTTTAAATTAAATTTTATTTTTGCCAAAACGTCAGTAAAGTCACGTTATCAGAAAACGGACTTCTATTGGATGTGACGTCACAGCGCATGAAAACCATTGTGTTTTCTGTTTTCACGTGATCAGAAAACGGGCTTCTATTGGATGTGACCTCACAGCGCATGATTTGTGATTCGAGAGTGTTTTCGCGCCCAAACAAAAAACGAAATTTCAAAAATTTATATCTCAGAAACTAGGCTACGGAAATACTTGATGTAAACTTCATTCTTCGTGGTTTTTTATCTACTATTTTAATAAAATTTAATCTCAAAACGTGAGAATACCTCATTAACGAGTAAGATATACACATGGGAGGTAAATTCAATTGTTTAAAAACTTCAAACAGATCAGTATCAAATTAATTATAGTTTTCATTTAAAAATCAAAAATACACCTGTAAAAGCCAGTCCTCCCTCTGTTACTAAAACAATATTCTGAAATTGTATCTAAATTCCTTTTCTAAAACTATGTATTACTTTGAGTTTTATAGTTTTTCTTTAAAATTGAAATATAATATTTTTGTGTGAATATATCTTACTCGTAAACAAAAAATATTAAAGTACACTACAGGTTTTCACTTACGTCTAAATAGAAATCCACATCACTTTAAATAACAATACACGATATTACAAGAAGATGAACGATGATTTCCTTACCTAGAAAAAAAAAGAATAAATATTAATTAATGAAATTCAACTTTAAAAGACATTTGTTTTTATCAATCATTTTACTATTCAAAGTAGAAATAAAATGTAAGTGCAACTTCAAAAATTTTAATTACGAGCAAAGCACATTGAAATATTAAACCTTTATTATTTCCACTTAAAACATTAATAAAAACGAATTTCATTAATTCACATGAAGTTTTTATGTTTTGAAGTAATTAATTAATTCGTTAAATGAAAGGGCGTTGTTGTGTTCATACAAATAATATTATCCTTTTATCAAAAAAAGAAAAATTTTACATTTATAAATTAATTTCATTTAGGTTTGTTAAACTTTACCAAGGTTCTCAGAGGGAAGATTTTTTAAAAGTTTTTGTATACATTTAAAAAGGTTTAAATAAGTAAGCTCTATGAGTAAGGTATCATTTTTCCAATGGTAAAAAATCAGTTTAGAATTCTTAAAAATTAAAGAAAAAAGTAGATGATATTTAAAAGATGTGTATGAGATTTTTTACAATATCTTGACACGTAGAGAAAAGAAAATAATTATAGCATATTTTTTGTATACTTTTACAAACTTAGAAATTTTTTTTCTAAATTCTATGTCTAAAACTTAATGTAAAAAAGAACTCTCAAGGAGGTACCTCATAAGCAAATGTTGAGTAATAAAATAATGTAGAGTAAAACCATCCCCACCTTCGAGATCAATGTCTAGTTTCGTCCCTGAGATATGTATGGGCAAGGTTTATAAAAGATTGGATAATTGACTTATGTCGCTTACTTCTCTAAGGCGTTACATTTGAAAAATTCATCTGCCCATACACAATTTTAATTATAACAGAGTGTTAGTGGTGTTGATTACGGAATCGAGCGTCAGCTGGTCAGGTGGCGGTGGGTTGAGTGCAGTGGCAGATCCAGGGGTGGCACTCTGGAAAGTGCCCCCCCTTGGAGACCAAAAAGGTTCTCAAAAATGAGTAAAAACCCAACTTTTACAGGTCTAATTTCAAAGTTTTTTCTGGGGGAGGATCCCCATACCCCCATTAGTATCGAAATGGGGTATTCAGTGTTTATTTTTAGGAAATCCCAAAAATTTTGACATTTTGGGTCAAAAAGTAAAGGTAATAGTGTTGAAAAGTGCCCCCCTTAGACTCAAAACGTTTCTAAAAATGAGTTAAAACCCTACTTTTACACGTCAAATTTAAATTTTTTTCTGGGGGGACCCCCTTACTCCCAAAGGTACCACATGGTACCCTTGGAGCTGTACTGGATCCGCGCCTGGTTGAGTGTGGGGTCAAAAGTATAAAAAAAGTGAAAAATAAATTCATCAGCCCGTGGATGAAACTTGGTGGAGATGGTAGTTTAGACCTTCCTGATTCCAAAAATGACCGTCAGCTGGCTGGGTGAATGTGGAATAACTGTCAGCTTGTCACGTGAACTTGCAAACAAAATATTTATCTGACAATGCATGAAACTTTGTAGGGTTGTCAATTTCTGTCACGTGAAGTAATAACCAAGTTTCATGCATTGTCAGGTAAATATTTTGTTTGTAAGTTCATGTGACAGTCATTTTTGTAATCAGGAAGGTCTAAACTACCATCTCCACCAAATTTCATCCACGAGCAGATGAATTTATTTTTCACTTGTTTTGCAACTTGGACTCCCTCCCCACGCTCAACCCACCTGTACCTGACAAGCTGACACTCGATTCCTTGATCAGCACCACTAACACTCTGTTATATTAAAATTGCGTACGGGCAGATGAGTTTTTCATTTTAACGCATCTCCAGTACATAAATGAAACTAGCTTTTACCACCTAACTAAAACATGTAACAATCACTTGGCAGTTAGGCAGTGGTGGTAGTCCTGTGAACCAACAAACACGAATGGTAGTACTCTCCTCGTAGACTGAGCCTCGCAATCCATCTTGCTTGCTTCATCAGAGATCCTTTCAAACCGTAATTGGTCGCAAATAATTCCTCCAGCGGACACAAACTAATGACTCGGTCGGATAGGGGCGTAATTAGCAAGAATGATTTAGTCCCCTAATTACGGCAAACCAATCGGATCTCGAAATGCTAATCAGGATTGTCAACACGGATGCATTCTTTAGAGGCTAATCATCGGCCTTTCTGATTTATGCCCCCTCAGGTTATTTATGGTTATAGGCCGCGGTCCGCTTGTTTTTGAAATGAGCATGTTGGTATATAAAACTGCCCGAAAGTCCGTGATGGATAGGGGTGTTAAATCTTCACAGTAAGGCTGGATTTACATGCAGCGAATCCAACGACGCGACTGTGACGTCATGGTAAAAAATTTCCTATCGTTTTCGCATCGATTTAGATATGTGTGTAGAAATGACTTAGTGGTTACGTCATCGTTTGTAGGGAATTTATAGGGAAGTTTCGTCCAGTCACGTCGCTCGATTCGCTGCATGTAAACCCGGCCTAAAGGTGCAGTCGGGCATGCTGGTAGAAGCGGTTAATGCAAAATTAACAGATTTGGGGGGTTAATGATAAGGTTTCGGAGAAATGTTTCGAAAATGGTTCGTAATTACGGATCTGATATGAATTCTTGGTGATGTGGTTGGAAAGATTTATGCGGGTGGATTTATACTGTCTGCCTATTATCTTAAATTTGGAGTAAAGTACTGCCTGCCAACGTTAACCCAATAAAGGTTATAAATGAATATTTATCCTTGTGTTAGGAAAATTACAGTTGATAAAAATGACGTTACAATGTTACAGTACCCAAGGAAAGGTACGGTATCTTAACGAATAATTCTGGAATAAAAATCAATTAGTCAAGATAATCAGGAGAGTTAATATACATTATTTTCCTAAGTAATTAAAAGACGTTTTTATAAGATCATTCACCAGAATCTATATTTCAAAAATTGGAATCGAGGGGGTAAAATAATTTTAGCAGGCATGTAGAACTTTTTGGTAAGAGGATTTTTTTTGAGCCTCAATAAAAATAACCATACAAAAAACATTAAATTATATAACTATTTTATACCACCTGGCCCTATGAAAAGATCCCACCCCACCCCTTTAACCTACAAAGGTATTTTAAAACTAGTTTTGCTAAAACTTCTTATTCCAAGGCTGTCACATTCCATTATTTTCAGAATGTATATTTTACAATTTTACAAAAAGTATTCGAAATTCTAAAAAAAAATTGAAGGACACCAACATTGTTTTTTAATAACTTAAAAAAATTATGAAAAAAATTTTTTTGTGAAGATAGTCGATCTTTATAACAAATTAAACCTCGTCAAATTATCTTTAAAACAAGGGGGGATAGAATTCTCTCGGAGAAATAGAAATGGAGTTATTATGTTAGATTCAAGATACAAAAAAAAGGATTTTCTTCCTTTTTAAAAAAGTTTTATATAAAAAAATTCTCATTTATATATATTATCGGAGAGAACAATTTTTAAAAGTTTCATCGAAATTTGAGAGGGTCAGGTTGAGTGCCTTGTTGATTTGACATGGAATGACCCCAAAGTATTTTACCCAGGGTATGTTAACTGCTTAACATTCTGGGGGAAGACATGTCCCCTTTGAACAAGATATTGGTCATGACTGAAAAATACCATATAATAATACTCTTATAATAATATCAAGAGTAAAAGTTCATTTTGATGTCATTTTAGTCGTTAGATTCATATACTTAAATATTCATGAAACCATGCGCTGAAGATATCACATTGAAGCTTGTTTGATCAAATGAGATAAGGTTCGAGCACACTCAGAATAATTAAAGCAAGGGAGTGGCCTGAAGAATATTGAAACGAATTTTTTCGGAAGCCAGGAAAGAATTGGAAGGGAGCACGGAAGTCCCAGAAGTGTCATTTCGGAGCTCGTCATATCGAAGTGCTTTCGATCGCTGACGAGTTTTGACAAGGGAAGATAGCTCGTGGCCACGCCCTTGAACATTGATCCGCCTATTTAAGAGGTTTTTGTAAAAGTTAGCTACCGCAACTGCTACTGCGCGGTGTTTTTTACTGCATGGATAATTCAATAGTCGAGTTGTTTGGCGTGAGGGAGTTCTGTAACAAGATTATTTAAGGCATTAAATTTGAGAAATATTACTAGGAAACAAAGATATTTTCAAAGATCATAGAACAGGGGCACTACTGAGAGGCTTCCGTAATTTTTCCGGTTGGGGAATTATTTTCACAGCATCTAAGTAGGGCCCCAGATCCGAATTTTATTTCGGTGGAGGGTGACTCAAAATTACTATTCCTCAAGCAAGCCCCTGACTCAGAAAGTTAGATATAGTTTTAAACACTTAGAGATATTATTTGAAACTTGGTGTACCAATACAAGGTGTTTCAAAAGTCCCTTCCACGGTTTTTATTTGGAAACGTCTCCTTCCTACGATCATGGAAGTAAGGGGTACTAAATCCCCGAAGACCTAATGCTGTATATACTGTATCTAAACCTGAAAAAACTATATTTTGTAAAAATTTCTTTTATCTAGTCCCTAAGTTCTTTAACGTACTACCTTTGGAAATTCAAAATAGTCTAACCAAACATGCATTTAAAAAGAAATTAAAATACTTTTTGTTTTCTATCGGGGACATTGAAAACTTTTTTGTTTGATCTTAAATTATTAATGTAATTATAATCCATTCTTATTTTTTTTTGCTCTACTATACTTACCTTACGACAGATAGTAAACCCATAATTTACTACACCCTGTTTTCCGCTACTAATTTCCTGGGTGATATTGTATTGTATTTATACTTTTTTCGTTTTGTTTTCATGTAATGTTCACTTTTACTTATAATATTCATGTTTATATTTTTTTGTAATTCCTTGTGTAACAATTGTAGTTCCGGCACAACAGCCCAAAATACTCATATTTTATCACTGCAATAAGTTCATAAAAATATCAAGAAAATTATTGGAGATTACACTATGTGAAAATAGCACTTTTTAAGGCCTCAAAAAAGGTAGAGTTTGCTAATTTTCAAGGTTTTATTATTTTTTGATTAAATTTTTTCAAAAACTAAAACAACATAACTACATAATAATATTGAAAAACAATACGAAAGAAAATAAGAAAATTAATTCCAATAAGACATTTTAGGAACATTGGATTTTGGTGCACTAACTTTATTAAGTCTCATTGTAAATCTGGGCATGCCACTGACTAAGTATCGGGACATATAAAATTGGGGTGATGCTTCTGAGAAACCCTACATTAAATAGTCATGAAAATGACACTGAACCCCTTAAACTGTCCTTGTTCATGGTCTAATCACAGCATGCTCAAATCCCTCAATCGACCGAAAAAAAACCCTCTTCTTTCCCCTGAAAAAAATCCTCACCCATTCATATATGTGCGATGCGCAAGTGTGCTTAATCGAAGAACAAGTGCCGTCGCTCCTGGCTCGGTGACAGCGGAACGCTCATTAGAACAACGGGCTCTCATTAGGACCACCCCGCGAAAAAGACAGAGGAGGAATCCGGGCGCGATGAGTAAGGACGACAGGTGGCGAGATCTAATTGCGAACTCTGGAGAGGGATGAATAGTTAGGGTGCCCTTGGGGAATTCGTCCTGGGGAAATGTGATGAAGGGAAACCTATATGGAAGAATACTGCATATGAGGAGCAAACAATCAAACCATGCTTTCTCCTTCAAATACAGATTTTCAGGAAACACAAAAAACTAATAACTTAAAAAATAACTAATTTAAAAACCTATTTATCGTTTGTTTGGTTCTATAACGAGTAACTGAGAAGATTTGTAGTCATAATTTACCTAAAAACTTAAAATTAATTATTAAAAAATGCATTTGAAATTTGGAGAAATCACGTTTTGATCGAACACATAGGAGGAAACATGGTTCGGATGTTTCCAACATGGACAAAACACTTTTTGAATGAAAATAAGGTAATGCACATTTTACTAAAATGTTATTTCATATCATTTTGTAATTGGATAAGAGAAATATTATTATTAGAAATTATATTCGTATCAAAAAGTCCCCACCAATATTTTTACATCACCAACTTTACGCTGACCAATGAGTGGGCCAGGTGACGAGTAAGAACAGCTATGATTGGCTGTGACTGGAGGAATCACTGTTTGACTGAAAACAGACTCTAGAGGAAACACTTTTTGATTGAAACATCAATTTTCTAAGTAGTTTTAGAATAGGTTAAAACTTGTTTTAGTTGAAGATAATAGCACTATTTTGTGCAGTTTAATGTGGAGATCATGGAAATAGCAGTAACTCAATTTTTATTTTTTTTGGAGAAAACACGGTTTGAATGTTTGCTCCTCATATGTGCTTACCATGAATAGTGTATAATCTGACCACCATGATGAGAAAAAAACTTCGTAATCCGAGTCTAGCATCGAAAAAAGTATAAAGATAATGATAGAGTCAAATGAATGACTATCACCCCCGAATTTTAGTGCAATAATCCGTTTCCATAACAAACGCTCCAACATTGCATGACATCGAAAGTTTTACTCGTGGCGGTCAGACAATATTCCATCATTAAATTTGCCATAACGCATAAAGCCGTATACCTCTGCATGGCTAATACAAATACAAATTAAGTCGAACAACTACAAGCGTAAGCCCAGCAAGGTTGGTCCAGTCTTTTTAACCCAAACTACCGGAATCCTTCCTATAACTTTCCTATTGAAATTTCTGGTAGTTAAATACCAGGATAAGTGAATTATATGAAATATTAATTAATTATAACTTAGTTATAGTTCTTAATTGACATTATGGTGTAAGATTTTTATATTAAAATATTCTTCGAGACATCTTTGGTTCACAGAAGAAATGCACTAAGTCACTTCGGGATCAACAACTCTGTACTGCTGAACCAACGATAGTAA
This sequence comes from Tetragnatha versicolor, assembly GCA_024610705.1. Taxonomy (NCBI): domain Eukaryota; kingdom Metazoa; phylum Arthropoda; class Arachnida; order Araneae; family Tetragnathidae; genus Tetragnatha; species Tetragnatha versicolor. The sequence goes on from JANDEH010000007.1 coordinate 11,505,402, forward strand.
AAGGGTCACGTGATTTTTACAGACTTTGCAAGGCCAATTGTTGGGTAACCGGTGATAGTTGGGGTCTGGCTTTTATATACAAGCAAATGGCCCTTCCTCTTTCGATCAACTGCCCCTCAACTTCCACCTGTTTCCCCCATAGACTATGGTCTCCCCTCCGAAATACGAGGGTTGTTTTTTAATTAACTTCCGTTTTGCTCCTGAAAAAAAAGTAGCAAGAATTTCGAAATAATTTTGCTACGGATAAATAGATACATCCTTGAGGATCAATTTACCTCTTTACTGAAAAAAATCGGACATTTTTTCTATTATTTATCGAATTTACAAGCGCGCTCCTCGAACTTATTTCCCGCCAACCCATAGAGAAATCCTCTTTTTCGAAATTTTCCCCTTTTGATTTTTTAAAAATAATTAAATAAATGAATATTTAAAAATAAGGTTATTGCGGAAGGTTACAAACATCTTTAATTGCTTTTAAACGTAATCACCTTTAAATAGACCTTTTACCGTACTTTTTCACAAGTTTTTCGATCCCGCTTCATGAAAAGTTTGATTTTCGTTGAGCATCGCATAGGTTCAGACAGCTGTTTTCCCCCTCAGCGCACACTTTGCCTGAGAATCCATTGATATTGCCTTGTTTATTTTGGCTGTAACTCCAGAATCCCCAATGCCTGGAACTTGACAGATGCAAAAAATATGGTTTTAAACATGCACAGTAGCATGCTGCAAAAATCACCTGCCTGCCGATTGTCTATTGTTAATGCGAACGGAGTTTAAAGGAATAGAAATTCTCTATGGGCCGGCGGGAAATGAGTTCGAGGAGCGCGCTTGTAAATTCGATAAATAATAAAAAAAATGTCAGATTTTTTTCAGTAAAGAGGTAAATTGATCCTTAAGAATGTACCTATCTACCAGTAGCAAAATTATCTCGAAATTCCTACTACTTTTTCTTCAGGAGCAAAACGGAAGTTAATTAAAAAACAACCCTCGTACTAGTTCCAGCGTTGTCAAAATCACGTGACCCTTTTACTATCGTTGGTTCATCAGTACATAGTCACGTAAAATATATCATTATACAACATCTTTGTTTTGTGCCGCCTTAAAATTTCACCAATACACTGATCGCTTTTCAACTAGGTGAGATTTAGGGAACTATTTTGTTTGTTTGGTGTCGTTCTACCGTTTTCAAAAGATTCTCTAAAAGGGACTAAGTACATTTCTCTTATAAGCTGACGATGTATTTTCAATGGACACTTAAGATATTTCCATGTTTGCGTTATAATAAAATAAGCTAGGGAAGTATCTCTATTCTAAAAAAAGTTTTTGGTGAACGGTTTCCAGAGAAAGGCTTTTTAATTACTGATCCGTTTAACACATTTCTGGTATCAAACTGTTCGGATTCTTTTGAGGATATGCAATAAGCCCTTAGAATTTCTAAAAAAATTCTGAATTTTAAAATATTTCCATTATTTTTAGATTAAGGATAAGGTCGCAGTTACAAAGCAAGTACTATCAAACAACTTATGCATCCAATCACAACGAACAATGGACGCCATATTTTATAATGAAACCTGAAACAAGTTTTTACCTTTTTAAAAATTTACTTTAGAGTAATTTCCAAATTAAATAGCATTAAATTACTGATAAAAGTATTCTGAAAACTTACAGTTACGATATTTCAACCTAAAATTACACACATTTTCTCTGAAATTTATAATTTTTTTAGTCTAATAATCCAAATTAATTGTAAACATTGAGTCTCTTATTATTTTCAATGGATTAAAAAGTATTGTTTAACAAGTCTACAAGGTCTGGGTTGAAAAACTGAGCTATAAAACAAACTCAGTGAGTTGAAACATTATACTAGGTACAATAAAATATTCATTGGAGTTCTGTTTTTTTTTTCAGAATGTTGATTAACAATTTTTATTATTAGTAATAGTTAATTAATATAATAACAGATAAAATTAATTATGCTGGATATTTAAAAAACATTTTGATTAAATTATTAATTATAAGGAGATAATAAATATTCAAACTTTTTAGGGAGATTTATTCATGGAGATGGTCTTTTGATGTATGTTTGGAAAGTTGGTTGTTTTTATTCTACAAATTGTTTTTACGAATGTTTTATAAAGTGAGTGAAGTTCGGTTAACAAGGGTTGGTGAGCGATAGCGAGCAGGGGGCGGTACCTCCCTAGTATACAAAATGTTTTGTTTTTGAGTTTTAAAGAAACATTGAACTATGCTACAAAGTTGAAAATAAAGACTATTCTTACTTTTCTTTCTATCCCTCAAGTAAAGATAATTGCCTAATTTTCAAAAGGTGAAGGTTTCCTAGCTCTACTATCCACATCAGTCGATCATCCATCCAAGTAAAAATGTAGGTAGATGGCAATAAATCGCTTGCCTACACTGAACTAGAAAACACACCACGGAGCAGAAAAAAAACAACCAAAGCAGTCAACCAACTAAATATCCGACAAAGGATTCCAAACAAACCAGAAAAATCCCACATTCCCATCCCCAAACAAGTTCTGCAAGATAGGCCTAAAAAACCAGTAATTCAAACTAAGACCACTTTTTAACATCTTATCATCCTCTTCATACCCCAGAAGACCTCAAACATCTCTAGGTGGTGGCTTCTGGTGGCATTTTTTTCTCCCAACCACCCGAGCGTGGCAACAAAAACATTCTCTCTTCCACCCACCCCCCTCCACCAAATATTTGGCACGCTCCGGAGGTTCCTTTTATGTAAATTAACACTTCTGTTTCATTGGCTTCGTATGTGATGAGGAGCCCGCATGGGTGAGAGGTTTTTGCCTTCAGATCCAGTAATTGGGTTTCGCTAATTTTTTTCTTTAGGGTTGACCAGGTGTAAGGTACTTTGTTTAATGTTGGTGGGATGATGTTTACACGGCCAGGTAATTCAGTAATTGAGTCTAAAGGAATTAATCGGGGAAAACCTAAGTTTCTTGACTCTAGTGCTGTAGTTAAAGCAAAATATTTCGAGGGGCACACATTTTTCAAAATTTTTTAAATTACTCGAACAAAAAACACCATATGTTTCGGGGGGACAGATCAAGTATATATGTACAAGTATTTGTATGTATGTATGTTCTTTATAGTTTTAAGGTTTTCCCACCTACATTTACTAATGAACTTTACCACGTTGCTCTACTCACTCCTGGGAAGGTTTCTGAATAAAAATAATTTAAAATCGAAGCATCCTAATAACTTTTTTCGTCCCTCTTACCTCTTATGCTTGAAAATCAACATTTCATGTCTAACATCATGGAAAAACCATCAATTGGTTAAATATAACTAAAGAAGATGTAAAATTAATTATTGTAGGCATATTATCGATTGTTGTAGATATAACATCGATTGTTGTAGTTTAAAATCAATTGTTGTAGTAGCATAAACCTAAAAATCTATCCATTATTTAATTATTTTTCACTTTGCCAAGCATATTGTCTGGGTAACGCCTGGCCTCGCACAGGCGTATTTTTACTCTTTGAAGTTTTTTAACAAAGGTTTAGCTTAAAATGCATGGCACCCCAAATCAACAAATATTTTTTCTACTCAAAACACAAACTGATCTCTATATAGTATATTAGAATTGTAATGTAACAAAGGAACAATGTTTTTGTGGCTAATTTTGAAACAGCTGTAACCTTGAGGAAAATGATATGCCATTTTTAATATTTAATAAATATATCATTTAGAAGGTTTAATGTAAAATATATTATTTATAATGTTTAATATTTTCTGGAAATACTTAACACATGCTATAATTGTTGAGAACCAAAAATAGCATCCTGCATCCTCATTTTTTTCTATTTCATTTTGTACATTAAAAAAGTGAGCATTTGTCATGGAAAATTTGTCTCTGTATTATGCTGCTATGTATGATGATGCTATTTCCGTTTTTAAGTCAAGGAGTATTTTTAATTCCCTAAAAAAAATCCTAGGAATAACACTGCGCAAAATACATTTTTGTTATTTTAAAGGGGTATAGATAATAGAATTGCACCAAACAAGACTCTTGTTAAGATGGAACTCTGTGTATTAAAAAAGTAGAAATATTTGTAGTAGTAATCTTAAATAATGGGTACATATATGATGTCTGGTTAAGTGTTACTATAGTGAATTCATTCAAAAAAATAGGAAAATAACAGCTGTTAATTGAATTTACAATTTCAAGAAAAGATAAATATTTTCTGTACCTACCAAGTAAAATGTGTCTATTGGAATTAGTATCAAAGTAATTCAATATGGAAACTAGTGAATTTTTTTAGGATCTGAATTTAGTAAAAATTTTCTCTATCTGATGCCCACAAGGGATATTTTTTCAAGTTAATAAATTTTGACGATGTCTCCCATGACAAACAATTATTTCTACCATGCTTTCTAAAAAACAGAAACAATTTGAAGAAAATACGAACATACCAGACATTTTAACACTATATGACAATATCATTTAACTTTGAAAATAAACTTCCCTCGGCGGTCTGACTTTCCTACACCCACTTTCAAAGGTATTCTCATTCAGTAAGATAATAATACTAGCAGAAGCCTCCTATGAGGCGAAGTCATCCCATTGGCTGATGTACTCACCAAATAAGCTTGTCAGGACTTTTGTGTTCGCGTCCGACTAATTTAATCAGCTCTCCTATAAAGCTCTATAACAAATCACATTAGCTCAACGCTAGACTAATGTGATTCAGGCCGGTTTTAAGGACAGAGTTTGGACAAGAGTCTAAAATCTACTTTGTTTTAAAACCTCCTCACTTTGGAATTAGTGTCTTCGATAGAAATGGTCATACCTATCTAAGCTCTTCAAGGCAAACTTCTTTATTCTTGATGCCATAGCACGGACATATCATTGAAAGGACACATTTTATAGAATTATAAACTTAGAAATGCATGGGAATGACACACAGTAGGTTCCATTAATTTAGTGCTCAAATTCCGTTTGATATCACTCAGTTTAAGATGCTGAACTTTTGAGGTGATCGTCAAAATTCAAACTGTTTGCTAAAAGAAAAAACTGATGGCTAAAAAATTAAAGAAAAAAAGTAGATTGTGATGTGCAGGATTCAATGTCTCAAAAATGCTTGAGATTATTTTTAAAGGTATAAGGATGGCTTCTAAAAGAAAATTATCTTTATTATGTTTAAAAAGGAATCAGAATTGAAACATTAACTCAAGAGTTAATGAGGTCTTTTAGACCCTCGGCGCACTTTTAAATTTGATATTTCCAGTGGATTTTTGGTTTAATTAATTCCATTGCTGTACTCCTTCAATATGTGAAGTTTTACAACGGTTAAAAATTTCGAGGCTATTCAATTTGTAAGTCACCTAGGAGAAAATTTTACTTTTCCCCCTCTGGGATCTTTTAGACCCCAGCACGGATACTGTAAAGGGATTTTTCGAATTTATTTCTTTCTTGCCCAATGCCTATTTGTGTACTTGGAGTGTTTTCTACGTTTTTGTGCCTAGCACCTACCCAAATGCTCCCAAATCTTCTTAATTTTGAAGGAAGATACCTAGACCCAATGTCTAGAAAAGAATTTTCAAATTTTCGATTTTCGAATTTTTAAGGGGTCTAAAAATTTGAAAAAACTGTTTTCGCTGAGCATAAACCAAGTTTTACATTTTCGAAGAAAAACATACTAATAATTTGATATTAAGAAGCGATCTTTTGGTAATATCTTCGTATAAGAATATTTCAAAGGAAATAATTTCTGGATTTTCGATAGGAATTCTGGAAGGGTTGTAAAGGGGTTTGTATTTTTACTCCCGTTTTTCGTTTTAGCATTTTAGCACCCACATTATTAATGCGATTGGTATGAAATTTTAGCATGGTGTTCCTCACACAATCAGAAAGGTTTGCAAAATTTTTTGAAATATGAGCATTCTAAGCAGTCTTATTGGCCATTTTCTAAATTCCTATGCGTAGCTCCAATTTTAAATTGATAGCAGTTATTGCTCCTTCCAGGAGACGCAAAACCTCTATAGCAAAACCTCTATTTAAAAATATTTATAGCAAGTGGATTTTTTTAAAAATCTGATAAAAATTATTTGTGATGATAAAATGTTCTTTTTACGATAGCCAAAAACTATTTAACCAAAAAAAGTATTAATTGTTTTTCAATTCAATAAAAATTTACATAAACATATTTAATCAGAAGCATTTTAGATAGTCGGTGTCAATTCAAATGCTGTTTACTTTTATTTCATGTTTGAAGGCGATTTCTTTTAGTGAATGAGTTGCTAATACATCAACGAATGCTTTTAAATTTTAATTTTAAAAACCGGATAATAACAATTTATTTCCAAAAGGTTTTTTGAGGTTTAAACAAGGTATTGCGAAGAAAATAGTTATTTATTTTAGCACTCAGTTAGAAAAGCCTTATTCCCCAACCAAAGGCGGGTATATCAGCTAGTTCTTGATAAATCAAGGTTTTCGCTTTCTTTAAAAGGTTAATGGATATCTCAGAATGGTACAATGCGTTGGTATTCTCATTTTTTCCCAATGTAAAATATTTGAAATCGGTGCATTGAATTGCTCCTTATATCGTAAAATTTTCTTTCATATTATGAGGAAATGTGAAATTTTTATGAAATTCTTTCCAGGAAATGATAGTAAAAGCAAAACAAAAGGATTTGTCTGCAAGGAATAAAGAAAAATGCTTATAACGGATCGATTTGATTTACTTCTTATTTTATTTATTACTATATTTTCTTTATTAGGTCATGATTCTGGTTTTAACTGGTACTCTTTTACATCGAGAGGGTGTAATTTCTTTATATGAACGAAATTAACAGTCTTTTGAGTTGTTAACGAGTTGAAAAAGAAAAACGCGCTCTGCTAAAGTGCAAGTACGTGCGGGCGGAAGAAAAACGCTGGCATTGGGGAGCCACTTGCTGCTGATTTCCATGGCAGTTAAGGGGTTAAAATACATATATTGTTGTTGTCTTGTGCCACTTGGAATTACCAAGCTCCACAAGGATTCAAGGCAAAGGGGGGTGCGGCTCCTGAGAAAGTGAGGCCCATAAAATGGCAGGAGTCCGACTTCTGCCTCATGAGATGATAGATTCTGACACTATCTATCGCCACCTCCACAATTTTGCCATGCATCTGAAGGGGAGGGAAATAGCTCCAGACACCTGGACCCGTGGTAAACTGCGCCATGACGGACCACAGGACTTTCGGACCCACAGATTTAACGAGCACGTACTCCGCATATACTCGATGGGTCTTTAGTGGTGTCGGGAATCGAACCCGGGACCCTCCGATCCCGAAGCCGAAGCCATGTATAACTTCCAATTATAAAGATAAAAAAACTTAAATATGGTCTATTCATTACAGCTAAATATATTTACCCCTTCCCTTACTCAAATTCTACACCTTAAACTCCATTCTCGGTCCACCCAGCTTCCTCCATTATAATTATTTTCCCTGTTCTGGATACTCCGTGCAACAATCTCCCCTACTCAAATAAAATCGTTCCCACTATAATCACAGTAACTTTCATAACTCCCAGAATCGTTTGCAGCGTACACAGAGCCCCATTTTCGATCACAACTATCAAGCTCTTTCCTATAGAGGGAGGAGGGGCTAATTTTAGGAAGCCATTAGAAGTCCTCTCTGCGAACAACAAGCCACTGCGACGGCAAACACCGCCGTCAGAGAATTCTTGAAACTCATAAGTCGGAATCATTACCGTCAACTGCCGGACAATGTGGGGTGATTTGGTCACAAAGCCTGGATGGTCCGAAACTCCAGGGGCCGTATATCGGAAATGAATAATTGGAATGGTGTTGTTGCCACGCGGTGGAGGTGAATGTTGAAATTAATTAGATGTTGGCCGGCCCCGCTGCGGTGTATTGATTCGCCCCCTCTCGGCGGGAGAAGTAATAACTTAAAACTCGGATCGATTGGGTACGTATGTCGGATGCGAAATAAAGTTTTCCTCAAGTAAAAACAACACTTTAAATGAATGTTTTAGCTAATGAGGTTTCGAGAAAAGTTATATTAACTTGGGAACGACAATACTGCGAACACTCCATATACAAAAACAGACTTAACGTGTTTGTTGTCGTTGTTACTAATCCCAGATGCCAGTTAGCTTCGCTAAACCTCCTCCATAAAGCCAAATATCTCCAAAAATATCACCAAACAGTATAGCCCAGTAATTTTAGGCGAAAAAAGGGGTCGATAGCGGAATAATTTATAATTAGCTGAAAATTTCAGGATAAGCTCTCTATGATGTGTACAACCCACCATGAAAAGTCTCTAAAGATCTTCCGTCGGCGTCATTCCAAAATGGCGGATCAAAGATGGCCGCCTACCATTTTTGCCTTTTCCCATATTTTTGCTCATATCTAAGTCAAAAATTAATATTTTTTAGTTCTGTAAAAGGATTTGTACTCAGGATAGATGCCGTTTTCAAATAAAATTTATAGTTTTGCGATAAAAATAAAATAAATGGCGTGAAAAGGGATTTTATTCATGCCAAACTGCAAAATTTTCATTGTTGTTTGCATACTTTGCCATATAACTTTACTAATAGAAAAATCGATCGAAAAAATATGATTGTTTTTAGTAGTACCATTATTCAGGATTATTTTGGAAAAAAAATTTTGAAATCCGCTGAAAATTAACCGAGATATTTAATTTTTAGTAAAGTCTGTCATGGTGCGAATGGTATTGGGTAGTTAATACGTTAGGAGTGGGTTTCGCACTTGATTAATAATTGTTTTTTGGCCATTATCTATAACAGATTAGTTAATACCGTAGTAACGTAAAGAAATCAATGTGGTGCATTAAAATTTTATGATACAAACATTAAATTATCAAAAAGTTCATTAAATTTATTTAGTCTTTTGGACCGATTCTATATTTCGGCCCCTTTAGCTTCCTTTTAAAATGAGTGGGATATTCTAGTTTTATGTACAGAGATATTTCAAAGGATTTCGAAGTGGTATAAAGTAACTTAACCTTCCAGCAGGCGCGCTTTTTATACAGAAATAAAAGGACGCTTGTATCTCCTATATAAACAATCAGAAATGTATATTTTTAACTATAACACGTTTTAAAACAGCTGTGATCCGTTTATGGTTAAAATGAGTACGTTTCATTGAAATACATTTGAAGTATTTGATGATCAAATCCAACCTAAGTATTTCTCACACACGCGCGCCCACTGGAAGGTTAAATAAACGTTTTAGCTTACACAGTGGAACTCCGTTATTGTAAACCATCACATACAAATTTCAATATCACAAGAGGTTTACTATTGTTGATTTATTATTTTTTTTACACTTAGCGGAGCTCGACTGTATCTTCATGGCAGTAAATATGTATAATTTTTAATAAATTTTATCAAATGCTATAGATATTTTTAATCGTAAAGGTATCGTAAAATAAATTATATCAAATAAGCCACTTACTCAAAATTTTATTCATTGTCATCGTCATTGTTTTCAAATTCAGTAGTAATAGAAGCTATATTTTTACATGACTCGCCAAATCAAGATGTGCAAAATCTGGAACATTTGGAGTCCTGCTTTTCTGCACTGGCATCTAGTGTCAAAATCCCTTAAAGAATTTATTTTGCAGTTGCAAGAGATGAGCTGCAGGGGTTCTTCAGAAGCTGCTGGAAGTGTTGAAGTAACTGGATTCAATTTTCCATCCCCAATCCGTTGGATTCAGGTTGTTTCCCAGATATTGTTGGACTTGCAGGTACATCTGTTCTTCTGCAATTGACGCTAGTCAAAGTTTCAACAAACAAGTCACAGTTGTAGGGACAGATACAGATCTATTAATTATTCTAACTGCGCGTAGTACACCTGGAGAGTCACTGTTTTTTTTGCGTCCTGATACAACTATTGGCGAACCCAAGTGCTACGACATCTCTAAAATTCAAAACACTCTTAGCCCTCAACACTCTTAGCTCTTCAAAACACTCAATAAGAGATTCAATTCTCTTCCTACATGCAGCTTCTGGATGCGTTTCCATCTCAGCAATTTTTAGAAAAGGAAAATCTTCAGCTTTCAAATTGATAAAGAAAAATCCAAATTTGCACTCCATGGTTTCACAATTTAATAGTCCTTCACTTGACTCCTCAAAAGTTAGTGAAATCGGTGAGGTATTTTATGTTGATTCTGTCGATGAATTACGTTACATTCACTACAATAGGGATTTGTCGAAAACTCTGTCTTCAAATTTTAATCTAGCAGTTCCTCCAACAAGCGCAGCAGCTTCTCAGCATTCATATCGGGTTTACCTGCAAGTCCAACAATGGCTGGTTCAAAAAGGATGGGAAATTGAATCCAGTTACTTCAACACTTCAAGCAGCTTCTGAAGAACTCCTGCAGCTCATCTCTTGCAACTGCAAAATAAATTTTTCAAGGAATTTTGACACTAGATGCCAGTGCAGAAAGCATGGACTCAAATGTTCCAGATTTTGCACACCATGCTTTGGCGAGTCATGTAAAAATTCAGCTTCTATTACAACTGAATTCGAAAACAATGACGATGACAATGAATAAAATTTTGAGTAAGTGGCTTATTTGATATAATTAATTTACGATACCTTTACGATTAAAAATATCTATAGTATTTGATAACATTTATTTAAAATTATACTTATTTACTGCCATGAAGATACAATCGAGCTCCGCTAAGTGTAAAAAAAAATAACGAATCAACAATAGTAAACCTCTTGTGATTTTGAAATTTGTATCTGATGGTTTACAATACCGGAGTTCCACCTGTATAAGCTAAAACGTTTATTTAAGTTACTTTATATCACTTCGAAATCCTTTGAAATATCTTTGTACATAAAATTTAGAATATCCCAGTCATTTTAAAAGGAAGCTAAAGGGGCCGAAATATAGAATCGGTCCAAAAGACTAAATAAATTTAAAGAACTTTTTGATAATTTAATGTTTGTATTAGAAAATTTTAATGCACCATATTGATTTCTTTACGTTACTACGGTATTAACTAAGCTGTTATAGATAATGGCCAAAAAACAATTATTAATCAAGTGCGAAACCCACTCCTAACGTATACTACCCAATACCATTCGCACCATGACAGACTTTACTAAAAATTAAATATCTCGGTTAATTTTCAGCGGATTTCAAAAATTTTTTTTCCAAAATAATCCTGAATAATGGTACTACTAAAAACAATCATATTTTTTCGATCGATTTTTCTATTAGTAAAGTTATATGGCAAAGTATGCAAACAACAATGAAAATTTTGCAGTTTGGCATGAATAAAATCCCTTTTCACGCCATTTATTATATTTTTATCGCAAAACTATAAACTTTATTTGAAAACGGCATCTATCCTGAGTACAAATCCTTTTACAGAACTAAAAAATATTAATTTTTGACTTAAATATGAGCGAAAATATGGGAAAAGGCAAAAATGGTAGGCGGCCATCTTTGATCCGCCATTTTGGAATGACGCCGACGGAAGATCTTTAGAGACTTTTCAGGGTGGGTTGTACACGTCATAGAGAGCTTATCCTGAAATTTTCAGCTAATTATAAATTATTCCGCTACCAAACCCTAAAATTACTGGACTAGTAATGGACTGTCCAAAACGTCACACTGATGAGTAAAATCTAAGCATTTTAAAATGTGTGCAGGAGAAGCCTGATCTCCCCTAAACTAGAGATCCTAGATGCCTAGGTAGAGAGATGTAGGCTCTCTACCCTACACCAATGCACTCGACAAACTCGACGACTCGGTCTCATCAGTAGGACGCATATTGGGGACACAGAGTGAAAACAAGCTTTAACTAATCGCATTGAAGAACACTTTTGTCATGGTATTCTGAGTATGTTTGAAAAGTGTTAGAAATATCATCTATCTAGAAATGTGCTCTAAAAGTAGACTTTCCAAAATATGTTAAGAATCTGAGAGTGTTCTTAGATTTGGTTTGTAATTGTTTAGTAACACTTTTTCAACTCTATATTTTTCTCAAAAAACGCAATAGCAATTCAGTAAATGTTATTTTGGCGTTCACGCATTTGCAGTAAGACTATATTTTGAATAAGAAGGCATTATTTATAAACATCCAAAATGTTCTCAATTTCGGTATAAAAGCATCTCAACAATGTGCAAATTTTAGACTGGTGAAGTATGATACCCTTTTCAACTTCAAACTTAGTTTTATTTTGTAAGGGTTTTTGTTAATATAAAGCCATAAACGAAAAATGTGGTGACATTTTCCAGTTGACCAGGACTAAACTATAACCTTATTAGTGCATCAAATTACATTTTAACTACTAAGGCTTAAGTTTGTTGGGAAAAATATTACCCAATATTTTATTGCTTATACTAATTTTATATCACTGAATACACCCAGTATACAGGATGTCCCATAAATGTTGGGTCACACTTCTAGGGGGATAGTAGACACCTAGAAGAGTCAGAATCACATAGGATTTGGGGGTCCCAGACCAAATCCCAGGGAGTTAAAAATGGAGCGAAAACCCCAAAAAATTACTGGAAAATTCCATTTGTAGAAGAGCTACTATTGGTAAAAATTTAATTATGGTCTCAAAAATTGTGGTTTAATATGATCTTTAAAATTATCTCAAAAGTCTTCACTTTAAAATTTGTTTTATTATGAAAAAAGTTTAAAAACCACAAAAAATTTGATAATTCTGCCAAAACTTTATTTTCTATTTCGAAATCCTTTCTTTTGGTATTATAATCTGAAAGATCATAGTCGAAAACCCTTAAGTCCAAAGTGTCACGTAAAATCCATCAATATTAAATGCTTGAGATCCTGTTAAATCATGGTTTAAGTCCGTTTTTTGAGTCCGCAAACTGCCGTTTTGGAAACGGCTATAGGAAACTAGTTTGCGCACGCAAAAAACGAACTTTAACAGGATCTCAAGCGTTTAATATTGCTAGTTTTTGCGTAAAACTTTGGACTTAAGGATTTACAACTATGATCTTTCAGATTATAAAATCAAAAGAAAGGATTTCGAAATACAAATTGAGGTTTTGGAAGAATTTTCACAATTTTAAGAATTTGTTTGTTTTTTTTTAACATTTTCATAATAAAAATTTTTTAAAGTGAAGACTTTTGAGATAATTTTAAAGATCACATTAAACCACAATTTTTGAGACCATAATTAAATTTTTACCAATATTTAGTTCTTCTACAAATTGAATTTTTCAATAATTTTTTGGGTGTGTCGCTCCATTTTTAACTCCCTGGGATTTGGTCTGGGACCCCAAATCCTATGCGATTCTGACTCGTCTAGGTGCCTAACTATCCCCCCTAGAAGTGTGACCCATTATTTATGGGACACCCTGTATGTAATGATAAGAATTTGGTAGGGGGATCTAAAAGTTTGTATCTCCATGGAATTATTCAAAATTTGTTGACAAATCTGTTTCTTCATATAGCATCATGAATTTTTAAACCTTTTTACATAAAAATAGTCTTTTTAAGTTTAAATTTGTGAAGTTATTTTTATTTTAATTGGAGACACATAGCCCACTTGTTTCACTTGTAACCTGACATTCAGTTAAAACTAAAAATTTAACTTAAAATTTTTATTATGTGACATTCTAACCATAATTAATGTCTTGCTCTGAGCGGACGTGTTGAGAGCGGACATCGAGAAAAAATCGATATCGAATCGGTTCAATATTGTTATTTTAATGATCTTTTTGTGTAATTTGTGCGTGTTTTGTGTAACATTAAAGAGTACCGAGCCCCTTTTTTCTGTATCGCCACTGATACTGATTACACCCAAAACGAGTTTGGTTATAGTTAGGGCAGGGGCCTTTTAACAGTTCTTCCAATTTTGAAATTCAAAATTTTATTTTCTGTTTGAGTGCTTATTTTATTGAGTTTTCCTGCTAAAGAGCATTGAAATAGCTAATATTAATACAAATAGCATACAAAATCACTAACTTACCGATTTGATCTCGATTTTTATCAATGTCCGGGTCCACTCAGAGCACGATATTTAGATGCCCGCTCACAACAAGCAACCCCATATTTTTATAAGCTATTTCATAAAATTAAAAACTTCAGGCCATAATGTGTTAATGGTTTACGGAAGGAAGGGTGAAAAGAAGACATTTCTATTCACATCCCTCTATAAAGTTACTCGGGTCAAAATAACTCGTCTGTCGACTTTACGTGGACCGATTTGAAATTTCTGGCACGCTCAGACATAAAAAGATTTCCCGGGACTCGTTCAGTGGCTTTTCCCGAGAAACTCGTAGTAAGCTATATGCATCGCAAAATAATAAAAAAAAAGCGAATTTTTTGCTGAACAATCCTTTCTGGCAAGCGACATGATCCCAGCCAACACAAAAAGACCAACAAACAAACAAACAGAAAAACACGAGAATGCACAAATTTAAATAATCTTTTACACTCCGGAGCACACTCTGGTTGGAAACGCAAAAGAAAAGAGTTATAAAGTAGTATGTGGGGCAACAACAGTGAAACAAAAACGCGCGTGTGTATATATCTAAAACACCCCAAGAAGAGAAAGAAGAAGAAATCTCTCGCACTTGGGTGATCTTTTTGAAAGGCGCCATTTCTCATTGTTTGCTGGTAGCACCCGGAGTTCGTCGAAAACGCGGGATCGAAGACGTCAAAAAATATCTCTGACAAGATATTACGCCGGGGCGGAAAGAAAAAAAACTTTCCGTTCTCTGGAATAAAATCTCTGGAGTATAAGAAAAAAAAAATGCGGAGAATCGGGAGAAAAAAATTGTTCCGAGAACTCTGGTCTTTAACCGCGTCGTCGCGGGATCGGATTTTGCATTTCTTTCCCGGTAATTTTCTGGAAAGTTCGTGTCACTCGGAGATTAAATATTTGTGACTCCCGTTCTTCACCGGATCGGTATAAGGAGATTGATACCGTCTCCCCCTTTTTGTCTCCTGAAACACTCGTTGCTGCTTTATGGGACTGAAACCTAAAGTGGTGAACCTCCCCTCCTCTTTTCTTGGCGAATGGGGAGTTACAGGGAGATGTATCATTTATAAGAAAAGCAGGCACCGTGCTCCGAAATAATGCAAACGTTTTGTGAGTTTTGAGTGCGTTCCAGGTTCCAGGGAATTCGCTAGGGTCTCTTTTTTTGTCAAAATGGGATAGAAAACCTCAAAATGACAAATTATTTTAGACTATGGCTAATTTATTGCTGGTCCGAGGCCACTGCAAAACGGCTCGGACAACTAATGTCAGAAAATCACTGGTCCGCCGATCCGGTGGAGAAAAAATCTCCCGCTCTCAAGTTTTAGCCCCCTTTTTTCCTGCTGCACACCTGATTAAATATCAGCAACAAAACATCGCCATTGTTACTTAAACATTCAATGTTGAGGTAACAATTTGTGCACATAAGTCATGTCCTAATATCAGTGAGCAAAAAAATAGTAATGCATTCTACTCTCTTTTAGTTGGTACTGTTTCATGAAGCCGAAGAAAAAAAATTTCATAAGAAAAATGAAGTGTTAAAAAAAAAAAAACCCTTTCAATTTAAAAACATAGTTACATTAAAATACAAGTTTACATTTGAATTGTCAGTTTGAAGAAGGGAATGAGTCCAAAAAATTACAGACTTTTTGTGCTCAAACAATCTCCAAGCTTTGCTCTACACATGATTGGAAATAGGGGGAAATAACTACCCCCTACAGGGAGATGTAAGCCTTAGAAGTTGCGAAATCGATGTTCATTCATTGTATTTTTTCAGTTAATTTTGAATTAAAGTCAATTTGTCTTTTTGTTCTTATTCTTTGTGCTGAAAACTAATGCAAAATAAAATGTAAAAGTGCTTTTAACTATTTTTTATCAATTGAAAGTTTGATTCCATTCATATTCACTTACTCCATTGATACTGCTTTAATGACTCGGTTTCACATTAATATTTTTAATTTTATATGTCTTAGTGTTACTATTTCTCACTTTTGTGTCTTGAACTAAGCATAAATGTAATTTAAACGATGTATTTAAGAGGTTCTTAAGATTTTCCTTTACAAAGTTGAAATTTCCATCAACTTTTTTCAACTGTAAAATACTTTTGAATGCACTTATATTTTTTCCGAAGACTGCCTAAATGAATTTTTTTCTAAATAAGTTCCTGAATTTACAGTAAAAATTTGGTGAATACAAAAATTCTATTATTCTTACAAAATTCTAATTACTCTAGAACAAAAATTCTATAATTTATACAGTTTTTTTTTCGATTTTCCCAAAACTTGGTTTTTGGACTTATTTCCTTCTTCTAACTGACTATTCATTTAAACACCTCCCCAATTTTATCTAACATCATTGAAATTTAAAACTGCATAAATTTATAAACGTTAAAAAATAACAAATACCTAAATTATACTCCTACACAGTAAATTATTAGGACACTTCGCCCCTCAATTCCTTAACTCTTACAACAAAATCTTGGCCACCATTTATACAGGTGAAGAATAAAGACGCCAAGCAGGGATTACCCACCCTTCGCATCCGAACACTTTTGATAAACTAAGTATATAGACATCTCTCAATCCGTCTTCCATAGGTTGCGGCTTTCCCCCGTATTGCACGTGTAAGCTGCTTTTGTTTCCCATAAACCGATGTGGAGGAGAGTTGCTGTGATCCTCACAAACCCCCTTACCTTAAGACCTTCTTGACTTTTGGATTTCGTCGGTGGTTACTTCTGGAAGAGTGAAGCGGATGCGTTCGCTTTATTTTCGTTCGGTTTTCGGCGTGTATTCAAGTATTTTGCATCATGGAGTTTAAATGTTGAAATGCAGTTGAGTTTTTACCAATGCTTCACAGGTATATATAAGTTGTTTAGAAAGTGAATAGTTGGGAATAAAATATCACGGTTCTGAGAAAGGTATTTTTTGGTAGTTGTTTTAAGGTCTTTAGATCTTTTGAAACTATTTATTAAGTTTTGCCAATTTAAGAACCGTTAAAACAAATTTTAGAGGTGAAGTGGCATTATTAATGTTTACAAGTTTTTTGCCAATATTCTAAAAAACATTCATAGTAGGTTTTCTCGCATATATGTCGAAAACACATAATTTATTTTCGAATATCTTCGAATTGTAGGAATCATCACAAAGTATGACTGCGTAGTCCATAGGTAGTCATTTTTAATATTGAATCAGTTCGTTCTGAAGAGTCATTCTTCAAAGCCAGTCCATATATCCGTGTAGTTTTGTTCCGAAATAAGTTGTAGACGCAAAAAATAAGCTTTCTTATTTAACTTTAAGTGCTAAAAGTTCATGGTGTACTTACGGCAAACCCTAATACCGTACCTAAGGAACATTTGCATGACTAAGCTATGCCAACATTCAAGGTATCACCAAATATCGACTGAAGTAAAACTGCATTAAATGGAGATAACTGGTTAAGTAGTATCAACTAAGTAGTAGTTAACTGGTAGTAAAGCTCTCTACTTTACTTTAAAAAGTTCGTCCCAAAGCAGCACAAACGTTCACGATTCGTCCAATTTTCGTCATGTAGGGCCAAATTTCGTTTACTTCTAGTTGCAGTTACATAAACTTTACATATTTGGTATGAGCTGAGCTATTTTACCAGGGGCACATGATAATGCTTCGAAAGAACGAAATCTTTCCCTTAGGTGCTGGAGACCTCCCGCTGCCACTGGAGGCACTGTGTTATACTCTGTTCATTTAGAATAGGCGCCTGAACGCCTGAAACAGGATCAAAAACGCCTGATAACGCTCATCACCCAACCTCAGTGACCGATTCTCTTTTACAGTATTTTAACTACCTCTATTTAGGCTGCCTTGTTATTGCACAATACCATTTTTGCGATGATAATTACAATAGAAACTGCTTCTAATACATAACGCCCCAGGCGCCTATTCTAAATGAAAATAGTATAGCAATGGTAACATGTTTCCCAGTCACTAATCATTTTCAGAAAAACTCTGACAAACACGCTTCTTCACCCCAAAAACTACTTAAGAAGAGCAAAACACATTCCCCCAAAATCTGATCCCCTCACTTAAACAAAAACCTCTTTAAATACATTCCATTAGAACGACCTCCTACTGGCTCACACCATTAGCAAAGTTATAAGTCCGCTCGGAGAAACAGATCTTAAGAACAACTACAACGAAAACCAATTTATTATTAAACACACTCATAAAGCTTTCGAACCTAAATCACCCCCTACGTGTGACCCCAATCTACCCCCTTTTCCTCCATAGTAATAAAGAACGGCATTACTTTCTAAAATAATAATAATAAAAAAAAGACCATATTAATACTCTGCAATGTAATAACATATTCGACCCCATCTTTCATGGCGTCGGAAAGATAGGTGCTTTAGAAAGAAATTAACCAATCCTTCTCTCTCTCCCTTTTCTAATCTTTCTGGGGATTACCTGGCGAGGAGGAGAGGAGCAGGATTATGACGTCATGAAATTTTGATCAGGTGATTTGGTAGGCCCTAATAGCGATCGTCTATCAATGGGAGGTTCGTGATTGAATGGCCTATCACGCGAAGTCTTACAGCTGAGATTCGTTGGAAGGAATAGCAGGGTATATACTTATTTAAGAGATAAGTACCGGTAGTTCAAAGTACCATACACTTATTTGAACATTATATGAAATATTTTTGACCTATTGCTCAAGGTATGTCTCCTTTTGATTGAGGCTGTTCATCGTTTTCTTTTTATATTACAGAGTTTAAGTTTGTTTTACTTAAATACAGAGTCCTTTAAAAATTGTTAATTATTTTATCGCTGGTTCAGGTAGGTATCTAAACAAGAAAAAATAAAGCGTTGAAAGGTCGCCATTACTAAGAACATTTGTGGAGTTATGACCAATAAAACGTTTTTCGAGTGTTTTTTACCCTTACCGATCTCTCTATGTATCTTTAGATGATTTTTTTCTTGTCTCTGAAAGCAATTAAAACATGTGCAAATAAGATAAAGCAGAAAACGAAAAATTGACACACCAAATGATAAAAACAAAGTAATCACAAAAATGAATCTTACATTAATTTTTGAGTCTTTTTAATGCATGAATCACAATTTCAATATTCAAATCTAGCTTAATTTTGTTTGAAGTAAACATAATTTATTTCTACAAATATTAATCAAATCAAAAGAACATATTTTGCTTATCTCTCACAGTATGATTTTGTGAAATGATTCATACAACCTTTGACCACTTAAATCAATCACAAAATGAGGCAAAATTTTGGACAGCTTACTTTTACACTACAAATAATAATTTTGTGTCACGTAAACATAATTTATTTCTACAAACCTTTGACTACTGAAATGACAATCATAAAATCAAGCAACATTTTGGACAGCTTCCTTTTGCACTACAAATCCACGTTTCCGATACACAACAGTCTGTCTGGTCAGGAGCACAATCGGAACTCATTAGGAACTGTCTAGCATTGCAACTCTCTAACAATGTCAATGTCATCATCCACATGATTTCGAAACGAACGCTTGACGTCTAGCCTTTTACTCCCCCCGCAATTTTCTCCCAACCCCTCAAACACAGAGGGGGATAGAGAAATAATCCCTCCCTAATAGGCGGTTGCTCAAAACCTGAAGCCCTCTAATGAAGGACAGTAACCACATTTCATTAGAGAAAACTCATCGCGAATTATGTAGCGGCCGCTAAATGGAACGGATTTGAAGCCACTTTATGGCACCGATTGGACGGCGGCGCTCGGAGTGGTTTTTGGAGATTTCGGGGAAGGGTTGAAAAGGGAATGGGTGGTTGCGCGTTGTTTTATTCCAATACTAAAATTAATGTAATCCCCGTTGGTGATGGGTTGTTTGGATACACTTGCTACGAAAACTTCGTATTACACCGTCGACCATTCAGCGACCGTCAGATTCAGAGACACAGCTATAGCAAAGTTAATGGGTGAGAAAACTCCAGCTCTCAAGCGTCGCCTCCAACCGTGGACCGGTTTCGCCCTTGTTAGGGCTCTTCAGCACGGTATAGGAAGGTAACGCAAGAGAGCGGAGGGAGAGCTTTTAGTCTAGCCGACTATAACGGAAAAAGTGGTGACTATTGATCAGTCCTCCCCTATCTGCCGGAATGAACTGCGCATTCCATAGAACAGATTTCATTCCCGAAAGGCAAGGTATGAAAAGAAGAGTTCTTCACCAGTAACCTCTGGTTAGAGGAATGTGTGAGAAAACTAAAAGCTCTCCCTCCGCTCTCTTGCGTTACCTTCCTATACCGTGCTGAAGAGCCCTAACAAGGGTGAAACCGGTCCACGGTTGGAGGCGACGCTTGAGAGCTGGAGTTTTCTCACACATTCTTCTAACCAGAGGTTACTGGTGAAGAACTCTTCTTTTCAAAGTTAATGGGATTTGATAACGTTTTCGAATTCAGCGGGTGCAGTCGACAGGCTATACGCAAGTACCCGAATCTTTAGAGGTTTCTGGATATGGCTGGATTTCGTAAGGATTAGTTTTTCATTTTTAGGACGTGGAAAAATGGTTTTTTTTTTCACATATGAAGCACAAATAAATTGAAAAGGGCCATGATATACAAAAGCTGTAAAAAATCCTCTAACTTATATGTAAAGATTATAAGATTTTTAATCAATTATGGGACCATTAAGAAAAATTTCCTAAAATTATAATTCCCTGGTAAAATTAATTTGATTCAAGCAGATTTAAAAAATGTTACGTTAACATAGACAGGAAGGTTCATTTTTAAATACTCAACTTGAGTATCGTATCACTTTAAAGAACATTAACCAAACCTTGTTCGAGTAAAAAAACTGGATTTATGTGCTAAAAAACTACGCACTTTTATTCTTAGACAACTCATAGTAAAAAATTAATGTATTTTCATTAAGTATTTTAAATCTAAGTTAATTTTTAATGACTATAGTCTCCAAAAGAAAAACAGTTGTATGGGTTCTGAGAAATTCTAAAAGAAACCACAACGTTTCCTGAACCCAGTGCGTGAAAGGAGAAAGTGGGTAAACACAAAGCCTGTCGGGTTGCTAGGATGAGTTTCGGCACTATATATACATTGGTTTAACGAATTAATCGTATTTTAAAATTGACGTTCACTCGAAATTCAGACACTGCGATGGGAACTACTTTGTTTGTTAGTGACGTCTAGAGTCAACTAACGTTGCTGTCTAGTATAAAAGCAACACATAATAAAACAATTTATCTTAATGATTTCATTCATCAATAACATCAACAACTCAAAAATGTGAACTCTAATTGAGTATATCCATTATTCATTGCCTCTACCTTCTAAAAAAATCTACGTACTTCCCTGAAAAGTATCAAATACAAAGACGTCTTTAACAAATAATTCGATGTAGTAAATCTACTCAAAACTATCCAAGCGGTACAAAATATCTTCGAAAAATATCGTCTAGACATCCGAAAATGTTTCTAAAACCCCCAGTCCACGCGATGCTTTAAGTTTAAAAAAATAAACCACATCATGAATCTCCTCGCCCCCATAGCTCGCAATTCAAAGTGACCAACAGCAGCCTTTATTTTCGAAGAAGAGAAAAGGCATTAAAGAGGACCTGAAAACCTAGACTAATGGTGCACAAGATGGTTTCCGAGGGTCGAAGAAACACGCTTAAGAAGCTCTGAAAAACACAAGTTCCTCTGGAAAGTCTTTGTTGAGGAAAAAACCTCCTGTTTTGTGTGGAGCTTAGTAAGCGCTGTTTTATTCCTGTATGGGTATATCCCTCTTCTGTTTCAAAAGAACAAGGCATCTTGTGATGCCGGAGTCCGCTGCGAGAATTTTAAATAGGGAGAAATGCCATATTGGCGACTCTGTTATCCGATGGGTGGGAAAAGGAGGTGGTTCATTGAGAGAAATGCAGGGTGCTTCCGCAGCCTATGCACAGAACCATTCTCTTGTGTGGAGAACACTGCAAATGCTCCACAGAAAAATAAACACGTCATAAACACATTTAAGAATACTTTTTTTCCTCTCTAATTAACAGCACTTTAGTTGTGTTGTTAGGTAGAAGTACACCTTGTTACACCCTTCTACACCTTGTTGTGTTGTGAGTGTGCTTAAAAAGTGTTCCTATCCAGATCAACAGCACTTTAAATGTGTTGTTAGGTAGAACCCTTTTACACCTTGTTGTGTTGTGAATGTGCTTAAAAAGTGTTCCTATCCAGATTAACAGCACTTTATTTGTGTTGTTAGGTAGAACCCTTTTACACCTTGTTGTGTTGTGAGTGTGCTTAAAAAGTGTTCCTCTCCATATTAACAGCGCTTTAGTTGTGTTGTTAGGTAGAACCCTTTTACACCTTGTTGTGTTGTGAATGCGCTTAAAAAGTGTTCCTATCCAGATTAACAGCACTTTAGTTGTGTTGTTAGGTAGAACCCTTTTACACCTTGTTGTGTTGTGAATGTGCTTAAAAAGTGTTCCTATCCAGATCAACAGCACTTTAAATGTGTTGTTAGGTAGAACCCTTTTACACCTTGTTGTGTTGTGAATGTGCTTAAAAAGTGTTCCTAACCAGATTAACAGCACTTTATTTGTGTTGTTAGGTAGAACCCTTTTACACCTTGTTGTGTTGTGAGTGTGCTTAAAAAGTGTTCCTCTCCATATTAACAGCGCTTTAGTTGTGTTGTTAGGTAGAACCCTTTACACCTTGTTGTGTTGTGAATGTGCTTAAAAAGTGTTCCTATCCAGATTAACAGCACTTTATTTGTGTTGTTAGGTAGAACCCTTTTACACCTTGTTGTGTTGTGAATGCGCTTAAAAAGTGTTCCTATCCAGATTAACAGCACTTTAGTTGTGTTGTTAGGTAGAACCCTTTTACACCTTGTTGTGTTGTGAGTGTGCTTAAAAAGTGTTCCTCTCCATATTAACAGCGCTTTAGTTGTGTTGTTAGGTAGAACCCTTTACACCTTGTTGTGTTGTGAATGTGCTTAAAAAGTGTTCCTATCCAGATTAACAGCACTTTAGTTGTGTTGTTAGGTAGAACCCTTTTACACCTTGTTGTGTTGTGAGTGTGCTTAAAAAGTGTTCCTATCCAGATTAACAGCACTTTAGTTGTGTTGTTAGGTAGAACCCTTTTACACCTTGTTGTGTTGTGAGTGTGCTTAAAAAGTGTTCCTCTCCATATTAACAGCGCTTTAGTTGTGTTGTTAGGTAGAACCCTTTACACCTTGTTGTGTTGTGAATGTGCTTAAAAAGTGTTCCTATCCAGATTAACAGCACTTTAGTTGTGTTGTTAGGTAGAACCCTTTTACACCTTGTTGTGTTGTGAGTGTGCTTAAAAAGTGTTCCTATCCAGATTAACAGCACTTTAGTTGTGTTGTTAGGTAGAACCCTTTTACACCTTGTTGTGTTGTGAATGTGCTTAAAAAGTGTTCCTATCCAGATTAACAGCACTTTAGTTGTGTTGTTAGGTAGAACCCTTTTACAACTTGTTGTGTTGTGAATGTGCTTAAAACGTGTTCCTATCCAGATTAACAGCACTTTAGTTGTGTTGTTAGGTAGAACCCTTTTACACCTTGTTGTGTTGTGAATGCGCTTAAAAAGTGTTCCTATCCAGATTAACAGCACTTTAGTTGTGTTGTTAGGTAGAACCCTTTTACACCTTGTTGTGTTGTGAGTGTGCTTAAAAAGTGTTCCTCTCCATATTAACAGCGCTTTAGTTGTGTTGTTAGGTAGAACCCTTTTACACCTTGTTGTGTTGTGAATGTTCTTAAAAAGTGTTCCTATCCAGATTAACAGCACTTTAGTTGTGTTGTTAGGTAGAACCCTTTTACACCTTGTTGTGTTGTGAATGCGCTTAAAAAGTGTTCCTATCCAGATTAACAGCACTTTAGTTGTGTTGTTAGGTAGAACCCTTTTACACCTTGTTGTGTTGTGAGTGTGCTTAAATAGTGTTCCTCTCCATATTAACAGCGCTTTAGTTGTGTTGTTAGGTAGAACCCTTTTACACCTTGTTGTGTTGTGAATGCGCTTAAAAAGTGTTCCTATCCAGATTAACAGCACTTTAGTTGTGTTGTTAGGTAGAACCCTTTTACACCTTGTTGTGTTGTGAATGCGCTTAAAAAGTGTTCCTATCCAGATTAACAGCACTTTAGTTGTGTTGTTAGGTAGAACCCTTTTACACCTTGTTGTGTTGTGAATGTGCTTAAAAAGTGTTCCTATCCAGATTAACAGCACTTTAGTTGTGTTGTTAGGTAGAACCCTTTTACACCTTGTTGTGTTGTGAATGTGCTTAAAAAGTGTTCCTATCCAGATTAACAGCACTTTAGTTGTGTTGTTAGGTAGAACCCTTTTACACCTTGTTGTGTTGTGAATGCGCTTAAAAAGTGTTCCTATCCAGATTAACAGCACTTTAGTTGTGTTGTTAGGTAGAACCCTTATACACCTTGTTGTGTTGTGAGTGTGCTTAAAAAGTGTTCCTATCCAGATTAACAGCACTTTAGTTGTGTTGTTAGGTAGAACCCTTTTACACCTTGTTGTGTTGTGAATGCGCTTAAAAAGTGTTCCTATCCAGATTAACAGCACTTTAGTTGTGTTGTTAGGTAGAACCCTTTTACACCTTGTTGTGTTGTGAATGTGCTTAAAAAGTGTTCCGATTCAGATTAACAGCACTTTAGTTTTGTTGTTAGGTAGAACCCTTTTACACCTTGTTGTGTGCTTAAAATGTGCTTAAAAAGTGTTCCTATCCAGAAATATGTTCTAAGGTATGACGTTACAACCATTTACATTTACAACCCTTACACCTTGTGTTGTGTTCCGAGTGTGTTCAACGAGTGTTCCTATCCAGAAATGTGTTCTAAGGAATGACGTTACACATCCCGTGATCTATTATTTATTTAACGAATTTGGGATATATGCTTTAGTTTATTATAATATGTTTAGTTGTAAAATAATCATAAATGTCTCTATATTCACTAGTTTAAAGCAGTATTATACCTGTATAGGATAATCTCTCCTCCAGATTATATGTTCTTTTTAAATTCTTGTTTCATTAATTGTCTCAATTGTCAATAAATTATTATTATTATTTTTAAAAAAAGACGGCTCGCTGTTGTTTATAACACCACTGTAAATTCTGCAGTACATTTGAGAACTTTGAAATTATCTCTATGCTGATCTACAAGTAAAAGATTCGATTTGGTCTAAGGTTGTTACTATTTTTATTCATATTTGTTTTTTTAAAAAAAGCTTTTTATTATACGAAAACTCCCTCATTTGATAGATTTCTAATAATTCAAAATTCCTCTATGGCATGTCATAGAATCATTAAAAAACGAGATGAACGACTTAATTGGAATTTTAATGTAATTAAGGATTTATTTTCTCATATCATTTAAAATATAATATCTTGCCCTATCACCCAATTCAAAAAATGATTAGTATCAGGTCTCTGTAATTCATGAAACTAATATCACTTACAAGGAAATTAACTTAACTATTACAGGATTCTCAAAATGTTTGAAGCTTGAAAAATATTAGTATGTATGTATGTAGTATGTATGCTCAGTAGTTAATTCTTATCACAAATTCATTGCTTAAAAGATAATAAAATGTTCCTTAGAGAGTAATGTTTGGTTAAATACCCCAATTTATACAACAGTAGTACGGAATGATCTAAGGTATCCGACTAGTCTAGGAGACATTTTTTAAAATATTGCTTAAATAAATTTTAAAAGGTTATTTTGTAATATGATATGTTTCAAAACTACAAAAAAACTAAAAAGCAAATTTTTTTTTAAAATAATTTTTCAAAATATTGAGACATTTGTACGAACATAAAAGCAAATTTTCACGTTACGCCAAACACGATTATAAAAGTTCCAAATAAGATACAAACATGTTGTTTGGAAGAAACTGAAGTTTATATATACATCTGTGTTGTGAACTACAGAAATTCCAATATTAACACAAGTTTCAGAGATACAAATGTTCAAAACCACCTTCTATGGAAATTTACCAAAAAAAAACGATTTTTATGCAAAACCACTTGAAAAAAAAGTTTTATTTAAGAACTGGCTTTAGATAATAGAACAAAACATTCATAATAATATGAACAACAAACTCAGAAAGTTTTGTAATCATACTTAAAATAGTATAGGAGAAATCACGTTTACCATGAACCCTACTGCTCAAAAATACCATTCCTCACAAAACGCGTGTAAAGATATTTCCGGCCACAGTATGAGATAGCTTTTTGATTACTAAAATTGGTGCAACTCTTTTTCTAATTTAGCTAGGAAAAAAAGTAAGACATTTTTGGAAACCTTATTAAACTGGCTTCAAGAATTGATCATAAAATGGTTTTCACATTTTTGAAAAAAAACGAGGATTTTAGACTAGTCGGATACCTGGACTATAGTTATCTAGCAAACTGAATTAATTAAGATTAATCACGCATATCTGAATTACGAAAAAAAAGATCAAACTAAGTTAATTATAAAGATGTAAAATCTAGTTGTATATAGGGGATATAATTTCACAGCGTAAATAAATGTAATTTAGAGTTTAAATTTTACAAATGTGTTAATTATTATGCAAACTAAAAGTTATTAAAAATTTCATATTCAAGGTTTCTAGAAAATAGTAAAATAAAGTGACATGAACAGTTTGTCCCCCAAATCGTAGATTATCTCTCCCTTGAGTAAATCGATGCTTTAGAAGACATTAATTTTGTTTTATGCTTAAACCAAAATAAGATAGCAACAAGAACAAGCATTTTTATTTACTGACATAAGGGTTAGGAGGCATGTTTTGAAACACAAATTAAAGTGTAATGGGAACGTATAGGTAGTTTTGAGAGTTTATATAGAAATTAGACTGTTTTTATATTTCTCTGTGTTAAACTGGTTTCAGTTTTAGGGTATGGGATTGATAGTAAAGGAAAATGCTTCCTAAACTGAACTTTTGTTTCGAATAAAAAGTGTATTCAAATTAAATTGTGGGTGATGGTTTTGTACTGTATCTTCGGATCATCAGGATCTGCAGAATTCTACGATCTGACCATTTAGTTTTTAAAACTTTTTATGAAAGCACTTTCTAATCGAAAGTTAATTTAAATCATTAATATTCATGACACGCTGCAAATACCTCAGGGGTTAACCAATATTTTTTTGGTCACTGAGAACTTTTAAAGCAAAATATGATCTATGAGAAGCCCAGAGTATAATACGAAACACTCTGTTTAATAATAAAGATGTTTTTTATTTATTAAACGTAAATAATAAGCTAATCAGAGAAACACCTGAAGACTACGCTCAAAGCTCTAGGGGATCTATTTCAATCTGAGAGAAACGACTCTTATACAACCAAAAGAAAATTATCATCCATTTATCCAGTTCAGCAAACAATATACAAGATCGAGTAAAGCCTATACACAGATGAAATAAATATAACCTATACGCTAAAAATTACCAACTACAGATATGAAGAATCCTTAAGAAAAGTCGGAAATAAAATATTCGCAGGAAAACTAGCATATGAATTTTCGATGAATGTATTCATCCTAAGCTGAAAATAAGAAATATATATATATATATATATTTCGAGTTCCCGTCTATGATTATACTGAGTTTTCATATTGGCTATATAGTGCATCATATTCTCAAGGGCGCTTATGACCTGAATTTGATTCACTTTCTAGACATGTGTGATGCCATTTTATCGCATATAATATCACGGTTTAGGTAACATGAATAGACAAGGAGGAATATGGGCATTCTCAGGGGGACACCCTTATAAAAACTGTCCTTGACTTCGTGAAAGTACTCTGTAAACGCTCCGAAAAGAAACCATCTAAGGAACACTATTTTGTAACCAAATAAACACTTTGGATATGTAGTTGGGTAAAAAAACTCTTTATCACCTTATTTTGTTGTGATAGGGATTTTAGTGTGCGTGAACAGTTTTGTAAATGTGTTTTATCTAAGAATGTGTTACAAAAATAATTTTGTGAATTATGCTCAAAACTAAAAGTGTGGATTGCAACACTATTATTATAACATTTTATGTCTTTATCAACTCTTTTACACTTTTTCTCACACAATCGCAATGTTATCGAAACAAAATTAGAATGCCTTCGATTGTGTTCACATAGCATTTCAAAAGGGCTTACAGTATTTGTTGTGAAGGATAACTATCAATTTATTGTTAATTTCGGGATGATTAAAAGCTTAAATTTCATTAAAACTTGGTAACAGA
Organism: Tetragnatha versicolor; assembly: GCA_024610705.1. Classification (NCBI taxonomy): domain Eukaryota; kingdom Metazoa; phylum Arthropoda; class Arachnida; order Araneae; family Tetragnathidae; genus Tetragnatha; species Tetragnatha versicolor. The sequence continues at coordinate 11,533,618 of JANDEH010000007.1, forward strand.
AAAAATGCCACAGCGAAAATACATTATCTTGAATTATGCTGCCAATCACTTTTTATTTATTTGAAGTTTGGTTATATAAAGTTATACTTGAATGCAACTTAGAAGTTGAGCCTGACGTCATGGTCACGAGGAAGAAAATCTGAGTAAACAGAAAGCCTGTTGGGTTGTTAGAAGCTCTTATTGGCTGTCGAGTTTAAGAGCGAGTTGTACTACTACGCTTTATGCCACTTTAAAAAATAATAATAATGAACATTTTATGCATATCGGGATGAAAAGATGCTTAATATACGTGGGTTGCCTGGTATGCCACAAAGACCTGTGGCATACCAGGGACGGGTGGGATGACGGTTAACGGACCACCGGCCTCTGGGAAAACCGGCATCTGGGGGGAGGATCTGAAATTCTGAGGATCGTTGGACTGGTGAGGAGGGGTTCTCGGACGAAGCAGCCATGTAGAGGATACAGGTGAAAAACTGAGTTTTGCGTCTCAGGCCGCCGGATAGTACAGGAGCCCGGGGCAGCCTAACCAGCATGTCCTGGCTGCTCTATCAGCCGGTGTATAATCTCGCCTGCCTTGTAGCTCCAGGTGGTGCCTGGGTGGGGACCTGCATGGCAGAGCGGGGGGCTCTCCCGAGGTCACTGCTGGCTGTTGAATCTGAGGCAAGCCCCACCAAACTGGTCCTCTGAGACTCGGAAGGGATTTTTCTCTCCCTTTTCTACAACAACCACCTATGTCTACAACAAAAAAGAGTTCGAGTAAAAACGCATCCTGTAAAACCCCCACTCTATCTGATCACCTGGATCTAAAACAGACCCTGAACACCCCTGCTACCCAGGACATTGTCCCGGGTTCGGGGGAAAGTTCTAAAACAACCACCAGTGTTGTGTCCACAGACCACCCTGTTACCCAGGATAACATCCCGGGTTCGGGGGAAGGTGTGGACCGCACTGAGAACCAACGTCGGAACATCCGACGGAGGAGTAAGAAGAAGAAGAAGCAGGTTGCCTTGGGCCCAGCTGATTCTCCTGTTGTTTCAACTGAGGGGGCCAAGAAAAGAAACCTATCTGATCCTGCAACCCCCTCAAATGAACAAACCAGCAAAAAGGTACGTGGAGGGCCAACCCCAACAAAATCTTATGCTGACACAGTAAAACTAATCAGGATGGCGGTGATTAAAGAAACTTTTCCCGCCAGAAAGATTGGCGATGCTGATTCTAAAAAGGTTCAAGAACACCTTTTGGACCTCATAAGCAAGATGCCTGCTTCAAACCAGCTGCCAATGATCAAGTCGATCTACCCACAAGGTGGATCCTTGATCTTCAACTGCGAGGACATCTTCACTACCACTTGGCTTACTAGTACCCTGGATGGCAACTGTACTATTCTGGGAGCCAAGTTAAAGGTGATCGATGCAGCAAATCTCCCCAAACCTGTGAGGATGGGCTTTCGGACGAAGGACGTCATCAATCAGGATGGGGTGACACTCCTGAAGATTCTCCAAAAGTACAACACTTCGTTCCAAACCAGGAACTGGAGAATTCTTCGCAAGACCAATGAGACCAATGCGGTCCGTTGGATTTTTGAAATGGATGATAGGTCTGCTAAAGCAGTAGAAGAGGCCAATCTCATTGGCAGAACTGGATTAAGCGTGGGGTACTTTAAGCGCCTTGTTGCTGATCCAGAAAAAAGACTGGCCAAATCAAGATCTAGGCCTGGTCAGAGTGTGACTGATAAGCCTCAAGCTAGTGCTCCATCAGCCACGGTGACCTCTGCATCTCTTCCCTCTACGGCTTCTGCTAAGGAGGTGGAAGACGATCCGGAGATGGAGGTCACAGCATCAGCGGAGGACAACACTTCGGTAAGTGAGGAAATCCCTCTTTGCAACCTAAATATTAATTCAGGTTCAGACACCACTCTCAAAGACATGGAGAGTGATACTGCCTCTCTGGCTTCTGAAGAAGAAGCCAGGTTGCTGAATATCGATATCCAAGATAAGGGCAGTCCAGATAAACCTTCATCATAGTAAATCGGCCTCAGCACTCTTGGCTAAGAAGCTAGCTGATGGCAGGATTGATGTGGTCTTTATCCAGGAACCTTGGACCAAGGATGGATTGATACTTGGTCTGGGTGGGTCTCGACATAGACTTTTCTATGACAGATCATGCTCCAGACCAAGAGCAGCTATTTATGCTAATTCTCAGCTAAATGCTATAAGTCTCATGAAGTTTACTGATGGAGACAATGCTGCTGTTAAGATAACAACACAAGTACATGGTCAAAGAGTTGAAATCATTTTGATGTCCTCTTACTTGCCATATGATAGCAATGATACTATGGGCGATAAACTAAAATCACTCATTGAGTCTTGTATCAGCACAAACAACAGAGTTATCATTGGCTGTGATGCCAATGCTCACCACGTCATCTGGGGCAGCAAAGACTGCAACGAACGTGGTGAGGATCTGCTGGAGTACATTTTAAGGTACAACCTACATGTACTCAACAAGGGAAATGAACCCACCTTTGTTGTTTCTAACCGAAGTGAAGTCATTGACCTAACCTTGAGCTCAAGCAATTGCTCTGGACTCATCAGGGATTGGAGGGTATCGGATGAGGAGTCCTTGTCTGATCACCGTCTAATCAACTTTACCATTTCAGCTGATGAAGCCGCAGTGATGGTAGAGGGAAGGAACCCCCGTAACACCAGGTGGGGTTCCTATAAGGATGACCTGAGGCAGATGACCACAGGAAATATTGGTAAGTTCAACTCTATTTGTGATATTGAGGAATCTGTAGAGCACCTTCAAAGTGCTATCATAGATGCATATCATAATAATTGTGCTACTAGCACCATAAGGTATAAAAAGAAGGTTCCTTGGTGGAACCAAGAGTTGGGTGAGTTGAGAAAACAATGCCGAAGGCTCTTTAATAGAGCTAAAAAGCATGGTGATTGGCAATCCTATAGATCAGCCCTCACCACCTATCATAAAGCCATTAGGGATTCTAAGAGAGAATCTTGGAAAGCCTTCTGTGAAAATATTAATGACATCCCTGCTGTTTCCAAAGCAGTAAAGATCATGAAGAATGATAGACACTGTGAACTAAATTCCATAAAAGATAAAGATGGTAAGTTCACTGAAACAGGAGAAGAGACCTTAACGGAAATATTACGAGTTCACTTCCCCAACTCCTCTTCTGTTGAGCATAACACTCTGGAATCAGACATTCCACTACATTGCTGCAACAGAGAGAGATGGGAACAAGCCAAAGCAATAGTTTCCTATGATAGGATTCTATGGGCAATTGATTCCTTTAAACCCTACAAATCTCCTGGTCTGGACGGTGTTTTTCCGATCCTTCTACAGGAAGGCAAAGAAGAACTTGCCCCAGCTCTCTGTAGGATTTACAGAGCTTGTATTGCATTCGGTCATGTACCATTACAATGGAGGCTAAATAAGGTAATATTTATTCCTAAACCTGGAAAAAGCAGTTACCATGAAGCGAAATCATTTCGACCTATCAGTTTATCATCTTTTCTTCTTAAAACATTGGAAAAGCTTATTGATAGACATATTAGAGACTCCATACTGATGGAAAATCCTCTTTCAAAGAATCAATTCGCCTATCAACCAGGCAAATCAACTGAAACAGCCCTCTATATGCTCTCATTTACTCTAGAAAGGAATAGGAGGGCTAAAGAATCAGCCATTGCAGTCTTTATGGATATTGAGGGAGCCTTTGACAAGGTTCCTACAAACTCCATCATAGAGGCCCTTAGAAGAAGAGGCACTAACCAGACGTTAATCGACTGGATAAAATGTCTACTTTCCAATAGGATCATTAAAGCCACACTCCTGGGTGATACAAAAATGGTCAAAACAAAGGCTGGTTGCCCCCAGGGTGGCGTTCTTTCTCCACTACTTTGGTGTCTTGTCGTTGATGACCTTATAGAGAACATCAATGTATCTGGAATAACCTGCATTGGCTATGCTGATGACCTTGTTATTATTGCCAGGGGTAAGTTCCTGGATACAGTAAATAGTACCATGTCCCAAGCACTGAAGAAAGTTGAATCTTGGTGCTACAAGACAGGGCTTTCTGTTAATCCAGAGAAGACGCAAATGATAGTTTTCTCGGGTAAGAAAAACACTGATCAAGTGAATCTACATCTTTTTAAAAGTAGACTATCCAGATCAACAGAAGTTAAGTATCTAGGGGTAATCTTTGACGAGAAGTTAAGCTGGAAACAGCACCTAGAGTACTGCACTTCTAAGGTCAAAAAGATATTTTGGTCCTGCAGAGGATCCATTGGTAAAACATGGGGTATTGAACCTAGAATGATGAAATGGATCTACTCAATGATTATCTGTCCAATCATCAGATATGGTGCAATAGCTTGGTGGTCCAGAATCAACCTTGCTGTAACCAAAAAAGAACTTAATAAAATACAGAGAATGGCTTGCATTGCTATGTCAGGTGCAATGAAGACTACGCCAACATCTGCATTAGAGATTCTCCTGGGCTTACTCCCTCTGCATCTGCAGATAGAAAGAGAAGCCTTGACCTGTAGACACCGTTTAAGGCTCTTAGGTCACTGGAAGGATTACTCAGCACATCTGTCATGGAGCAACTTAAACAAGGATATTCAATCACATCCTGTTGCAAACATGCCAACTGATGTTATGCTTCCAAAATTCATATATGATAGACCCTTTGAAGTCTCTTTCCCATCTAGGGAAAACTGGAAGACCCATCCCCCTCTTGCTGACAAGAACAGCATTGTGTGGTACACTGATGGATCAAAGATGGATTCTGGGGCTGGTGCAGGTATATGCTGCCCACAGGAAAACATAAGCCGATCCTATCCCTTAGGAATCTATGCAACAGTCTTTCAAGCAGAAATCTATGCCATACTTATGTGTGCAAGACTTTGCCTGGTTGAAAATCTTCACGGCAAGCTCCTGATGGTCTGCAGTGACAGTCAGGCGGCATTAAAGGCCCTATTGAGAAGAAACTTCTCATCAAAGCTGGTCTGGGAGTGCTACATGGCTCTGAGAGATGTTTCAGAAAAATGCAAAGTTACCCTCTTATGGGTACCAGGACATTCTGGCATCGAAGGCAATGAACTAGCTGACGAAGCGGCCAGGAGAGGTTCAATTGAGTCTTTCCATGGACCAGAACCAGTCATTGGTATATCTAACTGTCACTTCAGTTATACAGTGACTAAAATCCTTCGCCAGCAGCAATATAACGACTGGTTAAAAGCTGCAGGACAAAGACAAGCTAAGGAACTTATTAGCAGTAATCCCAGTGATTGTAGGGCTAATGAGCTATTTAAACTTAGCAAGCAAGGTATCAGAAGAATTACTGGTCTACTTACAGGCCATAATACCCTGAAAAGACACCTACATGTACTTGGAGTTGTCTCTGATCCAACATGTAGAGCCTGCAAATATGAGGAAGAAACCTCCAAACACATTCTTTGCAAATGTGAGGCACTTGCTGCCCTAAGATTGGAACATCTCGGAGACCATGTGCTAGGAACAGAGGATGTTCATAGAATCCCAACTTCTGCACTAACAAGTTTTATTAATGCTACTGGTCTTCTTTCCTAGCGGAAGATCCAAGTTTGACTCTGAATGATTTAACTATATGTTCTCTTTCAGGTCTAATAAGGTGGGGATAGAGAGCACGGGTCGGCTTTGCTGGCCCACTAGCCTCACTCGAGCAGCAGTAATCTGCACTTTGCTTTGTGAGGTGTGGCTGGCACTGCAAGACCCTGTAATCTACCCCACCAATATTTCCCTTCCAGGTACCGGGTAGGTAACCTTTTAGGCATTTCCTTTTGATTGTATGCATCTAACTTATGACCCGGGTTACATTTCTTGGGGACAAGGATATATAAATATAAAGTACTTTTACATGGCAAGTCTGTAGATGTAGCAAGTCTGACAGGAGAGATAGGCATGGTTGTGCACCTGTGGGGGCTTTTGAATGGGTCGACTTTGCTTGCTTTAAGTCCCACGTATGGGCAGCAGCTTGCTGCATTTGCCCGTGGGATGAGGAGCTGTAATTTATGACCCTGAAGACTGCCTCTTGCGGGCTGCTCCTCTGCAACGCACTACAGGATATAGATGTAGTAAGTTTGACAGGAGAGATAAGCTTGGTTGTGCACCTGTGGGGGCTTTTGAATGGGTCGACTTTGCTTGCTTTAAGTCCCACGTATGGGCAGCAGCTTGCTGCATTTGCCCGTGGGATGAGGAGCTGTAATTTATGACCCTGAAGACTGCCTCTTGCGGGCTGCTCCTCTGCAACGCACTACAGGATATAGATGTAGCAAGTTTGACAGGAGAGATAAGCATGGTTGTGCACCTGTGGGGGCTTTTGAATGGGTCGACTTTGCTTGCTTTAAGTCCCACACATGGGCAGCAGCTTGCTGCTTTTGCCCGTGGGATGAGGAGCTGTAATTTATGACCCTGAAGACTGCCTCTTGCGGGCTGCTCCTCTGCAAACTGAACCTATAAAAACTGACCCTTAGGAAGTAGGAGCTCTGTAGATGTGTTGGACGGGTTAACTCTGCTTGACTACCTCACATATATGGGTCGCAGCTTGCTGCAAATTGGCCCGTGAGGTGGAACGCAGTTTCAGACCCAGAAGCTCATCTCGGTGTTTACCTCTCAAATAAGGGAATCAAATAATGGGTATGGAGCCTTTTTATTTGGAGAACCGGGTAGAGGGTATGATGCTGTCTCGGTCAGGAATAACTTTTGGTAACGCTAAGTCAAATTGTTATTTTATGTCCAGTCCTATGGGGACTGTTCAGGCGTCTGCGGACAGGGACTGTATACAGTCAGGAGGTTGGCACAATGGACCTTTGGTCGACGTGCCTGGCTTTGCCCCTCCTTTAATATTATTATTATTATTATACGTGGGTTTAAAAAAACTAATCATTAGTAAAAATTGAAGCTCTAAATTTCACTCAAAATTCAGACACCTTGAGGGGAACTACTTTCTTTGGTTGCTCTCAGCATATTTCTACTGGCTCAAGTTAAGTTGTAACTGAGTATAGTAATGGCGTGTTTGTTGATAGTTGGTCGGTTAATTTATTGATAAAATGCCATATACTTGATAAATTTCAGTGTTGCCACCTGAACGAAATCCAGCAAACCAAAATTGCCGCACACTACTTCAATATAAAACATTTATATTTCCATATACATTAAAACCGGCGAATCATAATTTGAAATTTTTCGGATATTAAAACAAATTCCACCCAAAATGATCTAACGACGCAATATTAAAAAAATCAAATCCAGAAATATATACAGGCACACATAATCAAACCCTCCTCACTTGAAAAAAAACTCAATTTCAACAGCCAAATAACGCAAAGCATTAGCATAATATTTTAAAATAAACTCGCCAAAATCGCCTTCGCAAAAATTAATAGCATTTGATTAAAATAAAAATCGCTTCGGGAGAAGAAGCATCAGCAGCAAACAAAATGCGATAAAATATTTGCAATGAAGTCTTACGAGAAATTGCGGCCGAGCTCAAAGCATTTACTTACCAAAAATAAAGATAAAAACTTCTATTTTGGAAGTGTCAAAAAATGTTAAAAAAAGCCGATTACGCCTTTGGGATTGACAGGTAGCTATTAAACTAGAGGGAGGGGGAGAACTGATAGGATGTTTTCCTTCGTCGAGATGAATCGTTTTTGAGAAATTACCGCATCAAATATTCTTGAGGATATATTACTTGTATCATGGGGAGGGGAGGAAAGGAAAGGGGAAAAAACGATGAAGCCACTTAGAATCGGTAATTTGGCCATTGGGTAGTTAAGCTCCCATTTTGTGGCGAGATGAGGGAGATATTTCATGCGTGGTGCGGAAAATTGGATGTTGGAGCAGCCCGAGACATCACGCACTCTGGGGGGGGGGTGGAGATCACTGAGGACTCATCGAGAAGTGATCGGATGAAGATTACTTTTGTAGCCTTTCGGATTCGAAGTGAATTGAGTTTGATTCACTGCAAGTACATTTTTTCAAAGTTTAATATTTGTTGCGATTTCCCATCACTATAAGGTTCTGCCTGACAAAACTATTATAATGTTAATTCGAGGACGTAATTAATAATACCATAATCTGAGATCAAAGATGCAATTTAGCATCTAATTTTATTTCATTAAGGTAAAATATTAATTTTTTCGGATATATGGCAACTATTGAAGCTATGACATCTTATTCAAAACATTTCAAATATACAAAAAAAGCTTTTTTTAGCCATGAATTATGCCGTCGCCTTAGAATCAAAAACTACTATCTCCGTTCGGCAAACTTCGGGGAACCCGATCCTTGGCAACTTATAATCAGACGCCAATTCAAACCACTCCCCATAAAAAATCCACCAATTAAATACCACTCAATCAAAAAATAATAATAATTACTTCAGATCGTTGCAGGCGCTCATTTGATTGGTTTGGCACTTTGCCAGCTCGATGATGTCACGCTTACGAACCAATGAAATGAGCTTTCTCGCTTGCAATTCCGAATATTTCCGAACCAGACCAGAAGGCAGTATTATTTTGATTTTAAGATGAAGAAAATATTGCCCCTGATATGGCAACCTGCTTACGATATCAGACCGCCAAGATCAACATTGAATCTAGATCGTTTCGCAGCAGCCAATGAAATAATTGGAACTCTTTTTTAGTTATAAAAGAAAAACTAATCATGGTAGAAGTACAATATTTTAAACACATATACAATTATTTTTTACAAAAATATTGTCGTTTCGTTTTTAAAAAAATTCGAATTAGTTTTAGAATTATTAAGATTCAAAGTTTCAATATTTTCCCTTTCTAGGACTGAAGTGAATTAACAATGGATAGCAGCAACCCTTTAACAACGCCAAAACCGCCAACAAAACGAGTAGAATGAACAACTACTGTGAATGAAGCTGCGTGAATTTTCAGAGATAGTAGTTTTTGATTCTAAGGCGACGATGCGTTCTTCCTAGTTTTTTAATCTAAAGGAAAAAAATATTGCGAAAATCGTCGGTTGCGGTCTTTTTTCAAACCGCCACATTTTGAAAAGAAATATCACCAGAACTGCCAAAATCCTGCATTATGTTCATAAATATACCTAAATCAAAATCCCTTTTGTTTGAAATCTCCAACTATTACCAGTTTCGTGTATTAAAATATTTTTTTATGAGAAACTTCGTTAAAAGTATCAGAACTTTTCTGACAACCTTATACTTTTTAACACCCAATAAAAAAACAACCTATAAAACTCCACTATATGCGTACTACAGTTGACTGACGTCATCCTGAAATACCCACCGCACGCCTATCAATGAATATCAATTAGCAAAATTACTTCGAACGAATTGAACACATCCCGAAAAATTAAATTATCCCGTCCCGTCAAACAACAGAACGAAATACTACCTTGGAAGGAAGTTTGGGGACAGACACTGTATGCAGAAAGAGCAAAAGGAAAGGAAGGTTTTTTGGCTGTGGAAAAAATCCTTTCATCATCTTCCATCATCTTTGGCAAAAAGCTGTCATTCGCGGCATAATGGATGGTTTGGGAAATGAATGTCAAAAGATGTTCCGGTCTGCACGGAAGAGTACCTCCCGAACATTAATCAAGAGGTACTTTTAATCTCGTTCGGTCCGTTCATTGTAAATGATGAATTCATGGAAGTAATTTTTAAGCGAGCTGCTCTGAATTTAATTTGAAATTTATGAACATGAGTTTTGACTTTCGATCTTTTCTCTTGCCAATTTCCATTTTCTCTCCTCTATTACAAAGTACAATGCGGGTATAAGCCAGTCACCCTTTTTCGAGTCATCAGAAGGTAAAAAATAAGGGATGTTTTTGTAGTAATGAATAAGATATGATTGAGGGAGTTTTAAATAAAAAAAATTATGTTGAAATTTACGAATAATTTGTCAATCATTAGGGAATGGTCATAATTTAAGTTCATTCCAACATAAGAATAGAAAGATGGTTTTTGGATGAAATTTTTTAACTCGTAAGATGTTGAAAGCATTTTGCAATATTAAGAGGATAATGTTAATTTAAAAGAGCAATTTAGGGATTCCCCAAAAATTTCTCCATTAATATTTTTGCAGACCAGAATTACTAAAAGTAAACATTAAAAGGCATAATTTTATTTAACTGAAGCTTTTTCAGGTAATAAGCATCTATTAAAAACTAATTATTAACTTCTAAAACTTATTACTTCAGTAAAACAATTATAAAAGTTTCCTCTCTCAGCCAAAATTCTCCTCAACTCCCCGTCAAAATTCTGTTAGGAAGTCGTTAAAACTTGTAACTCGTTTTCCTTGGGGCTAGTCGTTTAGGATTTTGCAGTGATCATACTTTCCATACTTTTTTCAACAGGCTTATCCATTTTATTTTACAAATTAAAAAAAAACACTGATAAAAAAGCATTCAAATTATTTTTTTTCTGAAACCGTAATATATCAGATAGTTAACGTAATTTACCGTACCTTATTCACAATTGTCTATAAAATGGATTGAAAATTATTTTAGTTTTTTTAAAAGTTTAATTAGTTTAAGATATTTAAGTGAGTTTGGACTAATAACCATTTTCATCATGATTAGCTCAATTTTTTACACACATTTTTGCATACATATAAACAAGCATAAGCAAAACATTCCAGTAGTAGTAGTAGAAAGAAAGTAGTAGGAGAAAAAACCCATATCTCAACTTAAAACCCTCACCGTTCGTCGTCGCTGGAAAAGTCAAGACAAGCCCGACACAAACTTAATACCCGGGCATCTCCAATCATTAAGACGGCCATCACACAAAAGAGGGAGAGAATCATAACGATGTGTAGTATCGGAAACTTCATTTAAAATTCCCTTTGTTGCCGAAATCACGCCATTTAATTGAATTTCGCGTAAGCCCCTCTTTCGCTGAGAGAAGAATGGTGCGAGCGCGTGTTGGGATTCCTTCTTTCCACAAAGGGAGGAGAAGAGGATTTTAATTATACGAAAACTTTGACGCACGACGAGAGAGGTATACCCGGACGATCGTTTGGCCGCGGGAGTGAAGATGAATGGGATTCTTGTTAGTTTCGGTTCGAGTTCGTTATTAGGTTCTAATGTTGGAGAGACTGAGGGAACGACCCCATATTGTCTCGCGCAATTTCAAAGGGGTCTTTACTTTTGCCATCAAGACCCATAACATTGGAGAAGACTAAAATTTTGATGTATGTATAGTATACTAGTCTTGACCACAGAGTTTCAGCCCAACAGATGGTCTAAAACGTTATTTTTAATTGCCATCTCATGGTAGAGGACAGAACTGCATACCTCGCTGTGAAATCAAACTGGCAAATCTGCAAAAATTGAGTTTTTGAGTTATTGGTGTCAATAAATTCCTTTTTCGGTCGCATGTTATGCTATAGGAGGTTGCCACTCCAGTTTGTTTTATAGCTCAGTGTAAGGAAGATCCATTTTGTTTATCAGAAGACAGATCTATTTCACGATGGCATTATGAGTTTAAGTGGCCATTCAGTTTATTCAGAATAGCAGTTTTTTATATGAACTGACTACTCCCAAATATTTTAAACTGCAGCAGTGATACAATGATTAGATCTTCGATAAATATAAAATAAAATGAAGGGAATTAAAATAATAAACTACAAATATTTGAAAAAATTAGTATAAAAGCATTAGTCTTTAATCTCTCAATATTGTTCCTGATCAAAACTATCCGCTCCAAAGTACCGGATTTTTCAGGACAACACATTTTTAACAGCATTTGATTAAGAAATAATTAAAGGTTCAATATCTGTATCCCAGATGAGGTATTTTCTTATAACCAAGCGTTCTTTCACAAATCTCAAGATAGGAAAGACCTGTGGAGTCACTATAGTAAACGGGGTGTTATTATGTATAATTAAGGAGATAGTAGTAAAAGGGGGAATCATGACCAGTGAATGAATGTTGCTCATCAATTTATTGAACTAGTTGATAAATTTATTTAAGTTCTTGGCAACAAAACAAATAATATTTAGAACAGAATGGCTTATAGATAATTCTAACTCGTATAGTTTTTTAATAAGATTTAAGAAAGATATTTTTAAATAAATATTATATTTTAAACTAAATTTTATTTACTAAATACGCTTGCCTGTATGCTAATCTAGTGTGTTATAGCAGCTAACAAATGGTGACTCGACTCGAACGTGATGTGAATACGCAACCTTCTGATCTGGGTGCATTTCGAAAGACCTATTCGAAAAGAATTTGCCGGGGAGGGTATTCCATTTCCGCTATAACCAGCTCATTCAGATTTCTAAGGACACCCCGACCGCCCGATAAAGGAAGGGGACAAAATTCCTCCTCCCCTCGACTATATATAAACCCCAGAAAAAAATCTTGTTCCGATTCCCCAAAACGAATTTTCCCTCAGCGGCGAGACTCGACGGAAATAAGTATTATTTTAAATCCGGAAAAAATGCCCCGGCACAAAACCAAATGCCCCTCGAAAATGTATCCGACATCGAAATCCCACGAATTTCATCTCCAGTAGAACACGAGAAAAGAAAGGGGACCGAAAAATACATCGGTGAAAAAAATTATCCCCTTCGCAATGGTGACCGCCAGCCACCTAGTCCATATCCTCTCGAAATAAAATAAAAAATAGCATTGATCGGGATAGATAGAAAGAAGGGATTTCTGCTCTCCCGGTTTTTATTTATATATTTTTTTCTCTTCCGAAACTGGCAACACTGCGGGGTAATACTGGATTCTGCGCGCAACTTTCTTTCAGGTCGAATTTTAACGCGGTGTTTCTTTGGATCCCGTTGACCTCTATTTCTGCAGCTGCTTTTCAGTTCCTGTTTTTGGTAGTGCTCTCACGTATTCCTATCTCCACTCTTAAAATCTCTGACCGAGAAACGTATTAAGAGAGGCTACAAACAAAACAATGCCGCGTTTATTGATTAGAAGTTTATTTTCTTAACACTTCTCTCTAATCTACGTGATCTCTTTATGACCTGATCGTATCATAAGCTAAGGATACGGTTATTGGTTTGAAAAAAAATAAAAGTGTAACAAGGGGAATTCAATTCGAAGGTTTTTTTATTTTTGTATTTCGTATTTGATTTGGGCATATGCTCTGTTTCAACAATGAGGAAGTTGCATGATTTTTTTTATTTTTTTAATCGATTCCTCTTACAAAAATAAGCAACTACCCAAATTTTGAGGCCGATCGAGAAATTTTTTGATCGTCAAAAAAATTAACAAAAATCCCCTTTTTAAAAGCGCGCGAAAACGCCAAGAGTTTGGATGTGACGTCATCTTACACTAAACATTGTTGTAAAGCAATGGAGTTGATGGTATGATTGTTGACGTCATCTTAGTTAAACAATAAACGTTTTCAGTCATTTTAAGAAGGATTTTTTAAGTGTTTGTCTTTATGATCTAAGAACTTGTCATTTACCCAAGTAAAAAATACAAAATTTATGATTTTTAATGATTGTGATTCATGATCGTGATCATGAAATTTGTGATTTATCATTCGAAACCACCGCTCCTGTGAACTACTCAGTTGCAACTTAACTTAAGCTTGTTGAAATATGCCGAGAGCAACCAAAGAAAGTAGTTCCCCGTGCGGTGTCAGAATTTTGAGTGAAATTAAGAGATTCAATTTTAAAATATGATTCACGTATATTAAGCGTCTTTTATTACCGATTTGCAAGATGTTGACTATTCATATTTTTTCAAGTGTCGCAGTGCGTAGTAGTACATTTGTTTGAATAAAACTCGCCATCCAATCTGTTTACTCAGAATATCTTCCGCGTGGCCTTGACGTCAGGCTCAACTTAAGTTGCACTCGAGTATAGCGAAGATCGGAGCTCAATTTGAGACCGACAAACAATACATTTAGAGCTACATTTTACTTTGCTTCATAACATTACGCTCAAATCAATCGGAAGTTTTCAAAGGATTCGTGACGTAACATAGTTGAACTCTTCTTTTGACAACATAAAAAATATAATAAACGCATTACACATACACATATATAACAATGCTTCTTTTATTGATATTAGAGAGGGTTTTTTATCAGACTTCTCTCTAATCTACGTACGTGATCTCTTTATGATCTTGTAGAATCATTATAGTCTGTTCATTTATAGAATTGACGCCTGAAGCAGGATCAAAAACGCCTAATAACGCCCATCACACAACTTCAGGGACCGATTTTTTTACAGTATTTTTCCGTTTCGGCTGCCTTGTCATTCCACAAGAAAAAATTTTCGATTATAATTACAGTAGTAACTGCTTCTAATACATTACGTGTCAGGTGCCAATTCTAAATGAACAGAGTATAGCTATTAGAGATACGCTTATAGGTGGCGAATAAAAATAAAAGTGTAACAAGATAAACTAAATTCCATGATGATTTTTACTTTATTAGATCTGATTCCGTTCTGCTGTTAGCAATAATCGCATAACAAAATGATCGACCGATACTAAAAGAAAATTAAAGCGTTTAATTTATTATTTTAAAACGTTAAGTGATGGACTAGTTCAACCAGAGTAACGTTTTGCTTTCACCTGACTTTAAAATGATATCTTAAAATTTTCTGAATCTTTTCGACAGTTATTTTGCCTTTAGGTAATGTAGGGTCGTTAATTTTTGGAAACTGTAAATGTCTTAAAACTGGCATAAAACCTTTCGGATCCCCTTGTGTAATGCTTAAGAGCCCTTGTGAAACCACACTCAGCTCTCTTTTCAGCTCTTCTGCTTCGTATTTCTCAGTATTCATCGATTGGTGCCTTTTATATTCTGTGTCCCTTCCCTCGTATCATGACAAACTGGTTCGTTGGTGGAATTTCGAATTCCCACACTCCTTTCCCCTTCTTTGTTTTGGAGTTCCGTTTTCGGGAATCATTTGTTGCTACCCTTAAAAGGGGGTGGATCCACCTTTTGAGGTGGAAATGGTTGGGACGGAGAATAGTCTCAAGGGGGAAAATATCGGTTGTAATGCTATTGATAATCGGTTGTTGAATAGTATCGGAGGAAGTGGTAGTTTTGGGGTTAAATTAAAGTTCTCTTTTAAAAGTCTGAAAAGAGAGAACCATTTGCCATTTGATATTTCAAGTGAGTAGTTTTGAAGAAAGGGAAATTTCTATCGTTAGGAAAAATAGTTCCGAAATTGAGCGATAGGAAGCACTGCATGCGTACTCTAACCCCTTGAGACCGACCTTGAAGCAGGCAAAATGGATTAATGATCAATAGTTTATGTAGTATAATTTTCCCTGTTTTCAATTAGGTGAAATGTAGAGGAATTAAGATGATCAATCAGCAAAATAACTTTGAAAGCACGGAGTTTTACCTGCTGCGTGACGTAGACAGGTTCGTTCAGAGTTTTTAGAGCTAAACCTTAACCATAGTGTGCCATCTTGAGGGAGAGTATGAATTTTTTTAGGCCTACAAAATTCCCTACATGAATTTTTCAAACTTCCATAACTTTTCGACGAATAGTTTTGTTTGTAAATAATTTTAAATTAGGGTCATTTAATCAAAGATCACCATATAAAACTACCTCATAGCAAGAATACACTAAATTATACTCTATTCATTTAGAATTGGCGCTTGAGAAATAGTGCTTTCCCCCACGCTATCAGCGTAACCATAGTAACGCTCTTCGAGCAGCCAATAGTAAGCCTTCTTCGTCACTTTGACGTGGATAGTTGCTATGGTTACCGATCGGTGGTGGGGGAAGGAAATATTTTCAAGCGCCAGTTCGAAATGAACAGAGTATAGCGGTCGTATTCACCACTAACTTAATAGTAGGGGATCCCAGAGTGTTTTTTGGGACTTACTCGAGCGTGTCAGATAAACATAGAGGGGGGTACCTTGCATGCTTTTGAGTAACTCCACCAAATATAAGCCCTCTATGTAGGGGGTTTGTCTAGAACAGCTCGTCAGATTTGTAAAAAAATCGATCCCAGGATTTCCTCGAGCACGTCAGATAAAGATAAGATGTCATTTCCCCAGAAGATCTCATAAATGAAGTAACCAAGAAAGTTTTAAAAGAAAATGAAGAAACTTGGAAGTCAAGCAAGTATCACAATAGTTTTAGACACATGAATGGATTAACTCAAAAAGATCAACTTTTAACCCCAAATAGGAAATCAGATGTCTTAATATCCAGATTACGTACAAAAACCCTACCCACCAAAGCCATACTATTCAAAACAAACCTTTCTCCAAACCCTTTCTGCTCAATATGCCAAGAATATGAATCAAATGACCATTTATTATTAACTTGTAAAAAATATACAACTCAAAGAATTAAACTAATGAAAGACATAAATTCAACATCTGCGGATTTCTCAGAAATATTAGAGATAACAGAAAAAAACAAAAGTAGAAAAATTTCAGCACTATCCTCCTTTCTGAACTCCATAGAACTCTAAAACACTCCATATCCTAAACATACTCTATGAATATATAAATGAAATAAAAAGATAAAGAAGAAGAAAAAATAAGAAGACGAAGCGACTCTTCGGAGTGGGCAAAAGTCTCTACCCAATCAACCAAGAACCAAGATAAAGATAAGGTAGGTTAATTACCAGCTAAAAAGTGTTCCTTTTTCTAAAATCTGACGAGTTGAGCGTGACGCAAGGGAGTGGGAGGGTTACAAAGTTGCAAAAAATAAACATTGTCTGTACATTCTCGAGCATATTTAAATTTTATTAATAATAAAATTAATAATAGGAAATAATGCAAGAATTTTTTTAGCTGTCAGATTAAGAATATCCCTCAAAATAATCGTCAGATATTTGGCTATTCATGACTGGAACATCAAGCTGCACCTAGAGTATTTCAAGTTTGCGACTTTTTTTTGCATTTTCAAAAATTCGCTACGTGCTTGCGTCACTTACGAAACGTCAGAATTTTGAATGGGAACATTTTTTAGGGTTCATTCAACACCCCCTCTAAATATCTGACGCTTTCGAGAAAATACATTTTTTTTTCTATTTTCTACCGCTCCGGATGCCACCCCCACCACGCAAATCGGCAGATAAATATTCCTTTGGTATCAGAGATACGTTGGAGCATCAAAAACATTAATATCTGACGCGCTCGAGTATGTGCATGTAACTGTTTTTTTTACAAATTTGACGGGCTGTTCTAGACAAACCCCCTTACATAGAGGGCTTATATTTTGTGGAGTTACTCAAAAGCATGCAAGGCTACTGACTCGCTCGAGTAAACCCACATTTCCAGACTTGCAACATTATTATTAAATTAATAACCACTTAACTATTTAGTTAAGGTTGCACATGCACATGTCGCTTACTCATTTCAACAACGTCATACCTCAAAAAAAATAAATTTTCAGGAGAAGGATTTGAAAGTTTAAGGGGTCTCAGGACTCTTAACTATGCAAAGGGTCGAACTAGTAGCATTGGAATGCATTGAAAATAAATATTAAGAATCTGGTTGATTTCTTTACTATTCAGTTTAAAAATATGAGGGTTACGCAGGGTTTTAATACTCTTCTTTCCGAAAGCAGTCTTAACTAAATATCGTTGATTTTTGAGATATGACGTTGTTGAATAAAGGTGAGAAAGGTGTGAGCGATGTATGAAATCATAAATTGAAGGGCATGAGCAAGTAATTTTGGTACAAATTTTATTGGAAGATTTTGAAATATGTTAAAATTTGCCAAATTTCAAGCTTTTTTAAACTATCTCTTAAAAATAATAAGTGATATTTCTTGTATAAGGAAGAAAATCAACATTTGTCTTACTTCATAAACCTTCAGATAACCTTCATCATGAAAAAGTTAAGTAAAAAATTCCAATCTCGTTATGAATCAAAATAAGTTTTAGATATTTCAGAAGTTAATATTATTTTTGGAGAATTTAATTGGGTACTCTTGTAACTCAAGAACCAAGAAAAAACTGGTGTACCATAATTATTTACCTGTCATCATTTATGCGAGTAAAAATTCTTAGTATTATTCCTCGCATGACTTTGGTTTTATTAGAACCCCGATTATAGTTAGTCTAACTAATACTCCTGCTGAGTTTTGCTAAATATATATGGGATACGGATTCAATTCTTCGGAATACTTTCTGTGGCTAATGGAATATTTTGTTACATCCTTATTTGAGTAAAGAGGATTTGTTAGAAATATTGGGAATTTCCAGAACTGTCTCCGCGTCGAATCCAAACCTTTATTGTTAAGAAGGACAGGATGGGGTTTTCTTAGCATTTTGATTAAGGTGCTGCTTGCGTTTATCTAGTATCATCAGTATATTTGCAACAACTCCCAGATATCTTGGAAAGTATCACTTCATTTAATCAAAAGTATAAATACAGAATACGAATGGGAGAATATTGTATCCTTATTACAAATGCTTAGTTTGCTTATAAGTTTGTGGCGACCACACAATAATCGTACAGTCAGCAACTCTGTCCTGATCAGGATGGAGAGAGTAATAAGGAGGGAAAATACATCACTGAGCGAATGAAGTACTGACGACACCGTTCAGCCAGTTCTGCGCTCGGGCATAACGTTCCCATGATGCGCTGCGCGAGGAGATGCGAAGAAGGAACGTCATTCGCTCTTTGGAAAAGTGACGTATATTTCGTCACCTTTCTCCTCCCACTGGTAGAGATGTAAAACTCCAAAATTTTTCGGGAGGCGGGAAAAAACCCGGGATTTTTGGGAATAAACCGGGAATTTTAGGGGAATATTGGGAATTTTGAACGTAAATAAACACAGCGATATTTCAGCATCAGTTTTAATCAGTTGGGAATTTCCAGAACTCTCTCCGCGTCGAATCCAAACCTTTATTGTTAATAATGAAGTAATTTAGCAAATAAGTTAAAAACAATATCTAAATTCCCCGTCTAAATACAATTTTTTCTCTGCTAGTCGAAAAGTATAATCAAGGATGATATTTTAAAAGGGATCATACACTAGTAATTGATAGTTCTTTCTTTAAACTATTAAGGTTATTTCAGAAGCTTTATCATATTATATCGCTTACTTCTGTTTTTTTAGCTTAAACCGAAATTAAAATCTTAGAATTAAAATTAACCTTAAAATTAAACATATATAGTATTAGGACATTTGAAAAAATATAAAAAAAAACAAAATTACTTCACTCTAAAATCTCGAAAACGAAAGTAAATCTGGAGTTGAGTTGTTCTTTTCTGAAAATTTCCGGGAATATTCAAAATTCCCATCCCGAAAAACCGGGTTTATTCCCAGGAATAAACCCAGTTTTTTCCAGCCTTTACACCTCTACCCACTGGTCGCGGAATTCGAAGCATTCCACGGAACGTTCGCGCAAGGAATTCTGGGATTATTATGCCCTCAAAGGAAAGCCGCCTGAAACCGCCGGCTTCAAATGGGCGCATGCACAGTATTTGCGCAGTATTAGTTATTTATACTGCACATGCTTATTTAACCTCCTCTTTACTCTTTCCTTCATGGTCCTGATACTAAATACTTCAATCGCTCACACACTAAAATAAACACATTATGAAAACAATTTAACAACACTTTTTATATTCTACAAATTAACACTTCAATATGTGTTGTAGACTAGAACACTTCATACTTTATTTTGGTGTGGTGGGGTAATTGGTCCTGGGAAGTGTTGCTATCCAGAATGTGTTTTAAGCTTTAAACAATTAGAAAAAAATTTGAATATAGGGCAATTCCACCGTAACTCACACTACATTCTTTTCAAAATTGCAATTTCAAATAATTTTTCAATATAGAAATAACTATTATTTTCTTTCTAAAAAAATCATACATATTGAAATTTATGTTAAAAATTTAAAATAAGTATTGCGAATCTTTTAAATTTAAGAATTTTATTTTTTTAAATATTAATTAAAATAGAGTTGTAACTCACGCTACAAGAAAAAGACATGGATTTATGAGTATAAAATTCAAATTTGTTTTTCTGCTTAAATAGTGTTTCAATAATTCTATATGCTTGTCAGGTGTTTGAATATACTTCCTTTATTCTAAAATAGCAAACAGTTTTACTGGGAATGCTTAAGAAAATCAGAAATAAAATAAAATATAGAGAGTTGTTCGTAACTCACGCTACAGTACTTCGTAACTCACGCTACATGTGTATAAGCGTTCAGTTATTCATGAATATAAATATAATTAAATTGATTTAAACACTTTATTTCATTTTTACTATAAAGTTTATGAGTATATTTAACAAAAAATTTGTAAAAACTAATTAATTTATTTTTAATTTCTTAAATAAACTATACATTTTCATTAACAAATTAACCTTTAAACAAATATGTCTAAATACACAGGTCTGCAAAAAAAAACTTTTTTCGAGCTGTTTTGGATATTTCACCTGAACTTTGTTATTTTTGGTGGGCTGAATCCAAAAATGACCTCTATTTTGTCCTGGGACGTCACGTTTTTTGACAATTCAGATTTTTAGGTTTTATTGGGAAATGCCTTAAAATTTTGTAAAATTAACTTTTTATACTAAATTTTTTATTCAAATTTCTTCCACAAAATCTTTTTTTATGTTTTTTGATGTGCTGAATCTAAAACTGACCTCCGTTTTGTCATAGGATTTCATCTTTTTTCACAATTTAAGTAAAAATGTCAATTTTTGAAGAAAATAAAAGTAAATATTTAAAAAAATTATTTTTCGACTCAAACTTTATTTGAAAATAATTTTTTATGATTTTTGGTGTGCTGAATCCAAAAAATACCTCTTTTGATTTTAAGACACCAAATTTTGTAACAAATTGAGAAAATATAGCAACATTTCACATAAAATGTAAGTATACTTAAGAAGTAGATTTTTTAATCCAAATTTATTTTTAAGGTTGTTAGTTTTAAGGTTTTTTGTGCCCCGAGTTCAAAAATGGTCTCTGTTTTGTCATAGAATGTCATGTTTCCTGACAATTTAAGTAAAATTGTAAAATAAGTCATTATTTCAATTTTCTTGAAAATAGGTTCATAAAATAAGATTATTGTTACATATTCTTCATGAAAATCATTATATAACTAAAATAAACTTATTTACACACTTTAAAGCCAATTTTTCCTCCTCATGAAACTCCCCTTGGTACCTTTACCCTTGGGAGTAGCAAAAAGAACGTTTCTTTGAACTACACAACAAAAATCCTTCCTTATTCCCCGATTAAATCTTCCCTAATATTTTCTTTCCATCTCTATAATGTCCTGATGAGATAGTTTACTATGTGCACCATTCACAGCTCCTAATTTTTAAAACTAAAGGAGCTAGAAATGCACAAAAACTATGAAAAATGGGCAAATTCGAATATAATTTTGCAATTTGTGAAAAATCCTGACGTATAGGATTTTTTTCAATATTTTTTTCGTTATCAGCACACCAAAATACATAGGAAATCACTAAAATTATTCAAACAGCTTTTTCATTGCAGACCTGTGATATTTACTTTAAATGCTGACATTCCGATAAAAATAATTTTACACAAAATTTAAGCAATGCAAAACACAATTAGATCAATACTGCATAATTATTCCCTAAAATAATTAGAAAATTTTATTATTTTATTTTTTCATTTTTCTTGATCATGTCCCTGTTCATATGGAATAGCCATACAACCCATATTAATTTGGAAAAAATTTATTTAATGACTTTTATTAGGGATAAAATTATTATCTTTAATACTTTTTAATTTGTTTCTGTGGTTTAGGTAGGCAATATATTTCATTAAAGTAGTTATTAAGTAGAAATATGAAATTCAGAACCTTTATTTGAACTTTGAAGGATTTATTTTATAATTTTTTAAATGTTTATTGCACTTTTCATTTCATATCACTGAATCATTCACTCAAAAATTTAGTTGTCTTGACTTATGTCATTAAATTCAATATATTTCTATTAAAAGATAAAATAGAAGACGTTAAAAAGACACGTCGTCTTTTTGATCTTTTATATTTCGACAAGAAGGGAATTTTATATAATATTTATATTAGTTTTAATATATTTCTTTACTATATATTTGTGAAATCACGTATGTTTTACAAGAGTATTTAACAATAAAACACCTTGTCAAAGTTTATTTAAACTATTTGCGTCCTCCAATATTGTAATTCAAATTAAGAAGTTTATAAAAGAATCATGCCTTTTTCAGTCTGAATTAGGATTATTTAATTTGAATATAAACTTATTTTATGAATAGGCTTCACGGAGTAACAAAATATACTTAGTTAAACTATCAAGAGAGGAATTGCAAACACGTTTTAATTAACTTTATGCAAGAACTACTCTTAACTCAGTAATAAAACTCAACTAGAAATAAAGAAAATTTTAAAGAACCGTTGTAAAATCTTATTTTAATATTTTAAATAAGTGCAGAGATAAAAGGTAAAAACTCATTAAAATAATTTCTTTAAGTTGATGGAAATATTTTTCATACTTTTGATCGAGACAAATAATTAATTACCCCTACATACTCTTGAAATTGTATACTAAGATAAATGATAATTTCGAAATTAACCCTACTTTCCGCAACTGATTAGACCCTGGAAAATAAGTTTTTATTTTCCACACTTACGAACAAACCTGTATGGTTTAGTACAAGATGCATTCCCTCGGTATTTCATAAATTCACTACATTTTGACAAAACTAATTGCTACGCTGAGATGGGGTTCCCTAGAAAATTGTCTCTAGAGAGTTAAAAGGTTGCTCTAAGGAATCATCTCAAACAAAACTACAAATATCTTAAGCCTTGAAGGTGAGATCTTTGTAGAAAACAATCATTTCCTTAAACGCAAACCTAGGAGAAAACTCAACGTTTGAACAAGCCTTCTAGCCCTAGACACACTTCCGGTCCTTTCGAAAAGCGTTCTATTTTGCAGGAAACTCACTCCCCTGGAATGTATCGATCCAGTTTTTTTTTCTCGTTGGTCCCGGCCAAGGATATATGCTCCCACAATTTTCCTTGGCCTTTTATTCCCATTACAAAGTAAATGATCTAAGGGGAGAGAACGGTGAGCCAGAGGTTTTTTTAAACGAGACTAAAACCGTTAAACTTTCAAGTTCTTTTTGTAAGCGAAAGAGTTTGGGTACTAGTGAATATATAGCTGTCCAAGGAAGGTTTCTCTTTTTAAAAATATACAAAGGAAATTTTACTATTGTTGTTGCTGCTGATCCGCCGAAATGCTCTGAAATGATAAGACCAAATCCATGAGCCCATGGACTTCCACAAAATCTAAAAATAAAATGGGTTGCGAAAGTGTCTCGTCAATTGTAAAATTAAGACTGGATAAAATATGTCCAGGAGAAGCCTGAACTGTTATGCACATTGTTGCAGATTTTGAAAACAGAAATTTTACTTATGACGGAAACATTTCACTCTTTAATTAATTCCTATGAAAATGGAATTGAAACGTCAGGAATCAGGAGTTTATGAATCTTTTATATCATTAGAAAGCAAAACAATGATGCACCAAATTGTGATATAGGGCGCTTCAACAAATCCGTTCAAACTCTACACTAGAAGATTCCTTGCGTGGGGTAGATAAAAATTACCTCGACAACTATTTTCGAGAAAATCGTGACAAAAAAGGTAACACGTCACACCCGGTTTGCAGCTAAAAGGTTTGTGAAGGCTTTGGACATTAGGAATATGGACAAGATAATATGGAAGGAATATGGACAAGAATAGGGAAGAATATGGACAAGAATAGGGAAGAATATGGACAAGGTACATACTTTACACACTAACTGCCGTATTCGCCACTAAACTTAAAGTTAACATAGAATAAAACCTCTAATTGGTTTAATTTAGAAGTCTAATTTTTCTAAAAAAGGAAACAAGTTTAAAGCCAATCAGAATTGTTGAAAAAGCCTAATCCAGGTTAAACTTAGGTTAGGTAAGTGGTGAATACAGCCGTATGATGTTGAAAATATTAGTTGCACATATACAAGCTCCCAATGTTATAGTAGAATATCAGATATGGCGTCACATTTTTCGGAAAATGAAAGTTGTCGTAGAGATGTAGTTCTCTAAACAAATTTTATCTACAACAAGAAAACTTCATGTGCACAGTTTGAGCTGATATGTTGAAGATAACTTATATATTAATATTATTTTTAAAATTATATGCTCTAAATCTAAAACATGCAAACTTTCAACCAAAAATATGTCGTTTTACAAAGCTATAATTTCACTTTAAGAGAATATAATTATTTTAGGCTTAGGGAAATTTGAAAGGTGTTTAATGCACTCCTAAAAAAGATTCTAATATTAATTTCAAAGGAATCATTTAACCATTAAGTTACATCAAAGAAAACATTTTATAACTTTCAAATATGTTGAAAAACAATGCAGTGAAAATTTTGCCCCTATTTTAAAATGTATCAATAAGAAGATCGTAAGGAATTAAAATATAATTCACATGTATTATAGCTAAAATAATGAATTTAAGAAATTTTTTAGGCTATTAGAATGCATAAAAAATAATCTGAACTTCAGTGAATCAGTAATAATCAGTAAAATATGTGCACAAAAACAGTTTGCCAGAAAAACACTAAAAATTATGTTTAATATTTTATTTATTTATATTATATTTTTTAATATATATATATAATATATAAATAATATTTATATATATTATTTAAAATATGCTAAGCATGACCCCATGGACGAGCGGTAGCTCCTTTGGGAAATGTATGTATTCGATCAACTGCGTTTGTATTTTTTCTGTTCTGTTCTTTTGTTTGTCCAATAAAATTATTATTATTATTATTAAAAAAATTTCCCTTCCATAAAAGCCGATACCTTCCAAATAATTACTATTTACATATAGACTCATTTTTAGCAATTTGGATCTCTCTTGAGTATCGAGCTGAAATGATCTGCTAAATATTCTTAACAAAGCATCTTAATGAGAACATATTATATTAGTATACGAAGCATTATTTCTACTTGAGCTAACTTTACATAAAAGGTGTAATATGTTACAGTTAGGTTAAAATGAAGTTTTGGAATAAGATAATATTGTTATGCACTACACACAATTATTTGTTAATTTATGTATAAAGTTATAAAATTTACAGTACAGGGTGTTTCAAACAAGTCCAACCAAACTCTGTATTGTCAGAATCCATAGGTGGAGTTAATAAAAAAAGTTTTAAGAACTATACCGCTACGACGACTTTTATTTTTCTAAAAATGTGATGTCATATTCAATAAAAAATTTATTATTTCATTCCGAAGCGAGAAATGGATATTTTAGTATCTAAGGATGGAAACATACTCAAATAACTATTTTCACTTTTTATATGAACCTTTATAGCTTAAACAACGCTCCTAGTGGTGAAATAAAAAAATTTATTGGAAAACAAATTTAGACAGAACAAAAATACCAGGTAGAAACATGCAAGAAATATCTTAATAAAAACACAATAAACAGTTTCAGAAAAATACTTTTAATATTAGAGGAAATATCAGAGATCAAAGTTAACAATTTTCTGGGCTTTGTGAAGAAAGGGACCTTCTAAAAATTTATAAACTTTTCCAATGTTCTGATGAAGGATTTGAATTTAAACATAAAAGAAATATTACACTAAAATTTCTAAACTCAGTTCCTTAAATTTTTCATAATGGAAAAGCTTTAATATTAAAATGAAATGTGCGAGAGGATGCTATCTTAATGGCCTTTAAAAATAAAGCTGTTTTTGAAGTATTTCTGGAAATGCATGAAATCTCAAACTTGAGTAATGCAATTGTGCTGCGTGAGTGCAGATTTTAACTTTTAATGAACCTGCGGGGTTGCTGGTTGTAAATATCAAAATCGAGAATTCAACGTAAAGAACGAGATTTCAACGTTAATTCGACGAACTTCAACCCCCACTCCTGGCTTTATTTGGGGACCAAATGACATAAAAATTGGTTTTGAGGGGTTTTAGGGGGTGCTCTTTCATAATCGGGAATAATCTTTGATGTCGCCCATAGGAAAAACGGAAGTTGGTGCTTCGTTTAATATGAAGACGACCCCCTAAGAACTTGAAAAATTTTCTTTATATAGAATACTTCAAATCAAGAAAAATTGTACCTTATTTGTCTTTATATCACAAGCCGTTCCGGAGATATAGGGTCTAAGTCGATTTTTTTCCAGTATTGTGCATTTGAATAAAATGTTATACATACAGGGTGTTTCAGATAAGTGTTTCATAACTTCTAGGAGTCGTGGAGCACACCTAGACGACTTAGAATTACATGACCAACCTTGCTGGGCTTACGCCTGTAGTTGGTCAACTTAATTTGTATTTGTACAGGAGTTTGGGGGTCGGAAATGTACCCCTAACGAATTAGTTGTTTTTATAATCGGGTATGGAAAGTTGTAAATTTCCCAGTGGAAATTGACACGTGACTTTTTAAAGTTTAATTAAACCAGCAAAATCGTTCGATTCCGGCATTTATTACACTGTTAAACAAAATTTCAACCTTTCACCACAAACGTGGTTCAAATTAGTTGCAACCGAAATGTTGCGAAAAGTTGAACCACATTTTCGGTGTTTTCAAACACCAAAAACTTATTTTTGGTGCTTTTTATCAAGTTTTCGGTGCTTCCTCACACCGAAAATATGGTTCAAATTTTCTCTACATTTCGGTTGCAACTAATTTGAACCACGTTTGTGGTGAAACTGACCAACCTTTCATTACTAAACTGGTGAAAGGTTGAACTCTTTTTTTTAACAGTGTACCAAAAAAATCTAAAAGCAAAAAAGTCAGCTCTTTAATTTGTTTTATGGAATAAATGCCCGAATAGATGGTTTTAATTCGATCTTAAAAAGCTACGTGTCACTTTAATATGTGAATTTAACAACTTTCCTTGCCTGCTTATACCCCTAGTTCGTTAGGGGGGCATTTCCGACCCCCCATTCTTATGTGATTCTGAGTCGTCTAGATGTGCCCTATCCTTCTTAGAAGTTATAAAACCCTTATCTGAAACACCCTGTATATACAAGAAACTCAACTCGGCAAAATTTCAAAATCAGAACCTTGTCACAGATCCAGACCCAGGCTTATCTTCATCCATCCCAAAAGCAAAACCCCTGCCAAGGGTCCCACAAACCATTTCCGACACTTCAAGAACACACCCTCGGCATTTAAATACCATTTCGAAAACTCCCCACAAAAATATTCAGCCGACCAACCTTTTCCGGAGGAATCCCGATAACGAGATACAAGCACAAAATAAAACGCGTATCCCTGCCCAGCAGAACTCAAACATCTCAACTTCAGAATTCGAACACAAATCCGAAAAACTTTTGGCACAGTTCTTAGGGTCGATGATGTGAACTCCATTTTTTTATATTCCGTTTTTTTTTTCCTGGGAAAGAGTCGAGACTTTTCTGTAAGCCCCGTTAGTGGGAGAGGCTCCCATTGATCCGGACGATTTCTTTGAGGTTGCGTTTAAAAACATGGGGAGGGGGAGAGCGGGTTATTCGAGAGGACGATGGAGTGATATTTCATTCGATTTTATTTAGTTCCCTTCCTTTGGCGGAGTGGAGAGAAGAATGTCTTGTGACAAGATGTCCGAAACCGTAACCGAGATGAGGATTCGGAGATTTGTCATTTTCTGACGGCACTCGCTAAGACTCTTGAGATTGCTTGCGAAGAATACTGCTGTTCTACAGGATTATTGGTAAAGGAACTATTATAACAACTCATGATGGGTAAGTATCGATACCAAGTACTAAAGTACACGATAGCTAAAAGTATCGATATTTTATTTACAAAGTATTTGAAATTATCTTTATATCTTCCGTTGATTTAACGCAGCCTGTTCTCATTTTGATTTCCAAAAACTATTTCGGTCTTTTATGTCATTGACTCCCATGTTATGACTCATTTGAGTCACATATGTCCCACTTCACCCAAAGTATCGAATCTTGAGGTGTATCGCCAGAGATATCGATCTATGCTATAGCTATATAGTATCGATGATTTATTTGATACGAGTACTATTGGTATCGAAATTTCTATACAATACTTTTTTAGATACCAGTACTTGCAGTATCGAACTTTCTATAGCGATACCTTTTTCGTTACCAGTACTTTTAGTATCGAAAAAAAAACCCTTCGACTTTTTACTTTCGCGGCGAGGTCTCATAGCAGTGGTTTGTGGTTAATTTTTTTTTTCATTTTTATTGTTCTTGGGTTTTTTGGGGTATTTTTAAATTGCCCCTTCATTAGCTTTTAGTTTTCTATAGATGACCTCTAGAACAAGGGTGGTTCATGTGTATCGTTTGAGAATTGTAGGTACTTTTAGTTCGCAAGTGAAATTATTGAATTTTTAAAACACATTTGCATTTTATTTCAAAAAAGTGTTAAAAAGTATTTGATATCTGAAAATACTTGGTACCTAAAAACATCGATACCTAAAAGTATCGATTTTGCCAAACACTACTAATAACCAACCAGGTACCAAATTTGGTATTAAATACTTTTTTTTACCAAATTTGGTACTAAGTACAAGTTTGGTACAATTTACATAGTTACATAGAAAGTAATCATTTGTATCATTCGATGGATCTAGGTTAACAAGGTAGAAAAGGATATTCTTTACTTCAAGGTCTTGGGTAAATGTGGTCCCTTTAGGTTAGAATAACCCAAGTTTCATTGTATTGTCGATAACCATAAAAAGTATTTTTACTGGGAAAGTATTAAAAACTAACACATCCATGTATTACTACATTTAAGTGGCATTTAAGCATAGTTTCTTAAAAAAAAGTTATTTATTCCAAATAATGGAAAAATGTAGGAATCATGAGTATCTATTCAAACATTCGATGTTGTGTAACAATGAAGAAGCAAACCTTAAGCAGTAAAAAGGAGTAGAATTTTTAAACCTCCATTATAAAGTAATCCCCTTGTTTTTCCTTAAATTAAAAGTCAACAAGAAGCTTTTGTTTCTTATTGTAACCTCTTGCTAAGAATAAAAAGTCTAGGAGTATTCAAATCACTCTGAGTGAAAACTATAAAAAATGAAGAGGTTCTACCTTTTACAAAAACGTACTAATTAACGTGCACAAAAAAGGCTTAAACTTTTATGAAGATCATAGGAGTAGGGTTTTTCTTTCTAGGTTGTGAGGTATGCCTTTATTTTAAAAACATAGGCCTACTTTTGAAATTAACTGTGGTTTCTCAGTAAGTAAAACACCCAAACAAGTTTATCAACATTTTCTAAAAGGTTCTGATAGTATGTGTTTCAACAAGTAAGTCCAAACTATGCACAGAAGTTTTCTCAAAGAACTATACCTCTCCAACGAATTTTATTTAAAAAAAATGTGAGGTCAGTATCCGATAAGGGGCCATTCAGTAATTACGTAAGGCTGATCTTGGCAATTTTGACCCCCCCACCCCATGAAAGGGTACGTAAGATTTTATAAACCCCTCCCCCTTATTTTTACGTAAGATTCCATTTTGTTTTTCAAAATAATAAAATGTTAATGAAATGTTTTCAAAATAATAAATGTTAAAATAATAAAATGTTAAATAATGGGGTTATTCAATAGTAATTTGATTAGAATAATTGGAATTTGATCCAAATAACCTTGTTCACGCTTTCCATAAACCTTTTTAGGGCAAACCGGATGTGACATCGTTTCTTTTCGGTCACGATTTTCTCGAAAACCATGGCACAATATGGACCTTTGGTCCAGTTGCCTGACTTTTTCACTCTCCTTGTAATTATCTTCTATTTATTCTATGGGTAATTATGGTATAGAGTTCTTACGCCATTTTTATCTCTCCATGCAAGAGATCTGGCTGATCATAGTTTGGGCATATTCTTGTTGAAACACTGTATTTTAATAAGGTTGATATTGTTAACAAGCATCAAATCAATTTCACTAAATTTTACCAGTTACAAAAACTGTTCACAACAAGTTATCAAAAAAGTTGTTGTTGATAACTTGTATTAAACACAAGTTATCAACAATATCCTCAACAAAATCCTCCCAAGCCACTTTTTTTGAAAAACGAGTTCCAATCGAGGAACAAAGCCCCAGAGAGGACCGCCTAAAACGCCATTCATTCAATCAACCAGGGAAATAATCTCGAAAAATCGAACCACCTCAAAAACAAACATCCCTTTTTCCCCCGGAGATTATATCGTCACGGAAGGGGGGGCGGAGGTCCCCCAAGGGAAGAATAAGCGATAGATTTCGAAGCAACTCGCACTTATACGCAAATGCGAAGGAAACTGGGGAAGGAAATTGCAAGGTCAGGACTAATGCCGACGTATACATAAAAGCTTGTTTGTGCGACTTCGTGACTGAGGTCTATGATTGGGATTTTTTCCGGGGCGTTCTTTATGATTCCGATTTGGATGATTTTCTGGAAATGCCGGATGGGAATTGGGATTCGATCTCGAACGCATCATTTGGGAGAGCTGTGAGTTGCTTGTTTTTCTTGAGGGGAAGGGGGATGTGTTCACGTGGGTGTTGCGGAATTGGGGAGAGATTGCTTGGGGGGGAGCGAAGAGAGTGGGGGTTTGATTCTTTTTTCACCTCTGCGAGGGGAATGAATTGGTGTGAACGTTTTGAGCGTCTTCACTGCTTTAATGTTTGAAAAATGATTTTTCGTTCATTCTGGGCAGTTAATTCGGCGGTCTACTACTATTCGGCGCAGGACGTTTCGGCGCCAGAAATTAAATGATAGTAAATAGGACTCTTTCATTATCCTTCTAAAAATTAGGAGAAAAAAATTTTGTTTCATGCAGAAACGTCTGCGCCGAATCGTCCCATTCCGATTTAATTAGCAAGATGAATGATAAAAACACTGGGGTATTTGGGAGAGTATTTGGTTTACGACATTTAAACTCCAGCAAAACTGTCAATGCGTAGGCTATGCCAAAAGATGTTACATAAATATCAGAAAAATAAAATTAACATAGTCAGTGAAGTGGCTAGAGTGATATTAAGCCCCTAGTCAATATTTCAAGAGCCATATCGTGTCATTCAACAGGTATAACCGAACTTATAGCTCAAAAGATAACTCCATCATTGGAATATAATATGTAAGACAAGTGAGGCTTAAAAAGTTTGTTACGTTCCTATGAAACTAATACTGAAATAAACCCTTATTATTCATCAACAAACCGTTTTACAAACACGTTTGTTGGCAAATAGACCAACTTTTGATAAAAATATATTGTTGAATTCTAAACCAACTCCCATAAGAGTATTTTTTAATTTATTACGTAAACCAACTTTCTTGAAAGATATTTTAAAGCTATTATTTTAATTAATTTTAATATTTATTTATTTGTCTGATTATTTTCAATATGGCAACAGATAATTAGTAATGTTCTAATTCTAAATAGAGATTGTTTTTTGTCAGTTTTATTATTTATTTTCATAGATTTTGAGTCAGTCTTTTGAGTTTTTGAGTTATATTACTGTTATGAAATTACGAGAATTTGTGTAGATAGTGTAAATAAATATACAATTTTTTTATTTACTAGCGTCCGTGAAGTTTTCTAAGAAGTGGCAGGAAAGATTTATAATTTTCTGCTACAACGTTATTTATGTGAACCGCATTTTCAAGTTTGTTTAAAAATGACTGAAAACAACAAAATGTGCATAATTCTGAATGAGTTCTTCTAAACAACATTCTTTAGTATCCGATTCCAAACGAATCAGTTGTAATGCTAACCACAAACCAAACAACAACTCTCATAACAAGCGGTTCGTTTATAAACGAACTAAAACACCCTATCCCAACTCACCTAATCCTTCAATGCAGAACCGACTAACGCAGAAAACAACCTGCGAGCATCACTCACCTTCAGTTTATCCCTCCTCATTACGAGGGGTGCACCGCATTAGCAAATTAGAACAAGATCTCGAATTAGAAGGATTCACCCAGACGGATTCACCCGAGAGTGATTTAAAACCAGCCGTAAATAAAGGAGCGACTGCTCGATTCTTACCTAATCCCTGGGACACAGTTAATAGCCGGGCTCTGCCATTACTTGGCCAAGTAAGAGCGGATTTACATGAAGCGACGGTTGCGACGCGATGGGAGCGTCATGGATAAAACTGAATAAAAAATCCCTGACGTCAATGTATTATCATGTCCTCTCATTGGTCCTTCGAGCAGCGACGTAGTAGTACGTCAGTATCCATAGGAATGTTTGAACGATCGCATCGTTCAGTGTCAATGCATGCAAACCCGCCTTAATAAATACGAGTTTTCAGCTGGTTTCGTTGGTTAGGGCGGTAATAAAGGCTGGGAATGGCCAGTCTGCTAACTAGTACTGAGGGGGGTAAGGAAAAATATTGGTGTTAAATCGACTGGTGAGTTTGAAGGCAATCTACGGATTAGTTTTGTTGAATGGTCATAAGTAGATAAGATTGTTTAAGGTTAAAGGTATTTCTTAAATTGTTTTTATTCCCCTGTATATATTTTAAGAGGGTAGAAATATCTTTAATAGCTTCTTAGCTGAATTGTTTTGGAAATAAACGTCGTGTCTGCTTTTACTGGTATATCAAACAAGCCTTTTGAAAGTCGTTTCTTTTGTTTTTGATTTATTGCTGTCTCAAACATTAGTGTAATTTTGTTAAATAAGTTGTGAGTAATGATAATAGATTTAATTACTATTGTGTTTAAGAAACAATAAATACTAATTTCCATGTGCTAGTTAGTTGTATCACAATAATAGTTTCCTGCCAGTTTATTTTATTATTATATAGGTTAATGGAATAATCAAATTGGTTCCTATGACGTTAAAGCATTTAAGAATTATCCTACAGTTTACAATTATAATTTTTTGCACTAATTTCATTATCTAATAAAATTAGAATTTTGCAATTCTTCAGATAATACAAAGACATAAATACCTTCAACGGTAATTACTTTGAAACTAATGTAAAAAGTTTTACCAAATGTGCTTATAATTTATTAAAAATAAATAAACAGACAAAATTGCTTAAATATTATCTGTAACGTATTGATACTACTATTTTATGGTACAAAATAAATTATTGAGAGGAAATTTTAAGGGAAATAGCTAAGCATTTTTACTAATTCCTCTTTTCGTATCTTAGTCTCAAGATCAAGCCGGACCTAGTGGTGAAGGATTGTTTCTTTTTTTTGCCTGCTGTTATCGTACTGCAATCCAGGTCTATCATGTGACCAATCCCATGGAGACAAAAATGACGTCATTTTTATCGGTCACGAACCAAGACCAAATACAAAAGTGAACGAGAACTATTAAGTCACCTAAAGCACTTTTGGGGCTGCACCGTACCCAAACCAAACGCTTGTGTATGAAAACTATCCATATCCATTAACCGTCTTCTTTCTATTTAGGTATCTCATCAGCGCATCAGAAAGCAAAGCTGAGCATCCTGGATTTGAATTCCCGTTTAGGCATAAATGTTTGCTGCTGTCCCTATGAAGATGAATCAATTGCGACTCCACTTAAAAGGGTTGTGCGAGCGTTATGTGAATGTGGTGAGGGTGACAAACTGTACCCTTCTCCTTGGTCTCTGTTAACAGGTGCCCACTCTTATTAACGTAAAACGTGTACAGTTGGGGAAATAAAACGACTCGGTTGCGATTTCTGGCGAACCACTTGGGTTAGGAAGACAAATGAGGTGTCATTTTTCATTTTTTAAACGAAAAACGAACGAGAAAGAACATTCGCGGTATACCGGAAAGAACAACGGTATACCGCCCCTTAAGATTAAAGTTCGATTTTATCAAAAACTATTCGGTGAAATCGATTGAAATTTTGGCTTTATTCATAAAATTACTACCTAAATCGATTACCGTAAAAATATTTCACGATTTTAAAAATTAAATTTTTTTTTATTTTTTTTAAATTTTTTAGTTGTGAATCAATCTGGATGAAACTGGGTATTTAAGGATTTTGAGGGATGGCCTTTCAGAAAATCTCATAATAATTGGGGGTCCCCATTGAAAAAAAAGTTAGTGTTTCGTTTAATATGAAGACGACCCCCTAAGGACTCGAAAATTTTTTTGGTTAAAGAATACTTTAAACAATGAAAAATGACATCTCATTTGTCTTCCTAACCCAAGTGGTTCACCAGAAATCGCAACTGAGTCGTTTTTTATTTCCCCAACTGTACTGCTATCAGCTGGCATGGATACCACAGAGTATAGAGCTTAACAGTGTTCATCTCCATAGACGCTAATGGCAACTTTTTTAACAGGGCTTTTCCCATTGAAAAATTTCCGGCCTCAAGTCCCGCCTCCACGCTATTCCTGCTAATTCTGTCATTCGCCCATTGAAGCTGTCACTCAAATCCAAATCGCCTATAATCAGTGTTAAAATCAAATCAAATACATTTCGCGTTCTCTGATTGGCTGCTAGTGAACTGAATTATTATATGCGTGCTGAATAAATTAAAGATCTTAAGAGTAAAACGGCGGTTTGGTATCTCTGTTAAGCTCTCTACTCTGTGATGGATACCAGGATATTATGCTCAAATTATCCGCTATTGGCAAAAAAATCATCAAGAGTAAGACTGTTATAAGACCTGCTGACAGTTCAAAATCAACAACGCCAAAATTAATGATATATTTAATTGTAAAGTTGTCTCCAGATTCATAATTTACACCAATCTTAAAAAAAGTCTCTATACAGAAACACTCCATCCATTTTAATTACTCCAAAAAGAGCAACGACACTACAGAGAAGTGCCATTAAGAGACAGGGGTCAGGACATCCTCTCGTGCAATTTGTCCAGCGGAGGACATATCTACCCTTTCCTGTCCCGAACAGGACACGAAAAAACCCTGAGAGAAAAAAAAGAGGGGTCGAATGGAATGATAAACGACATTTGGCCCAGAACTCCCTTTTACAGACGAACCCATAATTTCTCTTCGATTCATTACTCCCACTTTCAAGACGGTCGCAGTTAAGTGAGCGGAATTAATACTTTTCTTAAAAGCCGGAACGTGAAAAATCCTCCTGGAATTCGCGTGATTCAATCAATATATACTTCTTTCAGGGATAATTCCTTCTCTCCCCTTCCACTTTTTTTACGTATGTTCCACCATAAATATTCTTTTCGTTTAATTCCGGCGATAACCCGATGTAAAATCTTTCCCAAATCTCGCCGTGTTATTCATTCGGGTTTTTTTTTTGACATTTCGTTCGAAAGGGCGGAGCTCTGGAGGTTTTTGCTGCGGAAAACGAACGCGTGGGATAATTGAAAAACTATGCGGATGTATCATTTGAGGCAATTTTGCTATTCGCGTTTTATTCGGTTGTATAACGGCGATATTTCAAACTCCGTGTGTTATTTCCCCCCGTTTTTTAATGGTGGTTGGCAAGACTGTTTGATAAATGCTGTACGGAATTCACTTACATCGTATCGGAATACGTGCAGTTTAAAATTAAGCTGGTTAGAATGAAATTGACGTAAGTCCACTGAGCGCATTTTTGAGTAGTTGGAAGGTTTTCTTTAACGACACCTGTGTTGTTCCTAAGGAGACAATATTTTTAAACAGCTCTTTAGGGCCAATCATTGATATTTTGATTTGGTTGATTGCCGCATTAGGTAAATCAACTTAAAACAAATCCAAATTCCTCCTTTTCGCAACTTTTGTATTTTTGGACTTAAGCCACTTTTATCCTGAGCAGCTCAATTATAGGCGTTTTCCAATTTGAGCGTAAGATTAAGCGTTTAGGAGTAGTACTATAAAGTTATTAGCTTTTGTTCTTATACGATTATTTCTGACGTTTTTTTTGAGAAATTGGTCAGGAGTATACAACTTCGGCTTCTTAAGAAAATGGCTAAGTTTATTTAGGGAAGTGATTTACAATACTTATCAGGAAATAAATTTGATTTCAGAAGAGGGAATTCGTTAATTCTGGAGAATACTTTTTAAAAAAATGTTTATAATGTTGAGAAATATCTGCATCCAAATTGTCTTTTTTAATTTAGACTGTTTACTCTTTATCGAATGCAATTATAGGATAGATCTTAATGTATGCATATAATAATAAAACAGAAAGCAATGAAAAAATATAACAGGGCTATGAAATTTACCTCAAGGGTTAGGTTTTAACCTAACTACGGTGACATCCCCTATACAAAATGGCTACTAACAAAACAAATAACATTTCATGTTATAAGGCTATCAACAGACATTCCGGCCTTAGGGAGCATAGTGGTTAAGGCATCGGCTTAGGGATCGGAGGGTCCCAGGTTCGATTCCCGACACCGCTTAAGACCCACCGAGTATATGCGGAGTATGTGCTCGTTAAATCTGTGGGTCCGAAAGTCCTGTGGTCCGTCATGGCGCAGTTTACCACGGGTCCAGGTGTCTGGAGACTATTTCCCCCCTTCAGATACATGGCAAAACTATGGAGGTGGTGATATATAGGGCCGGATGCAACTACGTTCTGCGACGTGCTAAAGAACCGTATATCACCTAATAATGATCGCCCAAGAACGCCTGCTCAGTAGGTGGTGTTCTACGACCAGGGTCGGACTGGGAAGAAATTTCGGCCCGGGCATTTTAAGTCTGAATCGGCCCACCTCATAATTTTCATGGAAAATATAACTTCATAGAATTAAAAATTTCGGGGGGGATCATGGTACCTCCCCAAGAAATTCTTTTCGAATTTGAAAAAACGAAAATTCGAAAATCAATTTCGAAACGAAAATTGACCCCTAAGAATAGTCTAAAATCCACCTTGAAAGTCCCTAATTGGATACGTAATAAACTCAATAGATATAGACCTTTAATTCTTTGTTGGTAAATTCAGTGGGTAGATAGAATTTCCACCTTGACGAACTTAATATTAAAAGAAATTGTGAACAATGTAGTTCAAAATAAAAAGGGGGGTCTGGGGGTCCTCCCCCAGAAAAATTTTGGAAATTTTTCTCTTGAAAGTACTGTTTTAACTCATTTGGGACCCTTTTGGGTGACATCCGAAAAGGTTCGCTCCTTTTATGCCGTAGAAATTTTGAATATGAAACCAGGAAAATTCGTTAATAAAAATATTTCAAATAATATAATATGTTTTTGAATTCAGTAATTTATGCCATCATTAATGAATTTAATTGCTGGTAAATTAATGGTTTGGTGGCCGCATAAAAATAATTCGTGGGCCGCAAGTTGGAAATTCCTGTGGAGTGCGGATTCATTTTACAGGATCTTTTTCATTCATACCACTGTAAAATATTTTGGTTGTAGGCGGCCCACAAACGGCCCTCGATGAGTAGCGGCCCACCGGGCATTTGCCCAAATGCCCGCATGGCCAGTCCGAGCCTGTCTACGACGATCGGGCTATCGTTTTCCTCCTGATTGGTTGAAGGGTTCCATTAAGTAGCAAGACGCGCGGAGCGCGGGAAAGGCAGGGTACAATCAAATGCACGTGGTTCAATGTCAATGACGTAGTTCGTGACGTTCTTGAAAACCAATCAGCGGCATGCTGGAAAAATGACTCAGGACAACGATAGTTGAGTTGTTTGGAAGTAGGATTCGACCGGTCCCAAAATCGCCGCAGAACGTAGTTGCATCCGGCCCATAGTGGCAGCATATGTCATGAGGCAGAAGCCGGACTCCTGCCATTCATGGGCCTCACTTTCTCAGGAGCCGCACCCCCTTTGGAGCTTAGATCCCTATGGAGCTTGGGTATTCCAAGTGGCACATGACAACATGGGCGTAGCCAAGGGGGGGCAGGGAGGGGCAGCTGTCCCCCCTAAGTCCCGAGTAATTAACTTCTACTTTACTGTTAGTTAAGTTAAAACCCAGTATTTTAGGGTCAAATTTTAGGGGTTACGCTGTATTATTCACATTTTTTTGTAATAAGTTCATTAAAATCAAAATTCTACTTAAAACTGTATGTTCAAATTTGGGTTTACGTGTACCAAAAAAACAATTTAAAACCATGTTCTTGGGGGCATATTTCCAAAAATTTTCTCTGGAGGACCCCCTGTTGAAACTGAATAGGTCTCTCTCACGGGGCTTTAAAATTGATCTCAACAAACAAAAAAAAAGTCGACCCTGCTTGCCCCCCCGTAAGTTGAACCCTGGCTACGCCCATGCATGACAACAACAAACATTCCAACCAACCCTTTTGAACCACGACATTCCGACTCTATCTCACCTCCTCGTGGGCAATTTGGATAAAAGCAAAACGACAGTCGTCTCGATAAGGCCCTCAGCCAGGGTGACACGCTGTGGCCAATCACCGTCCTTCCTAATTGAAGGAAAGGGCGGCTATTAATAAATATCGCAGATGGATGCTGAGATAGCTCAGATGCGATATAGAGCTGCTCAGGCTTTCCTCTTGCTCAGACTCTTGATGGATCGGAGTTATGAAAGATCGCGGGATGGGATAAGAGTGATTATGACAAGTATGTTGGGGATGCTTGTGCAGGGTTTTTCTCTCTTTGATTTTTATCGCTGGTTGTTATATTAACGGAGATGGCGAAGATTGAGAATGGATGTCCTCGCTCGTTACTATTATTATTACTACGATTTTGAGGTTTTGAAGATTCGGGAAGATAATTCGTCGTTTCGAGCGGAAGTTATGTTATTTATTCCGTTTTCCGGGATGGATGACAGTATTTTGATTGGAATTTATTTCCAAACGTTTCGCCCTCTTCTTCAGATGGCATCCTTAGTGGCGAAAAATATCTTTCATTACGAAAAATCAAAAAATATATAACAAATAATTATTGGGTGAATGCTCCCAGTAAAAACGAGATTTCTTTATTTTTAGTAGTTAAAGTTGTTTTCGTCACTGAGGATACCCTCCGAAGTAGAGGGCGAAACGTTTAGAGATCAATTCCAATCAACACTGCCATTCATCCCGGAAAATGGAATAAATAGTTACTCTTCAAGTCGTGGAAGTTTTCCTCATTTTAGAAGTTATATTGTTTAGTGTACAAACTGATTCAAGAATAATACACTTGAAAATGCTATTGTATATTTTTCTTGGAAAACTCAGTTTTTATAAAAAATAACCAATGCTATAGTTAACTAATAAATATGGAAATAACTAAATATCAACAATATTGTGGCAATAGATAACGATGACTTTAATTCAAAAACCACAGAATTTGTGTTTACAAAATCATTGTTAAGTTTAAAAATTGTTTAGCCGGTTTCTTAATTAAGCAAGGCCAAACAAAATGGAAATTTGAGTGATGGATATCTGCTTGTAAATATTAAATACCATATATTTAAGTGAAATTTTATCTGCAATCTTTATGAAATTGGTAACATTTTCATAGACATTTTTGCTCTACTTCATTAAATTTAAATAACTCTTTTAACTCCCTTTTTACGGCTAGAATCTCTGCACTATAAAACTTCTGAATAGATAGTTAACCTTTTACAGGCCGAATTCAGATCCAGGTATATTTTAATGAATTTTTTTGCATAATTTACCTTCTAATGCTTCAATTAAGATAATTAATAATTAAGATAATTAATAATTAAGTGATAAAAAATTTTTACATGCGATTTTCACGATGTTCCCAATTGGGAACATTGGCCACTTCCGACTATACTTCTCCCGGGGAAGAGCGAATAGACTATAATGATAAATCTATCGAATAATAACCTAAATTATATGGAATAACTTACAAATTTAACCTTAAATGTAATTTATGTTTCGGTTCAAGCAGTAATTTTGTATAAATTTCATAATTTTAAAAATTTTTAATGACAATTTCATTTTACACATTAGAAAAATACCCAAATTTTATATCATTATGCTTCTAAATTTTAAACCCTAGCCTGAAAAATTAAACTGAAGAATAGGGATATAAAAAACAACTAAAGCATGAATGATCAATATTATTTTAAATTTTTTATAATTGAAAAACAAGTTATTTTATTTTACACGGCAAAATATTGAAGATATCATGCATTTATAAATCGGATTTAAAAATAGATTATAATAATTAGTACTAAAATAATGATTAAAAGTTTGAGTAATGGATGAAATAATTGATTTTTTGAATGTAGCATTTATGTATTTAAATGAAAATTTCACTCACATTACTTAAAAGATCCGAAACCTTTATACTTTTATTTCCCAGGATAGAAATCATTTCTGAATAAATATTTTGTAAATTTACTTATTATGGATAATAAATAATACTGAACTTGTGGGATGTCTGAATCTACTATTAACTTTTTTTATTTGCACAAGAATGATTTGTACACTGGGAACATTGAAACATGGTTTATACCCGTCCATCATTTCTCAAAGCTTATATTCAAATAAAAAAACAATTACTCAATAAAAAATCACTCAAACCAGCTACTTCCTCATTTAAAGGGGATTCCCCTGTAACAATTATATAACTTTATTCTTTTCTGAAAAGAAACTTTCCAAAATACAGCAGTTTTATCGTTTCAATGATATAACGCCGTACAAGAAACTCGGATTCCTCTGCATAGCGGCGACAGGCCAATGTTCCCAATTGGGAACATGCATGTTTCGCAAGTTACTAAAAGCGTGTTTTTAATATTTATTATTAATACTGAAGATATCTGTTTAAGGTAAGTCTTTTTCAATATCCTCACCAAATTTTGGAAACTTACGACAATATTTAGATTTTTCATGAATTTTTTTTGTGTGCTCTATCAAAAAGCGTAAAAATGGTCGATTTTAAGATTTTTTGTAATTTTTTATTATAAAGATATCAACTTCATTTGAATTTTAAAAAATCAAGTCATCTTTCAACTTTACATAGTAAATTTTTCAACGGTATACTGATAATAGTTAATTTTTTAAGATTTTTCAAACATTATGTTCCCAATTGGGAACATTGGCCTGTAAAAGGTTAATTGATCATAATATCTTTATATAACCATAGTCACTTCATTATAAATTTACAATACTTTTATGGCTATAAGAAACATTGTTTCAAATCTGAAGCCAAGCGCATGATGGTTTCTAACACCGGGGGATTATATAAAACAACCTGGTTGAGAACTCCAGATAATATTCACTAGATTTCTTTCAAATCCCCCAGAACGGGTAGCACCTGTTCAATGTTCATTCAAATAAAATTTATATTTAGTGATTTAAATTAGGAACGAAAAGCAAACAAAACTGTAGGGACTGATGGATATTGGTTTCTTACTGCTTCTAAATACACGAAACATACACGGAAATGTAAGGTATTAATGAATCTCAACTAATATAAAAAACATTCCTACTGAAATTAGAAACTTCGCTTTAATTTAATGTTTTACCTAGTGCTTACTAGATACCATGAATTTTGGATTTTTATACGCGTATTAGCTTGAGAACTCAATTGAAAAAATCCATTAGCTTCTAGCTCGAGGGATCTCATTATCAAAATAATAATTACCAAGCCTTCGGATGAGCGTCGGAGCAAAATGGTAACAATGCATCATTAAGGGCTGATAGATACTTCGGTA
This sequence comes from Tetragnatha versicolor, assembly GCA_024610705.1. Taxonomy (NCBI): domain Eukaryota; kingdom Metazoa; phylum Arthropoda; class Arachnida; order Araneae; family Tetragnathidae; genus Tetragnatha; species Tetragnatha versicolor. The sequence goes on from JANDEH010000007.1 coordinate 11,575,092, forward strand.
AATGCGGCGGATGTTGCAAAAGATGGTAAAAGGAAGGGTTTTTTTAATGTAAAGTGGTTTTTTAAAGGGGAATATAACACTGCGTAAAAATAGCTACATACTGGTATGATGTTGGAATACTTCAAATAGAATGGGAGGCAGCTTTAATGGAATCGATATATTAAGTGGTGTATGAAATATTGGAGCAAAAATACCAATGCAAAATGTTATAAAATAAAAATTAATTGCTCTCATATATTTTCTCCCAATTTGAGTGAATTAGGCATACGTAGTATCAGGAATATATCCAAGTGATGGGGTTATGAGGGTCAAACTCCCTTTCTTAATGTTTCAATGATTATTTAAAGGTACGGCAGTAATTCCACTCCGGTCATCCGTTAGGATCATGGAAGAGGTCACTAAAAGGATTCAGTAGCACGCACACACACATACAAAAACAATTATAAATAACAAAAATATTCTAGGGGGTCTTTATGTTTATTAAAATATGATGGAATGAATAAGAGCATTTTTCCTCTTCGTTTAAAACCTGATATCTTCAATTAATTTAGCCTTATCCTAGCTCAAAATATTTTGCACACAAAAATTTTCTATAAACCAAACCCCATTTTCATCTTAACATTGAAAAGAAGAATTCTTGGTTCAAAATCCTCTTATTTTTTTTACGAAAAAATAATTAAAGATCCTTACCCCCCCCTCTTTTTCAAACAGTGAACTTCCATACTTAAACTTCCTGATTCATGTGAAATATTAACATTTTAGACAACATAAAATTTTCCGTCCATTCCACTTTGATATATTCCACATAAAAAAATCAAACCGTTTGAAAGCACATCACTATTACACGAGAACACTTTTCTATAAACCTCCACCTTCATAAATATCGTCCCTATAAACGCAAAGTACAGATCAAAGGTGTCGCTTCAAACACTTAAAATAACAGTTTTCCGATGCCCGAATAAGTGTTACGGAAGAAATAAGTAGCAGGCAAGTAATTGTTATGGTTTCAGCATAAAACATTCTATATAAGAATAATGCACGCGCGAAAAGTGATAAATCGAACAGATAAAGCCCCTCAAATTGAGCACTTACGCCCCTGCGCCCTCAGAAACGTTACGCCCCCCATTTACATATACTTTATATTTCCACATATAACGTCAGATTTCACGAAAACTCCGTGAAACAGTAGCCGCTCAAATGGGGCTGCCCTGTTTTTAAAGGCGAAGTCTTTTAACTGATGAAAAAGCGAGAATGTAAGGCGGAATTACGCCGTCATAAACTAAGAAACTGCGTTTTTCGGTAGTTTAAGGGGCAGTTTATACGAGGGTCTATTTCGTGATCAATTTTTTTCTTCTTTTTCTTCTGCCGCAACCTCTATTTTCTTTGGGGTGTAATGCGGGTGTAGATTATTACCGCATTATACGAGCGTTCGTAAAAAACAGAGGGGTGGAAATATTAATGCGCGAAATAAAACCTGGGATACGGATAACGGTTACTAAAATAAAAGTATCGAAATATGGGGATGTAGTCGTGGTTTTATACCACGGGAGAGGTTAGTGGAAAAGTGACGTGACAATAATACAGCATGGTACGAGGGTTGTTTTTTAATTAACTTCCGTTTTTCTCCTGAAATAAAAGTAGTAGGAATTTCGAAACAATTTTGGTGCTGGTAGTTAGATATATCCTTCAGGTTCAATTTGCCACCTTACTGAATAAAATCGGACATTTTTTCTATTTTTTATCGAATTTACAAGCGCGCTCCTCGGACTATTTTCCCGCCAACCCATAGAGAATTCGGCTTTTTTTTCTCCCCTCGCTCCGTCCGCGAGCAGGCATTAACATTAAACAATGGGTGGGCAGGTGATCGCTGACGAAGCGAAGGGAGAAAAAATGTCGAATTCTCTATGGGTTGGCGGGAAAATAGTTCGAGGAGCGCGCTTGTAAAATCGATAAAAAATAGAAAAAATCTCAGATTTTATTCAGTAAGGTGGCAAATTGAACCTGAAGGATGTATCTAACTAACAGCACCAAAATTGTTTCGAAATTCTTACTACTTTTTTTTCAAGAGAAAAACGGAAGTTAATTAAAAAACAACCCTCGTAATAATTTCTAAATAAAGGAACGACACCGTCTATAACAGGGATGGCCAACCCCCACGTGTCACAGTGTAGCACGGTAGAATTAAAACACAGAAAATATCAATGAGATTTCAGTGTTCCGTTCATTCCGTATATTAGAAAAAACTATCTCTTCAAGGACCGGGACCATAAGCTTGCCTCTGTACAGAGGTTTGGTGAGGCCTCATCTAGAGTATGCGGTTCAATTCTGGTGTCCTTATTTGAAGAAAGACTTGATTTAATTGCAAGGGTTCAGCATAGGGCTACCAAAATGATAAAGGGTATTTCCAGTTTAAATTATGACGAGCGCTTAAAGAAGCTAAACTTGTTCGCTCTAGAGAAAAGATGGGCTAGAGGGATTTGATTCCACTTTTTAAAATGATAAAGCGAGGGGACACAAACAAGGATCTTTTTAACCGGGAAAGCAGAAATTTTTTTTTAAATTGGGTTGTGAATAGAGGGAATGGGTTGCCAGAGTTTATAGTTATTTTCAATGGAGTAAAGGTATTTAAGCATAAAGTTGACAAATACTGGGAATCACGAGAAAAAAATCACTTTACTAGCTTAAAATTCCCACAATCAGTCTACTATTATTTTTTTACCTTTGTTTTTTGGTAAATTAATTTTTGTTTCTAAAATAGTGGTATGGTTCTAAAAAAGGTTGTCCATGCCCGACTTCAATCTGTAACGGTGGTTTCGAACTCGTCTAAGTCCGCGGACAACTAAGCTTAAAACTGACATATTCAAGGATCATTTTTATATAACTTATAATCCTTCCCCCTTACAAAATTGAAAGATAAAAGCTCCTTTACCCTAGTTAAGGAATGAAATTTATACGAGAGTTTGTAATATAAAAATTTTAAGTGAAATTTAATTTTATATCAAGAGTTTAGGGATGGTAATTTTTGTTATTTAATTTTAGGAACGAGCAAAAAATTTGTCGTAACTTATTTCAGAGCTCCGATTTCACTTAAAATAATTGTAGTAGCTGGAAATATTGTTAACATAAAAAGAACAAGTTTTTAATAACGAAAGACACTCAAAAAAAGTAAAATGCTTCTTTGATCTTAATAACATAATTAGAGGGGAAAATATATTTTCTTCTTTACAAGCTGAAAAGAATTGAAGAATGTATTTTTGGTATCAACAATTTAATCAGAAGGATAAAAACTTCATACTATTTACTTGCATTTTTAAAAACTTTATTAAGTTTTTATGTTTTTTTTAAGTTGCAGGAAAAAAATAAGCTATTTCCCAAAAATGTAAGGGACATTAAGTCAAAAGTCAACATCAGAAATATTAGATAACGATGTTTTTACCAACCCTAAGTTCTTATGAAAGGTATAGTAAAAAAGGATATGTATGAAAAATTGTAGACTTATAAATATTGCAGATTTCAATAAACTCCAAGCTGCGTAAAAAATCTACGGGAGATTAAATGTAGGAACATAATTCAGGGGTTGAAAAAGAAGTTTCATGTCAGTTTCTATAAGGTATATAACACTAAATAAAATATACCATAATGCAATGTATTATTAGGGTTGGTCTTTGTATTAAAAATGCATTAGGAAGTTAATCTTTCATGGATTATAGCGATCACTTATACAAGGTGTTTCAACAAGTCCTCCAGAACTTTGCACAGAAAGATTCATTGCATGGAGTACATAAAAATACCCGAAGAACTATATTAATGGATAACTTTTATTTTACAATAAATGTTACTTGAATCCGATAAACATTTGATTATTTCATTATATGGTTCACGCATGCATGCATGCGCAATATACATTTTAAACATCTTTGCGTACAAACTTATGCAATAACCAACATGGTCATGTTTTATATAAAGCGTTTGTAGCGTTAACTGGATGCGACTTCATACCTTTTCTCCCGCGATCTTCTCCAAAACTTTTGGCCGTAGAGAGTCGGCAGATGCAACTAATCTGGAGGTTCAGAGTTTGGGCGGACTTGTTGAAGCACCTTGTGTATAACTCATATGATTAAAAGAAAGTTTAACCTTTTATTCCTCGCAAACAAAACGACTATATAATTCTTCCTTCTATACAACCGCTCAACAATGCATTCCACTACACGTAAAAATCCTAAAATTCCCGGTTTCCTTTTCGAATTCAATAGTCTCCACACCCCCAAAACCATCGGGGATGGCCCTGTAACATCAAACAACTCCAGACATGGTGAGGGGATGTAAAGCCCGCATTTCGCCAGGCCGTTTGAAAGCGATTTCATTCGACGGGGGAGGCCGCTCTTTTATGGTCTCATAGCTGGTGGGTAACTGTAGCCGTAACGGCGTGCCGACAGCCAGGAATAAAAGTCGACGGATTCCGCATTCGACTGAAAAGGATTGGGCTTTTTATTGTCAAAAAACCATTTTCTGTGTGTTGAAGGATCTTTGCTGAGGATCGGAGCGGTTACGAAAGTATATTAGGCGGAAGACCAAGTGGTCAGAGTCGGAAAGTTCTACCGGCTTTTGCTAATTTGATGTTTTGTAACTATTCTGCTTCTTTATGTCTGGGAAACAAGTCATAATGTTTACTGCTACTGGTATCAATCAATCAATCAATCTTTATTTAACAAACAGAAAAGATAAAGTGAATACAAAAAAATTATGTGATGTGCCAAGGGGAAATAAAAGAAAAATTATACATTAATTATGTAAGGAAATAACATAAGAACTACAATACAAAAAACTACAAAAAAAATCACATAAAAAATAAGCTGGGAAAAAGCTGGGCAACATTAAACATAAAAATATGTTTCAAAGGAGGGAGAAATAAAGATCCAGGTCGACGGACGTCCCCGTGTTTTAAGGATAGAGTTTTTTAGCTTCCCTCTAAATAAGGGAATCATTGCGAATGCATCAGTATATTTGGAGAATCACCGATTGGTAAAAAAAATCCATAAGTATTAGTTAATTTAACAATTTGTAACTTCTTTACATGTCATGTCAAAAACCTGGTCCTTATGTTCAACTACTTACTTCTCTCAGTTTTTTAAATTTATAGTTTTTTAAAGCTTCCTTTAAAATGTAGGAATAATTGGGATTATATACTATAAGATTATGTTTATTTAACAATTTGTAACTATTATTCTTCATGTCAAAAATATGCTTGGTAAACGTCCTAGTGTTTTATTGACATGGTTAATCTGTAGAATCCCTTAAAATATAAAAATCGAACTACAAAATGAGCAACAAAGACTTTGTTAATCAGGGTTATTTATGCCTTATTAATTTAAGCTAGACTAGTCCCAATGCATATAAACTATGACTAGATGTGCACAATGACTTCAATGCAATATCTGCAGAGTTGAAAATAATAGCTAAATGAACAGTTCTGTTGCCATAAATATTTTCAGACGATATACAGACGTCATCGATTCCTAGTTTGAATAATTTTAATCAAATGAAATACGGACTAGGCTTAAACACGCGAATGACAACGAAATACGCATGTCTCGTTATATAATGCGCAGCGCAATGTCTATATTTTTAGCGAAATTAAGAATTCCAATTGAGAAATATGATAAGTCTTTGCTAATCCTATGTTTTATATCGTCTTTTATCACTATTTTCGTACAGAAACTCTTCCTAGCGACCCAGCCGGCTTTCTGTTTACACTATTTTTCTTTCCGCAGAGTTACCTCATAGGGTCAAGAAACATTGAAGTCTATAGTATAAATAAAATAAAACATGTACTAAATATTTTTGATAAATAAACAGCACGCAAGCACGCATTTATTAGAAATTTGTGAAATATGAAAGATAATTTTTAATTATTAAAATGAAATAAACTTCAACAGACTAAAAAATAAGAAGCGCTGCTGCTTTTCTTAATAAAATACATTTTTCAAGAGCGTTTATTTGATTTAATATTCTTCCATGAATTTGGAACCATTTTACTTTCCAATTCAATTCATTTTAATTTCCAATTACATTTTATACATTTCGAAAATTTAAAATGAACTAATTTTATAAGAAACAAAATTATTCTCATAAAATTCGGACATGTACTGGGTTTGACATCATCAGCATTAACACAATCCAGAACACTTGCAATATATCCATGAAAAGCTGATACAATGTATTTAGTAAAACCCAAAGCGCATAAATGGCTTGTAAAAAGCATAAACTAATAATGATTTACAAAGCGGACGAAATTAGTTTAGGTGGAGCCTCTTTTGCTGACTAATCTGATTAGTTTCTTTGACCTTATTAAGAATAGAAAGTTAAATGGCTTTCATAACTGAAATCCCTAATCTCAATCTACTAAGTAAATAATGGTTACATTTAACCAACTTCTCTTTAGTACATATCTTTAAAAACTAAAAAGATATCTTTCGTGTGTGTATGAAAATAAACATAACGTTTTTAGCGTTAGTATTAGTAGTGTTCCCTCGTTATTCGCGGTAGTTACTTTCCAAAATATACCGCGAAATACGCGAATAACGAACCCATATATGGTAATATATGGCAAATATGGTAATATATCAGATATAAATGGTTCGATTTCGTCATTTATTACATAAAACTTATAAAACTGGTTCATACAAAAATGAGTTTTAACTGTAAATTAATGTAAATAATTGTAATAACTGAAATAATTTGTAGTAAATACCGAAAGGGTTACTAGTTAGAAAACTTGCTAAATAAAAGAACTACAATTTTTCAAAATGTTTTAACATAATACCGGAATTGAACAGGTATATCTTTTCTGTCAAATATGCAAGTTTCATTGCTAAAATACTTGGAGATCGAAATCCGCGAATATGCGGGGATGACATTGTTCTACCGCGAATATGCGAGAGAGAGCCCTCTGTGTTATTATTTTCAACGTAGCAAAAAGTCTGTATATGCGGAATCATGAACACACGGTCTCTAAAAAGAATGGCATAAACTATACTCTGTTCATTTAGAATAGGTGCCTGAAACAGGATCAAATACGCTCAAAAACGCCTAATAAAGCTCATCACGCAAATTTAGTGGCCGATTCTTTGACAGTATTTTAATTACTTTTGTTTAGGCTGCCTTATCATTGCACAAGAAATTTTTTTCGATGATAATTACAATAGTAATAGCTTCTAATACATTACGCCTCAGGTGCCTATTTTAATTGAACATAATATAGATTTTGGTTCGGTCTGTGTTAAAATTCGTGCACAGTAGCAGAATTTATTACTGTTATTACATCAAAGAATTCGTTACATATCGATCGTTGCCGAGAAACTTCTTCGCAGAAGAAAAATTCGTTACTTAGTCATGGACTTGTCATAGTGTAAAAGCTCCTCTAAAGGCCGCTTGCATTATAAATAGCTGCGAGAGAATCACCCGGGTGTATTATTTTATTCTAGGAAAGGGATTTAAAGTCTGTTTTTCCGCTTTTTATATTCCGATTCCCAACCCAAACTAAAATTCCTCTTAACTCACTCAGCATTTACTTAAATTTAAGTATTTTGGTTCAAATTGGGAAATGGTTGCTATAAGCTTTAGGGCATGAAGCGTGTAGGTTTGAAGGACTTTTATTGTGTGTGGTTTCTTTAGTGGGCGTATGGAAAGAAAGGGTGCTGATAGTGCATTAAGTACCGATAAATGCTTTTACTACCCATCCATTTATGATTTGTAACATGAAAGAAATTTTCTTTCAAGAAAAAAAATTATTTTTTGTTTATCTGTGTATAAATACATAAATCGGAGCGAAAGAAACGCAATTCAAGACAAGGGATGTAATTAAGCTATGCTTGAGCAACTTAAATTGTGATGCAGACCAAATCATGGCATCTTCCCTTGGACCAAAACATTTATCACATAATTTATCTATAGTTGCTTGATCTAAAGTTCTGGATACTCTACCTTAAGTAGCGACATCACGCTTAATCGGCCGCCATTATGGGGAGAACTCGCTACTAGCGACGATAAGCTAGATTATCCAGACTAGTAGTGAGTTCTCCCCATAATGGCGGCCGATTGAGCGTGATGTCGCTACTTAAGGTAGAGTATCCAGGGCTTTAGCTTGATCTAGCGACAAAAGTATTGATGAAATTCACCAGTGTGTTCTCATGATATTGAGATTAATAATAAATAATTTAAATAGAGAAATACGTACAGTGTATATAGCACAGCACTGCATATGAACCAAGTGTGCAAACACCCTAAAAGTGCAATCACAAATTTCGAAACAGAACAGTCTCCGAATTCAATAATCCAACTACTCAAACAACGCCAGGACCTCTTCTCAATTGGCTTCAGAAACTTCTCTCTGTCCCAACGGAATTAAACACCGCTCTTTGATAGAACATACTCCAAGGTTCGAAAGCTGAGCAAAGGGATTATTTAAGGGGAGAGGTGTGAAGGAAAATTGGAAAAGAATGGTGGCATTACTGCAGACCACCCGAGGACATCGAGTTTTCGCGTCTGCAAATTTAATGACGCTTCGAACAGAACTTGGTTCGGTTTAAAATGGCTTCTGTTTGCGCTTGAATATACGAGGAAAGGAGTAAGTCACTTAGGGAAACATGAGTCAGTATCGATAAGGAATTTTCTCGGCGTAGGCGAATATTCGTGCCTTCCCACGAGAAGTATTGGGTGAAAACTTTTCCAGAGACCCTGTGTTGAGATCCTTTAGTTAGATTTAGCATTGGGGAGACGTGTAGGAGGTATTGCGCACTCTTAAATATGCATGGATTTATATAAGTGCTGAATGCGAAAGTCTATATTGGCTTTATACTTTATATGCTGATGGTATACCTTATTTCTCGCAGAAGTAGAACAATATTAGACTCGAAGTTATTATTTGAACACATACTCAATTTATTATTAACATGAAATGTAAAGCAAAAATATAAAATAAAGTATCACAAATAGGCATTTTGATTAATATTTGCACTATTATTATACCGAAGATTGATGCTCCTCAGGTACCTGGGTGTCGTGTCAAATCAAATCTAGTCGTTGTTCCACCGAAGAGGCGATATTTTTATTTTTAGGAAAACGGGAATAATTTTTTTAGTAACCCGTTCTCTATGATAAATTTATGGGACACATTCTCTTCTATAAATCCCAAGTGCGAAAAGCTTGAAAGCAATACAATACACTTATGGTCATATATAACATCGTCACTTAAACTTCATGTAATGAACAGTAGCGTTGCATGTTCCAAACGGAGATTTCGTGACAGATTTCAGATGCATCAATCTTATGGCAAAGTCCCGAGGTTGTGACTGAAATGTTGGTCTGGACACGACAGTATCGTGACAAAAAGCCCCGCTTCTCGGTTTTAGTCACGCTATTTTAAGGATTAGAAAACCGCAGATTGGCAGTATTACGGCTTCGGCACGGAAGCGTTACGTCATGGTGTCATTTGTAGCGCTCAAGTTGTTCACGCTGTTACAGAAATTACAGGGATTACTTCGGAATGACGTCGCGATGATTTGTCGAAGCTGTCTCTCTTCGCTTTTCACGAAAGGATCTGTCTCTGTTTGCAGTCCTACACGTCATTAAAAGTTAAATTTAAATATGAGTGATGTCGAATAACCAATGTCCATCAATATAAAAAAGTGTGCTAGTAGTTCTTAGTTGAGAACAATTTTTGCAATAGGGAATACAATGACTTTTCAAATTTAATTTATTTTGATAGAGCTTCTTTAAAAATAATCTAATTTTTTTCTTCGAAATTTGATCATTAGTTAATTTTTAAAAAATTAAATACTACAGTGCGCCGAAGGGTTCTTGGTTTGGTGCATGACGTTACTTTTGGTCTTCGGCATTGGTTAAATCCGTTCCTGTGAAAGTACTGATTGGTTGAAGATTCGGCGAAATCAAAGGTGGCGTCACGTAAGCCACACCTCCGATTCTAGCGAGCGTAATTTTTGAATATTTATTTTAAAAAAACTAATGAAAAATCTAAAAATTTGAAGAAAATCGTTTCATAACCCCATCAATGGATTTCCAATAGTTGAAATCTTGAATTTGCAGAAGTGTTGTATTTCCTATTGTGTTTGGCTACTTTTGAGTTGTGATTTGTGAAGTTGCAAAGCATGGTTTAAAGTTTAAACAACTCGGTAACTAGGGGTACTACACTAGTAAGCCGTGGATTAATGATGTACGAGAGATGGATTAAATTTATGCAATATTCATTTTTTGCCATTTGAACGAAAATTCAAAGTTTATACAAAGCGCTGTTATAAAAATTGCAGGGATTCTTTTCGAAATGTCGTCGGGATGATTAGTTAAGACTTCTAAAGAGGTCTTGGAACGAAAGGCCTTGTCTTTAGTTTTTATCTCACTTCATTAATAATTAATTTTATGTATGAAATAATAAGGAACTTAACTTGAGTCAGATTTTTATTAAAAATGCTGATTCAAAATTCATGGGCAAAAGGAAAGCGAGCTTCGAATACCAAATAGCATTCCGAATCACACTGGAAACGGGAGTTTCCACCGAATAATCCTTAAGGGGTAGAATGTGCAGACAAAAAATGCCAGAAGCAATGGAATATGTAAATTTAAATATTGACGTCACGATTTATGACTGTTATTCGTTCTTATTACATTCTTACTTGTTATATAGTTGGTTTTTATTATAATTAAATCACTTCTATCCACGAAGAATTTTGAATATAACTTTATCAGACCAAAATTAATAGAAATATGATATTTTCATCTGATTTACTTAAAAATAGTACTATAATTAATAATGGCATCGCAGCGTTTCACGGGTGCCTAAAAATATCTTGCTTAATGTACTTGAAATTATTTATGACTTTTCAATTTTGCGTGAAGAATTTAATAAAAAAAATTAAAAAGTAATTGTTTCTTCTAATATATATTTATCGTTAAAATTCTACTCAGAACCCGCTGAAAGAGTTCGTATAAGTTTAAATTATTTCAAAGTAAACACTTACGTGCAGTCTAACAGTTCAGTAATAAAAAAACTTAAAACTCATTTTAAAACATAAACAAATAAATAGAAATAAAATGTTTTCATTTACTTAAAACTGTAGAGTAAGTTTTAGATACAGACGCAAACAAATGTATTTTGATACTTAAAATTAAAAGTTGAATTTCAGTCATCTTTGTAAATGCAAAAAGTAAACATGCATATTTGTTACTTTCATATACCAATAGAAGTGATATCTCTAACCTAAATTTTCTGCTATTTTATCCCATAGTCAAGTTGCAGAAAAATATAGCTACTAGTTCTTCAAAATAAATCTGAATATTTCTAATTGGTAGCCATCCTTACAGCTTAACTCACGGGGAACCAAGAAAATATAATATTGTTTATATTAAAGGATATTTACTGAAAGATAATAATTAATTAAGCTCAGAGAGTAAAGCGAAAGATTTTATTAGCTCTAAACTTATGAGTTTAAAATGAAAAACAATCTCCTACTACTGTAGAGAAATAAAAATTTACGAGGATTTTTTTTCTTTAATTGCCTTGAAATGAGAGAAGCTAGTTTTGAATTGGAAAAAGTATAAACTTGATTAAAATAATAAAAATTGTAACTTTTTGACTATCCAAAAACCTTTGATCCTCTTTTTATAAAAACAGATAAATAATTTTAGTACATTAAATCCATATATGTTGTTGCAGTTAAATGTGACATTTAATAAATAAATTTTTCACCTATAAATTTTAAATGCATTCCTTATTCAAGCAATCTGAAAAGATTTGATTTTTTTACGGTTTGCTAAAAACACACATATCAAACTCATGAAGAGAAAAAAAATTTTTGCTCCAAGAAAACATTATTCTGAACTTTTTTTACGGATTGGGATGTCTTTTGGAAGATGTTAAAAGAATTAGGTGCAAGGAATGAAGAAGATGAGAGAAATGAAAAGGATTGTAGAGAAGGGGATGATGAGAGGGATATGTAGAGAATAATAGAAATGAAGAGGATGATACGAGTTATAAACAGGATGGAAAAGATGAAGAAGATGCGGGAAAAGTGTATTGAAGATAATAAGAAGGAGATATAGAGGGATATTAACCGGATGGAGGATATTAAAAAGATGAGGGACATAGACAATATGACAGAAAGGATAAAGAAGAGGATAGGAATGAAGAGATGGTGAGAGATGGAGAGGGTGAGGAAAATAAACATGATTAAAGAGATGGAGAGGTTATAGGGATGAAGATGTGAGGGAAGGGTTAAAGAAGATGGAAAGGATGAAGAGAAATAGACTGACGAGTGATGAAGAGAAAGGAATAGATAATGAGGGTGAAAGAAAGAAAAGAAACAAAGAAGATAATGAGAGGGATAGATAGAATGAAAGAGATGGAAAAATAGACCTATGGTATAAATAAAGTGGTCAAAAGGATGAGAGGGATGAAGGGGATATGTAACGACTCGGCCACGCCCTGAACCCAATTATGTAACTGAGTGAAGAAGAACTTCAACTGTGACGTCACTGCTATTTGAAGGTAAGGCGGTTTGCACCGGATTCGGACTCCATGTTGTTTCGAGTTGTTATTATGTGCCTTGTACCACGTTAGCTTCACCCGTTATTAAATGATTATGGTAAAAGCATTGTGTTTTTTCTGTCCTCTGGGTCGCGACACCGGGTAGGTGGTCCTGATAACAACATGACAAGAGAAACAGGAGATATTAATTTAACAGGACAGATTGATAAAAGATTGATTTAACAGGAAAAGAGAAATGAAAAATCATATTTAATTACAACTATTTCGTGTGCTACCGGGTGTACCTCCGACCACCCATACAGTCATACCTAGCTCCAAACCCCTTCGACCATCTGGTAGTGCAGTACATACAATACATTTGAGCAGCAGTACTATGGACGCCGCATCGTCTGTTTAATAAGGGATGCGATCCAGTTTCAATTTGTGCATAGCGGGATTACGACGTCGCGCATCAACATTTAATAACCTGCGTAATGGGGCTGTTCTGGGCTATCAAGCACACACAGCCTCTGCAATATGCAGCGGTCTCTTGGAGATGATACCACGGAGATATAATATACAGGGTGTTTCAGATAAGTGTTTTATAACTTCTAGGAGGGGTAGGACACCCCTAGACGACTCAGAATCACATAGGAATGGAGGGTCGGAAATGCACTCCTTGTGACCTAGGGGTTTTTATAAGCGGGCATGGGAGATTGTATAATCCACAGCAGAAATTGACACATAACCTTTTAAAATTGGATTAAAACCGAGTTATACCCCGTTCGCACTCTGGCCTTTATTTTTGCCTCTATTTTCGTTAGCACTTTGTTGTCATTCAAACACACTGATCAATTCACTAGTCAATTAATAATATTTTATGTACTTTTACTTGTATTTTTGGTGATTTTATTCATTAGTCTTAAGTTGTATTGTTAATTAAAAATTTAATTTCTGAATACAACTTAAAACTAATGAATAAAACCACCAAAAATACAAGTAAAAATACATAAAAGATTATTAATTGCCTAGTGAATTGATTAGTGTGTTTCCATGACAACAAAGTGCTAACGAAAATAAAGGGTATTTTTTCTGCCAGTGCGAACGGGGTATTAGGAGCTGAAATTCCAGCTCTTTAATTGGTTTTACGGAGTAAGTACCTGATTCGATGGTTTTAACTCGATCTTAAAAGGTTACGGGTCAGCTTCCAAAGGGAACTTTGCAACTTTCCATGTTGGCTTATAAAACCCCCTAGCTCGTTAGGGGTGCATTTCCGACCCCCCTTCCTAAGTGATTATAAGTCGTCTAGATGTCTACCCCTCCTAGAAGTTATGAAACACTTATGTGAAACAGTACTGTGCACCAGTCATAGATAGGGCTAGGAATATAATGGAAAAAATGCGCGCGCATCTCCTAAAGCAGCTAGCGGTTTTCTTTTGAACAATCATCTGATCTCGAAAAAACACGTGTATCCTCTGTTTACCTGATCAATTTGTTTGTTTTAAATTGCGTGCGTTGCTTACTGACCAAACGATCGTTTAAGAATCTTCCTCCAATCAGTGTTTTTGACGTCAAAAAATTTGAAATATTGCCAAAAACTTCCAACTAATGAAGTGAAATATACAGTTATACTCATGATCATGAAAACCATAAAACTTTGGAGGAGCTTGAATCCTTAGCGTCCAAAAAAACATGGCCATATTTAGCGGGATAGTTAAATGAATATAACGAGAAATATATACATCCCTACTTTAACTTTCAAGCTCCATCGGCATGCTGAGCAGTGTAATACAATAGTAAGATGTCAATATCTTGTAATGAACAATGCCTTATAGTCCCCAATATCTCCCAAAAAATCAAAAAATTTCACAGCAAAAGAGCCTATTCTGCACACGAATCGATATCGTACTAGCAAAACACTCTAAAACGCGGTCCGATTCACTTTTTACCGCATGTTTCATGTTGAAAAACCCGATCCCAGACAAGAATAGAGTTTAATTGAAAGCTTTGCCAGACGACATTATCGGCCAAATTTCAATGCGAAGTACAATTACTCTGACTTATGCTTATTTGATGATTTTCCGATGTGTGAGTCTGACTAACCATAAAAATAATAGAACAAAGTGATAAATACTTTAACATCGATCCCATCTTTTTGGGAGCGCGGGAAAATAAATTAAATTTACATAAAATCAATTTCCAACCTTTTGTGCTCCTCTTGTGTAATTCTGCACTTATTTTCAGACGGTGGTTAAATGCGGGTTATCCTGTCGTTGAGACGATCTTTTCAAATGTTAAAAAGGAGCTCATATATTACAGTCAGCGTTTTGTTTTATTCAGCTTGAATGAATGTACTTTTAATTTTTTGGGTTCCATTCCGTTAAGAGTTCCCGCTAAATATCACCTATCTCTTTTACAAATACAAATACAAATACAAATTAAGTCGACCAACTACAGGCGTAAGCCCAGCAAGGTTGGTCCATTCTTTTTAACCCAAACTACCAGAATCCCAGTATCTGTCAATTTCCCCCTTGAACTCGTTTACCCCACTTGAATTTACGATTGTTTCAGGCAACGCATTCCATCTATCCACTACCCTATTAAAGAAATAATGCTTTCTACAATCCGTCTTAAATTTTACTTTATTCAATTTGAAATTGTGACCCCTTGTTCTATTACCCATATTGAAATCTAGTCCCTCTGTGTCCCCTTGCTTTACCATTTTAAATAGTTGAATCAAATCACCTCTAATCCTTCTTCTCTCTAGAGTGAACATATTTAGCTTCTTTAATCTTCCCTCATAACTTAAACTGGATATACCCTTGACCATTTTAGTAGCCCTATGCTGAACCCTTTCTATTGCATCAATATCTTTTTTTAAGTATGGAGACCAAAACTGAACAGCATACTCTAGATGAGGTCTCACCAAGCCTCTGTATAGTGGCAAAATAATATCCTCGGACCTTGAAGAAACAGTTTTTTTAATGTATCCCAATATCCTATTAGCCTTTTTACTAGCAGATGAACACTGATGAACCCATTTAAAGTCCTCATTTACTATCACCCCTAAATCTTTGATCATATTACCTTCTTTAACTTTGTCCCCTTGCAGATAAAATTCTGCCCTACCATTCCCCCGACCCATATGAAGTACCTGACATTTACTTATGTTAAAGGACATACCCCATTTTTCAGCCCATTGCGATATAATATCAAGATCCCTTTGTAAATTTTGTAATTCTTAAACTTAATTTTCAAATATAAACATTTTTTATTTTTTTATTTTTAATGATAAACTAAACAGTTATAGTACATCTAGTTAAACATATTAATCCATGAATTTAAAATTATTTAGCAATATTTATACTTTTTGGTGTCCAAAACAGATAGGCGATATTTAGCGGGACTAACGGAATTGAACCATTTTTTTTGCTTATTTTCTATGTTTAATGTAATAGTTTTAGGTAAAAAAAACAGAGAGATGAATTAAGTGTTTCGGAATGAAAAGATTTCACGGAAAAGTTAAAATTAAAACGTAGGTTTTTTGTTATAACTCCTGCCTCCTGCCTTTTGGTTTTTACTCTGCACCTGGTCAGTCTTCAAAAAAACACCATCATAATCACCTCCATCTGAAAAATCTTGGTTGTGTAAAAAATTCCTTGTCCTTTATAAAATCTAGGTGATTAACTGTTATTTTAAATGTAAATAGCTAATGTAACCAAGTGGGTTTTTTAAAGTATGGTACTTATTTGCTGAACTTCATTTCAGTAAGTATGGTTTTTTTCATACATGTGTATTGTATTGCTTGTATTTTAAAAATCATTTTATATTGATTGGCAAATGCATAATAATATATAAAAACAAATAAAATATAAAAATGGCTTAGTGCAGTTATTAACATTATGCCGATAAAAATTTCTCCTGCTTTTTTAACAGGTTGGAAGGTCTGGTAGTAGGAAGAAAACCTCTTTTAAAACTTATGTTGAAAAATATAATTATCCCTAAATTATTAGACAAATTAATTTACAAAGAGTTTGGTGTTAAAATTAATAAATTATTCAATGATTCCAGGTACTATTATAACTTATATTTCTATTTTTATACAACTTAAAAATACAATTTCAAATTGAATAAAGTAAAATTTAAGACGGAGTGTAGAAAGCATTATTTTTTTAATAGGGTAGTAGATAGATGGAATGCGTTGCCTGAAACAATTGTAAATTCAAGAGGGGTAAACGAGTTCAAGAGGAAAATTGACAGATACTGGGATTCCGGTAGTTTGAGTTAAAAAGACTGGACCAACCTTGCTGGGCTTACGCCTGTAGTTGGTCGACTTAATTTGTATTTGTATTTGTAAGTCAAAAAATATTAAATTAATTTTAAATTTATACTTGTTTTTAGGATATTTAAAAAAGAAAGTTAAATTTTAAATATTTCATCATATGCAACCTCATATTTTACTTTTCTTGTTTTTAGGATACATTATTTGGATCAAACTTTGCGTCTGAATGACATACACATTTTAAGGAAATAAAAAAATCTTTCATAAAATGAAAGATGTTTTTAAAAAAAGTTAATAAGTTTAAAAAAAAACTGCCAACAATATTTTTAAGCATATTTATATACAATTTTCTAAGCATATTTATGTACACAGAAAATCTACATTTCAAATCACCAATTGTAGAACATTCATTCATTTCTTTATCCTCTAAAGTCAATAAAAACATTTCCATTCTACCATCTCCGATTTTTTGTCAAACTCATTTTTCTCACCTTAAACTTCCGTAAAACATTCACTGTGATCATAATCTCCATCATTTCTATCACCTTCATTCATTCTTATAAACTATCGATAAAACTTCATTCCCTTCATAACATTTCTGACTGTAAGTCTAGCTCATTATTCTAACCTTTCAAACCAAACTTTCATACACAAACTTTTAACTCAATAAGACATCGAGTCCACAAAATTTTTTCCCCTCCAGCTTAAAAACATGTCGCCATCTTAAAAAAACTGAGCTCCGGCTTTTCAAAGAGGACGCGCGGATATCAGAAATTTCTTTCAATATTAGTTCAAAAAGGGACCTACCGGGTCCCTATTAGAACGGTGAAATTATCGATCCCGCGACCACCCCGAAACCAATTAATTTCGACGGAGCGGGGTTCCTTTGCTCGTTTATATTGGTAAAGAAAGTTATTCGACGTTCGTGGGATCGAATATCAGCTTATCTCGAAGACCGAAAAAGTCCTTTCGAATAGCATTAATGCGTTAAAGAGTTTGGGCTCTTATATTATAAGGTAAGGCGTAGGGGGAAGGTTTCTTTCGTGGAAGTTGGTTACCTCGTTTTTTTTTTTGATGAGATTAAAATAAGGTGGTAGGATTTTTTTGGTTGTTTAATACCTATAGATTGAGGGTATGTTTTGGTTTAAGTAATTTGGAATGTTATTGATATTCCTATTTTTGTGATGGTGGAACTGGAAGAGTTATGAAATGCTCATTTTGAAAGCGAAAAGTTGTATTTTGATGGTTGTTTACATCCTGTTTTTTGTGTTGTGATGATCATAAATCTTATTTCTTCGTCAGTAGTAGTAATATTTTAAACTTTATGTTTACTTGGATACAAAACTAAAATTTTGCAAGCCATTACAAAAATATCCAAATGTCCGTTAGATAATATCTGTTCCAGAAAATGCTATGTAGTTAAAAAAAAATTAACTGAGCGAAAATGCTTTTATAGTTCAAATGACCTTAAAGGTACGGTATTCTGGACCTTCTTATATTCCCCAAACCAAATGATGATGCAAAAATACTGTTTAATCAGGAAAGGAAAAGGTTTTCCTTAACCCCTTTAACAGTGTCGCCCGAGCTCAGCTCTGGCAACTACTACGTGCAGAAAATGTGATACCCGAGCTGAGCTCGGGCGCGAGAAAATTTAACGTTTCCGTTTTGTGAAGCCCAAACTGAGTCCGTTTCGATGATGATAGTGATTTTTCGTCGTTTAGAGAATGTGAGACATCATGTTTGGATAATCTTCCAAAGTTAATAAGATGTGTGTGTAATCCAATACTTTTTTATGTGTATGTTAAAATAATTAGCACACTTGTAATTACATTTAAATTTTGATTTTTTTTATAAAAAACTATTTTACAACATTTGTAATAATATAAAGAACAAAATTAAACAGTCAAAAAAAATTTCCATTTTTTGGTCAATTTTTCTGAAATAAATGTCACTGTTAAGGGGTTAAAATACATTTCACATTTATGAAATATCATTCAAACCCAATTTGATGATCTACATAAAGTTGTAGAATTAATGATTTTTCTTATGCCATGATGATTATTCCTTTCATATCTATATTTTCAAGGTGATTAGAAAACAAATTATATACAAACCTTACAACTGAAAACTTCTTTTTTTAATTATAACCTTAATTTGGAGGGTTCAGAATAGAAATGAACCAAGTCCACTTTAGCTACTTTTGAGCTACATACGTTTAAAGTTAAAGCTTCATAGCAAATTACATGTTAACGCAACAGAACTTGCTGCTGCCAAGCGGATATTATCAGGACTAGGACTTGGTTCACTATTGCACTGAAATTTTACATAGTTGGTGCATGTTATAGCGTTGCTAACTCAAAAATGACAAAAAGTGGACTTGGTCCATTTTAATTCTGAGCCCTCCATTTATAACTAATCGTTCCTGAATTAAAACAATTAAATATCACTGAAGTTCTTTCAAATCTTATTCTTCTTTCAAATATTTGCTTCCCCTGTAAGTAGTACTAGAGATAAGCGAAATATTAAAAAAATCGAGGTCAAAGAAATCCTTCCCTTCCTACAAAAGAAAAAATACACATCACGGAAAACAAACGATTTTTGATGAGTTTCTCCTCTCCCAATAGTGGAATGGAATGTTACTAAAATAGCAGTTTTTATCAGATAAAAAATCCAAAGTTCTCCGGGTTAGGCAGACACAGGCCTCTAGATTCAGAGATACTCCTCATTCCAAAGACAACTTTGTGTAGATCTGCACTTATATCTATCTACAAGACACTCTCGAATAGCATGCTCCGTAGCGAGAATAAAGAACAAACGTATATAAAAAAAAAGCAAGATTCGGAGATTCTTTCTTGGCCCCGGATCAAAATTGTTTTTCGCAGTTGGCAAATTCGCCCGCCAATTCGTAGGAATAAATCGTTTAGTCAGTTTGAAGTCTTGGGCAACGATACAGAATTTATAATTTCTTTTATTCTGTTCCAGTTTTTCTCTTACCCCCCCCTCCGACAAGATGGCGTCCCCGAAGAAAAAGAATATTCCTTGATGAAACAAAAGTTCTTTTTTTTTCTCGACACTGTTATTCGCTCAATCTTGGTGATTGGAATGGAGAAGAGAAGCGTTGGGAGGGTTCCTTGACCTTTTAAATAGAAACATATTTGACGCCGATTAGACTAGGGACGAATTTTCCTTATTTCCAACTGATCACTTTGTTTTATTTGTTTTTATATAAATACGATGAGTATAAGGGTGGATTTACATAGAGCGAACAGAGCGATGCGACGCGGCCGGGTCGTCACGTAACTCCATGTAAACCCGGTCCCTGAAGCACAGATTTACAGCAGTTATCAAATGTGTCCCTTATAAGAAATTTAAAATCCCACGTAAAAAAGTTACAAATAATATAGCATTCTAAAATTTAATATATATTTTATTTACCTTACTGTGGTTTGATCCCCCTTTAAAAATATTAAACTGTATGATAAAAATTGAATACACAACTCCTTTCAACAACGTCACACTGTTTTTAGAAAGCCCTGAAAAAGTAGTATAGCCCTGCAAAGTCGCCATATCTTTAGGTTGTATAGTAAAAAAATTAATACATTGTTTAATATTTATTTTTAATGCATTTCAATCTAATTTTAACTTTTCAAATCACTCTCCGGAAAAATTAGGTTTTTTGAGAAATGTCGTTTTTGAAAGGAGTGGGCGAACTGTGCAACAATACAAATTAGTAAGAAACAACGTTAAATTCTTTGCACATTTAAAAGTTTATAACATACGAATCGTTTCGGAGATACGTTTATCCCCTTTCTTCAGTGTGAAATTTACTCAACTTCACACTGACGAAGGGAATCCACGTATCTCCGAAACGATTAGTATGTTTTTAATATAAAACTTTTAAATGTGCACAGAAATTAACGTTGATTCTTACTAATTATTAAACTTTATATTGGAGTTACAAAATGTACTATTTCCGATGTCGTAATAGAGCAAACATAAATTGTAAGTGATATAAAGATAAAGGATTAACTCTTTTAAAAAATATTTTATTAACTTTTTAAATATTTTATTTTTTAAAATGTGAATCAAACTTGAAATATTTTAAATTGAGGTTGAAACTGAAGTTTCTACAAGTTTAATCAAGCAATGATAAGATTCATCGTGTTGAGTGCTTCGTGCAGAGAACTTTCCTCTCACATTTTACACATGGTTTTCGAG
Source organism: Tetragnatha versicolor (assembly GCA_024610705.1). NCBI lineage: Eukaryota > Metazoa > Arthropoda > Arachnida > Araneae > Tetragnathidae > Tetragnatha > Tetragnatha versicolor. The sequence continues at coordinate 11,596,130 of JANDEH010000007.1, forward strand.
AAAATTGTGACAGAAGTAGGTATGAAGTCATATTTTTTTAAGCTAGCTAAAAAAAGTCTTATGAAATAAGATATGAATATATTTTACTTCAATATGTTTGCAGCGTAAGATAACAAAAAATATATCCTCAGCGCATGCATGCGTACACCATGAAATGTAATAATTAAGTTTCTTTGTATTTGATGTAAAATTTTTCAGAAAAAAAAGCGTCATAGGGAAACGTGCTTGTTGAAACAACCTGTACATCCGGATTCGTAATATAATAATATTATAATAATCTTTATTCAGTTACCAATAAAACATACAAACAACTAAAAAAAGAACAATATAATATAATATAACTTGAATATGGAGTAAAAATAATTTATGAACAAGAACAATGAAATATTTAGTATATGTTTCCTCCCTAAAAAGCCATAAAAGGAATATTCTTAAAGTGAATATCAAAACTGTGCTCTAAAATTATGCTTTACATTAAGATTGTGTTATTCCTTTTATTAAAGCTGGAAAGAAAACAAGGGTTCAATTTATTTTAAAACACTATTTCTACACCGGAATTGAAACGTTAGGGTGTCTAAAAAAACTCTTTTTCGAAAAACCTTGCTCCCCAGGGCTTTTCCCGTTCCTTTTGGTCCCAAAAGATTGTGTGTGAAGTTTAAGCCCCCTAAGTTAACTCTAGGGTTTGCCTGTAGATCCCCAAAGTTTAAAAAAAGTGGAAAAAATGACCAATTTTCAGAATTTTTAAAAATTATATTTTAAGATTGTTACTGCGATAAAACCGATTCAAATAGATCATTTAGGACTTATTTTGGTGGAATATATTTATTTATGTGAATTAAGTGTACCGTATAGCCCCTATAATTTAAGATTAAAACGTACTACTTAGGGACGTTGCACTCGCCAAAGCTTATAATGCACTACCGGTGGACGAAATGAATTAAATCCGATTTTCTTCGAAGGAACTCCCTCAAATGATGCCATTTGGAGCTAAAATGATATTATAAATTATAAAAACCAGTGAAATAACAGTTTTTGGCCCTTCCACTGAGCTTTTAATGTGAAAGTGTTTTTCTTCAAAATTTCTCGTTTTCAGCTGATAAAACCCAAAATTTATACTAAAAAAAGGAGGTTGTTGTACTTTTTAGATACCACACTTTGAAATCTTTATGAGGTTTTATTTTTAATAAGTAGAATTAAATTTTAAAGCTCACAGATCGGAAATGACTCTATACCAGACCTGAAAATCTATTTTCTTTTTTAAGTTTGAAAAATTACTTCCTTTTAACGTATTAGGGTAAAGTTTTAATTAAAAACTTCTTTCCTTAATATTTCAACCTTGATTCACAAGTATTAAACTATTTTCCTAACTTTGAAAGAAGAAAATAGATTTTCACGTCAGGTATAGGAGATATCCATGTCATTTTCGATCTGTGTTGTTTAAAATTTAATTCTACTTGAAAAAATGAAACTCCTATAAAGGTTCCAATGTTTGGTATCTAAAAAAGTTCTGAAAACCCCTTTTTTAGCGTAAGTTTTGGGTTTCATCAGCTGGAAACGAGATATTTTGAAGAAAAGCACTTTTTCAATTAAAAGCCCAGTGGAAGGGCTCAAAACTGTTATTTCACTGGTTTTTATAATTTATAATATCATTTTAGCCCCAAATGGAATCATCTCAGGGAGTTCCTTTGAAGAAATTCGGATTTAATTAATTTCGTCCACCGGTAGTGCATTATAAGCTTTGACGTATGCAACGTCCCGAAGTAGTACGTTTCAATCTTAATATAGGGGGCTATAGGGTACAGTTAATACACATGAATAAATATATTCCATCTAAATAAGTCCTAAATGACGCATTTGAACCAGTTTTATTTGCATTATCAATCTTAAACATAATTTTAAAAAATTCTGAAAATTTGTCATTTTTTCCACTTTTTTCAAACTTTGGGGCTCTACAGGCAAACCCTAGAGTTAACTTAGGGGGCTGAAACTTCACACACTATCTTTTGGTACCAAAAGGAATGGGAAAAGCCCTGGGGAGCAAGGTTTTTCGAAAAAAGTTTTTTTTTGAGACACCCTATTGAAACGTATCTAATATAATAAAAGTCAATGTGTGTATGTGTGTTTGTCTTTTATACAAATCCATAGTTTTCTTCCGATTGGCACCCAAATTGGTATATATACGTAAAACAATCCCAGAAAAAACATAGGCTATGTTTCAAATTTCTAGAACGACCCCTTGACCCTCTTTTGACCCTTTTTATGGTCATTTTGCTGTAATAGCTTTATTTCTCCTCAAGAAGAGAACTGCTCACCCCATTGTTACGAAAAACCACTGAGCTATAAAACAAACTGGAGTGTCAACCTCCGATACTCTAACAAGCGATTGATCATGCCAGCGCGGAAGGTTACAATGCCCCGATTGCTGAGAGCAATAGCTTGAAGCAAAGTTGGAAGAGCATTTCCCCCTTTAATCCGCCCATGCCTGTTTTTCAAAATATTATGAGCAAAATTTAGAATGGTCGTTTCAATCTGTGCATACAACTGTGCTACCAGATGGAGAAATTTAAAATAAGATGGAAATCCTTTCCGCTGTGTGATGCGGTTTCAGCACGCTAACTAGTCACTCCAGTTTGTTCTATAGCTCAGTGCGAAAAACATAATGCAAAACAAGTTTTTAAAAGAAAAACTAGATATAAGAAGTCTATTTAAAAATTATAACAATAATAATCTAAAAATATTAATTAATCTTAAAATATTTTGAAACTGGTAATTAAGTATATTTTAAAATATTTTTATTTAAGAGTTCATCTAACTTTTAAATAAAAAGTTTTATGGAATAGCATTGTTGTTAAAACAGTCTCCTTGGAAACGAAAATGTAAATCAAAAGATGATCTTATTGTAGCTTTAAGAAAGTTGCCTTACAAAAAAACCTATTGAAAATGTTAAAAAGCCTTTTCAACTAGAAAAATTTATCTTTTTTCTTAAATTGCAAATGGAATATGCTTTAATTATTGAATAGTTTCACGGGAAACTTAATTAAAATCATGTATAACTAATCACCGGTTCCAAATGGGCATATTTTAAGTAATTTTGGAATATATTTTTTCTGTTTTTATGTGGATAATGTGGTTAAATGTAAAATTATAATGCTTGATAAGTGGATGGATTTTAATACCTTTCATATGGTAATATAAGGTGCAATAAAATGTATAAAACATTTTAAAAAGAAAGCTATTATAACTCCACTTGTGCAAGGCCGGGCATATCAGCTAGTTACATGTATAAAATCGTGATTTAACATACATAATTGGAAGTAAAAATAACCTATGAATAAGCAATCCTTTTTTCTACTTAAATGATTTGATCTTGTATAATTCTTAAATTTATATTAAAACTTAATATACTTTCAAGTCGTAATTGAACATGAATGAGAAGTAAAAATAACCTGCGAATAAACAATCAATGTTTTATACTTAATGGCTTCATCATATATAATCCTTAAATTTATATTGAAAAATAATATACTTTCAAGTCGTAATTGTACATGAATGGGATGTAAAAATAACCTATGAATACAACCAGAAATTTCGTTACCAACATTTTATTGTTCTTAAGAAAAAGAGATATAATTAAAAACCTAAATAATTCGCTAACATTATCCCGTAAATTAATGTTATGTTATTCTTTTGATTAAAGCTCTCTCAAGCAAAGAGGGGGGGCAGAATTACAGAATTGTCTCAAACTAAGCGAGTAATGAGATTTGTATAAAGCATAAAGAATGTTAATTAGTGGGGATAATTGTTCCTGCACGGCAAAAAAAAAGTTTTTAAATTTGCTCTTAAAATAGGTGTCTACAAAAACGGGATGTTTTGCAAGGGCTTTTTCAGAAAGAAAAAATTAGTTCTTACGCTTCAATAAGAAGCGATGTCGGTTTTAGAATATTTCCTTCAAGAATTTGAAGAATGAAAGTAATTTATGTTAAGAAGGTCGACATTTAAAGCGGTTTTTGGTTTATGATCCTTTGTTCTGTATGTTATCGAACAGAAAATACCATTGATTTTCCTTCAAAATATACTTGATTATTTTTATGATGACCAATTATCGTACCTCCTACACATTTTGATTGTACGTTATAGTTCCCGCTAAATATCGCCTATCACTTTTGAACACTATAAAGTATAAATATTGCTAAATAATTTTAAACTCATAGATTAAAATTTTTAATTAGATCTATAACTGTTCAGTTTAACACTAAAAAGTAGAAATTTTTTTTACATTTGAATATTGAGCGTTCGAAAGAGATTGGCGATATTTTGCGGGAACTGTAACGGAATTGAACCTAAAAATGTATAGATATTAAACTTATTAACCCATATTTAAGTTTTTACTCATTAGCAAATTAAAATATAGTAATATTTAACGTATAATACGGTATACTTTGGATGTAAACAAAAAGCACATTCATGTAATGTAAATTTAAAATCCCCTTAAAAAGTTTTTGTACTTATTGTAAACTTTACTCACCCTTCGAATTTGAAAGTTTCATTCATGAAATACTCCATTAAGGAATAAAATATTTTACCTTTAGTTTCTTTTTTTTTTCATTTTCCCACTGATAATTGAATTGAAATATAAAAACATCACACACAAGAAAATAGTACTCAGGATTCCAATGTAAAGGCAAAACGAACTTTTTGGAAGTCATTAATATAATAAATCAAAACAATCATATTTTAATTCAAGTATTGATATACCAACTAATGGGGCTTATTTTAAGAGAAACGTTCCTCAATATTCAGATGTATCTAGAAAATATTTACGGGATTTAAACAAAGTATTAAGCTCCAAAAAACAGTTTTTAAATACATCCCAAAACCGAAAGAAAGAGCTGAAACCACTCATGAATTCATCCCGTTCAGTTATCTTCATTCAAATCGGAGAAACGCCACCGTTAATGATTTAAAAACCGTCAGAAGCGAAATCTTCAAAAAGGACAAGGGGAGTTTTCCACAACATTAAACTACCTAGGAAATCCTATTATACTGCCGTATGAGTGGGAAAAAAAGGAAGAACTTTCTTCGGGATAAAATGGAAATTATCACATTAAACAAACAGTGTTCGACACGTTTTTGAGAAAGCCGGGGAGAAAGTCAAAAGCCATTTAGAGAAAATGTGCTCTTAAAGACGGTAGATTCGGCTTAAGCATCTTATGAGGCTTCGAGAATACTTCTCGAGGTTTCAATTTATTTTGAATTTTAAAAAGCTCTTGTTGCATTATTGAACACTTTGTTTTTAAAAGGGAAGTATTAATTAGGGTTTTTTGGTTCGAATAATGTTGAAGATTGAATGTACTAGAGTACTTCTATCAGAAGTAAAAAAGTAAATAATTATATTTTCATTTCAATGATGTAAATTTATGTGTTGAAAATGTATCAGTTACTGCTTAACAATCAAAAAATTTTCCCTTTGATCAATTTAAACTATCAAGAGTACAGTGATAAATGGAATATCTTTAAAATTTAACATTTTTGTAGAATATTTTTAGAAAGGAGTATTAATTTATGATATTATTATTTCTTAAGTTATTTAATGTCAAAAGTGAAAATTATTTTTCCGCTGCGACTTTGTATCAAGTGAAAAAATTATTAGCAAATTTAAAGGTTTTTTTCGTTTTATGTACGTGGGAGTGCAGAATGTATTCAATAAAGGAATAAAGTTAAAAATAACATTTAATGGGACAAAAACTAGTTCAAAGGACAACAAAAACTGTTGCATTCAAGCATTTAAATCTCTTTTCTAATATTCCCTCTCTTCACTTCACCTTCTTATATATCATCGCACAGAGTAAAGAGCTAAAAGAGATTCCAAACGGCAGTTTTCCTCTTTAGGTACTTAATTCATGCTCGCTGATTATAATTAATTTCTCTAGCAGCCAATTAGAGAAGGCGAAATGCGAAAGTGATTTCTGATTGGATATGGAACTTCTATCAAGCGGCATTTTAATTTCATCGGTGCTGCTCTTTTCCCTCCACTTCCGATTCGTATTTGAGTGACAGCTTCAGTGGGCGAATGACAGAGACGTAGCAGGAGTGACGTGAAACTATAGGAGGCAGTCCGAAGTACTTGAAGTTGCCTATGGGAAAACCCATGACAAAAAAGTTGCTATTAGCGTCTATGGAGATGAATCCTGTGTAAAGCTTTATACTCTGTATGTCATCATGTTTATAACACTAGTCCCTAAGCACTAGAAAAATACCAACAAGAAAATGGCCATTTTCACATGTATTCACGAAATTCCTATAAAACAAACAAAACCGGTCAATCAACTTCCGGAATGTCTGCTTCTCCCATTCATTTCTCCATCTTTAGGTGACGTCTTGCCTCACTGATAAATTTTATTTCAAAACTTCTTAATTTACAACGAAATTTAAGACAAAAACACTATGAATTTAAATTTATTAATTAATAAAAGTTATCAGAAAATTCAAATTACTAATTCGAAATATTATTTACTTTTATTTAAGATTTTAAATGAGCTGTGTCAACTAGTAATCAGAGAGAGAGCAGACATTCCGGAAGTTGATTGACCAGGTGAAATATTTTTTTTTCTTTTAATTTCGTGACTATGAAGATTAGCACATTTTTTCTCGAATTAGTTAAAGTAGCTACAAATTACAGTTTCGAACTTTGACCTATTGTTCTTTTTTTCTAATATTTTCAGACTAAGAAGGACTGAAAGCTGCCAAAGGAGAACATGATAAAATTATAAAATAATTAAAATAAACTAGACAATGCTATATCAATCAGATAGTTGATATCTAGAATCGAAAATTCAAAATAGGCAAAAACTAAAGAATCTATCCCAACTTTCACAAAAGTTATTCCCACTTTTCAAACTGAACATTCATAATTTTTTTTCTAAAAAGATGAAAATATAATAATTGAGGAAAAAATTTTGCATAACCTCAACCATTGCTGTATTAATCATTATTTTGGTGGTGGGGTCTATGAGTTATGGAACCAGAACATGACTAATACGCTCTGTGTACAGTCCTTTAATTAGATCCCGTCACAGACAATAAGAGACAGACCGGTCAATGGGCGGCCTACGACACGAACGCCCTCAACCCGCGGTACCTGCACTAAAACTGTGGTTACAGTTAAGCTTTTAGGTCTGGCAACCATGGAGACGTTTTGCGAAGACGTAATCCATCGACCATATGATCACCAGGATCGCGATCCTTGGCGATCACATAAGCCATTAAATAGTTTTTAAAATTAAAAAATACCTTTTTTTTCAACAATTTTTTTAAATTTGCTATTATAATAGAAAATTTAAATTAAATCATTAAGGTTTGTTCATCAACAAAATTTCGTGATCGCATATCATATGATGAAAAACTTGATTGTAAAAATACAAGCTTAAATATAAAGTAATCAAGAATCACACAGGTAAATAATGAATCTAAATGATTTTATTAAATCTCATATTTCAATAACTACAAATGTTATAATCCCTTGGCCTTTTAAGACGAACATGATGTGTAAATGAAGTTGCAATCCTCGTGAATCTAAACGAACACATCTTTTGCAAATACGAATCCCAGATCCCAGGCACATACTAGTATAATACTAGTATACATTTTCATCTGAATTTAATACATACGCCTATAATTAACGCGAATTATACTGAATTCTATCAGGCTTAGAAATCAAGTTCAAGAATGCGACACAGATTTTCCAATACATTGCAAAATAGAGAAGAAACGAGATAAAATGTGCCTTAATGCAATAAGACACTGTTAAAATGATTTATAAATCTTGAAAACAATTTAAAAGAGTACGATTAAACGATTTACACAAACTTCATGTTTACTTTCGAAATCGAATATTGCAAGTTTCGTCAACAAAAAAATGTATAAGGATTTCGATTAAAAAATATTAAATTAATCGATTAATGCCGGTACCGCTTGTCGCAGGCGCCACTTGAGCTCTCTGAATAAGCCCCGCCTATTGACCGGTCTGTCTCTTATTGTCTGTGGATCCCGTAACTCCCCATTCGCAATCCAAGCAGCCTGCTCATCAGAGATTCAAGATAGTGGTGGTCGGTTATCATCTTTCTCGCTGCAGATGCCTTTGTCTTTGAGTAGATAGAAATGATTGATCTGACCCCATGCCAGTTCATCAATGCACCGCAACGAGAACTGCCGTTTACCGAGACTATTTATAAGTATTGATGGAGCTCTTGTTGAGGAAATGCAGTAAAACCTCTTTACAACCCAAGCAGCACAAACGTTCAAGATTCGTCCCATTTTCGTCATGTATGGTCAAATTTCGTTTACTTCTAGTTGCAGTTACATAATCCGCATATTTTGACCTGTATTGTTACAGGTTATATTGGTATGACCTGTGCTACTATACTCAGTTGCAACTTAACTTGAGCTTGTTGAAATATGCTGAGAGCAACCAAAGAAAGTAGTTCCCCGTGCGGTGTCAGAATTTTGAGTGAAATTAAGAGATTCAATTTTAAAATATGATTAGTTTTTTTAAATCCAGGTATATTAAGAGTCTTTTCATACCGATTTGCAAAATGTTGAGTATTATTATTTTTTTCAAGTGGCGCAGTGCGTAGTAGTACATTTGTTTGAATAAAACTTGCTAGCCAATAAGATCTCACAAAGCCCAGCAAGCTTTTCTGTCTACTCAGATTTTCTTCCGAGTGACCTTGACGTCAGGTTGCACTGGAGTATAGGGAAACCACTCCTTCATATAAAAACCGTTAGTTAAGTAGAGATTATTTAATCATAGGATTATTCGTTACGGCCACCGCAAACATGATTTTTTCGGTATAGGGCCCTCAGTCAGAATTCGTAAAAATCGGTTCATCAAGAGGTTAGAACTAAAGAAAAGGGACATACTTTCGGAAAGCCTAATTTCTCCGAATGAGCGCTTTATTAATGTTTCTGGATATTCACATTTCATTTATTTGTTATTATTTTTAATTATTTTTTTTCCTAAATTCTTCATATAACGTCTCTTCCTTACCCTATATTGTTGGTCCCGTAAATGGTCGATATATCTATTGAAGAATTATACTGTAAAATTTTTTTTTTCTTCAAATAACGGAGATTAACCGGTTGCACGATTGCCGGGGAATTTATGTACTGAGAAGAAATATCTTCTCAAACTAGTCATATAAGAAAATGTTCCGTAATTTTAAAGAATTAAGAGGTTTTGTTTGGCTCACAGTTATAAAAGGCATCGCGTTTATATCAACACTTTTAGATATAAATCCTTTCATAGACTCGCATGACATTGTGACGTTACCGGCTTATAATTATGCACCTAGCTAATAGGAGATTCTAAGGTTACAATTACTAGATGTTTGGACTTGTACATATACTTTTTTTTAAATTTCTTATTTTAGCTGTGATTTTATTAAACTTTAAATTATTCAGTGGGAGAATTCACGGAAAAACAATTTTTCGTCAAAATAGTGCTAAAAGACGATTTTTACTGTGTAGGGTGAAATCAGCTGATAAACTTAATTATTAAGAGCGGGAAAAGCAATCTAATGAGAAAGTTGCATGATTTTTTTTCATTTTTTAATCGATTCTTCTTGCAAAAATAAGCAACTACCCAAAATTTGAGGCCGATCGAGAAATTTTTTGACTGACAAAAAAATTAACAAAAATCCCCTTTTTAAAAGCGCGCAAAAACGCTAAGAGTTTGGATGTGATGTCATCTTACAATAGGCATTGTTGAAAAGCAATGGAGTTGATGGTATTATTGTTGACGTCATCCTACAGCTTAAACAATAAACGTTTTCAGTCACGTGTTTTTTTCTTGACTTTTAAATTAAAATATTTAATTACCTGTACATTTTTTTGAAAAACTGACTAGATATTTCATTTTACTATACAAAAAACCATATGGAACACTTGTTTGTTTTTGAAAATCTGACACATGCAACTTCCTTATTATAAAAAGGGGTATAACGTAAATGTTTAACCTACCTAACCTAAATGTTAATAAACCTACAATAATTACAGATTTTAAGTCAAAATTTAAATTGTTACACAGTCTGTAAATAATAACCGATTTTTGGATTAGAAGATAAGGCATTTTGCAGTAACGTAGCTTTTAATCGGATTTGGGTAAATATTTTAATGCAAATAAACTCCTTGCTAAGTCTCAAGCATTAGATTAATAATTTAAAATTAATCATTAAACTAAAAGGGTTTCAATACCTTTTAGATTTTGGAGGGAGGGGGAGTCTAATGCCACAGTGCTGATATAGCACTGAAGATTAAGAAAGAAAACTCCGTGTCCTTCGATAAGCAGTGAGTATGACGTAAACCCTCAATTAGTTTATAAACTGTTCAATGCATCCGTTTTGTAATTGTAATCCATGTTGGCTAATGCGATGCATGCGTATGATTCAACGTGAAATGCATTGGTAAAACATAATATGTTTTGACATACATATTATGTAAATGTATACATATGATATACATATTAAGTATACATTTACTACTACGCCATGCTTAAAAAAATTATGTTTACCAAAGAGACAAACTTAAGAAGGTACAAGTGAAGAGCGTAAAAACGTTTGTTGTTTTATTTGAAAAAAAATCTATTGTGCAATTATAAAGTTTATAAAGAGAGAAATTAATGTCAAGAGTTTCAAAAGTCCGTTTCGCGGCTTTGATTTGGAACCAACAAGTCCCAGGGTCACGGAAGTAAGGTCCACTCCTAGGTAAGTGACCCTGGAGAATAAATTGAGATGACAGCGCCCCTAGTGGCGAAATAAAAAAGCTCAACACATTAATTTAAAAACTAAAGGAGATAGAGCAAGGATATAGGGTATAGCATACGGGTTTAATGGGATTTAAATATTCTTAAAATTAGGTAGAATTTCTAGTTTTACATAAATACAATGTAGTTATAAACAGACAAACCTAAATCCGTCAGGTTTTTCAATAACATTTTCAACCCAGAATTTTTTCATAGAGACATAATAAAGCATTAAATACTTTACTTTAAACCTCTCGAATTTTTGAGTTATAACTAGCATCTCGGCATATTCATCGAGATATTTTCTTTCCATCACCCCCAAAAGCAATCTCAAAGAATGCAACAGCATCGTTGCCAGGATCAATACGCGTTTCATCATCGTCTTTCCATTCTTTCAAGAGTTCTCACGTGTAATTAGGGATGGGGAGAGAGAGGTTTTTCGTGATTTTATCCCTGAAAGACGCACACCTGGATTTTCCTTAGGGAGAAATGGAGGTTACGGAAACGTTTTCATCTTCTCTCGAATCCAATTGTTTCGGATACGTCGAAGGTGGTTGTCTGACTACATTGTAAAATGATGCTGCATATTTTGTACTAAAGCTTGGGGAAAGATTGGTTATTTGCGTGTTGATGTTAGAGTACCGAAGGTAAATCAGAAATTGTGATTAAAATAATCGAAATGTTTCTTTGCGTAAGTACCGATAATAGTTCGAATGCTAAGGAGAAAAAAATTGGCGTATGAAGAAATATCTACCCAAAAATATCAGATAACATATCGATGGCGTCAGTCGAAAACCTCGTATAATCGGAAATCCAGCTGCCTACCAATAGATACAGTATAAGTGAGCGAGATTCGTTTCTTGCCAAAGACCATTTTTCGCAGTCAACAGGTGGAGAGTGAATTTTAATGAGCTGAAAGCAAATAACAGGTGTTATAATCTCTCACAAGGAGACTGATTTTTTGTTCCAGCTGCCTTGGCCAAACCGGAAGAGAGAACAACTCTATGGAAAGAACTATTTTATTTTTTAGATGCGAAGAAAAGTTTTAGTAAATGCAGGTGTGAAATCAAAGCAAAAAGCTTCACTGCTCTTAGGGTTACAGGATGATACTGGTGTTCCCAGTATAATTGATTTAACCCTTGTTTTGGCGTTAATGACTTGACACTCGTGAATAAATTTGGTTGTAAGTAATTCCTTCTTGGCATATTTAGCGCAAACACACACTCGCCAATCTAGAATACAGTATTCATCCTGACTGCGATTTTACGGGATTATACGAGGTTTTCTCCTGATGCCATCGATATTAGAGTTTATGTAGCCCTTTTTTCACATCCATAAAAACAAATGCACCTGCCTATACCCCTTTAAGTACTAAGCTACACGAGATTATGGTTGATTCTCGAATTCAGACACCGCGATGGGAACTACTTTGTTTGTTAGTGACGGAGTAGGGTCAACTAAAGTTGCTGTCTAGTATAGTAAATAAGAACGCATTATTGACTTGCATCTTATTACATTATAATAGGAATTTTAAGAATAGTCCCCAATACTAAATTTAAAAATAAAAATTTAATTATGTAGCATTTTGTAAATTTTATGTCATTAAAATTGTAAGAACCAATCCATTTTGACAAATAGACCAACATTGTAATATGTGTCTAAAAAGTGACTTCAGTTAAATAAAATAGCAGGTGGCATGTGGGCACAATAAACAAGACAATTTTTACTACAAAAGCTTGATGTGATGTAATTTATGTTTTAAAGGTCCAGAGTGTTTTTTTCTACATTTTTAGGCATGCATCAAAAAAGGTAAAATAAAAAGTTTGTTTTGCCTCCAATTTTCGTTGCAATGCTTATTTTATTTTAAACCAAGTCACTATATTATTTGTTTATACTTGTGTTTTCAATCAATAACATAGTATAAAGAGGATTAAAAGGATAAATCCCCCTAAGTAAAAAAGGAAAAATATCTAGCTTTTATCAAACAGTTGAAGAAAAAAAAATTAAATTTATAAAAACGTGAAAAGTTTACGCACAAATAAATATATGAATAGTGCTTTTGTTATAATCTGGCTAACAGAAATATCAGTATGTACTTCAAAGTAAAACATGGTCGTCGTCAGATATTTATTCGAATATCAAATATATATCATTTTTAAAAGATGCGTATTTACTAACTTTAATTAAACTTGTATGCAAACTATGGTATTTAGGATCTAGATAAACGTATTGCATATAAAAAGGGTATGCATCATTTTTACTAACGCATTTAAAAAGTATTAATATTGCTTTTTTTTCACCTGAATAATCTCTTTTAAGAAGGATTTATATAACTTGTTTTTAACATATACTCTTATACACAGATTCTATAAACATTTTACAAGCGTATTCAAAATTAATATTTATTTTCAATAATAAATATTAACTTCTAATACAGGGGTTTCCAACTTCTAAGTACTCGCGGGCCGCAAGCCGCAACCGAAATCACATGTCAAGTCTCGGGCCGCAAAGTAATCTGGCTCCTTTTTAACTATGATAATTTGTTTGGGGTGAGTCTTCAATATGAAACTTTTCCAACAAAAGAGGGACGATATATGAATCTTTTTACTCTTGTACAACTCGTAGGAATACTGAATATATTTAATATTCAGAATAATACTTAAATGAAAAGGTCTTCCTCAAAAAAATGCTTGTAAATTTTCCTTAGAGGATTGTTTTACCTAATTTTTTGATACTCCATTCTGTCCCTCCTCATGATAAAGGTTATAAAAGCCTCCATACCCCCTTGCTACGCTCAGGGGGAATTTCAGGTTTTACAAACGACCTATCGAAACTTAAAGCTTTTAATTCTTGCACCAAAGAAAACGATCGAAGCTAGTCCATAATCTGAGAGGTAAATGGGAGGGGGTTCGGGGGTTCTCCCCCGAAAAAATTTTGAATTTTAGTGTGCTAAAAAGTGTTTTGTAGCTACTTTTTGAAGGGTTTCCAGAGAGCTTCGCGGGCCGCACAAAATGACCCGGCGGGCCGCCAGTTGGAAACCCCTGGTCTAATAAATATTACGTGTCAACTTTCACTTTGGATTATACAACCTCCCATGCCGGCTTATAAAAACCCCTAGGTCGCTAGGGGCCATTTCCGACACTTCTAAGTAACTCTGAGTCGTCTAGGTGTGTTCTACCCCTCCTAGAAGTTATGAAACACTTATCCGAGTTATGAAACACTTAACTCCTAGTCCCTCGGGTTAATATAACAGAGACAAAACTATATGCTTCATCAAAATATCAAACACACCTTGAGATGCCTGCCTCATCAGATATAAAAAATAATCTATCGCCCCCATGTACAGTGTCCCTCGTTATTCAGAGTAGTTACGTTCCAAAATAATATACCGCGAATACCCGAAATCCGATAATAACGAACCCAGTTTTAAAACGAGCATATATGATAATATAAAAGATATAATGGTTCGATTCCATCATTTATTACATAAAACTAATAAAACTTGTCCATGCAAAAAGTAGTTTTAACTGTAAATTACTGTAAATAATTGTATAATAACTGTATAAATAATTTGTAGTAAATACCAAAAGGGTTACTAGTTAGAAAACTTGCTTAGTAGAAGAAGTTGCATTTTTCAAAACGGTTTTACGTAATGTTGTTGTTGTTGTCGTGTGCCACTTGGAATGCCCAAGCTCCACAAGGATTCAAGGCAAAGGGGGTGCGGCTCCTGAGAAAGTGAGGCCCATAAATGGCAGGAGTCCGTCTTCTGCCTCATGAGATGATAGATGCTGCCACTATCTATCGCCACCTCCACAATTTTGCCATGCATCTGAAGGGGAGGGAAATAGTCTCCAGACACCTGGACCCAAGGTAAACTGCGCCATGACGGACCTCAGGACTTTCGGACCCACAGATTTAACGAGCACGTACTCCGCATATACTCGATGGGTCTTCAGCGGTGTCGGGAATCGAACCCGGGACCCTCCGATCCCAAGGCCGATGCCTTAACCAGATACCGAAATACCGGAATCGAACAGTTATGTCTTTTCTGCCAAATATGCAAGTTTCATTGCTTAAAAGAAACTTTGAGATCGAAATCCACGAATATGCGGGGGTAACATTGCTCATTCGCGAATACTGAACCGCGAATATGCGAGGGCCCTACCGTATATCTCGAAACGGATTTCATCCCATCCGGTACTTTATAATAACACCGTTCAGAATAATAAAAAAATCTGTAACCCTTCCGAAAAATTCCAAAAGGGCAAGCGCAATCCAATGTAAACCTAATCTCCCGAAGAAAAAATCTCCTCTTCTACGAGATATAAACCCCGTCTTCAAAACATCTTCCCCATCAGATGATATTTACCGAGCCTCTTCCTCTGCGGGGCGCATCACCCCTTTTTTATGCCCGGATGTATCGCATTCCATTTTAAGTCCGAGTATGACAATCCTCGGGGCTATTGAGTGGACACAAGGACGTCATCGGCTCGATGTGGACGTAAAAAACCTCTTTGGCATGGCCCTGGAGGCTTTGCCAAGAAATGTTATTTTAATGTATCTTGACCTGATTTAAGGGTTTTTCCTCGATGTTTTAAAAATGGTCTTTGATGGTTTTTATTGAAACTGGACTGTTAAGGTGGGGTAAAAGGGTGAATTTTGTTAGAAACTTCGGATAATTCTCTATTTTGAGAAGAGATGAGGCTATTCTGGAAAATTTTGGGTAAATTTTAAGAATCTGGGCCCTGGAGACTTCTTGGCGAAATGCTTTCTCGCCAATACTCGCCAAGCACTTCCCGGAACGAACATCGTAATAGAATTTAGGGTTGCATTGTGAAGTTGGAAGAACCATTCATCTTCTAACTTGCCAATGCCCGGATTGTTAAAATTAACCAAATTTTGAAACGGAAAATTTTCCAAGCCATTAAATTATAACTAAGCCACTAATATGTAAATTTTCCAAGCCACTTCCGTTCACTGGAGGGAGCAAATTAGCAAAACTGGGGTATTTTCATCAATTCTGAATCATAGAGTATAGAGCTTAACAGAGGATTCATCTCCATAGACGCTAAGGACAACTTTTTAACAAGGGTTTTCCCATTGACAAACTTCATGTGAATCGGACCGCCTCCTTCAATACCACGTCATTCCTGCTAATTACACTGTTCTACAAATTTGACCTTCAAAATTTTTTCCTTGATGAAAGTAGTCAATTCTTATAGATTTTGGGTCGCTGAATACGAAAATCACCATTAAAATTCTCAATTGACTCAGGATTTTCGGGGAACAGCCCCTCCCCCTTTTTACGTTTTTCGACGACCTTATAACTTTAAACTTGATTTTCAGGGTCAAAAAGCATTATTTTAGTCTTCAAATTGCTCCCCAGTTAACAAGAAATGTTCAAATTAATAAATTATGATAAATTTAAAACAAATGGATAGGGTTAAGGGGTAATTACCCCCCTAAAAATACAAAAAATAGCTAAAAATTATAGAGGTTTCTATACGCTATTTTTTCCTCTTATTTTTTACGCAAATCCCGTTTGAAGGGTCCTAACCCTTCCCCAAGGACTCAAATTTGATGACAATATGCAGCAATAATTTTTACTAAAAGCGGTTGAGGTGTTAGCCTCCCAGAAGTCCCCGCGGAAGAGTTCGGAAGACTTCCAGAATCGCGAAGGCGCTCGCGAGTTCAGGAAATAATATCGATGATTTTGAAAAGATTACAAATGATGTTTTTCTTATATTTTGGGTGTATCCTAAGTAGAAACTCTTCAGTTCTTTAAAAACTGACCGGTTTTCGGGAGTAAGGATTCCATGTTTCAAGATGTTAACAGATGCACGGCTGTGGATAAAAATTAGGGGGCATCCCCTTAAAAACTGAGGGTGATGGAGGAAAATGGGTGTCATATTTGAATTCAGCAGATCATTTTACACAAGAATCAGCTGAAATTCAGTTAGTGGCTTCAAATTTTTTTTTGTACAGCACAGTTAAACTCTAAGTGCGGCATTGAACCCTTCCGTGGGTGCTCTGGGGGCGCTCTCACCTCAACCGCTTTTAGCAAAAATCATTTCTGCATATTGCCATCAAATTTGGGTCCTTGGGGAAGGGTTAGGACCCTTCAAACGGGAATTGCGTAAAAAATAGGAGGAAAAAATAGCGTATAAAAACCTCTATAATTTTTAGCTAATTTTTTGCATTCTTAGGGGGTTACTACCCCTTAAATCTATCCATTTGTTAAAAATGTATCATATTTTATTAATTTGAACATTTCTTGTCCCCTGGGGGGCAATTTGAAGATTAAAGCAATGCTTTTTGTCCCTGAAAATCGAGTTCAAAGTTATAAAGTCGTTAAAAAACGTGAAAAGGGGTAGGGGCTGTTCCCCGAAAATCCTGAGTCAATTGAGAATTTTAATGGTGATTTTCGTATTCAGCGACCCAAAATCTATAAGAAATGACTATTTTCATCAAGGAAATTTTTTCAGTGTAGAACAGTGTTATCTGTCATTTGCCCAATGAAGCTGTCACTCAAATTCAAATCGGAAGTGGAGGGAAAAGAGCAGCAACGGTGAATTTAAAATGCCGCTTGATAGAAGTTCCATATCCAATCAGAAATTAAGTACATAAAGAGGAAAACTACTTTTTGGAATTTCTGTAAGCTCTATACTATGTGATGTTTCTTTGAAATTCATCCAAAAATAAAACACAATAAAAAACTAATTTATAAAGCATTGAAATCACGATTTAAAATTTTTAAATCATGTTGTAATATAATTAATATTGAAATAACTATACAGGGCGTATCTGAAATGGTGCAACAAACTTTCAGGGATGATAGTAGACACCTAGACGAGTCAGAATCACATAGGATTTGGGGGTCCTATGGCTTTAAATTGGAAATTTTGGCTTTAAAACTGCATATAACTGATAATTTTCCATAGTTCTTTAGCACCTCACTTGCACCGTTGAGCAGCTGGTGTATGAAATAAAATCAAGACAGATGTATTTCTAAATTAACTATTAAAGCATTAAAAGTCTTTTCACAACATTGTTTTATCTGTTTACAGTTTCAAACAATAAGTGTTGCTTTTTTTAGTGTTTTCATATGTAGAAAAGAATCGCTTCGTTCGCTTTACCGTAAGTTTAGTGCAATTCCCAGAAGCTAAAAAATATTACGCTTCAAAATATCGCACTGATTTCTGCACCTATATTTAAAGATAATTTAATATACGGCATACTACTAAACAGCTGGGTCTATATCTAAGTTTTTTTTGTTGATTTTGATGTCGTTTTAGTGAAAATTTCTTTCGAATGACAAACAAATATTGAGATATGTTTTTCGCAATAGATTTTATGTTTGCGATCAAAATTTCCCATCTGAAACTTATCGTTTAACCTTAAAACTTTGAAACATTAATGTAAACATACAGCAAAACTGACATGCATACAGCAAACATGAATCATGCATTTTTTCCAGTTTTTAAAGAGGCCGAAAAAATTTAACTAAAATTGTCATTTGCGGTCTTCTTTCTAACCGCCATTTTGAAAAGAAATAATACCACCACAACTACCAAAAACATACATTGTATTCTTAAATATACAATAACTAAAATCCCCTTTGTTTGAAATCTCCAACGATTACCAATTTTTCAAAAAAAAATTAAAACACGCATTTTTATGACTGATCCGATTCACCCCACATTAGTAGTCATAATCGTAAAATAATTTTTGATGGCTGAAACAACTTCTAAACAATGTAAAGAATCCGTCAGAATTTATCCTGATTCTATAACTCTAACACAACTGGAGCTATGAAGGCTTAAAAAACTTTTTCAAAAGTGATCCTATTCACCCCGCTGATCCGATTCATCCCGTTTTACGGTATATAAAAGCATCGATATTCAATTAAAATATGCCACATAAGGAGAAATTATTTCGTTATTCATTTACTAAGTTGACCTATGAATAACTGTAATGAAATAACAGTAACAACTGTAAATAGTAACAGTAATAACTGTAAATATTATTCTAAAATTACTGGCTGGAGCATATTTCTCACAAAAAAATAAAAATATATTTTTTTATTACTATTCCTAGTTTCAATGAACCGCAAAGAAAGTCGCTAAAGACAATGACCTCAAGGCAAAAAAAATAACAATACCATTAAATTTACATCAAACTAATTTTACTTCTTTGAAAGAGAAGCAAATTTGATACAAAATGGAACTAATAAAACAAAAAAAATTATGGTACTCACGTATTAAGCAGTTGACCTGTACCGCTAAATACGAAAACATCACTGTAGTTACCAAAAAGTGGATTTAACTGATTTAACGCCAAATATTAGAATTCGGTGACGTCAGAAGTCAATGAGGAGTTTTAAGTTATTGCCAGATCTAGTTTCCCCAAAACAAAGCAACCAAATAAACGATGTTCTTTTTGTTTTAGTTAAAATAACTAAATTCAAAACGTGAAGATGGGATGAATTGAATAGAAAATAATATCTGCTTAAGTTATTATATTTTTATTTCAACTTTAATGAAATAAAGAGTTAAGTCAACATAAATAATTACCATGTTTAATTACATCAATACTTATTATAATATTTGATAACACATTTCTGTGGCTTTGTAAATTTTAATTTTGAATTTGATTGTTTAATCAATAAAGCAAATTTGGTATTCCGATGTTGGCAACGGCTACTGATCTCTTTGGCGAGGTTTTCAGATCAGTGGTGGATTTAACGGGCTTTGGAGATGTTTTCAAGTTTAGCGGCACGGTCGACGGCTTAGTACGTATGTACCAAAATGATTTTCATTTTAACAAAATTATACATGGTGTATCCTGTATCATTATTAATAGGACAAATTTCTAGGGGAAAGGAGAGCCAGGAACCTATAGACCCAGACGTCCTCCTAAGGGGCTAGGAAGTATTGAAACTATCCACGGGACCCAAAAAGCACAAGGTTGTGAAAGTTCCAACTTGCCGATGTTTCTCCGTTGTGTCCTGCGCCCAGCTAAAGCCGCGTTTACACCTAAGTTGACAACTTAAAGTTGTCAACTTTTGTTGAAAACATTGTTTGTGGAAAACTAAATGTTGCTCTTCTAAAGCCGCGTTTACACCAAAGTTTTCCACAAGTTGCGGCAATTTGTTGCTTTTTTTACAAAATAAAGCAACTTTTTCTGTCTTCCATTTGTGGAGAGACAAGTTTTCCACTGAATTTTAGTTTAACGAGGAGTGTCGGTAAAGATCAAAGAAAGTTGACAACTAAAAGTGGAAGATTTGTTGCTGCGAGCGCAACTTAACCGGTAAAATATTGATACCTTTAGTTTTTCAAAGGTTTTCACTTGCGAATGACCTAAATAATAACATACTAAAAATCGGACAAAATCAGTTCGTCGGAAGTTTAATTTTTTTTAATTTTTAAAAAATGGCCGAAAAAAAATTCAAAAAATTGAATTATAGTAATTGAGACTTATTATACATGTTTATAAGCTATTTTTCAGTGCTGAATACGAATATACCAATTCAATTTTTAAAAATTAATTCAAAATTTTGAAAGTCGAAAAAATAAAAACATCGCTCAAAACCTCAAAATAATTGCAAAAGAAGTAATTTAAACGGTTTTCAACTAGAAATGACTTAAATAATAACATACTAAATATGGAAGGAAATCGGACTATAAAAAATAATTTTTTTTCAAATTTTCAATTTTTTTGGCCTCAAAAATCGACCTTTTTAAAAATTCTTGCTAAAACGTTTGAGGCATTTACCAAGGTCATTTTCCATGTTGTAGGTATATACCTCTATAACCTAAAAAACCACGATTGGTGATTAAATCATTAGTTTATTAATTAATTTATAAAAATTAACGTTGAAAATACAGGTAAAATATTTTAATCAAGTAATACAGAACATATTTAGACCCTATTTTATAATAAATCATTTTAAAAATAATTAAATGCTAAAAATTACAAAATATCTTTCAAAAAATTTAAATTTTTACCACGCCGACTTTTTAGTAAAATTTAGTATAAGTGTGGAAAAATTAAATACAAATACAAATACAAATTAAGTTGACCAACTACAGGCATAAGCCCAGCAAGGTTGGTCCAGTCTTTTTAACCCAAACTACCATTATGCTTCAATTTTTCCACACTTAATTTAAATTTTATTGAAAAGCTGTCTTTATATTCGTAAACAGCACTAAAATATAGTCTAGAGACATGTATCACATACATTACATATACTACAAAATTTAAAATTTTTCAAAAATTTAAAATTTTTATATTAATTTAAATTTTTTGCAAGGTATTTTGTATTTTTTCAATTTAGTTATTTTTAAAATGATTTATTATCAAATAGTGTCTAAATATGTTCTGTATTACTTGATTGAAAGATTTTACCTGTATTTTTAACGTTAATTTTTATTAATTATTTAATTAACTAATGATTTAATCACTAGTTGTGTTTTTTTTTTAGGTTATAGAGGTAAATACCTACAACATCCATGGGAAAATGACCTTGGTAAATGCCTCAAACGTTTTTAACAAGAATTTTTTAAAAGGTCGATTTTTGAGGCCAAAAAAATTGAAAATTTGAAAAAAATTAATTATTTTACTGTCCGATTTTCTTCAATTTATTAGTATTTATATTATTTAAGTCATTTCTATTTGAAAACCGTTTAAATTACTTCTTTTGCAATTATATTGTGGTTTGGAGCGATGTTTTAATTTTTTCAACTTTCCAAATTTTGAATTTTTGAATTAATTTTTAAAAATGGAAATTTTTATTTTAAAATTTAAATGGTATATTCGTATTCAGCACTGAAAAATAGCCTATTAACATGTATAATAAGTCTCGATTACTATAATTCGATTTTTTGAATTTTTTTTCGGCCATTTTTTAAAAATTTAAAAAAAATTAAACTTCCGGCGAACCGATTTTGTCCGATTTTTAGTATGTTATTATTTAGGTCATTCGCAAGTGAAAACCTTTGAAAAACCACGGCTAGACTGGATTAACTGTGTTTATATACGGCTTGCGCAATTACGCGAAAAGGTAGGTTCAAGAAACTGGGATGTACGATGTTAGCGCCATCTATCTGTCATTCATGGCATTCCACTGGAAAATAATTATTGGTTGGTTGATTTCATACGATTCAAAGATAAATATGCTTAAAAGGAGTCACAGACGAGCAACTTGGTCATCAACCGGGTTGATTATTTTTCGTGGCTAGTTCACAGGGTTGGTAGTATGGTGAAGAATAAAAAAAATCATAAATTTCATGATCACGATAATGAATCACAATCATGAAAAATCATAAATTTGTATTTTTATGACTTAGGTAAATGACTAAAAGTGTTCTTAGAACGTAAAAACAAAAATTATACGACAAAAAATATATATAATATAATTATATATTATAAAAAAAATAATACGCCCTCCAATCCTTCCAGAATTTGAAAATATCGTTTTGGAACCTGTGTTAGGATTTTTCTGTGTACTGCGTATTTTGAAGAGCCGAAGCAAACCAACCAACCAACCCTAACGAGCCATTACGCGCGGTACCCCCTCAAGCGGTAAAAACTGGAAACTTCCGGCGCCGTCGGCCGTGCGTCGGCTCTTTTGATCTTTTGGAAAGTGGATAAGCCGTATAACCTACGGTCGCGATCAAGTTTAGCCGTGGAAAAACTAAAGGTATCAATTTTTTACCGGTTAAGTTGCGCGCGCAGCAACAAATCTTCCACTTTCAGTAGTCAACTTTCTTTGATCTTTACCGACACTCCGCGGGAAACTAAAATTTAGTGGAAAACTTGCCTTTCCACAAGTGGAAGACAGAAAAAGTTGCTGTATTTTGTAAAAAAAAGCACCAAATTGCCGGAACTTGTGGGAAAACTTAGTGGAAAACTTTGTTGTAAACGCGGCTTAAGTACCACTGGCTCAAGTTTAGAACTGCTGATGGTTGGCGAGTTTTGGCTATTTAGAAGCCACATAATTCACTTAACATTAGTTGGGGTAACTATATAGTGATTTTTATCGCTAAACACTTGGTGAATCAGCAGTACTAAACTTGCACCGAAAATAATTTGGTAAATAAAGGGTTGAAACTGCACATTCTGATAAAAAACGCTATATACATTAATTTTTTACGACAAAAATCGATTAATCTCAAATCTAACTGTCATTTAGAAAACATACGTCCCCTTAATACCAAACTTTTGAAATCATGTCGAAGTTTTCACTAAAACACTTTTTTTTCTCAAACTAAGCATCTAAAAGCAATAAAACGAATCTCGTACGAAAGAAAAGTTAAAAGCAATATTAAACAGAGTGAAAAAAGAATTCAAACAACGGCGATCTTAATAAGCTACAGAAAGAAGATCGTAAAACTACTGGAATATATTTGTCCGATGCCCAAATTCTCATTCAAAACATACACCCTTCAATATATTTCAAACGGTTCGTTCAAAAGCTTCATAATATTAGCGACTGTGGGGAGGATTGGGCCCTCTCCGAACATCTAATTTAAACTCTCGACGAGTGTTTGCCAAAAGTACACTTTGGAGCCGAATCTAATCCGAAATTAATTTCGTATTTCTGAAACGCTCTCAGCCCAGTGGAGGAGATGCCCTGGAAATCATTTCTGTGAGGCATCAGCATGATATTCGCTCCGTTTGGTTTTCCGATTCGGGTGTCCAACTTTTTGAAATAATTGTTCAGCGAGATTGAGCTGTTTTAAAATACCTTCGCAGGGAGCTAGAGATTTCAGATTATTTGTTCACAATAGAGGGAACAGCGCACCCCTTGTTGTGCAAAAAAATATCGGACAATAATGTTCTATAAAAGCTGTCGCTACGTTAAAGGAAGTGCGAATTATTACACGGACATTTTTAAATAACACTCGATTTATCCCTTTGCTAATTAGTTACACTGGAATGCAACAGCTCCTCACCCCCCCTAAGAAATGCATCAATGTAAACACACTTATGAAAGCATGTAAATATCCTAAAATTTGATCATTTACAGATGCTTTAGAAACCATTTTAACTGGTCTTAGGACTGCTAAAGGGAAAACAATGCTATAACTACATATTTAAAATTAACTACGCATAATTTAATTTACCAAGACTTATGTAATTGTTGCTCTTTTCTTTGTTTATTAGGAATTAATTTATTTTAGTGTGTAAATGAAAAGTATGTATAAGAATAAGTTTTTAAAATTGAAAAATAAATATGAAAAAGGTCAAAACAGTGGCATGCATATCTTCTGTGATCTGATACATCACACCACCATAAAGTCAAGAAGTTTAGTTGCGGCCGTATTCAACACCAACTTGACCTAAGGTTAACCTGGAATCAAGCTTTTTCGACAACTCTGATTGGCTTATAACTTGTTTCCCTTTTTCAATCACCAATCAGAAGTTTAATTCCAGGTTAACCTTAGGTTAAGTTAGTGGTGAATACGGCCGTTACTCTTTATCACTTAACTGCGGTTATGGAAAATTACTAACGGCCGTATTCATCGATAACCTGACCAAGGAATGACCCACAGTGAAACATCTGATCAGATAGTTAAAGAATGAAAATCAGAGGTTTGACACCCAGTTAACCTTCTGTCAGGTTAGCGGTAAGTACGGCCGTTAGCCAGGGTCTAATTATATATTGAGGTTATTCCCAAAGATATATTTTTCCACAAAAATGTGTGTGAGACAGGTAATGTACCAAAACAACCTCACTTCTCAAATTTATTACTCAATTGGGTATTTTCTGGTTACCACACTGCGGTTTTGGATGCCTTTTGTTCGTTGGTTTTAAGAATAATTTTCTAGGTTAGTTTTCGAATTTTTTAAACAAAAACCATCTTCTAAATTGTTTTTAATTTTTTTATACTTTTAAATCAGTGCACCACAGAACGCTTTAAATAAATAATATCTGTGGTATAAAATCATCTTTGCATCATCTTATTTTTATACACTAACTATGGTAAATTCGGAATATCCTCAATTTATATCTTGTCTTTTTTCTATTCTTAGTTTTGTTGTTCAATAACAACTAACAATATAACATATCAACGATTTTACACGGTTCAACAATATTATTTTATTAAATAAAATGATAACTTAATTGCACTTGATTTTTATTTAACCAACCCATTTGACACTGAAGTTATTAATGGGCTATATTTTTATGTAGTCAAGTCAAAAAGTTAAATGTATTTTCCATACAATTCTTGGGCGGCGCGATCTACATTTAAGGCATATTTTTTAATTGTGTTGAAAATAATACATATACTTTCACCCTTTCTTTAATGAGACCCCTAAACGTGAACCTATTTTAAAATAAAACAAAAGTCACACTAATAATTTGAACACTTCCAAATTCTCAGTAACAATTCGGGATACTTGTGGATTGAGCGGAGGCTAGTTTCACTAACTTGAACTGAATTGGCCACGTTTTACAAATAACAAACAACAAACAACAAAATAAAAAAATAAAGATACCTATAGGGCTAGTTTATATATTATATAATATTTAATTTTAGAGGGATTAATTTGAACACTTTGCACTTGTATCCGATTAATCCACAAGTAGAGCTATTTCTGAACTTTCAATATTATATAACACTGTTAGTAAACCCTCTTTACTATATGACCTCCTGATATAGCGACCCCTGCGTTACGAGGGCTGGTAGTAAAAATAAACATTTTTTCATCACAGTAACAAGTATATTCATAACGTCTTTTCGTACCATAAACTGTAAGTTTTAAAAGCTATCAATGTCGTGAAAATTCCGGTCGATGCAAAGAGCGGTCAAAAACAAAAAAACTCATAGCTTCACGCATATAATAAATTTGTTTTTATTGAACAGTTTTTGCTGACCGTTTTTTGCACTGACCAGATTTTTCGTATATCCGCTCTGTCAAGGTTCTACTATATTGGAACTGAATCATGAGTATTACATATATGTGAATGTCAACAAACAAGTAAACAAATTATAAAAGCATACCTGAACTGTCGCCTTGTATAGTTCCAAAGCGTAGAACCGTAGCCAACGCTAGAAGCACAATCCATCTGGATGAAGCGCCGCGATTAGCGATTCGCCGGTTCACAATTGCAGCCATGACTGACTTTTCGTATATTTTATATAAATTACACACAATAGCACCTAACGTTGTCTTCTATTGGATGCTGGTACTTATTTTCGTGATCAGCCTAAACATCGCTGAAGAAATAACTATCTGAAATTTGCTTGTAAACGATCACGGTACAGTGGCTACTTCAAAATAATGAAAAGGGAAATCCAATTTCCGATTATGTCATACAACTGTCTGCCAATTATAGAGCACACTTTTATGTATGTCAACTATTTGGTAAACGCACCCAAGTACTCTAATTATTAGGTGTGATCAGTTATCAAACTTTGATCCCTGTTCACTATTCACTGTATTATATAGTGCGTAATCCTTGATCCGAAATGGATTTTAAAACTGATCCAATAAACAGTATAAATTGACACAAATCTTCATTGAAACTACACAAACATCGATATTTAACAATGCATAATAGAGGTGAATTAATCCAGTTTTGAGAAGCTCTCAATCCCAAAACTAATGTGTGTAAACAATTAGATAATCCAAAGATGATTGGTTACACATTTAACGATACGATTCCTCTTGATGTATTCTGTAGTGCAGAAAATTTACTATTATTGTGCAGAAATACGATTGAAAACACTAATATATCAACGAGAAACGGATAATAGCTGTATATTTATGTGTAACGATTCAAAGCTTCGTGCACACAGAATGCGTTTTATAAGATCCCGAGAAACCTCAAAATGTGTTGAATATTAGGAATGTTGAGTAGGTTCAACACCAGAATTCACTATCCACGTTAGAGTACTCAAATAGTGCTAGATGTGTCGGAAATATCCGATTTAAAGTTCAAGATTTAACATCTAATAACAGAAGATGTCTTCTTGAGAAATCTCACAATTTCGTATAAACATCCATAGAACAGAGCACGTCACAAACACCAAATTCTATTTAGAGTATTCAAATCGTACTATATTTGTGGGAATATATGAACGAAGTTTCAGGAATTAATCGACGATAAAACATCCACGCACACGTTCGATGTTCTTATTTTATGTAGAAGATATTTTTCAAAAAAAGAAATCTCAAAATTCCTTCCCCATCCGTAATCACACTCGCAAAAATATCTCTCTCCACGTTAAATCGCGCTAATTATGTCGGATTATCAGGAGAGAAAAAAAAATCTTGGAAAAAAAAAACCTCCTCGATTACAACATGCACTCTCAACCTTTTCTTTTGTGTGTGTGAAATCTCGCAATATTTCGTCAACATCCGTTACGAGCGGGTTACCACGCTCAAACCACACTAAACATCCCGAGAAAAACTGGGAAACCAGAGAGGTAGCATCCACCACTCTCAGGCGAAATAAATCCGTGTGTTACTTCAATCGAAAGAAGAGCGGGGATCCATGGCTGTGAGGAGCGGCGAAAGACGCATCACCCTGTCTCGGTCGGGTTGGAGATCCTTTTGTGGAGAGCCGGAGAGCGCGGCGGACGTTTGGGGGTGTCGACCACCAGGGGGCGCTGCGGGGCTTCTCACGTGTTCCCGCTCTCGATGCAGGTGAGCCCTTTCTCACCTGTAGGGAGATGTGGAGAGAATCAGGTCCCTATCTGGAATTGAGGTGTTTGCTGCAACAAGGAGTTATCTCCAATATCAGAATTCGCATCAAAAGCGTCACCTTACCCAGGGGTGGTTTTGCCAAGGTGGTACTGTTTTAAGGGCCTTTTTTAACAGGGTTTGGGACTAACGTCGCTATTTTTTACCCCAAAACTCGGATGTGAATATTCTATACTCGATAGCAACGTTTCCTGAACCGAGTACGTCACTACGCGGAAGGAGAAAGTGGGTAAACACAAAGCCTGTTGGGTTGCTGATGGGAGTTTCGGTACGCAAATCGGGATAAAAAAAAACACTACATCGTCGGCTTACAGGCAAAAGGAACTAGGTCACTTAGATCACCTCACAGGTTGCGGGATTTGGAGAATGGTTCAAGGATCCGCTAATTTCTTGGCTATATTCTACCACTTTCAAAAGATTCGCCAAAAGTGACCTAGTGTATTTCGCATATAAGCCGACAATATATACATGGGTTTAACGAAATGATCGTACTTTAAAATTGACGTTCTTCGTTTCACTCGAAATTCAGACACTGCGATGGGGACTACTTTGTTTGTTAGAGACGTCTTAGGTTCAACTAACGTTGCTGCCTGGTATAGGAAAATGTGTGTTTATGAAAGTAGAAATAACTCATTGTTGCAGCAAACACCTCAATTTCGTTTCTGGAGAAGGGGGTTGAGGAAGTTCCAAAAATACTTTTAAAAAGACGAGAGTCACAAACCTTTATTTCTGATCCTTAAAATCAATTTGAAAAAAAATTGCAACAGGTGATGAGATTTTCAAGAATGTTAACACTTAGAACACTCAAGAATGAATTTAAAAAGACCACACTAAAAAACCCGCAGAATTTTCATGAAGGAAAAACTTTAATATGTAACAAACCGCGTTTTGTTTAATCTTTTTAAGTTTTTGAGTTATTAGTTATTGATTTTTAAAATGTGTCAGTCATTTTTGGGACACCCTCAAGGATATCCATGCAAATTTCAGCGATGGGTTTGGACCTCCAATCCCCTCCCGAAATACGGCCCTGATAAGAAGGAATGCGGAAAGAATTATAATTCTGATTGGTACAAAATTTCTTAGTCATAATAAAAGTTCTTTCATTTAGTGTTTTAATTATTTCAAAAAATATGTAAAAAAACATTAGTTATTCATGCAGCAACTTTTCTGATGGAAAAACTGGGATCCCTTCTTTCCAAAAAAGGATTTCTTATCATAAAAGGAAATTCTAATGAAATGTAAATTGTGTTTACAAAATGTTTTGATTTTACTGAAAATTTTACGCCTAAATATTTTAAAATAAGACTTTACTCCTGACTTTATAAAGTACGTAAAATGCTTATAAATATTGTATGGAATGTACAGGGTGGTTATAAAAAAATAACATACCTACTTAAAAAAAATTCTTTACAGACGAAACTACTGGTTAAAAAATCTGATATTTTAAAGGGGGTATTTTGAAGGGATGGGATTTTTTTTTCTAACAAAAAATTAGTAAATTACTTAATTTAATTACCTAAATTTTCGCCTTTGTGTTTGGACAGTCACATGAAGTCTAAAAGGTGAATATTTTAATGCTTATTCAAACTATCAAATCAGACACTTAAGAAAAATAGTTATCCATCCCTAAAAAATCCCGCAACTTAAAAGGGTTATAAATTTTTTTTCTTAAGTGTGAAGTGTTTTAACCCTTTATTCCCCAAATTATTTTCATCATCCTCATCCAAAATATGTCATGTTTACGTAATTGCAACTATAAGAAAACTAAATTTGGCTTTACATGACGAAAATTGGACGAATTTGGAACATTGGGAAGTGGAACTTACAAGTCCCGTTGGGACATAAAGGGTTAAAAGTGGCTATTTTAAAAATTTTTATCACTTTCCATAATTACTATAAATTTTAACCCCTCTTGATATCACTGGACAGGGCCGTAACTAGCCTTTTTCCGGAGGGGGTTTGGTAAAATATCTTCTTGACACTTCAGTTCGATTTTTTTGGTGACCAAGGTAAGTAGACAGCGGTAGAAACAGAAATTTTAGTTTTTTTTTTGGTGGGGGGTGTCTAAGAATTTTCAATATAAAAATCGTCTTCCAATATCCTAAAGAGGGGTCTGGGGATACTCTTGCAGATAATTTTTTAAAATTTAAGTCTAAAAAGCAGATTTTCAACTCGTTTTGGAACACCTACATCCGGATTTCGAACATACATTTTCAAGAATTAAATTTCCATTTTGGTTGAATTTTTGTATTTTGAAAAACTTTTTACAATAAAGTTGTAAATAAGTTGTAAATAATAGAGTTCCAAGTTCAAAAGGGGCGTCTGGGGGAGCGTCCCCCAAAAATTTTCTGTTAATTTGACCCTAAAAACAGGATTTTTACTCATTTTGGAGTCACTTTTCCCTTTTTTTCCTCCCCCGAGTTATTACTTCCCCTCTTGGAGGAATGTTAAAGAAACCCGACAAGGGCCACTCCTTGTAAGTCACAAAATTTTCAAGGAACAACTCTTTTAATTTATAGATTTCAAAATCTCAAGGGGGGTTGGGGATTTTGAAAAATCTTGAATTTTGAACCTTAAAAGTAGGGATTTTATACGCACGCACACACACCTTCACACGTACAAGTACACGCGCACACACACACACACACACTTTCAGACGAATCTGTAAGGAAAAACAGTAAGTAACAAGTTAACGTTGAAATTTCCGGGGGGGTTGAACCCCCAAACCCCCCTCCCTTGGATACGGCCCTGTCACTGTAGACCACTGGTTCCATTACACTTGTTCACTCTCTCTCTCTCTCTGTCGAATGATCCTTGCTTCCACACTAGTCTAAGCGGTACACGACGAAAAAGGGCGAAACACTGCACTTTTTGATGATGGTAAGCCACTTGGTACACTGATTCCATGGACCATAAGAATGAGTTTTCGATCAGGAGTCCGCCGAAATTTCCCTTAAAATTTAAAGTTTTTAACTTTTTGTGAAATTTTTAAATTCGGGTTTTACACCTTAACTATCAAACTTTTCAACATTTAAGGTGACTTTTCTATACAATTTGAGGTCGTAGATTACAAATATGAAGTCGAAAATTTCAAAAAGATGCTATTTGATATGTTTTTTTGAAAAAAACTAAATTTTAAAATTTAAAATCTTCAAAAACACAATGTTAAACATAAGTTGATATCGTGAAATTTTTACCAGTTATTAAGCTATTTGTAACTTTAAAAAATCCAAAATTTCAAAGCTTTACCTTTATTATTCGACGAGATATGAGACTTTAAATTTTGAAAATTTTCAAAATGGCGGCCATGTTTGATGCGACAACTTATCAAAAACTTCCCATAACTCGGTAAATTATAGTTCAAAATGAACAGTTAAAACCTTTTTTGAAAGAAAAGCAATACCACTACACTATTAAGACATTAAAAGAACAGTTAAACCACTTTAAGTTGGTTTTAAATAAACTCTAAGACAGATTAATATTTTACTATGACAAGCATGTTAAAAGCTTTAAAAAAATGCTTTCTTGGTGAAAAATTGTTCTAAATTTTTTATTAAATGTTCACCCTGATATAAATAGGCGACATTAAACCATTTAAAGGAAAATTTTGCCTTACAAGGGCCTAGGCGCAAACGCGAAAATAACTAATAAACGCGTGCTTCAAATAAACTTTTTTCTGTCAAAGAATCACAAAATCGTGCTTTCTATTATGATTTTCTAACATTATTTTAACCAAATCATGCTTTCTATTATGATTTTCTTACAAAATTTTTACCACTTCAAGTTTAAAAAACAAGCATCCCTTATCTTTTGTATCAGAAAATAAATGCTTAAAATACAATTTTTCAGGTTGGAAATTACCTTTCAAATGAGTATTTTCTATAGAGACTGAGTAATTTATGCGTTAAAACATGAAATATCAATGAGATTCATAATGTATTAAAATATGTTATACATTTAAACTTACCGAACACTTTTTAACAATTAGTAATCGTTGTGTATTTGCTGTTTTCATGAATTATTTTTAAAAATTAGAAAGCATAGAAGTTATGCGGAAATAGATTATGCAAGGTGTTCCTGCAAATCTTCAGGAATACCATGTACACTAATGTGCCTGAATTGTAGAGGTGAATGCCAAAATTCAGAGGAAGACCTATAACTTTTACGTTAAATTCAAAAATTAAATCAATACTTTTGAATTTGTGCCAAAAGAACAACTAAAATAATTTGAAATCCTTAAAAGGCTATTTAATACCTTTAACTCTTTATATAATTAATGAAATTCTTATCTTAGTGTTGTAATTACCTACTGAAAGGAGTATAGGCAATGTACATGCTTTTTTAAAATCTAGAAAATCTAGCTAATATAGAAAATATGCCAATTCTCAAGACAGGCACATACGTTTCTTAAAAGAAAAAATCTTGATCTATCATGGTACACATTTAGTATGTTTTTTTACAGGAAAAATATATAGCTTCCACGACTCTCATTTAAAATAAGAAAAAAGCCTTACTTATTAACTTATCAAATCCAAATATTTGTACGATGATTATTAATGAAAGATTTGGATGCATTTGATTCTTAATTTCTAATAAATGTAAAGATATTGAAACTAATAGTCCACTGAAAATAGCGAAAAAAAGGGCCGAACCTCGGACAAATTGCAATAAAAGGTTTCTCAACGGTTTTCACTTAGGAATGACCTCAATAATAGCATACTAAAAATCGGCCAAAATCGGTCGGGGGGAAGTTTAATTTTTTTTAATTTTTTTAAAAATGGCCGAAAAAAAATTTAAAAAAAACACAAAACAATAATATAGACATGTGATACATGTTTATAGGTTACTTTTGAGTTTTGAAACCGAATATTGCCTTTAGTTTTGAAAAAAAATTGAAATTTCAATTTTTAAAATTAATTTGAAAAATGAGCTATATGAAAAAATTAAAACACCCCTAAAAACCTAACAAAAACATCAAAAGAAATAAATCCAACGGTTTTCATTTAGAAATGACCTAAATATTAACATACTAAAATTTAAAAATTTTACGAGTTAAAGAAGTTAAATTTTTTTTCAAATTTCTATTTTTTTTTTTGCGAAAAATGCATTTTTTTTTCAAATTCTTGCCAAAAACTTTAAAGACTTTTGAAAAGGTCATTTTTCAATGGATATTGTCCACATATAGTTATATAATAGAAAACCGGTGGAATTGACCCTCAATGAATTAGTTAATTATTTTATTTAAAATTTTGAAGTTGGTAAAATGTAGTAAAAAGTGAAAAAAAGGTAATACTTTGCCATATTTACACCAGAATTTAAAATAATTAACTAATTCATTGAGGGTCAATTCCACCGGTTTTCTATTATATAACTATCTGTGGACAATATCCACCGAAAAATGAACTTTTCAAAAGTCTTTAAAGTTTTTGGCACGAATTTGAAAAAAAAATGCATTTTTCGCAAAAAAAAATTGAAATTTGAAAAAAAATTTAACTTCTTTAACTCGTAAAATTTTTTAATTTTAGTATGTTAATATTTAGGTCATTTCTAAATGAAAACCGTTGGATTTATTTCTTTTGATGTTTTTGTTAGGTTTTTAGGGGTGTTTTAATTTTTTCATATAGCTCATTTTTCAAATTAATTTTAAAAATTGAAATTTCAATTTTTTTCAAAACTTAAGGCAATATTCGGTTTCAAAACTCAAAAGTAACCTATAAACATGTATCACATGTCTATATTATTGTTTTGGGTTTTTTTTAAATTTTTTTTCGGCCATTTTTAAAAAATTTAAAAAAAATTAAACTTCCCCCCCGACCGATTTTGGCCGATTTTTAGTATGTTATTATTGAGGTCATTCCTAAGTGAAAACCGTTGAGAAACCTTTTATTGCAATTTGTCCGAGGTTCAACTCTATTTTCAGTGGACTATAATAGTAAAGTTGTAGGTAAGTAAACAAGCACTTGAAAATACTATAAGTTTCTACTAAGTTGAAAATACTATTATTCATTATAAGGCTGGTATAATTTAAGTAAAGCCCTGGATACTCTACCTAAGAGTATCCAGGTCTTTAAATTTAAGTAGTCTTGTAGCAAACTAGCAGGACACATACAGTCTCAATTAATTTTGTACACCGATTAATAAATAATTGCTTAGAGTTTAAATAGTGTTATGCATTACCATATAGGAAATGATTAGATGTATTACCCTAACTCGATTTTCAAATACACAACGATTACTAATTGTAAAAAGTGTTCGGTAAGTTTAAATGTATATAACATATTTTAATACATTATGAATCTCATTGATATTTCATGTTTTAACTCAGTGAGTAAAGGCTTGTCTAGAAAATACTCATTTGAAAGGTAATTTCTAACCTGAAAAATTGTATTTTAAGCATTTTTTTCTTATACAAAAGGTAAGGAATGCTTGTTTTTTAAAACTTGAAGTGGCTAAAATGTTGTTAGAAAATCATTATAGAAAGCACGATTTTGTGATTCTTTGACAGAAAAAGTTTATTTGAAGCGCGCGTTTATTATGTATTTTCGCGTTTGCGCCCAGGCGCTTGTAAGTCAAAATTTTCCTTTAAATGGTTTAATGTCGCCTATTTATATCAGGGTGAACATTTAATAAAAAATTTAGAACAATTTTTCACCAAGAAATTATTTTTAAAGCTTTTAACATGCTTGTCATAGTAAAGTATTAATCTGTCTTAGAGTTTATTTAAAACCAACTTAAAGTGGTTTAACTGTTCTTTTAATGTCTTAATAGTGTAGTGGTATTGCTTTTCTTTCAAAAAAGGTTTTAACTGTTCATTTTGAACAATAATTTACCGAGTTATGGGTTATGGGAAGTTTTCGATGAGTAGTCGCATCAAGCATGGCCGCCATTTTGAAAATTTTCAAAATTTAAAGTCTCATATCTCGGTGAATAATAAAGGTAAAGCTTTGAAATTTTGGATTTTTTAAAGTTACAAATAGCTTAATAACTGGTAAAAATTTCACGATACCAACTTATGTTTAACATTGTGTTTTTGAAGATTTTAAATTTAAAATTTAGTTTTTTTCAAAAAAACATATCAAATAGCATCTTTTTGAAATTTTCGACTTCATATTTGTAATCTACGACCTCAAATTGTATATAAAAGTCACCTTACATGTTGAAAAGTTTGATAGTTAAGGTGTAAAACGCAAATTTAAAAATTTCACAAAAAGTTAAATATTTTAAATTCTAAGGGAAATTTCGGCGGACTCCTGATCGAAAACTCATTCTTATGGTCCATGGAATCAGTGTACCAAGTGGCTTACCATCATCAAAAAGTGCAGTGTTTCAACTTGTACCGCTTAGATTACACGTGTTTCCAACCCTTCCAACCACTGGATCCCTCTCCATCCTCCCCCATTCCCTCCCACAACCCTCCCCCCTTCAATTGGGTATTCGAGAATGCGGGAAACAAGATTTTCCCACCCCTTTCCTCTCCATTGGAAACAGTCAATATTGACATTTCTCGCGCTGTGCTAAGTGAGACTTGGCGTGTATTTCAATGTATGCAAATACGTGAAAGGCGCATATGCTCCTCTCGCCGCGTCATGTGGCTAATTATCGTGTAGGGGAAGGGACAATTGTTTAGACAAAGGAAAAAAAGGGATGCTGCGATTTTTTAACTTTTTGTCTAGTTTTAGTTGGAGCATTGTAAAAGTTAATGACTTTTTTTAGTAATTAAGAATATATTTGAATACTTGTCGCAATTTTTTTCTACACTGTAAACAATTCTCCCCCCAAAAAAATGGCAAATTATTGGCTTCCTTGTTTTTAGCCGTAATTTCCATTACCTCCCCATCATTCAATAGCAATGTATGCAGAACAACAACATTTTTGATGCTAAAGCTACATTACATGAAAAACATAAGTAAAGAACTACTTCTCAATGAGAATGGGGGGGGTCTGGGGGTCCTCCCCAATTTTGTTTCAAATGTACGTGTGACAAAAGCAATTCTAAGCTAATTTCTTGTGTTTCTTGGGGCTTCTCGGAGATACATGGCGCCCCTGGTCCAACCATTAATTCAAAAAAATTGATAACTGATATAAATATTGTAATTTTTTTTAAACCAATATAGATTTAGTAATTCATATCGCATAAGACCTACACCTAGAATTTTGTTCCGGAAAGGATGAAATTATTCAAAAGCCCTAAAAAATTTTTACAAGGGAGCATTCGTGCCTTGCGACGTTTTTTAATTTTGGTGTAAAAATCAAAATTTTAACCTGAATTTTTTTTCACTATTTTTCCAGTTGTTTTGGGGCTATTAACTATTTTTATACCAAATATTTAAGAAAAATAAAAAGTTGGGCATTATTGGGTTAACTGAGACTGGAGAGGAATACACAAAATATGCATTGAGCTTATTCACAAAGCCAGCAAGGTTTTTATACTTTGATATAATGCGCATGCGGCACAAAGAAATAACCTCTAACAACTAATAAGTTTTAAACTTATTGAATCACCACTGGAGCAGTGTAGGATGCCTGAGTAGCATGCGGCAGTTCGTGAGTTCTATCCCCAGATCATATTTTATTAAAATTTACCCCAAAAAAACAACAGCAAAAATACAGTCCATACGCATGCGCATTGTTATCAAAGTATAAAAACCTTGCGGGCTCTGTGAATATGCATATCTTGATCCATTATTTTAAATAAGTAACATTTTACAAAGTTACTTTCTGATAATGAT
Source organism: Tetragnatha versicolor (assembly GCA_024610705.1). Lineage (NCBI taxonomy): Eukaryota > Metazoa > Arthropoda > Arachnida > Araneae > Tetragnathidae > Tetragnatha > Tetragnatha versicolor. Next base: position 11,632,373 of record JANDEH010000007.1, read on the forward strand.
ACATTTATCTGAAACTCATTTTCGATCTCCCAAATGAGTTCTGCATAATTTTCTCAAGAAACACGTAATAATATTTAAGCGAAAAAAACCACATCAGAGAAATAAAATCCGATACACTTTTTTCAATCTTCATCACATCTTTCAAATAAATTAAGGCCTGATTTGTCAATGATATTCAATCCTCAATTCACCACACAAAAATAATCTAAATATTTCCTGTTCCCAGGCACTCGTTACACATCACACTTTTCTTCAATTCATTAATTTTTCCTCAGCATATTGTATCACATCAAAGGAGCCTCAATGAGAGACGTAATGCTTATGTACGGCTTTTTATCATGCTCTCAAAGAAACCCATGAATTATGCATACTGTACATACCTATAGGAGCCTTTAGTACGGAAAACAACGTGACAATCAAAATATGAATACCCAAGATATATAAAGGATTCTTCAGTCCAAACTTGGATTTCAAGAGCCGGTTATGAATAATTCAGTTTCCCAAGTTAAGTTTTTCCATAATCAATACGTAACGGAAATATTTTAGGGTCATTTGGAATACTTTAGTTTAATATCGAACAATGATTCTACTTAATGCTTTGTTTTCTTTTGTGATCATATTGATCACTTCCCCCTAATGCATTGATTTAATGAAAGGGATCTTGAAAGTAATGCTTGATTTTATTGTGGATGCGATATTATTATTTCGAGTCTTTATTAGAGGTGATTTGAAAATGCCAAATTAATTTGAAGGAACGGTTCCTATTTAATCCGTATACTGCGGTGGTATAAGAATTGAATCGTCAGTTGGAAGAAGGGAATAAGTCCATAAACCAAGTTTTGAGAAAATCGAAAAAAACTGTATAACTAATGGAATTTTCATTGTATAACTACTAAATTTTTACTGGAAGTTCAGAACCCTATTTAGAAAATAGAGAAATCATCAAAACAAATATAAGTATATTCAAAAATATTTTATTGCCAAAATAAGTTGATGGACTTATTCCCTTCTTCCACCTTATGAAACTTTTCTGATGAAAAAATCTTTAAAAAACCCTCAAATTCACATTTAAATTATATTTCTCCTTAGTTTACACCACAAAAGGATGAAACAAAAAGAATAAGACAAATAAAATTCAAAATTATAGTGAAACTGGGTCATTAAAGCAGTATCAATGAATTGAGTGAATATGAATGAAGTCAAATATTCAAACACAAAAAAAGTTTGAAAAAATTTTTAATTAAGAGAAAATTTTATTTTTTTACAGCACAAAGAATATGAAAAGAAAGACAAATTAACTTGAATTCCAAATTAATTAAAAAATACAATGAATGGACATCGATTTCACAACTTCAAGGGGCGATATCTCCCTATAGGGATTAGTTATTCCCCCCCTCTTTTCACTCATGTGTAGGGCAAAGCTTGTAGATAGTTTTGAGCACAAAAAGTCAATTTGTCATTTTTTGGACTTATTCCCTTCTTCAAACTGACGATTCAATTGGAATCCGACTAAATTGTTCTTTATAAAGTCCGCACTCATTATTGCTATCTTTAGAACCGTCCTTTAATTCAAATGGTGCAAGTTGGAGGCAAGAGCAGCACTGAAAATTCATTTACTATTGAGAAAAAAAACTGGTTCAATTCAGCTCTCTGTCTCGTTAACCCTTTATTTACCGACGGTACTTGTAAGTACCACTGGCTCAAAACTGGCTGGTTGACGGTGTTGGACTTTTTAAGGGTATTTAATGTCATGGACCTGGTCTAGCACTGCTGACCATGGGGGCATGCAACAACAACAACAACAACAACCATTGGCTCAAGTTTAGAACTGCTGATGGTTGGCGAGTTTTGGCTATTTGGCGCCATATTTAGAAACCACATAATTCACTTAACATTAGTTGGGGTAACTATATAGTGATTTTTATCGCTAAAAACTTGGCGCATCACCAGTACTAAACTTGCGCCGAAAAGAATTTGGTAAATAAAAGGTTAAATATCATCAATCCGTTTTAGTCGCCAAAGATTGGTAATATCGCCAAAAATTGCACACCAACCGAATAAATCACAGTGCTTCTTATCTATAAAAACCATAAAAATTCGATATTTAAATGAATATCCGGAATTCGACCGAAAAATGAACTGTAATGAGATGGCGAATTATAGGTTGCTTAGCAATTTCAAAACTCTTACAGGCATGCCCTAAAGCTTGGCGACAAGGCGTGACGCCAAGAATGCCCGCATTAGCACCAAAGAACAGCATAAAGTTCGGCAGTTAAAACAATTTACAGTAAACCCTCCCTCACGTGACAGTGGTCATGTCACATTTTTCTGGAAATTATCTTAGTCACTCTTTAGGGTTACCACTATTTCTCCTCTGTGAATTACACAGTTAAAATCAATGACAACCTTAAAATTTATAAAAAAACAATATTTGATGTTGTGAAAACAGCTCGGCGGGTTAACGGGTCGGAAAATGGAATCGAACTGAAAAAAACCACAGGGGTAGTTACACGAAACCTAAAATTACTCAAAACTAACCTTAACGAACTTACTCCCCTTTTATTCTCATAATCTCAACACATATATTCTCGAATCTCTGCATCACAACTTAGGTAGATAGACGGGCGTACGATAAAAGACCGATCGTTCCATTTCACATGAAGATAAAAGCGCTGAATATTTATGACAGAAGCTAACATTTCTAAAAATGAGTTACGGAGTCTGGTCTTCAAGACACCGACTCCGATAAAAATCATGCTAGTTTTACAACTGCCTGAAATGGACCCTTGCCGATCATGCTATGGAGAAGAAAAAACACGCGGGAAGATATTTCATCCGGAATATATTGATCTCTCTTTGTCCCCTTGTACAGAGTGAATCGCATGTTCATGAGATTGAAACGTCTGTTTGATATGCCACTTAATGTAAATATCCTGCTGTAAACAGATTGGAGACTTCCTTTGGACTAGTGTAATGACGAAGTACTTGCTTTCTTGTTTTTCACCAAGAGCAAAAAGTCGTGTTATTTGCATGTGAGAGTGTTTCCTAAGGTAGAGAGGAAAAAAAAGAAGAAATAGAAGCGGAGAGAAGCGGAAATAGTCGTCTAGACTAGTTCTTTCCCTCCACTCTCTTGCGTTGCCTTCCTAAGGCGTGCTGATGAGTCCTAACAAGGACGAAACCGGTCCGTGGCTGGAGGTGACGCTTGATAGTTGGAGTTTACACTTATTAACCGCTAAACAGAGGTAATGGTGAAATACTCTATTTATCAATTTCAAAATTATTACAGGGATGCACTAAAGATTGGCGACAAAAACGCGACGTCAATAATACATTCATTAGCAACATCGAATAGCATTTAAAGTTCGGCAGTAAAAAATATGTCCAGTAAAATCGCCGTCACATAACGGCGGTCACACACCTGTGGTCATCACGTGTTTGCGGTTTTTGGAGGTGTTACTGGAAATTATCACGCTTTGCTCACTTCATAACTACGTATCTCTGCTCTATGGCAGAGAGAGATTATTTTCTAAAGCATACCCCTTAACCCCTAGTTGTTAGTTCTCTTTCATTTAACTTTCCATACAGTCGGAATTGGCTTGCTTCCCAACTTTGTAACTATAGTTTTACTCTTCTACATAACCTTTCCATTTCCTTCCTTTCGCAATCTTTACACTTTTTTTTCTATTTTCTGATGAAAACAAATGGCGAATATTTTACATCAAATTTAAAATGAAAATAGTTTAATTGCTGAAAAAAAATTCCTGTGATACCAGGGGAGATGGATGAAAAGAAATGCCAATAGAATTTGAAAACCGTGCGAGTTTTACCCCGAGTTTTTAGTGAATACTTTGATTTTTATTCAGACTTATATAAGCATTAATGCGTAAAAAATATATAAAACGTTTTTTAATGACGTAAAATACTTATATTTGCATAATACCCCCACCATTCTGAAAAAGGAATAACCTCTTTTTTCAGGAGACTTTATTTTTACAAATAGTCATTACACAAACGTACAAATCTACTAAGAACTAGTTATTAAGTATGTGCTTATATTAAAAACAAGAAATTTTAAAATAAAGTAAACAGAAAGATAAAATGGATTTTTTTATAAAACCTGTTCATTATTTTTATATGTTTGGATACTGTTATAATTATAATTTTTTATAACGGTTTAATAATTAGTATATTTGAACAAAACAAATTGATAAGGCTTTTATTTGTAAATTCATATGAAAAAATAAATGTGTTGTTATTATTATAATATCATTAATTATATAAATTCACTTTATCCATTATCTCTAAATTGCACAAATTTAATAGTAGATTAATGAAACAAAAGTTTAGATGTTTACCACTAGTACAATTGAGGGATAGGGCATGCTTAGACGAATTGGAATCACTTAGGGATGGGGGGAAGCACTCCTAACGAGCTAGGAGTTTTTATCAGGGGGAGTTGGGAGTTGTAAAATTCCCTGTGGAAATTGACCTTTTAAGATCAAATGAAAACCATCAATTCAGGTATTTATTCCATAAAACCAATTAAAGAGCTACGATTTTAGATCCTAAATAGGTTTTTATGTAGCAAATGCCGGAATCAAACGATTTTGCTGGTTTTAATCCAATTATAAATATTTACGCACCAGTTATTTCCACAGAGTATTACACAACATCCCATGCCGGCTTATACATGCCCCTAGGTCGCAAAGGGTACTTTTACATCCCCCCCATTCCTAGGTGAATCTGAGTCGTGGTGTGCCCTAACCCTCCTAGAAGTTAGGAAACACTTATCTGAAACACCCTGTATAGCTTCATAATCACACAGAAGTAACATGTTATTGGTATACAGGGTGTCCCACGAGAAGTGGCCCAACCCCTTTAACTTTTGAACCCCTACAGATATAGTCATGAAAGTGGGGTCTAGGCATAGGTAAATGACCATGCCCTATCCAATGAGACCACTTCTAACGCCCTCTAGCGGAAAATTTAGGAGTTATAATTTTTATTTTAAAAAATATTTCAGGTATGTGAAAAAAGTCAATGACTAAGTTGTAGAGCAGCATCGATTCCGTAGGAAAAGACACCTTAATGAGAAAAATATCTTGAATAAAACCCCTAAAACGCACGTTCAATTAGGTTGAATTTACGTAGATTTTACGTCTTAAAACGCTCCTCACGAGGCGAAAATGAGAATTTTTCAATTTTATGAATTAAGAATACTTTTTTAGTCATTTACTTAAGTATAAAAATGAAAATTTCTCATTTTCGCCTTGTGAGGAGCGTTTTATGAGGTAAAAACTACGTAAATTTAACCTAATTGAGCGTGCGTTTTAGGGGTTTTATTCAAGATATTTTTCTTATTATGGTGTGTTTTCCTACTGAATCGATGCTGCTCTGCAACTTAGTCACTGACTTTTTTCACATACCTCAAATAGTTTTTAAAATAAAAATTATAACTCCTAAATTTTCCGCTAGAGGGTGTTAGAAGTGGTCTCATTGGATAGGGCATGGTCACTTTACTATACCTAGTCCCCATTCATGACTATATCTGTAGGGGTTCAAAAGTTATAGGGGTTGGGCCACTTCTCGTGGGACACCCTGCATATTAGAATATTTACTTTGAGAAAAAGCTTCTTTTTTATTTTCCTTTTTAACTTGTAGTAACTTTTAACTTTTATTTTCTTTTTCCTTTTTAACTTGTAGTAAATTGTATGAAACTATGCCTATTTCTTTAAGACTTTATCCGTTCTTAACATCTTATGTGCTATGTAGTACGAGAGTAAACGAGTCAAAATATCTTTATCTCCTCGGGTTTTCACAAAGTACCAGACTCTAGCAAGAAAAATTCTGTCCAGACAAGTTCGATTTTCTACGTTCGCACAGGGCTCTATTCGGCAGGTTTGCATCTTCTCAATTTTCCACTTTGTGTTCAACAAATTCGAAGCAATTTCCTGAAAGAGTCGTTTTGGAAAATAAGTATTGGATCTTTCCGGAAACATATTGGCCCGATCATCTTCGAGAACAATGAAAAAATAATGTCGTGAATAGTTGAGAATCAATGATTTCGGTATCATAAATCCCCTGAAGTTTCAAATATAACGTTTGAATGTAATCTTCATCGGTCTGAAAATTTTTACACAATTGTTCCAGAATAAAATATTTTCATACTTATGATACAAGTTTACAAGGAAATCAAATAGTAGCACTAGTAAATAATGGTACAGTCCATTCAAAAATAGAAAGAAATGATCCAAAAAATATTTCTATCATATTTTTATGACAAGAAAGACATTATAAAAGCTCATAAATTCGTTTCCCTAAAATTGAGAGTTTGAAATGAATTCTACGATATACTGGATGTTAACTAACCTACTGACATTGAACAATAGTCTGTGTAAATAAAATAGGCAGCTCACTACTATACTCACACAAAAGCAACGTTTCCTGAACCCCGTAAGTCACTACGCGGAAGGACAAAGTTGGTAAACACAAAGCCTGTTGGGTTGCTAGGAGGAGTTTCTGTACGCAAATCCTCATAAAAAGACACATACAAGTGGGTTTAACGAAATAATAATTACTTTAAAATTGACGTTCTACATTTCACTCGAAATTCAGACACCGCGATGGGAACTACTTTGTTTGTTAGAGACGTCGTGTAGGGTCAACTAACGTTTCTGTCTAGTATAGACATTTCCCATTGCACTTCTATTGCGTTACCATGTCGACGAGCTGCCAATTTTATCTCTCATATAAAAGCCCACGTCACTCACTGACTCACTGATTCTGGAACGCTCGCACACTATGATGCCATCTCGCAATAATCAGAAAAATAAATAAATAAAAGTAATTAAAATTAAAATAATATAATAGCTTTTAAATATCTTTCAAGAAAGTTGGTTTACTTAATAAAGGTTAAAAAGTTACTTTTAGGGAAGTTGGTTTCTAATTCAACAATAATAATAAATCTAATAAATAATCGTATAAAAAGCGCTTTTTGATTTTTTTTTTGGCAATAATCTTTATTTACTTTCGGAAACGAAAAATTAATTATTTCTTAAGTAAGTAAATAATTGAATTTTATTTATTTTTCAACTGATTTATATAACTTATTCACTTTTAGAATCAGCTTTCAATAGTAATCATCTCAATTTTTACTATTCATTTTTTTCTTTCTCATAGTCATTGTCATGGGTGATGATGAAGATCCTACCTCAAAAAAACGTCGCTTAGCTAAAGAAAGAAAGCAAAGATGGCGTGCTAGACCTAAATACGTGGGCGCCGTAGGCGCCCCATAACAAACTATCTTCAAATAATGAGGCAAATTAAAATCAAATAATAATTTAATAATGGAATGTTTGGGGAGAATGCCATTTAAAATGAGTTTATATAAGGGTAGTAAGATTTGATTTAAGAATAAATTTGCCCAAATCAGCTCGGTGGTGGTCAGCCGAAATTGAGTGACTTATTTGAATATGATAAATTAGTGATATTTCAGCGGTAAGATAAAGAAGTTAAACTTCTTATTTAATGTATAATTAATAGGAACTTGAAGTAGTAACGAGGGAAGCTCGCATAAAAGGCTAGCCTAGCTGTAAGACCCGGCTTTGCCGGGTCGTAACAGCTAGTTACTATACTAACAACTGCCAAATCATGAAATATTTATTTAGATTAAGTTTTTTTAGCCAATTTCTTTTTAAAATACTTTCTTTTGGCATGTAGGCTGTGAATAAAACAAGAAGCAAGTTATTTTTAGTTTATTAATGCCCCACAAACGTGTTAATAATTGCGTGACACTAGTGACGTATAGGTTACCCTGACGTGTCTCATTAGTGAAAGTTCAAAAACTGTATTTTTAGTTGGCTGTTAAATCACATATAAGCTCAACGGGTTTTTACAAAATTAGAATAGATATTCTACCTTGTGAAAATTTGCAACAGTTTGGTTAGTTGTAATTTATTTGTGAAACTTTTTTTAGTTGTACTAATGTAAAAAGCAATTATAAAATTATTAACAACTCGTAATGCTGTAAAAAAATCATTGTCTGACCTGAAAATCTACAGAAAAAATGTTATAAGAAAAATTTGAGTTTTTATATTTTTTGTTAAAATGGTAATCAAAGAATAATGGGCAATACCAGCATTTTTTTTAAAACAGAAAAAGCATTTTTCCGGTAAAAGAAATATACCTAAATTCAGAAACGACATTAAAATATTCAAAAAAATTTATTTAACTCAATATTTCAAAATAAAAACTGGCATATTCCCATTGATTGCTTTTGTGTAGGATTGAATGACGTCAGATCTCTTTCGTCTTACTTTAAAGTGGAAACCAACAATTCATTTGAAACAATTAAAACATTGTTTTAACCCTTTATATCCCAAATTATGTTTCTCAGAAAAATTGTGCTGTATATTTTTTATACGATATCCCTATACGTATACAGGGTGCGTCAAAAGTTCGTGAGAACTTTAAAAATTAATAATAAAAAAACGAAAAGAGATAAAAATCTGCCGTCTGCTGCTATGTTCTTGATTTGGCTTTGGATTTTTTTATACCAAATTTTGAAAATTCGTAGTTCTCCGACCTCTAAGTAGATGGCAGCACCACTTTTTTCGAAAATACGGAATTTCGGCTAGCTAAGTTCCCCATTTTTCTTCATCGTAGGGATTTATCGAATATTGCGATTGAATCGATTTCCGAATCAAATGAAACTTTAATCCTTGGAATCTAATCGTCAAGGCCGGTTTTAAGCCATGATGATCGTTTAAATATTTGATTAGAATGTTAAATTAAAATATTTTATGATCCTTTCTTTGTTTCTCGCACAAATTTAAACTTTTTTACGGATGAATTTAGTTCGATCGCGTGCAGTGATAACGGGTATTTATTTGTATGTTAGGTTTTTTATTTACTCAGTCTTTAACAGAGAGAAATCTAATCTTAGGAGTTTTCAGATTTCTCTTTTTTCTCATCTGATTTTCAATTTAATTTATAGATTTTTAAAAACGATTCATGATAAGATTTTTTGAAGTTTTTTTTAATCTTAACTCCTTTTGGTTTTTCTCTGTAAATTGCGTTTGAATTATTTTTTATTTGTGCGCCTCCTCTTGGGGTACACTTGATCCATCACAGTACATCCCGATTTATCCCTCGTTACAAAAGAAGGGTGGATCGGGATGATCGCAGCTCTAAAAAAAATGACAAAACATTTCTGACAAACAATAAAGGTTTTATGAAAGAAAGTTAAGACATTTCTTCCTGAATAAAATTTCAAAACTATTCAGTGGGGCCTTATCCCTCATCTTAGCTCGTTGCGCACCAAATCGTAATTAATACTCTATGATTTAAATCATTGCAATAAGTTTTCTAACAATCTGCTTTAATGATTTAATCATGTACGCTTGGTATGAAGGGGGGTTATAAAAAAAGTTTGATTCAACCCCATATTCCCTGAAACGATAGATTTTGGCCAGAAGATTAGCCCCCCTAAACGATTCTCTGAAATGACCACTGATTGTCTTTCTGATCATTTTTACTCGCCAAGACGTAAACGGAAATTTTATCTGTTTATTTGTATTTTTTTTTATTTTACCATACCTACTAAAATGATGTGGGGTTAACATTTAAAATATTTCGAAAAATCTGATCATTTGAAACATTATAGAATAACTTGAAAATCAGATGGAAAAAAGAAAAATCTGAAAATTTCTAAGATTAGAGTAGATTTCTCACTCTCAAGGACTGAAAAAATAAAACCAGTTATCACAGGACGCGATCAAACTAAATTCATTCGTAAAAAGTTAAAATTTGTGCGAGAAACAAACAAAAGATCATAAAATATCTTAATTTAACATTCTAATCAAATGTTTATAAGATCATCATGGCTTAAAACCGGCCTTGACGATTAGATTCCAAGGATTAAAGTTTCATTTGATTCGGAAATCGATTCAATCGCAATATTCGATAAATCCCTACGATGAAGAAAAATGGGGAACTTAGCTAGCCGAAATTCCGTATTTTCGAAAAAGGTGGTGCTGCCATCTACTTAGAGGTCGGGGAACTACGAATTTTCAAAATTTGGTGTAAAAAAATCCAAAGCCAAATCAAGAACATAGCAGCAGACGGCAGATTTTTATCTCTTTTCGTTTTTTTATTATTAATTTTTAAAGTTCTCACGAACTTTTGACGCACCCTGTATTAAGTATATAAGCTTCATATTAAATGGATATTGTAATACTTATATGCCAAGCCAGATTTTGAGAGAAAATTTTAAAATTCAAGATCTGCAATCCAGGTGTAAATTCTTGTTAATGTTATTTTTTCATAAACTTTTAAATAAAAAGATTGACAGCAATACTTTAACTCAAAATATTTTTATAATAGTTCCAAGGCATTATGCAAGAAATAAATCTTTAAATTTTTTTGGAACTAATATTAGGACTGTAACAGATAAAAATTTTTATATTAATAAATTTTGCTCACTCTATAATTTGTACACGGATCGTTTGGATATTTTTTCTATGTCTTTTTCAGTTTTTAAACGAATCTGCATGTCCTTAATTTTCTGATTTTTGTATTTGTTTATTATGTTCTTTTGTTTAGGTTGTCTGGCTTTTGATGGTTGTTGAGTGTTCTTTTTTGGGCTTGTTCTGTATTGGACAATGTAATTGGACCGAAAGGTCTGTTTTGTCTTAAATAAATAAATAGTAACCCCAGTAGCACAGTTCGTCCCAAATATGTCAAGTTTACGTAACTGCAACTAGAAGTAAATGCAATTTGGCCTTACATGACGTGACATTTGACGGTTTCGTGCCCTTTAATATACACTGCTCAAAACAATTAAAGCATATTGGTGGTTTTCATCCATAATAAAAAATAGAAAAATAATTTTATTTTCAAATTTTTTTTATCAAGATTGGAAAATGGAATTTCCCATTAGACATATTGTTAAATTTTAACGTTGAAATAACCAACATTCTCATACAATATAGATAATACAATATTTAGCTTATACAAATAAATATAATAAAATTTTAGTCCTTTGTTCGAGGAAGTAACAACAATTAAAAAATTCTTTCGAGATTTAGTCAAAGTTTTACAAAATTTATGCTATAATAGAAGTCTATAACTTATTCAATATAAATAGGCACAATGATAATAAAAATATATATTAGAGGTCGGATGATTTTTATATTATGTGCAAATAAAATAGGCAGTTAGATGTCATTAATTAGTTGAAGTTCGTCGCCTTGGTAACGAAGGAGAAAATGTAAGCAGTTCTGTTTTATTTTTGCACTTCAGTTGAGGCAGGGCGTGAAATTTCCGGTCGCCACCTCGAAGTTGGCGAGTAAATTTACTTATACATTTCGTCAGGAGGCCAGCAGGTTGCCAACATTTTCGACATCTTTAAATCAAAAACCACTGTCTTCTGGTGTGTTTCGGAAAGGAGAGGTAAGGATTCGGTAATATTTTTAATTGCAAGCGGAAAAGCTCATTTGATGAGTTCGTAAGCGTGATATCATGGAGTTGGCAAAGATCAAAACTTATCAAATGAGCTTCTCCAAAGATCTGAAGCAATTAGTATTATTATTTGATTGGTGGATTTGCTCTTCACCAGTGCGAAAAGTAGGAAACAAAATGCAATCGCAATCTGTTTTTGCAGGACTCCTTGGATTCACCGGCAGCATGTGAACCTGCCAGCTTGGCGTGTTGTGGGGAAAAAATAAGACTGGTGGAAACCATGACAACGCACGGGGAAAAGGTGTGGAGACTGGGGAAATCACGTGACTTTTAAACCGCCGATTCAAAATACACAGACTACAGTAATGTTACAAATACAGTGTTGTATTTTGATCTAGTTTGTCGGGATTACTAAAATGAAAATACCTACAGAAAGGAACATGAAATTTTCAGTCTACAACCTATGTTGAAAGGAGAATTTCACCAATTATTGCTGGTTAATCGGACAACCTATGTTGTTAAGACTCTTGATGTAACTGTTCATCAGTGCGTGTTATGCATTTGGTAAAGAAGGACTGTGGATCCTCGGTTATCTGTACTGACGTTAAAGAACTTTTCAACTCATTTCTGAACTTGAAGGTAAGTTTATCTTTTATTGTTAATCAAAAATATTATGATGATCTGCTGTAATCTGTGTTGCTTGAATCCATCTGTCTTCTGCTTGAATCTTCGTCAAATCTGGGCAGAATTTTAAATCGATAACAAATTAAGATAAATGAAACAGAATTAAATTATGATACAATGTTTAATCCAGCTCTAAAATTGAATAATAGCTTTTATAAATATCAGCTTTTAGCAATTTTTTCTGACCATTAATAATTGTTTTGATACTAACTAGTTTTACTGCTAGTGAAAAATCAATAGTTTACTTATTCAGATCTTTCTCAGATTTTCGTAAACTATCGAAATAATAAATACATAATTTTAAAATACATCAGTGCTATAAACAATAGTTGGCAATAAAATATTTTATTTTCAAAGAATAATTTTCTTGTGAACGTAACTATCTCTCTATGGAGAGATCAATTGCTTAGATTACCTGTTTTTTTATCAAAGTTTGTTTGATCATAAATTAACGTTCCTTTTTCTAAGAAAAGAACAATGATTGATGAGTGAATAGTCATTAAATTTAATCGAATGAATAAATCAAAGAAAAAATTAATTTTTTTTGAAAATATGACATGATTTTAAAAGTGATTTACCAAAAATTATCAATTTGAACGACATTTGTTACTATCAATTATTGATTTCAAAACCTAGATTTCGTGTTGGCTGTATTCTTCTTTATTATTCTACTCTTGTTGATATCTAACTCTGAAAATAAAACTGTCAGTTACTGTGTGATGAATTTAAGGACAAAAATATTATAATTTAAAAAAATTTAAATTTGCAGATTTTTAATTTATTTGGTTGGTTGGTCAGTTGGGGTTTAATGGCGCTTTAATTTTTTTGATTCTATGTATTTATCGGAAGAACTTTTACCAACAAACTCTTTTCTCGATCAGGGATATCTTTGTGGGGCTTAGGGGACGAAAATTAAATTAAATTCTGCCAAGACAGTGCCCTATCAGGCAGTGCCAATATCCGTTTCATTGGCTTTTGGGATTGGGAATCCGGAACGTCTGACTATTCCGACTCTGGTCACCCAATTGATTCCCCAAGCGAGCTCGGTGCTCATTTGATGAAGGTCTGAGTTGACCCATGACCCTACCTAATCTGAAACCAGACATGCCGACCAAGGTTTGAGGGTTTTCCCCTCTTTAATGTCCCTCCATCACTGTATGTAAAATTCTACCATGGAACTAACTATGATGCCCAATATCAGTGAAGCTATTTCCCCATACAACCATGGATAGCAAGAAGTTATATCTATGCTCCAGATTTAAGGCTGTTTCAACTGCATTCTCATTCTGACAGTAAGTTACTCGCGACTTCGTGTCCTGTACAAACTTGGAGAAACAGAATGATTAATGTGGAAATACTATGTTTTCATTACAAAGCCTAGACCATTATTTATCCTTATACAAAGGGAAGTGGCAGTCACGCCATATCGCATGCATGGATGACGAGTTAATTTGTAATTAGAAGTTATAAGGGGGTGTTGATCGAGGTAAGCTAAATAATTGTATCTCAATAAGGAACTTTCAATATATTATTTACACAACTCTTACAATTACTTAATTCAATATTATTCAGAAACTTTTATCTTTTCTTACGCAAAGTTTAAGCAGCAACCAAGCAACCCGAAAGCATGCAAAAAATCATCTTAATTAAATTTGAGTTGAAAGTGGAGGTATGTACTTGGATCTTGCACTAATGGCGGCAATTCTTTAGTACGGTTTAATTTTTATGTTTGCATGTAAATGAGCGCAAAATTAGAATAATAAGAAAACTTTTAACTTTTTTTCATACATATTATAATGGAAAATAATTGAAACTTTCAAACTAAGATAAAATATCCTTAGATATTCTGATGAATAAAAAATTGTAATTTTAAGTACCTATTTGTAGTGATTTTTTTATTATTTTATACTCCCTAAAACTTGAAAATAACTTGATTTCTTGGCATTGTCAGCAATGGAGAACCCAAAATAAAAAAAAAATGGTAAAAAGTTTCTAGTATTTTCACGCCATTTTTGAGTGTTCATATCGTCCGTTTACAGGAAAAAAAACACTAAGTCACTTCAGGCCCAACTACACAGTACGAAGTCACACCCAATTTAGTGATGTATGATCGCTTTCTGTTGAGACATAAAATCTCATTAACCTTTTACCTGCCGGTGTTCCCAAATGGGAACATTATTTTAAGGAATTTTTTACCACTTACTTTTTCATGCAGGAATTGAGAATTGGTAGAAAGCAACTCAAATATATGAAGTTATTTTACATGAAAAAGTTTTTCATGTGCAATTTTATCCTTTTTGTAGAATTTACATTAAAAATTAAAGACTTTTGGATGTTCCAAGAGTTACACAAGTTTCTACTTGTGAAAATTTTAAATAAATTTAGTTTTAAATAATTTTCCTGTGTTTATGTAGCTTAAATACACAACTTCCTATTTGGCTTGACAAAATAGCTTCCTATTCCAATTTTGGAGAGTAATTACCAATACCACGTATATTTTCCCAAATGGGAACATAGGCGTTTGGGGTATAGAATTTGAGGGGATTTTTATAACATGCAAAAATTCAAGTTATTTTTTTATTTTCTTTAGTTTTTTAACCATTTTTGTTTCAAAGGATCTAAACCGGTTAAGAATGATGTTTTAAATTAAAAAATCTGTAATTTTTATTTTTGCACCTGATTTATGGAGAAATAAATGTCAAATCTGTATAGCAGATTCTTACACTTGTATATTTTTCTAACTCCCCGATCGATTAATTTTCAGTTGTTCTACTGCTTTCAAAAGATGCTCCAAAAGTGACTTAGTGCATTCCTCGCACAAGGTTCAAAATACTCCTTTGTATGAGCCATCAACCACGGGACCCACGTAATCACCGCCATGCTAGCTACTGATGGTATGACGTATAAATTGATCTCGAAAGATCGCCCAAACGAACTCGAACAGCGACCTTAAACCACTCACCCCTAATCCGTCCCCCCATTCGAGACGATCCTCCTCCCAAATACACAGTTGTCCCGTTAAAAAGCGGGTGCCGTTGGCAGTTCTTTCTCGTGATTAATGCGAATTTGGGAGAATGGAGGGGAGGCCTCTCGGAAATCGGATAGAAAAGGAATTCGGGATTTTTCCCCATTTCCTCGGTACAACCGGTTGATTAATTCCGGTTGCAGTTGGCACTGACGGAGGTTCCGGTTCTTTTTTTTCGGATGTGAGTGAGGAGTTGTCTATAAGTTTGAAAGGATAGGGTTGAGAGACTGACGGGTCGGTGAGTTTTAAACTGTTTTAACTTTGTAAACTACCACGTATCCCTTTAAGGCCCAACCAACACGATTGTGCAGGTGAAAACAAAGCTTTTGATTGTCATCAAAAAAGAGTCAGGTCTTAAAGGGCTATACTCTGTTCATTTAGAATAGGCGCCTGAGGCGTATGTATGTATTAGAAGCAGTTACTATTATAATTATCATCGAAAAAATTTTCTTCTTCAATGACAAGACAGCCTTAACAGAAGTAGTTAAAATACTTCAAAAGAATCGGTCACTCAAGTTGCATGATGAGCGCTATTAGGAGTTTTTTTATCCTGTTTCAGGCGCCTATTCTAAATGAACAGACTATAGTTGAGTCAGAAGGAAAGAATCACAGTTTAATTTAAAGCGTTTTCTTTCAGAGACGTTTTTGTCAACTTTTTTTACTCCATGCCTACTGTCACCAGATGTTCCACTTTTTGCCTCTCGGTCCCGCTGACTAAATGTCCCACTTTTCTGAGTTAGCTTCATCAAACGTGAAAAATATAAAGAAAACCTAGATTTTTTTTTCAATTTTTTCGGAGGTGGAAAAAGTTATCAATGGATAGGCTGAATTATGTCTACTTTTATTATTTGTTTTCAAAATATGAAAACTGATTTATTAAAGAAGCATGTGACATAAGGATGTGAATTAAATGCATGTTATTCATGAGCAGAACCATATGAGGTGTAATTGTATTCCTGTGATGGCTGGTTGGTTTAACAGTTTCTAATAATTCACACAATTACTCTTAATTCAAATCAGTACCACTACAAGAGTTTTCAAAAACCACTAATGAGCTGTATTGACGAAAACAACGTTAAAAACTCCCCCCCCCAACCCGCTGTTCTTTTCAGATGAGGGAGCTAGCCCCCTCACATTAGAACAGGACTGGCGGAAGGAAGAAAAGAGAACGAAAAACAAGCGACTCGCACTTCCAAAAGAACCAGAAACACTTTTTTAGAGAAGCTCCACGCCAAAAAGCCGACAGAAAAGGCTGTCCGAAGCCTTAAAAAGACATAATTAAGAAGGGATAAAAGAAATATAATCCTTTGTATCTTAATAGCGTTTTCCCGAAGAGCCTACCCCTTTTTCCCGTCTTTTTGTTCCCCTTCTCAAAACCTCTACTTCATTATTTCCGAATCTATTCAAGCGTTCAGCACCATTTATTCCGAGTCTAATTACGCTTGAGCTTTTCATTCACTGTAACTGTGCAAAAATAATAATACTACTACTACCACCACTACTACAGAACAAAAAATGGCGAATAATAACGTGGAGATGATGAAGAAAAAAAGTTTTTTTTGTGATACCGAAAATTTCTTCCCTTTCTTCTTTTAACCATTCCTCTTTAAAAAGGAGATGGAATAATACAGAGAAAGGGAGGGGGAGAATAAAAAATCGGTGAAAATTCACTCAAAAAGGAGTCGGGGAAATAAAAAGGGAATGAAGTGAAATGGGTAGAAAACTACCTTCGAAAATGGTTTCCAATGCTTTCAGTTTAAGGCGTTATAAAGGGCTCATTACCTTGGTTTTGGAACGAAAGCGTTCGATTCTGTTAACTTCTTCGTTTCTTTTCGTTCCTTAAATTGATGGAGAATTTATCGAGAGGCTTTAGGACCGAGTCCTGGCGCGGTTACAGTTGCTTATTTATTTCAATCGTAGAGGAATGCGGGCGCCATAATCGTTGTCTACTAAAGCTGTCGAACGGATTGCTCAAATTTAAACAACCGCCCCTTATTCCACTTGAAATTCGAAGTGTTTTCCTTCCTTCTTTCTTTCTTCCGAGAGGAGATCATTTGTGTTGAGGTGGATTGTAATTCGCGAGAGGTTATGGAACGTTTTGAGTAAAGCTATTATTTGGAAAGTTACAGTGTGTTGCGTTTTTGGAAAGGGTAGAATTAAAGGGTGTAAATCATAAGAGAAACGAGTACTGATCATTCAAATAGGAAAGGGCTGCGATAGAGCACTTTGTGTTTTATAGATAATATAATTATATATTCCATTCTAATAAATAAAATGTATTTATTTAAGAGAATGTATTAGTTATGTATAAAATTACTCTCGTACCTAAAACAAAGTTCTTAATGTGTCTCTACTAAATATTATTTACTCTTACATTGTTATTATTAAAAATTATTTGACTTTGCATAGGTAAACAAATCTATAAATACAATTATAATCTCACACAACGCTTAAATTTGGCTGAAATTCCTTTGAGCTGTTGGCAACTCTTTTTCTTGTTTGAGCTCTTTTTGTTTCAAATCTTGGTCTGTTGTGTTTGAAAATATTAAATTAAGTGCTTTCTCTATTTTAGTACCACTTCCTTTTACAAAATAAATAAATATTTTAAGCATGTATGCTTCAAATTATAATATGATTCACTACGATACAAAACAGATTTTAATTATAGCATTACTTTAAACTTTCCACCATTAGCCTATTTATAAGGCTTTCTTACATAATCTCACGAAAATATATATTTACGGTTTAATATCACAAAAATACTGCTTTCTTCCTAATAATCCAAAATTATTCCTAATACTAAACAAAAATAGTTTCGAACTAGATAACTGAAGAGAGTAAACCAAGCAAAATACCCCATCTTCTTCCGAAACGTTGTATATTTTTTTAATTTCCTTTTTGTCTCAAAGCGCAACTCCTCTGGGCATCGACTAATGCACAATGTCGAGCAAGCTTAGAATACAAAAGCCGAAAATATCTCCAGAAATGTCACCGAAATGTTTATCTTCGTCAGGGAGGATTCGAAATGATATTTTTATCATATACTCGGAGACAGAGATATGATACTGCTCGTTTCTGACCAGCAGTTACTCTATCTCTCTACAGATAATCTTTTTTCTCCTATCTCTGATATTTATTTCAAGCAATACCTATACGGCTCGAGGAGGAATTTCCAGCGCAGTTTAAAGAATGATTGTTTTTCGACGATTCCCTTGAGCTGTGATTGAATATTTTAGTTTTTAAAGTTAAAAGGTTTTAAGATTTATATTTGAATCTTTGTTCATATGTACTCGAGTTGTAAAATGTAAAGCAATATTTACTTTCTACATCCAATCCGATAGCCCTACCAGAGGGAACACCTCCCTAATTTTGGTACTAGGGGACCTCCATAAATTACGTGAGGTCAAAAAAGGAGGTGGACCAAGTGGGAGAGAGGGGTTTGAAATTTGGAACAATAACTTTACGTAATTAATAAGCACCCACTTATTTGGATAGTTTTTGAGGACATTTAGTCATAGAAGGTCATCTGATTCTAACAGTGTTTCAGTTTTTATATTATTTTGGAAATAATTTGTTCCTCTTTCAACGAGCAATAGTGCTGCATTACAACAAAAATGCTTCCTCTTTTTTTCTAATTTTTAGTTACAATACTACGAACGTTATCAGCTGAAAAGCTAAATTCAATTACTGATTTATTGTTGTTTTTATTTATCCTCAAAAGATCTAATATATGTCAGATCACCTCCAGTAGGTTGTTGACCGCCAAAAAAATCTATAACAATAAGGTAAGAGGGTCAGACTCCTCGGAAAGTCCCAAGGAACACAAAATGTTATCCGGTGAAGCTGTATGGTCGCTGCATTTTTTCAAGTAGGATGGATTTTTCTCTCATGTCCAATGGAAAGAAAGTAAAGATAAAATGGTTATAAAGGTTAACAATATTAATTTATTATTTATTTAGTTAATTGTTTTTTATTTTTTAGAATACTTCACAGAAAAAATGCTCTATTATTGTGACAAATTATGAATTTATATATTTCAGTATAATTTATAAATTATTAATATTTAAGTTTATATAAAATTTTTAGATCTCGAATATTAAGAATCTATTTACTTCAAAAACCATTTGATTTTAATGAAAATATTTTTCTTAACTTCAAATGATTCAAAACCTATAGTTAAATGTATAAAATATTCAGGATGTTTTCTTCCATTACTTCCTCTTATACTAATTACGAATTTACGTTATTCAAGCAAATCGAATTGTTGCAATTTCAATCTTAATAAATGCCCACATTAATTTAATTCAAATGTTAACGAGGTTCAAACATTATTAGAATTTTATATCAACCTAAAATTACATGCGTTTTTATCCGTGATTAAACATAATCACCTGGGACTAAACGCATCAATAGAAAAAAATTTGAGCACCCAATTCATACGAAATAGTGTTCCTAACCTTATAAGCGATTACTTCGGAAGTCATTAAAACCATCAACTCCCATTTAACAAGAAAATCCTTCAAAAAGTCCCTTTTTGAACGCAAGAAAAAATAACGAGTGATAAAAAAATATTCCTAATGATAACAATTATTGCAATGACTCGCCAAGTGCGAGAAAGGCGAATGCTAAAAGGCAGGGTGATAATTGTCAGAAACATTTAAGACGCGTTATATATTCCTGCACAAAATCACGAGTAGTAAAATTAATTGCCAGCAATGAGACTATTAGGAAAAAATAAAAGGCGTCATAAAAAACGAATCAGGTCTTCGGAGAAAAAACTCATTAGCATTAAGGAATTAAGAATGGAAGGTAGATCAACACTTTTCTGGAGAGGGGGACATTTCGATTAATTGATGAAAACGAACGAAGCAGTCATCGATTTTAATTATCGGGGGCACGAGATTTATTGGTTAAGCTTTCCTTTAAGTACTTTTATTTCATTTACTCATTCTGACGCTTTATCGGCATCAATTAAACAGGGGTGGTTTTTTTTCCAGATTATTATTCTTGGGAAGTATTTTAACCTTAAGTGGTGTAGCATTCCGAGAAGTAATAAATCCTTCGCATCAACAAAAATAGGCAGAAATTTCTTCTTTTTCCCCATTTAGGATTAATGATGTATTTTTGGTTGGTTTATTGTTATGGGAATAGTTACTCGAGCTTTTGAAGGTTGAATTAATGAAAAGTCATCTTACTTTTAATTATTAGGATGAACCTGTTTATGCATTAAATTAACAATGTGATTATTTTATCTCTGTTATTTTTTGCTAGAAAATTTTAATGAAGGAAAATATTCCTTCATTTTTACTTTACAAATGGTTTCTGAGAAAATTTTCTGACTAAAATGGTCTTGGAACACAATATTTCTAGAATGAAATAGTATCGCTTGATATTTGAGCAAAATTTAACAGCTGGTATCATTAATCACTTCGAAAAATGGATAAAAGTAATGGACATTTTATAAACCTACTTACCGAACACTCAAGTATATTTTCAAGCTACTATTTCAATAGTCGGCTAGACTAGTACTCTTGCCCTCCGCTGTCTTGCGTTAAATTCCTACACCGTGCTGATGAGTCCTAACAAGGACGAAACAGGTCCACGGTTGGAGATGACGCTTGAGAGTTGTGAGATTCCACTTATTGTCCTCTTAACCAGCGATAAATGGTGAAATTCTCCTTTCATATTACTTACCAGTTTTAAAATTTTGAATTTCTTTGAATTTTTTTTAAAATTATTAACATGATTTTTAAATATACTTAAGGTAAATGTGGGTATAGTGGACACTGTACCAATAGTGGCCACATAGCTGATTAATTTTAAGTAAAACGAGTTAGAGGCATCGAACAGCGTCAAAATTCACAGGCATAGTAGATTGTGCAATCAGGTAAGCTGATAAATTACCACCGATACCACAGATCAGCATTGGAAGGATATTTAAATATTTGAAAATAACAACATCGGCCAAGTGACTGAAACTTTATTTTGCTTATTGAATCGCGTAAGGAAACGGGTAAGTCGGAACTGATTTTTTCGTATTTATTACCGCTTGATTGACTTTTAAATTTATAACAAGATAAATAAGAGTGTATAAAATAATACTGAATAAAATTTATTTGAAAATGTTGACTCTACGAGGATTTATGGGGGTGTCCACTTTACCAACACATAATCTTAGATTTTCCAATAGTGGTCACAGCAATGGCGTCTTATAGAAACTTAAATAATATTTAATTTGAAAAAGTTTTTTTCATAAACTGTTGATTGGGCTTTAAAATGAGTGCTGTATGAATTTGGTTTCATTCTGGCTTCAGGAACCAAGGTTTCTAAAACATTGAATTACATGCTAAATTCCTCTCAAATCAGCTACAGCGTAGACAATTTTTTTTAATAAAGCTAATTTGATTGAATCTAAAATACATTTAGTTGGGAAGGAAGATTTAATTAGAACTAGACGACTATACCAAGAAAAACCCCTCAATTTCATGCATAACCCCCTCATATAGGCAGAAAAAGACAGGTGTCCACTATTGATGCAAGAGGTGTCCACCATAGAAGCAACAGCTTCATCTATGTGGCCACTACAGATGCAATTTGGAGTACTTTTAAAAAATTAATTAAAAATACTTTGCCCAATCTAATTAAAGTTTTTAATGGTAAAATCGAAAGAAGAAGATCCAATTAACCTAAAAATAGGATGATAACCGTTTCGAAGCAAATGGATTGGTATTTATTAAGAATTTAAGCAAAAATTTTCCTTAAAGTGTCCACTATACCCACATTTACCTTATATCTAGTTTTTCTTTTTAATGTTTGTTATTTTGCAGTATGTTTTCTTTGTAACAACAGGGTGAGTACATTTCTTTTTAAAGAGAAATAAAGCTATTTCGGCAAAATGACCATAAAAAGGGTCAAGGGGTCATTTAATATTTTCGAAACATAGCATTTGTATTTCCTTGAGTTTTTCTTACAACTTTAAACCAAGGTTGGTGCAGATCAGAAGAAAACTGTGGATTTGTATAAAAGACAAACCCACAAAGTCACAAACAAACACGCGCATTGACTTTTATTATATTAGTTTATTGTGTTTACTTAGTGTTGCAAAAGTGTTTTCTCATTATCACTTAAACCTCTCGGAATCTATTCCTGCCATATTTTATTAATCCCGTCATATTATGTTCGAGAGGGGATTTCCTTAATTCTTCAAACCCCCGTACCAAAACAAGAAAATACTGTAATTATGTTCTGTTGCTGAAATGCAATGATTTCTAAAAACATTTTTGTGGAGGCGATTTCTTTCAAAGGTAATAACTCAACTCTGAACCGGCTAATGATTTAAGCAACGTATTCGTAAGACAAAGGCGATGACTAAAAGAATAACAAGCCGGTATTAAAGCCCACTTCCCTTGAAACTGACGATAATCACTTTGAACGTGGAAAAAGCAACGGCATTGCCTCTTCCGTAATTAGTTCACAGCAGCAGCAGCAGCTCTGTACAACACAACTCTCACACTGAGCAAGCTGAAAAGACAATAAGGGGCCAACAAAAAGACGCAAATCTCTCGTAATACAAACGAATATTGATTCCCGGGGATGCAGAGCCTCATTAGAATTTTTTTCTGCTCTTATTTTTTTTCTTCTTCTTCGACTGCGACAAAAACAGCTGTTTATCTTTGTTTAGAAATTTGTAAAACATTAACTACCTGGCTTAACTGAAAGCTGGCTTAAGTAAGACGCATCGGCGCATTTGTAATTGTTGAGTTGAGTTGCTAGGAGTGGCAGTTATCGTTAGGCAAAGAGAGGGTGCTGCCCTAAATCCTTCGGTAACAGAGGATTTCGGAGAGTAATTAAAATAAATAGACTTTTTGCTTAAAAGCCCGGATTTAAGGGAGTGTTTGGAATGAATTTGGAGATTCTGGGATGAGCTGTGAAATAGAGGGTAGTTCTTTCTCTCTCTTATCCCGCGTGCTTCTGAGATTTGTGCTTATCCTTCGTCTGGTTGTTTAACGAACGAGCTGCATAGAATGAAAGCGGTGCAAGTCCCCTAAGTAAGGCAGTTACGAGTGAATGAAGGTTCTCTTCGCCTGTGTTGTTCCTACACTGCAAATGCGCGAAAGACTTTTGCAACGTTAAGTAAACACAATAATGAACACTTCTGATCGTGTGTTCATTATTGTGTTCTGCGTTTCGATTGCATTGAAATTATGTTGCAATTGTGCGTTGTGAGAGAAAAAAATAGCACTCTAAAAGTTTTGCTAAATATTTCAGGGATAGAAATTGCGTCATTATAGTGTTTCGATTAAAATCTAAATGAACACTTTCCAATTCTAGAAAATGTCACAGCAGTTTTTCAGAACACATTTCTGTACACATGTAAACTTAAAGCTAATTTTTAATAAAAGTTAATTTTTTTTAAATACAAATGCCAAAAACTCTTTCATGAGATTATCCCCGAAATCCATATATTACAGACTTATTGCTGATTTGCGCATCCACTTGTCTTCATTTTAAATATTAGATTGGGTTAGCTTGTGAATTGAGTGACCTAAATGTAATTTCTTTACACAACGATTTTCAAACATATTCAGAACAATAAAGTGTGTTCTTGTTAACAACCGAACTAAAGTATTGTTTATTTAAAGACAAAAAAAGTGTTCCAAAATGTTTAATTTTTGTTTGGATAGTTTGTAGGATATGGGAAAGTCATTTTAGGCCGCTTATACAAGTCACTTTTTGATTGATTTTTCGACTTTAACACACTAGATAAAGATAAAGGGTCTTAAAATATATCCAAATCTACACTGCAAATCCGTGAAACGGGAATGTTATTGTAACGCTGAGCGAAAACAGTGTAAACACAACAGTGGACACTTCTTATCAAAACCGTTTCGATCTCATCTGTATTGAGTTGTGTTGGAAAAATATAGTGTATTAAAAATGTTGCTAGGAACAGAAAACAAATTCTTATAGTTTTGTGCAATCCAAACTTAAGACCACTTTCAGATACTAAAAACAAAGATGTAAACAAAATAAGATTAAATTAAAAATTCAAAATTTGGATTTTTAAATTTTGAATTTTAAATTTAATCTTATTTTGTTTATATCTTTGTACCTTTCTCACTTGTTTGGAAGTTGCTGCTTTGCGCACATCCAACTCGGAGATATTTATTTCTTATTTACTACTAAATTTGACTTTTAGGTGCTTTGTTTGTGCAAATAATAGTATGGTTATATTAATAACTGATAGTGATTCAGATACTAAACATATTTTTAATGTTCGGCACTAGTTAACTAAAAGTAGTTGCAAAGTAGTTAACTACTAGGTGTTAGGGGATTTAGTGTATACCTATCAAAAATTGGCGAATCTTTAGCCATGATATTTTTGCTATAGGTAAGAAAAAGTAATCGAAATTTTGGGGGAAAATATGTTATGAAATTAAATAAGACTAGTTAACTAGTAGTTAACTAATTTGGGAAATAATGAACTACTAGTCACAACTCTACTTCCAAGAAAAAATGGTTAACTAGTAGTTACAACTACTTTTGCCCAGACTAGTTGGTAGTTGGTAGTTAACTACTTTTTGACCAGTAGTTGCCGAACACTACATATTTTACAACACTAACGCATTTCTGGATGTGTGTAACACGCTTCAATCACTTTTCTAACAAATTCAGAACATTCCCACTCCTCCATCTAACAATGTAAATAAAGTGATAATTTTGGGACAACATATGTTCTTATATTATGCTCATATTGTGTTTATTTCTGTGTGAAGCATTAACAGTGTATGCTTTTCTCCAATTTTGTATTTTTTGACTTGGACCGCTCTTATTCTGAATAGCACAAACTTAAATCGCTCTGGAGATTTAGTTTAAAATGGAGCTTCTTAGTTAATAAGATGTGTAAGGAGAAGGGTGTTAGGGGATTAGGAGATATTGTGTAATGGCTTTGTTAGATGTATGCATCTTTTTTTTTACCTCTGAAAGATTACGTTTAAATTTTTTTTCTTCGAAATCTGTCTACATAAATTGATCTTGGTTTATAAACTGTAAAATATATGGATGAAAAAAACGTTACACTTTTTAACTTTAAATAATTATTTTAAAGGAAGTAGAGATTCTCTTAAATTGGAATATGTTTAGTTTTTAAACTTTAACAGCTTCTTATCAAAAGAAACGATTGATAATCTCCTTGATAAAATGCAGTTTATATAAAAACAAGATCAGTGTGGGTGATGATGATTTTTTGATAGACTCATTTAAACCATGATCAGGTAAAAATGACCTTTTATATTTAAAAAAGGGGTATACTACTCAGAGACAATCTGCTGTTTTCTTTTTAATTCTTCAAAAAGTATAATGAGAACACAAAATGAATTTTTTCCCTATTAATACTTAGCTGTATAGTTTAGTACCTGATACCGATATCCTAACTTAAATTTTTCTATCCCGAAGTCTAATGAACAATCAATCCACAAATATTCAATTCATATGGAAAATTCAATGGCTTTATTTCAGCTGAATGTATGAAGTTTTAATATTAATCTCCTCAAAAACAACAAACAACAATCTCCATCCACATTTCTTACTAATAAGTCGGATATTAACGTCCTTTACCTCTTTCCTTCAGTAATTAAAACAAAGCAATTGATTGATACCCATCTCGTAATGATTTATGGCACCCATAATTAGCCAAAATCCCAGCCTTAAACTCGTAAAAAACGGCAACCCTCCCGCCTAATTATGGGCACGTCAAAATTCCTTCAAAACTCATATAAAATAAACGATTTTTCCCAATCTCTTCCATTATCCTTCGGCGAATATTAAATCCAGGTAAATACTCCCGGCCCTGATTTTGCTCCCGCTTCCCATATCAGTTTTCCCAGATTATCAAGATCAAGAGTATTTTAAACTAATATATTTTTGAAGGCTCCCGGCTTAACTCCGTAATTCATAAGGTAAGACGGTCATTCCCACCTTTCCTGATTGATGACTTGGAAGCGCCATCTCTATTCACTTAGTTAAGTATCTCCTCTTTCGGATCCACTTTTGATAATTTTCCCTTCCAAACTTAGTTTACATATCAAAAGGGGGCGGATTTTTCAGGAGAGGGGGATGGGGAGGAAAAGTTAATTTACCTTTTTGTTTACTCTCGATGGAAGTTTCGAAATGTGTGAGTACTACCAGATGGGTTTTTTTATTAAAAGGGCTGTTCAGTTTGAACTTCCGCTTTTGGATTGACTTATATTTACGGTTTAGTTTTTGTACTCGATGAAAAGGGATGTTCAGACTGCTTGAGTTTTGTCGTTTTTTATTGGAAATGAGCTATTTGAGGGATGCGATCTTGTATAAAAATGTATGCATTTTGGGAAAAAAGTTCGGAAAAGTGAATTTTTAATCATTTTTGTCATTCATTCACTCTTAAAACGACAGTAGTCTCAAAACTGAGAAAAAGTAACTCAAACTGGCTCCAATCCAAATGTACTCAAATTTGAAAACATGAATATACTCATTTCTGAAAATGTGTATACTCAAAAATGAAACATCATGAGCTTATTTTTGAGTTCAAGCTCAAGATGTTTAATTTTTGAGTATGCACATTTTCAGAAATGAGTATATTCATGTTTTCAGATTTGAGTACGTTTGGATCGGAGCCAGTTTTAGTACTTTTTTACTCAGTTTTGAGACTGTCTTTTTAACCCTACAATGCATGATTTTTTAAATTCACTTGAAAATCATTTATGTGTCTTCTATTATGGTGTAAATTAGTAAAAAATACTAAAAAAATTAATTTAATATTTTTCTACTTTTAACTGACAAAAAACTTTGTCCTTGTGAAATTTATTTTTGTCCCTTGTGAAATTAATTGTGAAGTGAAATAAAACCAAATGCTCTAAAAATATAAAAAACAACTTATCTTTTCAAAACAATTTCTTTTCAAGCTGGAATTTTTTTTATTTTAATTTATATGGTCCTTTTATTTTGGCGTTTTCTGTGTCTTGACTTTCGTCTCACTAGCTACTAACAAATGTCTCAAAATAGTACCCCTGCTGCCATTTACTGGCAATCTAAAGTGCTATAACAATGGCATGTTATATTTATTGTACTTATTGAATGGTGTTGTCGTTTGGAAATGGAAGTTCGAGTAGAAAATGGGGAAAAATGTGGTGTTGCCAAATGACAACAGTATGCACTTAGGGTTAAGAGTGTTTATAAGGAAGTGCATATCATGCATTTATAGAAATGTTGTTGTCGTGTGCCACTTGGAATTAATACCCAAGCTCCATGCACAAGGATTCAAAGCAAAGGGGGTGCGGCTCCTGAGAAAGTGAGGCCCAAAAAATATTGCAGGTGTCCGCCTTTTGCCTCATGATATGATAGATGCTGCCACTATCAATCGCCACCTCCACAATTTTGCCATGTATCTGAAGGGGAAGGAAATAGTCTCCAGACACCTGGACCCATGGTAAACTGCGCCATGACGGACCACAGGACTTTCGAACCCACAGATTTAACGAACACGTACTCCGCATATACTCGGTGAGTCTTTAGCGGTGTCGGGAATCGAACCCGGGACCCCCCGATCCCGAAGCCGATGCCTTAACACCTAGGCTCCCCATGGCCTAGTGGTTATATTAAATATTAACATTGGTTATATATAGAAATATTAACTTAAAGTTCTTAAAACAGGTTAAACTCCTTAGAGATCTTCCAATTTCATCTTATCTGTTCACCAGGATAAAACTAATGGGTAAAAAGTCGATTTAAATATTTGATGAAAATATTGATAATGTTAAACAATTATTTTAAGTACTGTATTTAGCTTATATCCCTTCTCAAGAGAAAATATTAACTTTATAATTATGTTTAAATTATTTTTCAACCAAAAAAATAATGCTGTGTAATTTTTTTGAAATGAAGAACAAATTTACTAACAAAAGAAATACAAGTAATAGAAAAATTAAAAAAAACATGTGATATGCCAAGGGGATACACTATTCCCGTACAGGCATAAGAGAGACATATTCATAATAGTCATAAAGAAAAAAATAGACACAATAGAGAAACACTTAAAAAATGGTAAAAAAGCTGGATAATATTATAAAGTAAAAGTAAAATGCTTCAAAAAGAAAAATATATATCAATTATG
This sequence comes from Tetragnatha versicolor, assembly GCA_024610705.1. Taxonomy (NCBI): domain Eukaryota; kingdom Metazoa; phylum Arthropoda; class Arachnida; order Araneae; family Tetragnathidae; genus Tetragnatha; species Tetragnatha versicolor. The sequence goes on from JANDEH010000007.1 coordinate 11,660,692, forward strand.
TTTAATAAAAATTCAAACAATATTCTTTTAAATGTTGAATATTTACTTGTTGAATATTAAATTCAATCAGTTCTTCTGTTCTCACTAAAGTTGCAGCCTCCTCCCAAAACTAAAGGACAATTGAGTTAAACTTCCTTCAATTCTTTTTTAGTTTTATTTTCTCAATTACTAAAATCAATTAAATCAGAAATTCACCGTTTTTGTTTATCAATGTTCTATCAATCGGGGTTGGTAAAAGACATTATTTCCACTTATTTAGTGAATTCCATTTACCCAGTTTCCACTTATCCTGGTTAGTTTGTATACAATTCAGAGTGTTTCAGCAAGTCTGACCAATCTCTGATTGGAACGATTATTTGCATGGAGTTTATGAAATATTTCCAATTAGTTCAATGTCCTATACGACGCATTGTTTTCGAGATAAACGGTATAGAAAAAGGAATGTCGCATACTGTTAAACACTAAAAATTGTTAATAGAAAACGTAAATATGATTATTTGGATATGTTTGCACACTATACTGTCTGTCTATCACAAGAAGAGCTCTGACCGTCGCTAGTTCACATAAGCGGTCATATGGCTTTTTTTAATTTTTGTTATTATGATCTATGAACATTTTTAGTCATTTACCTAAGTCATAAAAATACAAATTTATGATTTTTCATGATCGTTATTCATGATCGTGATCTCGAAATTTACGATTTATCATTCTACACCATACCACCGCTCATGTGAACTAGCCACAGCCAGAGCTCTTCTTGTGATAGACAGCAACTTAAGTTGAACCTACTACGTCACTAACAAAAAAGAAGTTCCCATCGCGGTGTCTGAATTTCGAGTGAAACTAATACCAAATTTTCAGAAACTGGTATCTAAAATAATTTAGCAGAGTATGATATCAATTGAATTCATGGCACAGCTTTAGAATAAGTCAGCTTTTGGCGACCTTGACGCCGACTGCCATATTTAAAACCCGGCCGCCATGTTTACCTACGATTTCATGGCCTGTCGGCCATGAAATACCGCCAATTTGGCGACCGTTCAAAAAGCGGACTTATTCTAAAGCTAAACTTTATGGCAATAAAGTCATTTATTTTAAAGTTAGTAAAACATTTTAAAAACAACAAAGTGTTACCATTTCAGTGCTTCCTTACAACATGGGCACAGCCAAAAATAAACACAATAGCCAAAAGGGCTACCAACAATCCATCTGCTCAGCAGATCACCTTTTACTTTATAAAGTCATGGGGAGTGGAGGAGAAAACACCAACAGGCCAAAGGGCCTCACAAGAGTTGGAGCAACATGTAGAAAGCAGAAGAAGAAGTAACTCAAAGAGCAAGAGTGTTTACTTTATACATGTGGCAGATGTGACATCACCAGACCCTGAACCAATCAGGAGGTGATGATGTCACATCCACCACTTCAGCTCAGTTCTGCAACAGTATTCAGAAAACTCCAAAACAAACAGTGAAACATTAAATTCAATTAGGCAATCAAAACATCTAAACAAACTGCCCAGCCAGTCACTTTGGACAACAAACCAACATGTTCATGACAATAAACCAACTTCATGACAACAAACCAACATGTAAACAAACCTATCACCCTCAACAAGTGTGGTGAGTCTAAAGCAGCAATTCTCCTTTTCTAATTTACTTTTAACTTTTACAACAGAAACAAAGAACGTCAATTTTAAAATATGATTATTTCGTTAAACCCATGTATAAATAGTGTCTTTTTATCACAATTCGCGTATCGAAGTTCCTCCCATCAACCCAACGGGCTTTGTGTTTATTAGTCACTTTCTCCTTCCTCGAAGTGACGTACTAGGTTCAGAAAACGTTACTGTGAAGTGTAAGGGTAGGCGCACACGAGCAACTTTCGTCATTGCGACAGTTTTGTCATAGCGACGTGACTCCACGTCGTATAACGTGTGCGCGCTTCAACTTTCCCCTATAGCCAACCCTGCTATGACAAAACTGTCGCAATGACGAAAGTTGCTCGTGTGCGCCTACCCTAAGAGATGTTAAAAATATTCGTTGCGCATGCGCACCGTGGAATCAAAATAGTAAAATTTAATATGACATCACATTTCTTTAAAAAAATAGTCGCAGAATTACAGTTCATGGGTTTTTAGGTACTCTTCGCTAATAATCTTTCTGGGCAGAATTTCAATGATATTGATGAAACGTCCTTATATTTTTATTAAATAATGTGTTTACTTTTCTATCAATTAAAATTTATCTCTTTTTCACTAGAAAATACTCAAACAAATGCATATCCCTCCCTATTTTCTCCTGACCCTTCCTTCACTCTTCTTTGACCCAGATTTCATAACCGAGTAGTTTCGAATCAGAAGGGGTCGATGAGAGGGGTCATCAGGAAGAGATTGAAAACTCCCATTATCACCCCGTTCCAAATCCCACCTGATCCCCGCTCATAATTAAAATTCGCCCGAGCCGAAAAGCGCCCAAACGAGGCTTTGGCGGAATCAAGTGCTGAGATATAGGAAGATAGTTTTTTTCTCTAACGAAGGAATTAAAAACAAATTTAAACCCCTCTGCTTTTGAATTAGCGAGTTTGAAAGCTTTGGTTTATGAGGTAAAAAAATTTCTTTATTTTTTTCTGTTATCTATTCTGATTGATTTTCTACACTGTAGAGTGAAATTTGTAGCTGTACTCGAACTGTATATAAGTAAAATAAAAAGGATTTAGTTGTATAATTAGCTATAAGCTTACTAGTGAAGTTGTTTTTATGAAATAAATTGATTTATCAAAGTACATAGCTACTTTAAAAAAGTGGTTTTTGGATAAAAGAAAAGAAATTGCCAAGTGTGCAGCTACACTTTACGTATGATAGTTTAACAAGTCCGCACAAGCTCTACATACTACACAGCCAATATACAGGGTGTTTCAAAATTGCGTTGCACGGCTTTTATTCGGAACCAACGCCTCCTAGGGTCATGGAAGTAAGGTCTACCCCTAGGTAAGTGAGCCTGGAGAATGCACTGAAATGACTTACAGCGCCCCTAGCGGCGAAATTAAAAAGTTAAAAAAATTAATTAAAAAACTAAAAGAGAAAGAGCAAAAACCTCAATGAGAGTATTGTTGCCAACGTCATGTAGAACTCACTTAAAAAAATTAATGAATTTTTTTTCTTTTTTGACCCCTGAAAAAGTGCTATTTTCACATGCTAATATCTCCGCGAATATTCTAGATGTTTTGATAAAATTTTTTTCAGTAAGTTCTTCATGACGTTGGCAATAATACTATCACTGAGGTTTTTGCTCTATCTCCTTTAGTTTTGAAATTAATTTTTTTAACTTTTTAATTTTGCCGCTAGGGGCGCTGTAAGTCCTCTCAATGGATTCTCCAGGCTCACTTACCTCGGGGTAGACCTTACTTCCGTGACCCTAGGAGTCGTTGGTTCCAAATAAAAGCCGTGCAACGCAATTTTGAAACACCCTGTATATTTTTAGTGTGAAGCTCATATATTCACTATATTTCTACGAGTTTTCAGAAAAATTGTAATAGAAAAAGGTGTGACGGTAACATCCGGTTTATGCAAATTTGAACATGATTATTTGAATATATTCGCCACTAAGATGTTTAAAATATCAATTGTACATACATGCGTGCACTGAGGAATAAATTATTAGGTTTTTATCCGATAAGACGTCATATTCCTCCCCCCAGAAAATAAAAGTTATCGCAGAAGTAATTTCTTTCGGCAAATTTTATATTCACCACCTTTTTGTGCAGAGTTTGGGTCTGGACTTGTTGAAACACCCTATGTATACAAGTTGATTCAGTGTATTTCTTTTCTCCTGATAATTCAATATCCCTTTTAATGTTGTTTTCCTGGGTGTTGATATAATGTTTTATGTTTATGGGCGCGTATTGCATTTAAAATTGGAGCAAAAGTTGAAAAAAAGCAATCATTGAACTAAAAATGTCTTTACAAAATGGATATTTAGTTAACTCTTTCTTTCATTGTGTAGATATAATTTAATATTAATTTTAAAAGCGTGTGTTTAAAATTAAGTTTTATTAACGAAATTTCTATTAGTTAAAATAAGTCTATATTCTTAATCTCTTCTTTATCTTATCTTTAAATCTTATTTCACTTTATAGCGATATTTAGAAAAAATGCTTTACATTTATTACAACTAACTTAAATTAGTTTATATGCAGTCTCGATGTCAGAACTAAAACATTTTTACGCTGTTCACTAATTTGATAAAACTTATTCTAGCATGAACTCACAAAAATGAATGTTTCTTGTCCCAGCTAAATTATTCGCTTTAATCCTAACCATGGAAGTAATGTTTCACACCCATTTATCTGTTTTTAAAAAATATATCTGCCGGGCTAATGTAATTTAACCGCATAAAGCAGAGTAGTTAAATTCAGAGATTTAAGACATGTGTATGAGAAGTATTCAAAATGTTGAAGATTTGCTTTAAAGTATGAAACTTAAAAGAGAAAATGTAAAACCTCTTAGATCTCGTGAGAAGCCGGAAAAAAAAGTATTTAAACACAGAGAAGGGGAATTTAAAGCTGTCTGCTACGAATAAATTTGTAGTTACTAGTGAAGATATGGAATATGTAATGATTTTGAAGAAGATAAAAACAGAAGATCTGGAATATCTTTTGTTAAATCTCTCTTACGCTTAAGAATAAAACATTGAATAGGCAAAGAGATGTCTAAAGAATATTTTAAAGTACACATGAGCTTATTGTATATTTTTCGTTGCAAGTATGGAGTATTCCATATATTTACTAGTTTATGGCATTTTAAAAAATATATAATAATAATAATTTATTAACATAATAAGGAAGTTGCATGTGTCAGATTTTCAAAAACAAACAAGTGTTCCGTATGTTTTTTTGTATGGTAAAATGAAATATCTAGTCAGTTTTTCAAAAAAATGTACAGGTAATTAAATATTTTAATTTAAAAGTCGAGAAAAAAACACGTGACTGAAAACGTTTATTGTTTAAACTATAAGATGACGTCAACAATGATACCATCAACTCCATTGCTTTACAACAATGTTTAATATAAGATGACGTCACATCCAAACTCTTGGCGTTTTCGCGCGCTTTTAAAAAGGGGATATTTGTTAATTTTTTTGGCAATCAAAACATTTCTCGATCGGCCTCAAATTTTGGGTAGTTGCTTATTTTTGCAAGAGGAATCGATTAAAAAAATATAAAAAAAATCATGCAACTTCCTCATTAAAGAAAAAATAAATATTAATACAGAAAAACTACGTTATACGCCAAGGGGAAATAAAGAATCTCGTTCAGGCGTAATAGAAATTAAATACATAACTGAATAACGAAAATAAAGAAAAAAGGAAAAAATACATTAAAACTTTAAAATAAACACAAGAAAACTACGAAAAAATCACGCAATATAATTGGCAAAAGGCTGAATAATATTTAAAATGAAAAAAATTGCTTCTCAAAGTGAGAAATACAGATCCAGGTCGTCGTTTTTAATAATAAATTGAAAAAGATTTCTTTTGAAAACAGAATAAATATTTGTTTGAATTAAATTTGTAGGTAAACTATTGTAAAATTTAGGTGCAAGATAAAAGAAGTGTTTACGAAATATGTCCTTTGAAAATGTTGGAATTTCAAAATTTTCGGATGATCTAGTATTATATTGCCTGGTTCTAAATTTACAAAGAGATTTATTACGAAAAACATAAAGTAGAATGCGATAAAAAGCATTATGCCGTAATGGTAATAACTTAAGAGACAATAATTATTTGTATAAAGAAATGATATCTATATAAGTCAAAAACTTCTCTAAGAAACATAGTCCAAGAAAGTTAGCTCAAAAAAGGGGTTCAAGTGGAACAAATTGTAAAAGAAAGTTTGATGGGTGATTCTTACAGGAAATTTTTCGTAGAAAACGATGGTGAAACGTATACCAAAATTAACCGTGTCCTTTAGCCAATATGGCAGATTTTCCAAAATGGCGGTCAATCGTTTTTAACTTATTACTTCCTAAAAATTGTTAATAAAATTATAAATTTTGCAGTAAATGATTAAAATTTAGTAGCAAAAACAATGGCGAACTGTTTTTTTTCTCTTACGATAAGTCATTTATCCAATATGGCGGATTTTCCAAAATGGCGTCCACTAATGTTTAGAGTAAGTAAAATTATGATGATAAATTCGTAATTTTTACAGGATATGGTAGAATTAAGTCATAATAATACTCATATAAGTTTAATCTCCTGAATGTATCAAATATGGCGGATTTTTCAAAATGGCGGACAATCGTGTTTTACTTATTTGCTAAAAATCGTTAATAAAATAAAACTTTTGCAGTAAATTATTAGAATTCAGTTGCAAAAATAATGTGGAATTGTTTTTTTTTCTCTTACGATAAGTCATTTATCCAATATGGCGTCCACTAATGTTTATAATACATAAATTCTGATGATAAATTCATAATTTGTACAGGATACGGTTAGAATAAAGTCACAATAATATTGATAAAAGTTTCCTCTCCCTCAATGTATCAAATATGGCGGATTTTCCAAAATGGCGGCCACATATTTAGATCCTTTTTATTTTTAACGTTTTTACATATAAATAAATTTTATTTTGGCATAACATAAATATTTATATATTAAATTACCTATAAAATAGTATATTAACCAAGATTTTGCGATACATAGAAATAATTTTCAAAAAGGCGGCCCGATATTTCAAACTTAGTGGTAAATGGTAATTTTTGAATTTATACTTACCTTTAACATTATTTATCAGTAAATTTTGGTAAAATATAAGTATTCTGCTTATATTTTACCTAATAACATTTAATATTTCTAATTATTAAGAAAAAAATTAAAAATAAAAAGGATCTAAATAAGTGGCCGCCATTTTGGAAAATTCGCCATATTTGATACATTGAGGGGGAGGAAACTTTTATCAATATTATTGTGACTTAATTCTAACCGTATCCTGTACAAATTACGAATTTGTTATAATTTATGTATTTTAAACATTATTGGGACGCCATTTTGGAAAATCCGCCATATTGGATAATTGACTTTTCGTTAGAGAAAAAAACAGTTCCACATTATTTTTGCATTTAAATTCTAATAATTTACTGCAAAAGTTTTATTTTATTAACGATTTTTAGCAAAAAAGTAAAACACGATTGTCCGCCATTTTGAAAAATCCGCCATATTTGATATATTGAGGAGAGGAAACTGATATGAATATTATTAAGACTTAATTCTAACCATATCCTGTAAAAATTACGAATTTATCATCAGAATTTTACTTATTATAAACATTAGTGGACGCCATTTTGGAAAATCCGCTATATTGGATTAATGACTAATCGTAAGAGAAAAAAAACAGTTCCCCATTGTTTTTGCTACTAAATTTTAATCATTTACCGCAAAATCTATAATTTTATTAACAATTTTTAGGAAGTAATAAGTTAAAAACGATTGACCGCCATTTTGGAAAATCCGCTATATTGGCTAAAGGACACGGTTAATTTTGGTATACGTTTCACCATCGTTTTCTACGGAAAATTTCCTATAAGAATCACCCATAAAAACTTTCTTTTACAATTTGATCCACTTCAAACCTTATCTTTCTTGGACTAACATGTCTATTGGATTATGTATTCGTGCATTTTACTGAAGTTACAACAATTTACTAATCCACCCAAAGAATGTGTAGTACGCACTTTAGAAATTAGTCTTGCACCTATAAAATGTATTTTTGAGTCACTATTTAATTTTGAATTAGTAAATCAACTTATACTTTATTATTAAAAAACCCTTATGGTAAGACACATTTAAAATGCTTTCGTGTATCTTTTAACTCAAATGATTTTAAGTTACCAGTTCACAGAAAAGTAGTGTCAATGGATTATATCTAAAACAAATGACCTCCAAAGTAAAAAACCCTCAATAAAACTCAAACTCTGAAAGCTGGGTTAGATCATGGCCAACCTAGACTCTACTGTCCAGAAAAGCTCGAAATTGGGATTTATGATTGCACTTTTGATCGCTCTTCATCAACAACTTAACCCTTCACTGCACGGTGTGCCGAATTCGGCACATACCAATAAAACTCCTCAATTTTCCCACATGTGTTAAATGTAAGTTATCTGAGTTTTGTGCCACATCTTGAACATTCATATATATAATATTAACTACTCAGTGTGGATCTAGATGGCAGATTCTCACTGATTATTAGGTTTTTATGTCTCCAAAACAGTTGCATCCATTTTGTATGCAATCAAAGATTTTGATTGATCTTTTTTTTTACCAGTAAATCTTGAAAATGTCGCTTGGTACATTAAGTGACATTTATACACAACATATACTTCTTATTTAAATTGATTTTTCGTAAAAACAATTATTACACCAGCTGTAAATCATGTTTTTAGGTATGTGCCATACCATAAAAAAACATATATCTTAATGAAAAATTAAGTCTGGAATTTTTTAAATATTTTTCCTGTATTCGTGGCTGTTAGAAGATATTAAATTATTTTTTTCAAAAGAAACAAAAAAATTGTGCAGTGAAGGGTTAACTCCATTTTGAATTAAACTAAATTCTGCTGAACTCAAAGCCGAAAGGTCCTGTCGCTTAGTTTCCACAGTGAAGAAGACTAAAAATTTTCCCCAATATTTTGTAGCGTGAAATTAACTTAAATATGTTGAAGGACATTGATTGAGAATTTAGTTTACAAAAAATCGCAAATTCAACCATAAAATTTTGGGTTTTCTTCACTATAGATGGGCATTTTGTTTATGAGGTACCATTTTCGGGGTAATTAAAATAATATTAGCAGGGTGATTTTTAATTAAAAGAAAGGTATAAATAATAGTTATTTAAATTAAAATCGGTAAATTAATCCAAAATGTGATTGTCCATTGTGATCCATTATATGTGAATTGTCTCGAAAGATTCATCAACCCTTTATTTACCAAATTATTTTCGGAGCAAGTTTAGTACTGCTGATGCATTAAGTTTTTAGCGATAAAAATCACTATATATAGTTACCCCAACTAATGTTAAGTGAATTATGTGGCTCCTAAATATGGCGCCAAAGATCCAAAACTCGCCAACCACCAGCAGTTCTAAACTTCAGCCAGTGGTACTTACAAGTACCGTCGGTAAAAAAAGGGTTAATGCATTTTAATAATTTAATTTAAGAGAGTTTGGAGTTTGACCTGGAGTCCTGACCAAGAGTTTGGTCAGGACTACTATCAAATTGTGACGTCAACACATCACAATTTCGATCTTCTCTGATCTTATGGCTCGGTTTAGACGACCGTTAGAAATTGAAAAAAAAATTATTCAAAAATGTTTTTAGTAAATTTGATTTAAAGCACGTCTGAGAGAAACGAAGAGAGATAAGAGACAACAAAGGGAGCTCTGTGTGGTGGAGTGGCAAGGACGCGACTCTTTTTGTTTGTTAATTGACCGCTAGTGACCTTTTCTATGATGTCTTATCTCCTTTTTTCCCTCAGAAGTACTTTCTCCAGTGTTGTAAAACTCTAAGCTGATGGACTGTGCCCCATAAACAAGATGTCTGTTCACCACAGACAAGTGGTTATAACGGATTACACCCAAAACGATTGACCTTCAATGTATTAAATCACCTACAAACCCCCAATAAAAGAACCAACCCTTCCGACAAATCCCAAATTTCCCAATCCCTCTCAAGAGATCCCATATATCTATCGCTTCCCCTAACTCTCATCCATATCCATATCTTTATTGTTATGAATGCCGGCATAGGCGACCGCCACACTAGCGTCTTAAAGACGCCAAAGTCATAAAAAAGTCGTTAAGAATCCTGTCAATATAGTGGAAAAAGCATGAAGTTGAGTCTCAGTCTCCCTCACCAAGGTAGAAATCTTGACGACTTTTTTATGACTTCGGCATCTTCAAGTCGCTAGTGTGGCAGCCGCCATAGATCCCCTCTCTCATAAAGAACCCGGGAAACAGATTTCGAGATAAATGCCCCGCTGAGTGAGTAACCCAAGAATCTGCCCGGGCGCATGTAAGTGTGATTTATACCCCCAACGTTTATTGCTCTGCTTTTGGAGTCATCGAAAAGGCGGAACGGGGGTTTTGATGCAAGACTCTCGAGGTTAAGGTGTTTTCTGCAGGAGTAATTGTGATGAATTCTGAGTTCGCAGAATGAAAAGCTTTTGAAGAGTGTTTACAAGTTTGTAGATGGGTTTGTGCTTGGAAGGTAAATGAATGGGGAGTATATCAGAAGAGAAATAAAAGTAGAGTGATAATTCCTATTGAATTAACTCCGAAAAAGAGTCCCAGCGGTTCTGGCGATGAGTCAAAGGCGCCATCGCTTGCTTAGCAACTTTAAAACTATTGCAGGCATGTGTAAATGTGTATGTTAAAGCTTGGTGACGAAACCCGAAGCCAAGAATGCATGACCCTCAGATGCCGGCGGTTACGTCTTAGTGGTCATTGTGGTGAGTCCCCAAAAGGGAGATAAAATTCTCACCACATCCAAAGATCTAAACCATCTGGGAAATGTAGCAACCCCCAGTTGGGAGCCAAATATCTTGGATGCTAGACGCATAATATTTTCGTCCTCAATAAAGTATTTTATAATTTTAAATCAGTGGTGTAATCTCTTAAATCGACAATCTATCGAATCCCCACATCATCACATGATAAGGTATTTGGCGGGGTGTCGAAATTCGACTATTGGACACCATTGATGTGGTTATAAAACGCATTTCTTAAAAATTTTTAACATTTTTTATCATCAGTTTTTTTAAATTAATTTTTTTAAAATTACGCTTGCTAGAATCCGAGGTGTGGCTTGCGTGACGTCACCTTTGCTTTCGCCAGAATCTTCAACCAATCAATACTTTCAAAGGAAAGGATTTAATAAAGGCCGTATACGCTATCGTACAATAAGGAAGTTGCATGTGTCAGATTTTCAAAAACAAACAAGTGTTCCGTATGGTTTTTTGTATGGTAAAATGAAATACTATCTAGTCAATTTTTAAAAAAAAATGTACAGGTAATTAAATATTTTAATTTAAAAGTCGAGAAAAAAACATGTGACTGAAAACGTTTATTGTTTAAACTATAAGATGACGTCAACAATCATACCATCAACTCCATTGCTTTCTTTACAACAATGTTTAATATAAGATGACGTCACATCCAAACTCTTGGCGTTTTCGCGCGCTTTTAAAAAGGGGATTTTTGTTAATTTTTTTTTGCTATCAAAAAATTTCTCGATCGGTCTCAAATTTTGGGTAGTTGCTTATTTTTGCAAGAGGAATCGATTAAAAAAATTAAAAAAATCATACAACTTCCTCATTGTGCCGTGCCGATGACAGAAGTAAAGTCATGCACCAAACCAAGAACCCTTTTTAGGATTGTAGTTCTTGATTTTTAAAAAAATTAACTAATGATCAGATTTCGAAGCTTTATCGAAATGAATTAAAGTTGAAAAATCGTTGTATTCTCCATTATTCAGTTCATGAAAATAACTACTAATAAGCATTTTCTTTGATACATCATTTATTTAATTCCAAAAGGATTTTCTTTAATACTATACTAGCTATTACAACCCGGCAAAGCCGAGTTTTACAGCTAGCCTTCTTTGGCACTGAAGCGAGATTCTCTTGTTACTACCTGTTCGTATTTATTCATTCCCTATAATTAAATATGCAGTTTTAATTCATTATTTTCGAAAGGGGTTTTGTGTCCGATTTCACATGGCATTGTCACAAATTTATTATATTGAAATAATTGTCATTTAATTTTGACCGGTCATCAGCCCAATCCACCGAACCGGATCTGTACAAACTTGTTCTTAAATGAAATCTTACAACCCCTATATAAACCCATTTTAAGTGGCATCCTCCCAAAACCTTCCACTTTAAGGGGACATCGATAAATTACGTGAGGTCAAAAAGGAGGGAGGGGTTTGGAAAAATCTCACCAAATCTCACCAAGGGGGGAGGGGGGTCGATTAAAATCTCACGTCAACTTTTTAAGTTAGAAATTATACCGATTTTTTTTAAGTATGAGAAAGGAATAATACCTACAGGTAAGATACTGTGGTGATTTTTAGGCGGACTAATGTCCTTTTCACCCACATCATTAATTTTAGGTGCTGTGAAGCACAAAATGCAAACGAATCTCTCTACTCTAGAAAAAAGTTTTTGGTGAACGGTTTCCAGAGAAAGGCTTTTTAATTACTGATCCGTATAACACATATTTGGTATCAAACTGTCCGGATTCTTTTGAGGATGTGCAAAGTGCCTTTAGAATTTCTAAAAAAATCTCAATTTTAAAATATTTCCAATTTTTTTAGATTTCGGATAAGGTCGCAGTTACAAAGCAAGAAACTATGAATTTTAAAACAATTGAAAACATATTTCACTGGTTTTTTAATATTCAAATAGATTAAGTAATCATCTTTCTATTTATAACACGAATTTAAAAAATATATTTTGTGTTATTTTTAACAATATTTATATTTTTGTTGTTCACAAAGGGTTTAATTGTTGTTCAAGCGGTTTTGATAATATTTTAAACTTATATATAATTAATTTATTTTTTATTTTTTAAATAACAAATTAATATTTTTATATTTATCTTTGTAGTTGTGGCAACCTAATCATTACTATATTTACAATAAAATATACACTCGCTTTCTGAAATTTTGAATTTTGCATTTATTTTTTATATCCTTTTGCAAGTATGTTTTTTAAGGTAGTAAAATGTAACTCTTTATTTCATAATAACAAAACGCAAACAACTAAATAACACGGGTGAATGTTTTAGAAATAAGGATGAAAATGTTGGAAGTCTTGACATTCGGTGTCGTTGCTATGAAAATGACACAACTTCGAAGTTTGTTTCTCATGAAGATAAAATTCTAAATTTTCGCGATGTTTAAGATAATTACTACATTTTTAACAGTCAATCATTACAAATTTTAAGAAAGTTAAATTTATTCCTGAGATATTTCAATGCTTCCCTTAATGTATCTGTGAAAAACATTACCTTAGGGATATGGGTAAAAGAATGTTTACATTGCTTTGTTGTTAATTTTCTTGGGGTTCAATTCCGTTATAGTTCCCGCTAAATATCGCCAATCTCTTTCGAACGCTCAATATTCAAATGTAAACCAATTTTTCTAATTTTTAATGATAAACTGAATAGTTATAGATCTAATTAAACACTTTAATCTATGAATTTGAAACAATTTAGCAATATTTATACTTTATAGTGTCCAAAAGAGATTAGTGATATTTAGCGGGAACTATAACGGAATTCAACCCCAAGAAAATTAACAACGGAGCAATGTAAAAATTTTTTTACCCATTTCCCTAAGGTAATGTGTTTTTCACAGATACATTTCACAGATTCATATTTAGCGGGAACTATATATGAACCTTTCTTGGAATTATAAAGCGATCCGCCAATTCATGTTACCATAAAGGAAATGATAAAATTCCACCACTGAATAAATATTCGCCATTTTTGAAAGAGTACCACGGAGAAGTACTACCCCTGTGTTAAGAATGTTTTATAAAGTGAGTAAGTGCAGTGAGCTGGGTTTTGTGGGGAATTGTGAAGCGGTCCAAAAGTTACTGCGTCAGCAGTTAACGGGGATTGGCGAGCGATAGCGAGCAGGGGGCGGTAGCCCCCTAGTAGGATAAAAAATTATTTTTAAAGGTTGTAGGTAAATCTCACGTGGGGGGAGGGGGGGTCCAGCAAAATCTCACTAAATCTCACCAAGGGGGGAGGGGGGTCCAGATTTTGGAAAAAACACCTCATGTAATTTATGGATGTCCCCTAAATTATTATTTGATTTTTATTTGTCTCATTGTTTGAAGTTAAATGCTTATCCCCTTCTGTTTAAAGGGAAAGAAGAAATACTTTAATCAAACATGTACCATAATTTTTTATAAATTCAATACGGCTCTAGTATCCCATTGGGATAAATCTAGTGAACCGTCAAAACTTTGAAATTTAATTTCAATGTAGATTTTCTTCACGCTCTTTCAAGGACGTTTTGCATGTGTTGGTAAAAATATTGACTAAAAACAATGGGGCGAATTGAAATAAATTTGTAATTAAAAAATGGAATTCATTGGAAGAATGCGACCTAAAACTGGCTCATCTAGGGGTAAAAAGCTTCCGTTTAAGACCAAGTTTGTCCAAATCGGATCTGGGGTTCGGCTTGGCGGCCGGTGGAACGGAACCTGTCCATAGACTTAACATGGGGACAAAACTAAAAAAACGAATAATTTTAAAATGGAAGGTTTTGGAGGAACGTGTTATATTATTGGCTCATTTAGGGGTAGAAAGATTTCAATCAAGACCGAGTTTGTCCAAATCGGTTCAGGGGTTCGGGCTGGCGGCCGGCCGAAAGGAACCTCCCCATAGACTTAACAAAACGAAAAGAACGCATAATTTTAAAATACAAGGTTTTGGAGGAATGCGACCAGAAATGGGCTCATCTAGGGGTTGAAAGCTTTTGATCGAGACTGAGTTTGTCCAAATCGGTTCGGGGTTCGGTCTGGCGGCCGGCGGAAAGAAAAACCCAATTATTTTAATATATAAGATAAATATTTTGTATTTTATTTGTGTTTTGGTATTCGTATGTTCGGTTTTTTTGTTCCTCTCATGTAAATTGGCCTTGTCTGTATGGTGGTGAATAAGTAAATTAATTATTTTAACAAATTTATAAAATGTATTTAATTAATAATGACCGTTCCGGGTACTATTACTATTTTATTTTGACAGCCCAAAATGAACTTCTAAAATGCCCTGAACTAAAAAACTGCCTTTAGACCAAGTTAACTATTAGGTATGGGGTAAATGTGGACTTTTAGTGGTAGTATATACTTCCTAAGAACTGAAGCAGGAAATTTATTACAGGGAAAGAACAAAAATCATCGCCAAAGAAAATTTGAAGCATTGGAGTAGTGAGTAATTTCGCAAATCCTGCAATGCGTTTTCAATGGGATTTAGCACAAATAGAAGGAAAATAAATGTACCAATGAATAATATTTTAGTAAATCACTGATATTTTCATAGAGTAAAGCAGTTAACATTAAAAGTTTTAAACCTATTTTCATTATGTAAATTGTCAAAATAGTAAAAAATTACAAATTTCAGTAACAAATATTTTTTAGTTAATTTTATTATTTTATACGTATGTATTTCATAACTTTACTCAATTATTTCATTATAATTGCATTTATTTAATGTTATTTTACTAATGTTTAACCTATTTCTTAAATTCCCACCATTCATTTACCGCTAGAAGTGATTTTTTTTGTATCGGGTCATATTGACCCGAACACTACGTGCGTGGAGTAAGTCGGAGCAGAACAGCAGGGTTAACCTGAAATAAAAGTTATATTTCAGAAGGTATGAATATTTCTTAAAGTTAATATTTATAATATAGAACAGAAGGAATGAACAATTTTTTAAAAGTATATTTCTACTACAATTAAGAAACTTTTTCATGAAGTGTTTGGCATAAATAATTTAATTTCACTGTGAAATAAAATGTGTTTTTACGATCCTTGGCTTCAACCAATTTTATTGAATTAAAGGTAGGGGAAACCGGGGAGGGATGGGACACTTTTTCGAAGAATATTTTTTAAAAATTTAGCTTTCATTGTATAAATTTGAAACTTTTCAACTAACATCTTGGAACATTTTAACATGTTTAAAAATATATAACCAAACTGATAGCAAACAAAACTTAGGATTTATGAACGAATTAAAGTAACCTCTAAAAGATGTCCCATCCCACCCCGGGCCGGGGAGGGATGGGACATCTTTTTAAATTAGAATTTATGATTACTTTTTAAATATATGATTGAAAATCACAAAGATGGAAGTATTTTACACATTTTAAAGATTAATTACCAAAAACATCAGTTATTTTACACTATATTTACTTCGAAAAATCTAACTTAAGTGAAAAATTCAAACTTTTTCTCAAAAAATCAATACGGCTTTCTACCTAAATCAAATACTGAAAAAGCTCTACTGGAGTTTACAGATTTTATTCATTGTAGTATAAATTCTAGTAAAATAACTGCTGCTCTTTATTTAGATATATCTAAGGCGTTTGACTCAGTGAATCATGGTATTTTATTACATAAACTATCATCAACGGGGATCAGAGGGCACTTCTACAATTTTTTAAAATCCTATTTATCAAATCGTATACAAATTGTTAAAGTTAAGAACACCTTAAGTAAATGCCTTCCAATTAATTATGGAGTTTTCCAAGGTTCAACTTTAGGTCCGTTGCTATTTTTGATATTTATAAATGATTTATGTAACCTTAATTTACACGGTAAAATCATAAGTTTTGCCGATGATACAGCTCTTTTATATTCAGTCGATTCCGCTGAAGATTTGAACCAAAAGATGAATTCGGATTTAGTTAAAATTAGCAAATGGTTTTTTGATAACTGTCTGAGATTAAACGTCGATAAAACAAAATACATGATCTTTAGCCTAAGACAAAATAGTCCAATTCAGCTTTCCATTAAATATCATGTTTATCACTGTAACAATTATAATGATTGTAATTGTAAATCAATTGATATAGTGTCTACAATTAAATATCTTGGACTTCATATTGACTGCAACTTAAAGTGGAAGTCCCATACCAAGTATATTGCTGATAAATTAAGACTAATAATGCTAAATTTTTATCATCTAAGGCCAAAAGTAAGCAGAAAATTCCTATTAACTCTGTATCACTCTTGGGTTCAATCTCGAATTAACTACGGTTTAATAATATGGGGTGGAGATTATCAGATAAATTTAAAAAGAATATGTAAACTCCAAGAAAGATTTATAAGATTGTTATCACCTCAAGCACATTCCATTAATATTGATAACTTTAAACTATTGAATATTTTACCTATTCGCTACCTCTTCTACTTTAAAACAAGTCTCTATCTCTACTTAAACTCCGATATCTGCAGAAAGCGAAACATGATAAATCCCCGAAGACCTAATGTGTTATATACTGTACCTAAACCTGAAAAAACTATTTTTTGCAAAAATTTCTTTTATTTAGCCCCTAAGTTCTTTAATTTATTACCTTTGGAAATTCAAAATAGTCAAACCAAACATGCATTTAAAAAGAAATTAAAAGACTTTTTGTTTTCTATTGGGGACATTGAAAACTTTTTTGTTTGATCTTGCATTATTAGAGTAATTTTAATCAATTCTTATTTTTTTTTGCACTACTACTTACCTTACGACAGATAGTAAACCCAAATTTTCGACACCCTGTTTGCCACTACTAATTTCCTGATAGATATTATACTTATATTTTTTTCTTGTTTGCATGTAATGTATACTTTTATTTACAACCATGTCTAAATTTTTTATTGTAATTTCATGTGCAACTAATTGTAACCAACTGTTTATTGTTCACCTACATGGATCGTTCAACGATCCCAGGTGATGTAATACTTTATTTACTTTGTTTAAAAAAATAATAAATAAATAAATAGAATTTACTGAACCAAAAAAAAAATACAAAATAGTTAAAATTCTTCTCTAATCTAAAAAAATATGTTTTCAACTGCAATACTTATCAGTTTCAAAACAATGGTATCTAAAGAATCGTATGCAATGGCTTGTATTTAGGTATTGAGAGGAATTGGGCATGTCCCATCCCACCCCAAGTGATGGTGTCCCATCCCACCCCGGTAGCAACAGTTTTAAAAAATAGGTTCTTTCAAAAGAACTGTAGCTTTTAGGCTTAACTCAACTATATATTCATAAGGAATACATTATTCTGTTTAGAAAACAATATATACCATTAAGAAAGCAACCAAGAATCAGATTGATAATTCACTTTGAAAAGCGTAATACTTAGTTACTTTTGCTATAGTGAAACCATCTTTTTCATTCAGAAACTTGTAGAAGCTTGATGCAACTGAAATAGTAAACAGCAACAAGTATGAAGCCATGGTGGCTTTACCTGGTGGAACACTCAAAAACTAATTTTATTCATAATTTTAAGATTTATCGAAGGTGTCCAATCCTACCCCAGTGTCCCATCCATCCCTGGTCTCCCCTAATAATATAGAGAAGAATAATACTTAGTACACAACTCTCAATTAAACTACTGTTTAACGATTCTCCATTCAATACACTTTAAGCTTTCATCTAAGAGTGGACACCCTATACGTATATAGCAGAAGAAAATACTCGCAGTTGTCCGTTGAATTCATAAGTTGAGCTTTAACCTTCAAGAAGGTTTCAAAGTAAATTCATTTTTCTTCTATATGGCATCAATAAGATCTTATAACGCTGAAAGGGATAAAAGTTATCAATTCTGCCCACATACACCTCGAGAATTAACCCACCCCGAAGAAAAAGAAACATTCTAAACGTCAGGTGCAGACCCTAATTTTTTCAGTCCTCTCTCTCCTCACCGTTGCCATCGATAATAACCGGAAAAACGAGGGAAAATTTTTCGAAAAAGCAATTTTTCGCCCTTATCGAGTTTCTGGAGCGGCCGGCGAATGCGGAAGATTAAATTTCGAAATCGTTTGGGAACCTTCCACCCCCCTTTCAACTGTTAATGCCTCACCTTCCATCGATTATAGGATTTCTGTGACTTGTGTGACAAGGAAGCTTGTTCCGTTAATAACAAAAGACCGGACGTGTTCCCAATGTTTAATGTGCGAGGATGGAGCGTTTTTCAAGGGGGGGGCTTTCAGAAATCGATCCCCGACGTTTAGCGACGTCGAATAATACGGTTTTGAGGCGTCTTAGTTAAGGTAGGTAGTATCGACGTCTTGCCATTAGCCCGACACCTTCTGGATGTCGTAAGTGTCGAGAGCGGTGGATGTTTAATTGCTTAATCGATGGACTCGGAGGGGTGGTTTTGATTGTTTAGGCTCTCTCTGGGTATTGACTTATTATCAAGTTGTAATTAAGGGTGCTACTAAATGTCTTCATAGCAAGTTTTAATCACTAAGGGCTGTGATTTATATGTAATTAAAAATCCAGAATATGTACATATAATGTGTTATTTTAGCAAAATATGTATTAAAAATGCCAAATATGTAATAAAAAAAAGAAAATGTTAAGTAGTTTTTTAAAGGGACTCTTCAAATATTACGCAAGCACATAGTAGGGAAGAGTGGTTTTCGCAATTTACCGACAGCTCATATTTTTTTGCTGTCTTGTAGCGAGAAAAAAAAACGAAAACCATATGGGTCCACTTCCCTTCTCGCAGTGCCTGACGCTTTTCATCTGCAAATTCAGACTTCACAACCTTTTTAAAGTTAAATTCAGCATTGGGTGCACTAATTTAAACTATAATTTTATTGCGTATTACATTTTAGGGGCTACTTTAATTTGAAAATCGGTCAAACTTGTGATTATTTTTGAAAACTGGAAAATGGGTAAAATATGTAATTAAAATATGTCGTTATAGGATGAATATGTAAATGAATCGAAATGTGTGAATATATGTTAAATAAACATGGTCTTAATCGATTCAAAAACTTTTAAAACGTATAGAATTCAAGAGCACACATTAATATCAGATTCCTGAACGAATATGTAATTATATATAATTCCTAGCCCTATAATCACTAAAGACCTATCATGCAAACTTTTAAAAAATATTAGCTACCATTTCTCTGTTTTTATATAGAGTCAATTAATTATGTTCTTCTTCTACAATTTATTCCAGGTAACCGTCTAAGGTTCTAAATTGCACATTTCTCTGCATTAATCAAAATAATGGGTTGGAATCTCCATTTCAACAGTATGTTGGTAAGTCACTCTTTTTTATTGCTACTTCGGCTGATAACGTAATTCTTCTCAACTATACTCTGTTCATTTTGAACTGGCGCTTGAAAATATTTCCTTCCCCCACCACCGATCGGTAACCATTGCAACTATCCACGTCAAAGTGACGAAGAAGGCTTACTACTGGCTGCTCGAAGAGCGTAACTATGGTTACGCTTCTAGCGTGGGAGAAAGCACTATTTCTCAAGCGCCAATTCTAAATGAATAGAGTATAATGTAGTATTTTTTTATCCACGTAGAAGACGTATGAAAATCATTATATCCGTTAATAAGAATAACGTTAACTTTTGCAACATGTTTTGAAACACTATTTTAGAACACGTTACTAAATAGAAAGCATTTATAATACTTTTCAAACATTCTGAATACCATCATAACACATAAAGGTGTTAATTTTTTCACAAAATATTTAGCTATACCTAACTTCCGGACAAAAAATTTTTCTATTAAATTATGTGGTTGTTATCAAGTTCGAGCGTTTGCAAACTTAAAAATTATTCTGAAATTCTTTGATTCGTACACTAATTGCAATACCGAACAAAAAAAAGCTGACAGCGTATTTCTTACCTCAAACCGATATATTCCCATAATATTTACTTTCATTTCTCATCTAGAGACTGAAACATCGCAAGGCTAAGCGCGCACTAGAGAATTCTGTCACGGCGACTATAAACACTAGGTCACTCGAAAGCAATGCATTTCTATGGAGATGACTCTTGGCAACCGGCCAAGTGTCTCGTCGCCTGTGCGCGCTCTCTAGATTCTTACAATAGCCAGGGTGATAATTTTGTCTCTGCCACCGTGAGAAAAGTCTAGTGCGCGCTTAGCCTAATGGACACCAATCAAATAAATCAATGCATCCGCCAAAAAAGAAACCCCTGCAATTTCTTTCCATTGTTGTCTTTTGCAACCAACTTCCGAACAGAAAATCACGTCCGTGCATTCGGGGTCTCACGGAGAGATGCTGTCACGCGGAATTTTGGGGTTTGATTCAGAAATAAGTCTCCGAGAAATTCCCGCGGGCACCCACCTCTCCAGAAAAAC
Organism: Tetragnatha versicolor; assembly: GCA_024610705.1. Classification (NCBI taxonomy): domain Eukaryota; kingdom Metazoa; phylum Arthropoda; class Arachnida; order Araneae; family Tetragnathidae; genus Tetragnatha; species Tetragnatha versicolor. The sequence goes on from JANDEH010000007.1 coordinate 11,681,617, forward strand.
AAGGTTCTCTCTTTCTTTCGACCAACCAGAATCTTTTACAGGGATTCTGACGCTATTTCGTGAGAACTCTCGGCGATATGATTACGGTCAGAGAATACAGATTGCTTTGGTTTTTTGTTTCTCTTTTGCGTCGATTTGTTTTTGTGAGGTGACTTTGGATTGCTTAAGGTTTTTTTTAAGAACTGTGGGAGAAGGGGAATTTAATTTAAGAATTGGAATGAATTTTTTACGGAGTCGAATTTAATGTATAGGGTTGATGAGGGAGAAGGATATGAATGAAGAAATAATAAAGAAGAAGGATATGAATAGAAGGATATAGATTTAAATAATAAAATTCAACAAGACAAAGATGATTTAAATAATAAAATTCAAGATGACCTTAATAAAATAAGAACATGGTTTTATGCAAATGATTTAAGAATTAATGTTGAAAAAACAAAGTATATTTATTTCAGTCTAACAGCAAGAGAAAATCCTTTTTATCTAAAATATCATGACGTAGACTGTTCCAATTTATTTTTATGCAACTGTGTACAATTGGAATGTGTTAAAACGATAAAGTACTTAGGTCTTCAAATAGACTCTAACCTCAAATGGAAATCACACGTAAGTTTATTGTCTAATACGTTGAGATATTTGTTATATAAATTTTATCATCTTAAAGATTACGTTGATTCGAAATTTCTAAAAAAAACTTTATTATGCTTGGGTTCATCCCAGGATATATTATGGTTTATCAATTTGGGGGGGTGATTATATAACTACTATACAAATAATTGAAAACCTTCAGAAAAAATTTGTTAAAATGATTTTACATTCCACAAATCATACCATCACATTTTTTTCCTATAAAAATCTAGATATTCTTCCCCTTAAACATTTAATCTTTTACAAAAATTGTTACAATTTTTTTCAAAATCCGACTTTATGCTCAATGAAAACTTTTGTTAACCCCAGACGACCTTGTATTATTTATAATATTCCCAAATCCAATAAACAAATTTTTCATAAATGTTTTTTTTACCTAGCACCTAAATATTTTAATAGTTTACCCTCAGATATTCAAACATCACCCAGGGTTACTATTTTTAAAAAAATTTTAAAGCAATTTTTATTTACTTCTGAAAATGTACCTGCTTTTTAATATTTCCTTGTGCTGTCTTGTACAAATATTCTTTTTTTTATATTGTAGATGTTCTTATGACTTTCCAGGTATTTCTTTTTAGTTATTTTGGGTGTTTAATTATGTACAACTGACACCTTTGCCAATCTATAATTCTTATTTTATTTCTTGTATTATCCTAAATTTTGTTTTTCCTTTCCATATGTATATACAAATATTTTTTTTTCACTTTAATGGGATTTTTAAATCCCCAAAGTGTAAATAGCTTCATTTGTAAATAGTGTATGTGATCAAATAAAATTGAATTGAATTGAATTGAATTGAATTGATGCCTCTTCATTTTGCTACATGCGAACATGTTTTTTTATAAAAACATCACATTTTAAAAACAAGTTAAGTGTCAAATCAAATTACAGATAAGAAAAGATATGATTACAAGTTAAGAATAAATATAAAATGATCAAATGCGGAAAATTTAATTTTTGGCTTCACTTAGCTAGTGTTTGAAGTCCAGTCATCCAATTTTTAACGACACCTAAAAGTCTTATAACAGCTAAAAAAAGCATTAGTTGAAATAATGAAATATTTCAGCTGGAGTTTTAGCCTGCTTCTTTGCGTGGAGTACATAAAAATGTCCAAAGAAATGATCCACTGAATAAGATATGACATGAAATCCTGTTTACGCTAAAAATGCTTATGGAAAACGAGAAAATAATTATTTAGCATATAACGATGTTAAAAATGTTCATTGCACATGCGTGCGCGCATGGTCGAATGAAACAGATTGGTTTTCATCGGATATGACGTCATATTTTTAGAAAAATAAAAGTCGTCGGAAAGGTATAGTTAATGAAATAAATATCCTGCAAAATATTTCGGATTGTCTAAAATATCAACTGAATTCATTAAAATCTATAAGAAATATAAAATCGAAAATATAAATTTTATCCTTCTTAGTTCTTAGTGGAGTTGTGTAATGTTCAAATCATCCCCTTTAGTAGATGTATAAGTTACAGGAAATGCGAAATATGTCCGGGAATTATTAGTATAATGTCCGCACAATGTAGAATTGCAGCATCTCTTAAAATTCTAAATATTCAATTTTAATTTATAAAAAACTTTCTCCTGATTCCAAAAATACGCTTGTCTTTTCCCACAAACTTTTTTAAGGTAATTATGGCAAATTTTAATACAGAAAGCTCCTAACAATGTGACCTCACAAGTGTCTCTTGAAAATGTGGGAAACACCTTTTTCATCGAAACATTAGGCTGTAAAAAACTAGAGCTCAGTCCTTCCAGTCTTTCAAAGCGGGATGATAGCACGCGGGAGCAAGGCACATATAATGTCACAAACTGTTTCAGCTCAGACAGAAAAGAAGGCATTTTTATTTGAAAATAACTTAAAATTTATGGCTTTGAAAGGTAAATTAAAATGTTTTATGGAGGTTTTAAGCCATTCTGAACACATTAAGATTTTTAAAAAATTTGACTGCAATTATCCATTTTTGTAATGTGATAAATAATCATTGATGAATATCATTGAATTTTGCATATTACCCGCCTCACTTCGGGCATTATTAACAATGTCTCGGTTTATCACTTTGCCTTTTAAAAACTATACTGTTTAGTACGATTTTTGATTTTCCAATTTTACGGAGACGAAAAACATATCTTACAAACGCATTTCCTTTGAAAAAAAAACGATACATAACAGCACCAAGCCCTCCCACCCAGGACAAAACAACATGCTATCAACAATTTTCCCTTTCTATAAACCCTCCATCAGACCCTCCTTAGTAATAGCAAAGATCCTTTATTACGAAGAGACAACACATTCGCAACAACACCCGGCCGAACCCACTGCTCCGAAAGAGCTGCATAAATATCTCTAAAAAGTCCCGCTTATGAAATTCAATAAGAAGGGAAATCCGAGGGAATGTGCAATTCGATAGTCGGGAAATTTCCCCTTCTGTCTTTCGACGCGTCTGCTAACGGCGCGTCCCGAATGTTTATGGGACGTCGCCGCGACGTAAAGGGGACCGTTTGAGGGTGTATTGTGTCGTGCGGAGAGCGTATTAGCGTGCCGGCGATATACAGTTTCTTGGTGCGTTTTGTGGAGTTGCTTTCGTCGTTACGACGACGTCGGGAAAGGAATGATGTTGTCAGTGGTTTGAGTGTCTCGAATTTTCCTTTCCGAACTGCTTACTGTCAAAATTATGCGATGTTTTGAAAATTTCTTTTTTTAAGGAACTGTTCAAGGGTATTGTTAAAATTAAAATCGACTCTAATACCCGGTTCACACATAAAAAGTTTAACTACTTTAAGTGCCAATCTAGATTAGTCGAGCATAAATTCCATGCTCGACTTAAGCTAGATTGGCACTTAAACTAGTTTAACTTTTTATGTGTGAACCGGGTATAAGTGTAATACGCGGTGATTTCACTTTAGATTTTAAAAATTTTAATAGATGAAGAGAACAACAGGTCAGAAAGAATTGACAGTTCTTTTGAGAATTCCTGAAGTAGTAAAGGGAATTTTTTCGGGACAATAAATAAAAAAAACCGATAGGTAAAGGGCGTTGTATTCGTTGCGACGTTCACAGCGCACATAATTCTACGTTCAGGGGAAATATCAAGTCATTCTCTTCTTATAGTCTTTTTAAATCAAAATTTTAATTATGATTACCCTGTATTTTAACTAAATTATAATACCATACCATGTTTGTTTTGTTGATGTTCCATTTACTTACATCTTTGGCACATTCTCCTAAAGCTACATTATCCCCTAAAGGACCGTTTCCACTTTGCCTTTGGTTGCAGGGAAGCAATCCTGATTTACCAAATGGCAAATCCTAGAAGATTTCATTCATAATTTTTTTCAGAAAAATGACATCATTTCATTCAGTCAAGAACCAAAACCAAATGCAAAAGGTACTTTTGAGCCCTCAATGGATTTCCTTGCCTATTGCCTCAAAAACCCTTCCTTAGTCTTTTCCCGACAGGTTGACAAAACCGTCATCGCTAATCCCTGTCGTCGGCCCTTACATTCACGTCGAAGAGAGGAAATCGCGAATTTTAATAACCTTCCAATGAAGAGAGATGTGGCGACGGCTCTAATTCAAGTCCGGATTCAGCCTGTGACGAATGGTGCGTCAAACGACTTTTCGTTCGATTCCGAAAGTTGGCCGCTCCGTTCACAGATCGCTCTCTCTCTCTCTCTGGGGGGGGTGAAGGAGGGGGAGGGAGGTTCCGTTTGACGATTGTTGCGGTGGAGAATATTCGTGACAAATGCTGATACTTGTGGAGCATTTAATTGGCAGGAGGAGATGATGGAAAATATGTAAGTCTCGCATTTGGTGGGAGTTGTTGCATATGTATCGTTGCTTGTGATGTGTTGGGTCGTTCGGGGGATTTTGGAACAGCCAGTGGGACAGTCAGTTCTCTACTATCCATAAAATAAGAAATGTTTTGCTAGAACTACTTTATCCATAGACGGAGCAAGCGGGCGTGGCCTGCGTTGAAACATGTTCCGCCATTTTTCACATCCCACGTGAGGCATATCGGGCATTTTCAATAACGTGATCAAGCAAGCTGACTGGAATTGAACCAACAACCGGTACAGCGCACAGGCTGCTAGCGTGGTGGGCAGCGTGTAATTAGATGATTGTAAGTTAGAGTCTAGTGGCCTGTCCAAGTTTAAAAATAGAAAAAAAAAATGTTGAAAAAACATGAAGTCTTAAAGAAAAAATATATAATTCCTAAAAGTAAATTAACTTACCTTAAAACTTCTAGGCTGTTCCCTAGATAATTAAATTCCATTGCAAATTAGAAAATTACTTTAACTTAATTAAATTTTTTATTCTTAGGTTTGCCGTATTGCTTAATTTTTATTGATTTTTTAATTAATTTAATAAAATTTTATTTTTGGTTTAAAAAAGCTTAATTAATTAGTTATTAACATAAATAGATACATAGACCCACCTTTATTGTATTGGGCATATGCCCGTTTACAAGATGGCTTTTTCCATGACAATACTTGAAAAACAGAAAATAAAATGAAAAGAAAGCAAATTACAAATAGCTTACAAAAAATACAAATTATGTTTACCATTGTATATGCATATATATAAAACTAACATAAATTAGAACATATCAAAAGGGAACACTGAACCAACTCGACTTCCTTGTTATTCATCTCCTATTGCTTGTAATAAACTTCGGCGGATTTTTAAAATAGAAATTACGAAATAAACTATTTTAGAGAAATGATTTTGGGTTAGTGAGAGCGGGAAAGGACTTAAGTCTGAAAAATATTTTTTCTAGAGGAGGTATAAAGAGCAAGTGGTTAAATATACAGGGCAGGGTTGGGTTTCTTCCAGAAGAAACTAGTTTCTTCCAGGACAGTGGAAGAAACTGGAAAAAACCGGAAGAAATGGAAGAAACTGGAAGGAACTAACAAAAAGCTTTACAGAAGCACCCAATTTTTAAATCTGTTAAATGAATAAATCAAACCATAATTTTAAAAACTCTTAAATGTAATTTAATTATAATTAAATTTACTTATAGTAATTAAATTTTAAAAAAATTTATATTTGACTTTTAATTCCGGTTAGTTAAATTAAATTTTAAATCTGTTGTGTTAACTGAATAAATTAAACCACTGTTTAAAAAACTCATAAATGTAATTTAATTACAATTAATTAAATTTAATTAGAATAATTAATTTTCTAAAAATAACATACTTAACTTTTAATTCCAGTTAGTTTTTTATTAGTATTTTAAATCTGTTAACTGAATAAATCAAACCATAATTTAAAGAACTCATAAATATAATTTAATTAAATAATTAGAGTAATTAATTTTTGGAAAATTATATATATATTTAACTTTTAATTCCTCTTAGTTAAATTTCAAATCCTCAAGTTTAATACTTTGTTTTAAATTTTGTGTCGGGTTTATATTGTTTTATTACTATATGGAAGATTGTGTATTCTAGAAAAATTCAGATTATTAAAACATGTCTTTTCTGTTTAACTTTTATACTTTCTTGTAGACAGAAACTCATCCAATTATATGTAATTCTCAGACTTATTCAAAACTACTTTTCTGTTAGGAAGAAATTAATTTAAAATTACTGGAATAATTTAATACATGCATGCAATAGGTATTTATAACAGTTTTGAGTATTTAATTAAATTTTAGACTACAAAGTAAATATTGTTTATTAAAGGGTTTTTTTTTCAAATTATTTAATAGCATTTTTTTCATAGTTTGGAAGAAACCTACATTTACTAATTTAATAATTAACTAATAGGTGCATATAATTAATGACATTTTGGAAGTTTTTATGTAAATATAAGAGTGTTTGTGAGACAAACATTTATAAAACCTGAAAATTTAAAGCTAATTCTTTAAAAAAAGAGGTTCCAGTTTCTTCCACATGGAAGAAACCTATTTCTTCCGGACGGTTTCTTCCGGACGGTAAATGAGCCTGGAGAATACACTGAAATGGCTAACAGTGCCCCTAGCGGTGAAATTAAAAAGTTAAAAAATTAATTTAAAAACTAAAAGAGATAGAGCAAAAACCTCAATGAGAGTATTGTTACAAACGTCATGAAGAACTCACTGAAAAAAATTCATGACAATATCTTGAATATTCGCCGAGATATTAGCATGTGAAAATAGCACTTTTTCAGGGGTCAAAAAAGAAAAAGTTCGCATATTTGCAAATTTTTTTGATTTTTTTATTACATTTAGTGTTTTTAAACTAAAAAAACACAAAGCTACAAAATAACACTGAAAAATTTGCAAATATGCGAACTTTTTCTTTTTTGACCCCTGAAAATGTGCTATTTTCACATGCTAATATCTCCGCGAATATTCAAGATATTTTGATCAAATTTTTTCCAGTAAGTTCTTCATGACGTTGGCAACAATACTATCGTGAGGTTTTTGCTCTATCTCCTTCAGTTTTTAAATTATTTTTTTTACTTTTTAATTTCGCCATTAAGGGCGCTGTGAGTCCTCTCAATGGATTCTCCAGGCTCACTTACCTAAAGGTAGACCTTACTTCCGTGACCCTAGGAGGCGTTAGTTCCGAATAAAAGCCGTGCAACGCAATTTCGAAACACCCTGTATGTGTCCAAGTTTCGTGGTTTTAAACATAAATACACACAAATATATAAAAACATCAGTATATTTTCATGTTTTTGAAAAAAAATTAATCAACGTAGGCACATACCCCTTAAATGCCCCTCCATTGCAAATATAATTGCATAAATCAATGAACTATACACCATGAGGGTTCGATAGAAGTACCCACAGAAAACCAAAGTAAACATCTTCAGAATATCCAACCACCCCCTCATCATCGAAACGCATCTCGGGATGTAAATCCCCCCTCTCTGCCAGTCAAGATGATCCCCAACCACTGCATCCACCCACCTCACTCTCAACTGTCCTCAATTTCATTCAAATAAGCCCAAATGAATTGCAAAACTCTCTCTCACAACTCCTCCTCCCTAATTCCAAACTTCCCCTAACTTTTCCCTCTAATGAATTCCCGGTAATCACGATTCAAAAGGAGCCGCCGCGGAACAAGCATCGCCCAAAAGGCTGGTTATTATTATTTGGATTATCGGATCAGGGACGGACACAATGTGACAGCGTACTTCGACGTGAATAATTTAAATGCAGAGAGAAGTCGAGTTGCCCTCCCTTGCAACAAGTGTCTGCTTGTTGCGAACGTTTTGCAAATCAGTGTTGTATTGGGGGTGATGATGATTGGTAAGATGGATATGGATGGGATTCGTATTGTGTGGGGTATTCGTCAGAGTTAACATATCTACTGTTCGTACAAAAGGAACCAAGGTGATTATGTGGTGTATTCAGTTTATGGAAAGTGTTATTAATGTCAATGATAATGTTAATGTTTAATATGCATTGGAGTATCGATATACAGGGCGTTTCAAAAGTCCATTTTAAGGGTTTCATTTGGTTGGTAGGTTGGTTGGTTATATTATTATGGCACAAGGGCCAGATTAGGTCATTCTATGGCTTTCAATTGGAACCATCGTCTCCTAGGAAATAAAGCTGAAGAATGTAGCTGAAAAAATCTAAGATCTCTTAAAATTTATCATAATTTAATACTTTCATTTGAAATATCTTCAAAAAGCTGCTTTTAATTATTTCAAAAGATCCTAAATCTCTAACTAAAATCTTGAAGTATTTTTGTAGAGAATCTTGAAGTATTTTAAATTTTACTTCCGTAATTCTGAAAATTTAACAAGTTTAAATCGTTTTTAATTGATGTTTTAATAAAATGAGAAAAACTGAATGAAATTTCATTTATTTTTCATAAAACTATTACAGAATTCAATAGACTCCTGGGCCTATTTCTTTATCCGAAAGACAATACCCAAAAGAATATCCGCATTAAAAAGAAACCCTCAACTCAACTTCTCCAATACGAAGACACCCCCCCCTCAACTTTCCGAACGAAAAAAAAAAGGGGGAAACCACTCCCCTCCTCGTATCAAAAAGTATCGTTCGTCAGAAACGCTTCCCTGGGCCACAAGGCATCAAGAACAGAAAATAGAACGTAAGAGAATATTCCAGTACGTTCTATCCTTCCCAACGGATGAAATTATTTCCGGGGAAAATTCTCGGGAGGACACTCCTTGACCACTGGATACGGAAGAATCAATGGGTCCGCCTTAAGAAAGAGGGCGCTATTCGATTACGGGGAGTCTTTTGGGGCAAGAGAGGCATAGAGGGTTGAGTGGAATAGAGGCAGCGTGGACTGCTGCCCTCAAGCATACTCTTTATCCAGCATACTCCTCCCTCCAGCATACCCAGCATTTTTATAAAATAAAAACCTTTCTGCAAGCCTAAATTTAAAAAATTAATTCGCAAGAATTCGCACATTTCTTACACAATGACACATTCCTTAAATGCCCTTTTTATTTAATAAACTATCCCCTTCTTTTAAAAGGGAAATAATTTTTAGCATAATCACTGTGATATACAGATTCTGAAGATCGGATAATATCGCCTTTCAGTTGTTGTTGTTGTTGTCGTGTGCCACTTGGAATACCCAAGCTCCATAAGGATTCAAGGCAAAGGGGGTGCGGCTCCTGAGAAAGTGAGGCCCATAAATGGCAGGAGTCCGACTTCTGCCTCATGATAGATGATAGTCTTCCACTATCGCCACCTCCACATTTTTGCCACGTATCTGAAGGGGAGGGAATTTGTCTCCAGACACCTGGACCCGTGGTAAACTGCGTCATGACGGACCACAGGACTTTCGGACCCACTGATTTAACGAGCACGTACTCCGCATATACTCAATAATTCGTAATAACTCTCATCAAGCAACCTCAGTGACCGATTCTTATAAAGAATATTTTATCTACTTTAGGCTGCCTAGTAATTGCACAAAAAATTTTTTTAGTAACTGCTCATTACGTCTCAGTCACCTTATATTCTTAATGAATAGACTATACAGGGTGTTTCAAAATTGTGTGTCACGGCTTTTATGCGGAATCAACGATTCCTAGGGTCATGGAAGTAAGGTCTACCCCTAGGTAAGTGAGCCTGGAGAATCCATTGAGATGACTTACAGCGCCCCTAGAGGCAAAATTAAAAAGTTAAAAAAATTAATTTCAAAACTAAAGAAGATAGAGCAAAAACCTCAAGATAGTATTGTTGCCAATGTCATGAAGAACTCACTGAAAAAGTTTTGACCAAAATATCTTGAATATCCGCGGAGATATTAGCATGAGAAAATAACACTTTTCAGGGTTCAAAAAAGAAAAAGTTCGCATATTTGCAAATTTTTCAGTGTTATTTTGTAGTTTTGTGTTTTTTAGTTTAAAGAACACAAAACTTAATCAAAAAAAAAAATTGTAAGTATGCGAACTTTTTCTTTTTTGACCCCTGAAAAAGCGCTCTTTTCACATGCTAATATCTCGGCGAATATTCAAGATATTTTCATGAAATTTTTTTCAGTGAGTTCTTCATGACGTTTACAGCAATACTCTGATTGAGGTTTTTGCTCTATCTCCTTTAGTTTTTTAAATAAATTTTTTAACTTTTTAATTTCACCGCTAGGGGCACTGTTAGCCATTTCCGTGCATTCTCCAGGCTCATTTACCTAGGGGTAGACCTTACTTCCATGACCCAAGGAGTCGTTGATTCCGAATAAAAGCCGTGCAACGCAATTTTGAAACACCCTGTATAGTAGTATAGTAGTATTTTTGGAGTCGGTTCGATGAGAATGCTCACTCCTCTAATTCACAGCCACTTAACCAGTGGTTAACGAGAAGCTAAAGAGAGAAGAGATTAGTGATGGGCAGGTATCGATACCAAATACTTAAGTACTCGATACCTATAGGTATCGAGTGTATTCGATACCCACAAAAGTATCGATACTTTATTGACATATTTCGTTTTAAATTTTTCAATGAAGTAATCTTTATAATACCTACTGTAGATCAAACGCAGCCTATTTCCGTTTTCATTTTGCAACGCTCAAACCCAAGTCGTTATCATCCGCGAGCGAAATTTGACGCGGCTAGGTTTTTCCCCCGCCAAATCCTTCGCCTCTATCCACCTCCAGGCCCGTAGCTACCAGGTTTTTGATGGATCGCTTTCAGTTTTTTGAATATTAGTCTGATTATGGATAGGCCCTAAAAAAATTGTCCCTTCAGGTTCATTTCCCGACATTGAAAAAAAGTACTCGATACCTAAAAGTACTCGATACCTATAAGTATTCGATACCAAAGTATTCGATACCTATAAGTATTCGATACCAAAGTATTCGATACCTAAAATTATCGATTTTGCCCATCACTAGAAGAGATGCTATTGCTGATTCTGATTGGTGGAATCCTTATTTAACCCTACAATGCGTGATTTTTAAATTCACTTGAAAATCATTTATGTGTCTTCTATTATGGTGTAAATTAGTAAAAAAATACTAAAAAAAATTAATTTAATTTTTTTCTACTTTTAATTGACAAAAAACTTGGTCATTGTGAAATTAATTTGTGCCCCTTGTGAAATTAATTGTGAAGTGAAATAAAACCAAATGCTCTGAAAATATAAAAAAACAACTTATCTTTTCAAAACAATTTCTTTTCAAGATGGAAATTTTTTTTATTTATTAATTTATATGGTCCTTTTATTTTGGCGTTTTCTGTGTCTTGACTTTCGTCTCACTAGCTACTAACAAATGTCTCAAAATAGTTCCCCTGCTGCCATTTACTGGCAATCTAAAGTGCTATAACAATGAAATGTTATATTTACTGTACTTATTGAATGGTGTTGTCGTTTGGATAGGAAGTTCGAGTAGAAAATGGGGAAAAATGTCGTGTTGCCAAATGGCAACAGTATGCACTGTAGGGTTAACCGATGGTTAACCACTGGTTAAGGGGCTGTGAATAGTGCCATTGATTTCTCCTCTATGGTTAGGGACGGCCTCTTCTGCTGACTTAGAATCCAACTCTCCCTCTATGAGTTTCTTCCTCTAACTCTTTGAGGAGAGAGGCTACAATTTCGTTCCCGATCGTGCCCCGGGCGGCAGAATGTTCGCCGACGACTGCAATCGAATAAATGCGATCTCATGGCGCTGTAATGGAGGTTGGGAGCTCCTCGGGCCACTGGTTTTAAACGTGTGATTTTGGGGAAGAAAGGAATTTCAGGGTTTGGACGAGTCTTAATGCATAAATTAGTTCTGGATCTGGAGAGTGGCCATTGAGGAGAGGGGAGGTAATTCGGTTGTTCTATCCTATTTTGATTAAGTTCTATGATGTGGAAGGGTTGAGTAGAAGATTGATTTGAGACATTTGCTGACAAAATTTGTCGATTCGTCCGTCTTCTCTTTACGTCTTCGGCACTAATACTTCTTAATTACATGTTAACTTAAGAATTCCTTAGGAGGGGGAGTGAAGTGGAAGGACATCACACAGTCAGAATATCCATTGCGTTTGGAAAAAAATACTTGTCATTAAAGATGAGTTTGCATTGTCGTATTATAGTAAGTAGTACTCAAGTAGTAAATTCCGATTTCAAATAAATTAGCTTATAAAAGTAAAATACATGGGTACACTCATAAATGACAATCTTGTTTACAAAAAAAATCTCTAATTCTAAGTAAACATAGTATGAAATTTTTTTCGCAATAATTTTAGTACTTACATTCATTTCCTGATTTAAAACACGTTTTACGGCAAAGTAGCCTTTCAAACCATATCCATTTTCCGATAATTTTAGCTGAAAGTATCACTGGGAGTATCAAGTAGAGTTTATTCTCAAGTAGTAAATTCTGATTCTTAAAATAAGTTAGCTTATAAAATTAAAATACATGGTTACACTCATAAATGACAATCTTGTTTACAAAAAAAATTCGCTAATTCTAAGTAAACATAGTATGAAATTTTTTTAGCAATAATTTTAGTACTCACATTCATTTCCTGATTTAAAATACGTTTTACTGCAAAGTAGCCTTTCAAACCATATCCATTTTCCGACAATTTTAGCTGGAAGTATCACTGGGAGTATCAAGTAGAGTTTATTCTCAAGTAGTAAATTCCGATTCTTAAAATAAATTAGCTTATAAAAGTAAAATACATGGTTACACTCATAAATGACAATCTTGTTTACAAAAAAAATTCGCTAATTATAAGTAAACATAGTATGAAATTTTTTTCGCAATAATTTTAGTACTTACATTCATTTCCTGATTTAAAATACGTTTTACTGCAAAGTAGCCTTTCAAACCATAGCCATTTTCCGATAATTTTAGCTGAAAGTCATTATTTTAAAGATATTAAGGGAACTCTTTCACTTTTAAGAAAGTTGGGTGGAAGCTGACAAAATTGTTTGTTGTAAATAGTACCGATTTACAAAACGCATTGTTGCGAAATCAACAATGCCATTAATGAAGGTTTACATTATTCCATAATCACCCAAACAAAGATCAAAAGTGGTATTGTTGGAAAGGAATGCTTTTAAAGGGAGTCCTTTATGAATTTAATTTTAATGCTTTTAATGTAAAATTAACTTGCTTAAGAATTCCCTGAATTACAAAAGTAAACGCCCGTGGTGTAGAAATGCAAACTTAAAATAACTTCTAAACGGGAATTCCATGAACATTCTTGAGAAACATGACTCTAAATAAAGTCTTTAAAGAAACCATCTTAATGATCTTAATTATAAAGGTTTGGTTTCCAACACAAATATGTAAATATCCAATATAAAAGTTCAGAAAGAGACTTACTAAATCGCCCACACGAAATAGCTTTCTCAAAATGAGCTTATTAAATAAGAACCTTTCTACGGTATGTAAAAAAGGAAATATAGTAAACAGGATGAATGGATGGAAACTAAAATGCAAAACTCGTAGGTAAGTTATATATATAGTTTTATTCAAGTATTTTTGGATAATATGGGGAAAGTAGATTGCTAAATAGCTTACGCTAATTTTACTAATATAAACAAACTTATCCTGACAATTTTTATATAACAAGGAATAAAACTTTTCTGATTTAAAAGGATTTACATTTGTAAAAGGAGTTCTGAAAATGCATAGAACTTCTTTTTACAATAATAACATTAATAATATAGTACTAGTGACGAGGAATAAATACAGTTAAATGCCATAAAATATTGAGCATTTCCAGTTATCTGTCCTACTTTGAAGTAATTTGTAATATCTAAAAGTAGGTAATATAATGCCTAAAAAATCTTTTAAATTGGCATTCTGATAATATTGATAAAGTTTAGTATTTTACCTAATGGACTAGGACTTTCGAGCTATGTTTAAGTCTTTAACCAATCAAACAGTTTGAACTGCTTTTCTTATTTATCTGGCAACATCTGTAAACTGCGTAGTTAGATGGTTTTGTGATCTCCTTTCTTGCTCTACTGCAACAAGTGTTAAGCCCGTTTGGATTTCGTTTTCATGTTAACATTTGTAAAGTTTTAATCTATACATATAAAAATCAATGTTTGTATGTATGTATGTGTGTAAGTATGTATGTATGTCTGTATGTCCTTTATAGTTTTTTATTTTTCGAACCTACATTAACTTTTAAACTATACCACGTTGATCTACTCGCTCCAGGGAAGGTTTCTGAAAAAAAATAATTTAAAATCGAAGCGTTCCAACAACTTTTTTGGTTAATTTTATGCCTGAAAACCCATATATCATGCCTAACTTCAGGGCGAAACCACATTGTTGTAAATTTAACAAGAGAAGATGTAACATTAATTGTTGTAAGCATATTCTCGATTGTTGCAGTTTAAAATCCATTGTTGTAATTTAAAATCCATTGTTGTAGCATAAACGTAAAAATGGCTCCTTTATTTCACTATTTCTCCATTTGGACTGGCGAAACCCATCTGTAACACACCAGAATAATTCTCTTTAAAAATGGACTGGCGAAGCCCATCTGTAACCCACCAGGTGATATTTATTAAAAAACGGAAACCCGGGTGAAGCCCGGGTCTAGCGCGTCAGCGCTAGTAAAGTTTAAAATTTGAAATTCTACTTTATTTGTCATAAGGTCTGACAGATACCACTTAAGTATGGTAAACTTATTTACTTGACTTTTATCTTTAGCTTTTCCTCTAGGTAAAAATTAAGAACTTCGGCTCCTTTATGTTTCTTACCATCTCTTTCACATATTTTTCTCTTTCACTGTCCGTACTTTCTTCATATCTTCTCTCTCATGTTAATGAGTTTTAATAGGTACAGATGCTACATAAAAAATATGCAACTTCACAGCAATTATACAGGGTGTTTCCGATAACACAGGTCTGCAATGAAAAAGCTGTTTGAATAATTTTAGCGATTTCCTATGTATTTTGGTGTGCTGATAACGAAAAAAATATTGAAAAAAATCCTATACGTCAGGATTTTTCACAAATTGCAAAATTATATTCGAATTTGCCCATTTTTCATAGTTTTTGTGCATTTCTTGCTCCTTTAGTTTTAAAAATTAAGAGCTGTGAATGGTGCATATAGTAAACTATCTCATCAGGACATTATAGAGATGGAAAGAAAATATTAGGGAAGATTTAAATGGGGAATAATGAAGGATTCTTGTTGTATAGTTCAAAGAAACGTTCTTTTTACTACTCACAAGGGTAAAGGTACCAAGGAGAGTTTCATGAGTAGGAAAAATTGGCTTTAAAGTGTGTAAATAAGTTTTATTTTAGTTATATAATGATTTTCATGAAGAATATGTAACAATAATTTTATTTTATGAACCTATTTTCATGAAAATTGAAATAATGACTTATTTTACAATTTTACCTGAATTGTCAGGAAACATGACGTTCTATGGCAAAACAGAGACCATTTTTGAACTCAGGGCACAAAAAAAACTTAAAACTAACAACCTTAAAAATAAATTTGGATTAAAAAATCTACTTCTTAAGTATACTTACATTTTATGTGAAATGTTGCTATATTTGGTCAATTTTTTACAAAATATGGTGTCTTAAAAATCAAAATAGGTGTAATTTGGATTCAGCTCACCAAAAATCATAAAAAATTGTTTTCAAATAAAGTTTGAGTTGAAAAATAATTTTTTTAAATATTTACTTTTATATTCTTAAAAAATTGACATATTTACTCAAATTGTGAAAAAAGGTGAAGTCCTATGACAAAACGGAGGTCAGTTTTAGATTCAGCACATCAAAAAACCTAAAAAAAGATTTGGTGGAAAAAATTTGAATAAAAAATTTAGTATAAAAAGTTAATTTAAAAAAATTTTAAGGCATTTCCCAATAAAACCTAAAAATCTGAATTGTCAAAAAACGTGACGTCCCAGGACAAAATGGTGGTCATTTTTAGATTCAGCACATCAAAAATAACCAAGTTCAGGTGAAATATCCAAAACAGCTCGAAAAAAGTTTTTTTTGCAGACCTGTGTAATTGTTTCTTAACTTCTAAGTGTAGTGTTTCCTAATAAGTGTTTCCTAGATGACTCAGAATCACCTAGGAAGGGGGGGGGGCGGAAATGCACCCCTAGCGACCTAGGGATATTTATAAGCCGGCATTGGAACAGTGAAAATTGAGACGTAACCTTTTATGATTGGATTGAAAGCAGCAAAATTGTTCGATTCTGGTATTTTTTAAATAAAAACATATTCAGGAGCTAACATTTCGGCTGTTTAATTAGTTTTATGGAATACATACCTGGATAGATGATTTTAATTCGATCTTAAAAGGTTAAGTGTCAATTTCCACTGGGAATTTCACAACTTCCCATGCCCGCTTATAAAAACCCCTAGCTCGTTAGGGGTGCCTTTCATACCCCCCTTGCCTAGATGATTCTGAGTCGTCTAGGTGTGCCCTACCCCTACAAAAAGTTATGAAACAATCATCTGAAACACCCTGTTTTTCTTTCGGACTTCTCAGATGTTCATAGAAACCAGTTTATTTCCCAAAAACAGAACATCCCGCTTCGTTTTCCAAGTCATCCCTACATCTCACAGTAACTAAATACAAAACAAGATACTTCTTCCCCTCAAAGACCCAAACCTGCAATAAGCTACTTTTTCGCGCACAGCACTCTGATAGCGACTCGACCGAATCTTCCTTAATCACCGCCCCTAAATATCCTCTAATTAAGCCTCGTGTTTCGGAGACAAAGGCCGGAGACGCCTAATAATTAACTCGATTTTCCGACACTCGGGAAAATTCCCGGAACCCTCGTTGTCGAGTTTTTAGAAGTTTTAGGGGGGATCTGTATAGAGGGGTTATTTTGAAGTTGGGAGTTTTGGCTTGTAGTCAATTACTGTTATTGTCGCGTAAGAGTGAGATTTTTTTTTTGTTTTAGTCGGGTAGAGAAGAGGCAAAGAGGTTCGATTTCTTAAAATTTTGATGAGTTTAAGTTAAGAACTCCCACTGTTTAGCTATGGTTGGAATGAAAGTACCTTAAGTCTTAGCTTAGTTTTGAGCTTAGTTTTGAGCAAATGGAGGGTTTCTCCAACTAGGCCTATGTTTCTCCTATGGGAAAGGCATTTTTAGGCACGCCAAGCGCAGGCTTCGGACTTGCAAAACTACCACATCAGGTAAAGAACTTGAAAAAATTTGAAAATCAATACTTTTATCAAACTTAATACTTTTGGACTCATGCCTCTTTCATCCTTAATAGCTTGTTCATTTGTGAAGAGCATGAGTATAGGGTCTCTTTTTGATGTTTAGTTATGTGGAAGTGAATAATTGTTTCGATGGGTAGTTTTAGGAGTTTTTGCTAATTGCTGAAATTTGTAGAGAGAACATAAATTAAAGATTATTTTAGGAATCTAATTCGAATTTTAAATGTTTAGGTACTTAATTACATTAGTTTCACAACTTACTTTAAATATTAAAAATAAAGAAGTCAGAATTAAAACATGTCATTTTTTGAACCTATTAAAAGTTTAAAGGTGAAAAAAGTATGACCTCAGACTATCATGAACAGTTTTCTGTTTATAATTGTAATTATTATTCTTTACAATTTACTCATTATAGTATCACTTCCTATAACGAGGGTAAGAACTAGGAGCACAAAATAGGAAATTCTGCATAACAAAGGCTTATAACGAGGGATGAGATTTTTCGGCCTTTTGAAAGATTTTCAGACTTTTTAAAACTTTTTAACGAAAATTCCAGACGATTAATGGGGGAAAAATCAGTTTACTTACGAATTTTCAGTTAAAACCTACATATTTTTCCTTTTTTGTAAATGTCCCTGACTTATGATGATATTTTCTATGTTAAATATTCATATCTAAGGTAGCTAAATGATTTTATTTGGTTTGGTTTATGATATTTTTATCGATTCATGGAATTTTCGGACTTTTTGCTTTTTTGTCAATCTTATCCCTGTATAACAATGACATAAGAAAGTCTCATAACAATAACGTAAGAAAGTCTTATAACAGTCTTATAACTTAGCTATAAGCTACGGAATTTTCTGGAATATAAAATGCAAAACATTGCAATGTATTTCTCGAGATATGTAAATATGATATTCCTCTTCTTGACTATTTTCGACTTTATTTTCCTTGTAAACTGAATATAAATCCACCCTTTTCCATCTTAATATTCTATCTGTAAGTAAATTTTCTACCAAACGTAAACTTCATGGATTTAAGGTAAAATGTGGAAATTGAATACAAAATGGAATAAAATCGAAATTCAATTTTCTTATCACTCTTAAATTATATGGTCATGATAGCAATGATGGTTTAAATTTAAATCATAAAATACGTTTGACAAAAAAAGATTTTGATTACTTTTAAGATCATTTACCTATTCCTAAGCTCAACAAGTGGTCTGCTAAAGAACCCTTCTCTATAGGAAAAACACAAGCGCCTTTTGAGAAAACCGTCAATTACTCAAAAGTACTTTAGTGGACTTCATTGGGCCGTGGGGAGCCTAGTGGTTAAGGGATAGGCTTCGTGATAGGAGGGTCCCGGGATCGATTCCCTACCCCACTGAAGACCCATTGAATATATGCGGAGTACGTGCTCGTTAATCTGTGAGTCAGAAAATCCTGTGGTAGGTCGTGGAGCTGTTAACCATGGACCCAGGTCGTCTGAACTGAATAGTATTTCCCTCCCCTTCAGAGACATGGCAAAATGGTGGCGGTGGGGATAGATGGTAGAGGCATCTATCATCCGAGGTTTAAGTCGGACTTCTGCTATACCTGGGGGCCTCACTTTCTCAGGAGCCCCACCCTCTTTGCCTTAAATCTTGTACGATTTGCGGTTGAGCTTGGATATAGCACCTCAAGCCCAAAAAAATTCAGCGGAAAACCCACCACACAACCAAATTCCTCAACGCCTCGTATATCCACACCCAACTTTAAAAAAATTATAACTTTCAAATTATAACTCGCCCCTCCCACTTGAATGAGATTCAACACCCCCATAATAATTTAAAATGGACGCTTCCGAAGAATGACGACATTCTGATGGTTTGCGCAGCAGCAGCAATATAAAAAGGACGAGGTAATTTCTTATGAACTGAATATAAAAATCCCACCTTTTTACTACTTAATATTCTATCTTCGACTAAGAAACGTTAACTGTAGGGATTCAAAGTAGCTTGAAATTTGAAATATTACAGCAATTCATTTTTCTTTTCTTTTTCAAATGCCTATCTCACAAACATAGTAGAATATAACCCAATAAAAATCAAACGAGAGGACAGAAATCTCATAAAAATTCGAAAAGACAAAACTTTCACCCCATCCCAAAGAAATTGAGCGGGAAAACACACCAACACCCCTTCCACCACGTACATGCCACCTATTTGCAACTTCCACAACATAACGCTCTTCCCCACACATCAAAGATTCACAACACCGCCATAATCATTACCAATCTCGATGGACGATTCGGAAGAATGACGACATTCTGATAGTTTGCGCAGCAAAAAAATACGTAAAGGTAACACATCGACATAAAAAAGTATAAAAAAATCGTCATCGGCATAAAAAAACATGGCGCCGCGACGGCAAAAAGTTTCCATTCGCATTCATTCAACGCGCATAGGGCCTGAACTTGGTTTCACTCGGAATACGATAGTATAGGGCGTACGGCATGCGATACATAATTCTGTAAAGGGGCTAGAATAGAAGGGAGGCTATACAACAGCCTGCAAAAGATGCCTCTTCCGAAACAGCTGTTCCACACCGGACTACCCTTTTTATATATTTATTCAATGCCTTCTTTCCCCCCTGCCAAATCTGGCTTCTGTGCCTGTGGAAGTTTTATTTAAAGTCTTTTCTTGGAGGATTCCTTTTGTTCCAGTAGATGTTCTTGTTTACAGGTTTACTGTATTTTTCGCTCCGGAGGTGTGTGTGCAGGATTATTTTCTTTTTTTTGGGGGGGGGGAGGACGTGTGGGAGATGGAACAAGATGTGTTTAGATGTTTTTTGTATGTTAGGGAAGTCTTTTGTTTTCTAAGACTACGATCTTACATGAGGAGTTAAACTGGTTTAAGGGATAATCTAACTCGAGTAATGTATGTGTAAATGAGTTGTCTTAGATTTAAACTAGCTTATAGCGAAATCAAATAAATAAGTATTGTTCAAATATATAAATTATCTTAAATAAATAATAAGTTGATTTTTTCTGTGGCCGTAAAAGTAAATGTCACATGAAAAATTGAACTAACCTTTTTTATTTGTTATTAGGCCATTTGTAAATTCAAATACATTTAGAAATTTAATCTGTTTGTAAACTAAAGAAATAGATGCGAGGAACACTCAAGGTATTACAGGATATACTACACCTTTCAATCCCAGACAGCTTAAGGTATACGACTGGTTTGGAAGACATTTTTCTTAAACGTTGCATAAATACATTATTAGAGGGTTTTTTTTTATAAAAGGATATGTTTCAAAACTAAAAAGCTGATTTTTTTTAAATATTTTTTTTAATATTGGACATTTGTGCAAAACAGGGCAAATTTTCACTTTACGCCAAACACGTTTATAAAAGTTCTAAATTAGATACAAACATGCTGTTTGGCAGAAACTGAGGTTTTTATGTGCATGTGTTGTAAACTATAAAAATTGCAATATTAAAACAAGGTTCAGAGATACAGATGTTCAAAATCATATTTTTTATGTAAAACCACTTGAAAAATAGTTTTATTTAAGAACTGTCTTAAGATAATAGAAAAAAACATTCATAATAATATGAACAACAAATTCAGACAGTTTTGTAATCATACTTAAAATAGTATATAAGAAATCGCGTTTACCGTGAACCTTACTGCTCAAAAATCCCATTCTTCACAAAACACGTAAACAGATATTTCCGGCCACAAAATGAGATTGCTTTTCGGAAACTAAAACTGGTGTAATTATTTTTCTAATTTAGCTAGGATAAAAAGTAAGACATTTTTGGTAACCTTATTAAATTGGGT
Source organism: Tetragnatha versicolor (assembly GCA_024610705.1). Taxonomy (NCBI): domain Eukaryota; kingdom Metazoa; phylum Arthropoda; class Arachnida; order Araneae; family Tetragnathidae; genus Tetragnatha; species Tetragnatha versicolor. The sequence continues at coordinate 11,702,678 of JANDEH010000007.1, forward strand.
TCAGTAATACAAAAAAAACCAGTCGAATACCTTAATATTTTAAGAAATGTTATTATGATAAAAATGTGTCTTAGAAACTCAGAAAGGCTTATTTAGCTTGAAGAAACTGCTGTGACGTAGACACTATAAATCTCTAAACCCTTCAAAAAATATCAATTCAGTTCAAACAATTACTTAAATAAAATTTATGAATAGTTTAAAAAACCTGTAAATGAAGAGTTGAACATAAACGATTCTTGGATGTTTTTTCAAGTTATTTACTATAGGGGAGAGTGTTGTACCTATGGACAAAAATAACGTTTGGATTTTTCTAAGACAGGTAAAATCACATTTTGACCATTTAAAGTGCCCAACCTATAGTCCTAACCTTTGTGAGTAGAGAGATATTTTTTATTAGTCAAAATCTTGAAAATTGGATTTTTAATCAATTATAATAACTTGGAAAAATTTGTGTCTAAAGGTACAACAACCTGTTGTACCTATGGACAGACCCAGTTGTACCTGTGGACACCCTTAAAAAGGGAAGTTTTACTTGAAAAAAGCTAAGAATGAAAATTTTTATTGATGAATTACCTTTTAATAACCTATTTCAAGCCTTTTTAAAATTGAAAATAGATTTTTTAAAGTAATGTAGTTTTAGATCGTAAATGATCATTAAAACGAAGTTGAATGATAAAAGTCTTGATTTTTTACCAAAAACACAAAAATCATATGGTATTTTCATACCAGAATTTAAGGTAATAGTTTCATCAATCATGCTGATTGATCTGACAACTTCACTGATCCAAAAAACCCGATTCGATCGACGCTTAGTTGTGCAAGCATTTGGTGGTAATAACAATAATAATTTGGTGGTAAATCTTCTTCAGTGGAAATTTTAAGTTTTTTTAATCATCATACTGAAATGCGATAGGGTGCTTAGGGTTACACCATATTTTAAATTAAATTACAAGTAGAATCATTAATTTAAAAAGTAGTTTAGATCACAAAATATTTGATTTTTCATCTAAAATTCACTTGAAAATAATCGCTGACAAATAGATTACCATTTAGAATTAATATAACATTTATTAAAATGTATTCAGTTAAATGAAACCTGATTCTAAAACGCCGATTAGCTACAGACACCCACAAGAACGTGTCCGTAGGTACAACACTTATGGTGTCCGAAGGTACAGCATCAGGTGTTTTTGCATTCAAAGTTCTATAAAAGATAAAAGAATTGAGATCTGACGATTTCTAATATCAAAACTAAAAAGTCAAAATCTCGGGGATTCCCCTCATATATCCCATTTTATCATATCATAATCATAGAGGAAGAAAATAATTAATGTAGTGATGCACTAAAAAAACTTTTAGCACCTAAAAACAGTATTTTTACTATAGAAAATTTAAATAATATTTTAAACAGCTGATTTCACGTTAGCAACTAGATAGCATCTGTTTACATTCAAAATCGACCACAAATTCAAATTTACATTTTTTCCCGAATTTTAAAATGAGGTGGCTGAAGGTACAACCGTCCGTAGGTACAACACTCTCCCCTTTAGTTATTTATTTTTAAATGTTTTATGTTCCCTGCTTTTATGAATATAACCTCTACATATTTTTATTGCACTCAATGAATTTCCAATTTATTTGAATTAATTTGCAACATTATATTTCATATCTTATTTAAGAAAAATAAGTATTTTTTTGTGCATTTAACTGATTAATTCGGTTGATATATTTCTACATTCCCTATAAATGGGGACCATATTTTTACACCAAATTATTCTAGCAAAAAATGAATAGATGAGAAATAACTACATTATGCATTCAGATTCTGTTATTATTAATTTGTCAGACAAATATGCTTTGTTAAGAGTCCGTGTCATGTTTATTTTTTTCCATTTCATTAGCAGAAAATGACAAGACAAATAAAAAGCATTTACATTAATTTCATGAAAAGTAGTGTCATTTTTTGTTTTAATATTATTCGTAGTTGCTCATAGAAGAGTAGGAGTAAATAATATCAAAGATTTATTAAAATTTAAATTCAATAAAATGGTGTTTTGCAGTTTTTACTTTTATTACATTATGTGTAAGGTAACGGAATTAAGTTTAATCAAGTGATCATTTCACTCTGTACAACATTTTTTTTTCATTCAGCTACGCAATTAATGAAAATGAATCAAATAAATGTGATCTTTTTCATTACCAATTTTAATTTCATATTTACATTATCTTCTTTTTGGTATTTCACCTACACATTTAGGGCATCTATTTCTGTTAACTGCGATCCACTTTTTTCCACGAAGGGCTTTTGGAGCTTTTACTTTTGTAGAAAATAATGCTTGCAATTACAATTTGTAACATTAAAAACCGGGTATAACACTATTTTAATGACTGGGGTTACGGTGTAACCTCGCTAGGTGTTTCGTTATTCTTGCAGATTCCTTCCATCGCGAGCGGAATACGGGGTGAGCGCTCCATTTAAGGCGGTTTTTCATCGTTTTCGCATTTTTTCTACATATTTTAACCATCTATTTACCGACGGTACTTGTAAGTACCACTGGCGGAAGTTTAGAACTGCTGATGGTTGGCGAGTTTTGGCTATTTGGCGCCATATTTAGAAGCCACATAATTCATTTTCATCGCTAAAAACTTGGCGCATCACCAGTTCTAAACTTGCGCCGAAACCAATATGGTAAATAAAGGGTTTAAAAACTGTATAAAAAGGTACAACTCAGCAGACAATTGGCACCACTCATTCCAGTCTTAATAAAAAATACCAGTCTTACATAAAATTCAATGTAATTCCAAGAAATTCATCATGAGTTAATTTTTTAAACTAGTTTCGTTTAAGTGTTTAAAAAAGTTTATGAATCCGTTAAAATGTTTTTAAATATGCAGAAGAGAATAAAAAGGCGTAAGTCCAAACGTTCGCTCTTAAGGCTCGAGTCCCACCAGGTTAAATTTGCATATTATCATGCGAATGTCAGTACGGAGTGTCAGACGAAAGATGCTTCTATTGGACTTCTTGCTTTTGTTTTCTTACCCTTGAAGTTTCACAACATCTTCCTGAGTCTTGAGTACACACGGAAAACGTTTCCATAATGTGCCAGACTCGGGACTCGGGAGTTTGGTTGAGAGGGAGAAAATCCCAGTCCCTACTGAGAGAGGATAGTTATATTAAAGTTTCTGTTTTATTGGTGTATTTATGTAAGACTGTTGCGTAATTTCTACCCTGACAGTCTGAGAACGAATAAATTGCGTATTTTCATTACTTAAATATACGGGAAGAATGATCAAGAGGATGTGATGTGATGTAATTTCTGCGGTGATATTTTTAGGAACTAGAAAATTACGAGTTTTATTTCTCGCGCTTTTATTTACCTTTAAACAGAAAGAAAAGATACAAATTATTTATTTTACTGCGAAATTATTAAGTTATTACGAAACTATTACATTCAAAAAGTTTTGCTGAATTTCTGTAATTATTTTTCATATTTTATTTCATTGTGAAATAGATGCTGAGTTGACAATTTGTTATTTCTTAGAGCAACACTTACTATAATCATGCAAGTTTTTATTCGTTTCTTAAATTTTCTCTTTTGGTCTTCTCTACGTTCCATTGATGAACACAAAAACTAAATCCTCCTATTTTTTAGACTGCTCATTTTCGGTGTCTTGGAGGACTAAATGACAAGTGTAAATTTTCTATCCATTCCTTTTCCGATTGCCATCACAATTCATCGGAGAGAATAATTCATCGAAAGTAAAACACCTTAAGTGATCCCTAAACATATCACTCGCCCCAACTCTGTTCTTCACCCATCATAAACCACACATAACTCAAAACAACAGTCGAATTCGGATCCCATCATCCCAATCTCAACATCATCTCAGCCACAAAATCATCGTAACACTTCCGCAAACCTCACGCGATGCCCCCATTAGCTACCCACAAAAGTCGAAACAAATGCAACAACGACACAAAGCCCAGAGAGAGAGATTCCTTCGTATGCTTTAGACTAGGGCAACAAAGCACCCCTATCGGAGAGCGGCGCCTAATGTATGCCCAAGGTAGATACGCAGTTGGGAATGGGGTCATTAGTCTGCGTCCATATTGCATCTGATCTATTTGCATTGCGAGGATTACGTCTTGGACAGAAAGGGCAGGTCCCTCGTGCCATTATGCTTCCCGTGATGCATCTTACTCCCATTCGGAGGTAGTTTCGTGGGAGAGGTATTCGATATTATTTGGTACTTAATTTGCGTTTGGTGGGTCGGGATAGGTCTGTTATGATACCTCTTCGACGCGATGATTTGTTTGAACGATATTTTAACTGAAATTACCCTTTCAGTTAAGTTGCAAACTATTAACCCCTTACCTTTCAAATAAATTTCGAGAAAATGATCATAAAATGCCATTTTTTTTTCTATTCCAGAAATTCAGATAAAAATAAGTGCATGAACAATGTATGACTTAATTTTTATGTTTTAATACTTTTTTTAATTTGGAAAACTAAAAACTTAATTACCACACAATAAAAATCACCACTAATTTAATAAATCCTTTGAAAGCGGTATTAACCCATTAGCGCCCCCCCCAGTGATCTATTTCTAGATCGCTAAATATAGGGTCATAAATGCTCTCATAAATTACCTTAAATTCACCCAACAGTAACGAAACTGCACATATGGTAAGAGAAAACATCCCTCAATCCTAATACCCTGTGTTTTTTGCGTTTGTTTCATTTATTTTTTAATAGGGATGAGCTTAAGTTCGAATTTGCTTCTTCGATCGAAAATAATGTGAGCGTTAATGGGTTAAGAATATATTTTTGTTACTGAATACAAACCCCGTGATCTAAAAGCCTTACAAAGCAAAAATAATGAATTACATTAATCGAGTTGTATCTACTGTCGAACCAAAGATAGTAAAAGGGTGACGTGATTTTGACATACTCGGAGGGGAGAAAGGAAGAAGCTGAGGGGCAGTCGATCGAAAGAGGAAGATACATTTACTCCCTCTAACCTTAGTTATACCCTCTATATACATAAAAAATCAGTATATTTTAAATAAAATAAAAAATACTGAAGCAAAAAAATCACGTGAGGGTCATTCCATAGTGACTAACGTAACTTTAGACTACTTTTCAAAAGTCATTAAATGATATAATATTATAAAATTCCCTTTATCAAAAATATAAATTACAAGATATCATATAATTCAAGTCAATTAACCTATTTCATACACCAAAACAATTTTTAAAGTTCATAATTTTAATTAATAAATTTAAACTTAACTGTGACTAACGTAACTATTTTTTTATCTCCTAATACAAGTGTAAACATCAAATTTACATTGCTCTAATTTTAAACAGAGAAAAAATCTGTAATTACAGAATATATAAGTATTAATATCTAGTTTTAAGAAATTGCTATTTTTGTTTCATGAAATAAACTGTAACCAGTATTTTAGGATGATTTTTTATTAATGCAGTGTGACTAACGTAACCAATGGATTATAAATATGAAATCATGCGCTCAGTTAGAAAAATGAATTTATTTTGAAACTGTCTTATATTTTTTGTATAAGGATACTATGTTACTTCTAATTTCACTATTGATGGGAAACATGTTCTAATATTTAAAGTTCCACAGAGCTTAGAAATTCACTAAATTCTTGCTATAAAAATTGGAAAAAACATGCATTTTGGAACATTTTTCTCATAGAACAAAAAATTATTTTTTGACTGTTTCAGAACTGTGTGTAACAATATTCCCTAACATTTTTCAATTAAATGTAACCATATTTTAAAATATATATCGTTAAAATGAGATTTTTTCCTTGGAAAAGGGATTTCAACTTTGTGTCCCCTTTTTCATGGAATTGCCCGTGAACCTTTTACTATCGTTGGTTCAACAGTAGTCAAAATAACCTACACTAAGTATCAAAAAAATATTTTAAAAAATTCAAACCTGCCATCTAGTGAATAAACGTAGGCTTAAAATCAGTTCCAGGCAAAAGAAACGAATATTTCCAGCACGGCTCTCACAACATGTGAGCGAGAAATAGAAAGCAAACGCTCAGCACGTGTGAGAGCCGTGGTGATGAGGGAAGGAAGTTAACGTTCGAAATAAATTGTTTATGTTTCTCTTATGGTGTCATGCAAAAACAAAATTTTCTTTTTTTATTCCTCGTATAAAAATATTATTCCTTGTGATAAAATATTAAATAAGTACCATATGTTACTTATTTACTTTTCTATCCTATATATCTAAATTGCATGTACTATTTTTGTTTTATTTTTTTTCTAAATGTGCTGTAGTGTTTGCATTATGTTAAATAAATATGAATTAATAAAAGTAAATACCATGTAAATTTGTCAGTGATATTCTGAAGATAAACAACAACAATGTAAATTTCTATCTTTTTCAGTAAAACCAAAATTGTTATATTTGTAGATATATCATTCCTGAAATATTAAAAGTAAATTTTATTAATACTAGGGAGCTACCGCCCCCTGCTCGCTATCGCTCGCCAACCCCCGTTAACTGCTGACGCTGATACTTAAGGATCTCTTTGCCATCCTCACAAAACACAGCTCACAGCACTTACTCATTTTATAAAACATTCTTAAAACAGGGGAACTACTTCTCTGGGGTATTCTTTCAAAAAAGGGGAATATTCATTCAGCGGCAAAATTTTAACAGTTCCTTTATGGCAATATGAATTGGCGGACCGCCATTTAATTCCAAGAAAATTAGTAACAAAGCAGTGTAAACTTTCTTTTACCATTTCCCCAAGGTAATGTTTTTCTCACACAGATCCATTCAGAAGCAATGAAACATCTCCGGAATAAATTTTACTTTCTTAAAATTTTTAATGATTTTCATTGATTGTCTGTGAAAAATGTAGTAATTATCGTAAACATCACGAAAATTTAGAATTTTGCTTCATGAGAACAAATAAATATCGAAATTGTGTCAGTTTCATAGCAATGACACGAATGTTCTGACTTTCGATTTTTATCTTTATTTCCAAAACATTCCCCCGCCATATCTAGTTTTGTCTTTTGGCATTATAAAAAAAGTTACCTTTTACTACCTTAAATAACATAACTTGCAAAAGGATATAAAAATAATTATTATTGTAATAAATAAATGCAAAAGTTCAAAATTTCTGAAAGCGAGTTTATATTTTATTGTAAATATAGTAATGATTAGGTTGCCACAACGACAAAGATAAATATATAAATATGAATTAATCTCTCTATTCTAAAAAAAAGTTTTTGGTGAACGGTTTCCAGAGAAAGGCTTTTTAATTACTGAACCAAATGACAAATATATGGTATCAAAATGTCCGAATTCTTTCCGGATTTCCGAGTAAGCCCTTCGATTTTTCAAAAAAATTCTTAATTTTAAAATATTTCCATTTTTTTAGATTTCGGATAAGGTCGCAGTTACAAAGCAAGAAACTATGAATTTTAAAACAATTGAAAATATATTTCACTGGTTTTTTAACATTCAAATACATTAAATAATCATCTTTCTATTTATCGCACTAATTTAAAAAATATATATTGGATTCTTTTTAACAATATTTATATTTTTGCTGTTCAAACGATTTTAATTATATTTAAAACTAATGTATAATTAATTTATCTTTTATTTTTAAATAATTAATTCATATTTATATATTTATCTTTGTCGTTGTGGCAACCTAATCATTACTATATTTACAATAAAAAATAAACTCGCTTTCAGAAATTTTGAACTTTTGCATTTATTTATTACAATAATAATTATTTTTATATCCTTTTGAAAGTTATATTATTTAAGGTAGTAAAAGGTAACTTTTTTTTATAATGCCAAAACGCAAAACTAGATATGGCGGGGAATGTTTTAGAAATAAAGATAAAAATCGAAAGTCAGAACATTCGTGTCATTGCTATGAAACTGACACAATTTCGATGTTTATTTGTTCTCATGAAGCAAAATTCTAAATTTTCGTGATGTTTACGATAATTACTACATTTTTCACAGACAATCAATGAAAATCATTACAAATTTTAAGAAAGTAAAATTTATTCCGGAGATGTTTCAGTGCTTCTGAATGGATCTGTGTGAGAAAAACATTACCTTGGGGAAATGGTAAAAGAAAGTTTACACTGCTTTGTAGCTAATTTTCTTGGAATTAAATGGCAATCCGCCAATTCATATTGCCATAAAGGAACTGTTAAAATTTCGCCGCTGAATGAATATTCCCCTTTTTTGAAAGAATACCCCCAGAGAAGTAGTTCCCATGTTATAAGAATGTTTTATAAAATGAGTAAGTGCTGTGAGATGTGTTTTGTGAGGATGGCAAAGAGATCCTTAAGTATCAGCGTCAGCAGTTAACGGGGGTTGGCGAGCGATAGCGAGCAGGGGGCGGTAGCTCCCTAGTTATTTAAAAATAAAAGATAAATTATTTATACATTCGTTTTAAATATAATTAAAATCGTTTGAACAGCAAAAATATAAATATTGTTAAAAAGAATCCAATATATATTTTTTAAATTAGTGCGATAAATAGAAAGATGATTATTTAATGTATTTGAATGTTAAAAAACCAGTGAAATATATTTTCAATTGTTTTAAAATTCATAGTTTCTTGCCTTGTAACTGCGACCTTATCCGAAATCTAAAAAAATGGAAATATTTTAAAATTAAGAATTTTTTTGAAAAATCGAAGGGCTTACTCGGAAATCCGGAAAGAATTCGGACATTTTAATACCATATATGTGTCATTTGGTTCAGTAATTAAAAAGCCTTTCTCTGGAAACCATTCACCAAAAACTTTTTTTTAGAATAGAGAGATAATTAGAATTCTCATTCTTCCATTAACGCTGTCCAAAAGAAATTTTCACTGACCGTCGGCGTATTTTCAATACCTCATCCACGCTAGCCCCGCATTGGCGAACATTACTAGTAGCGCTGCCAAATAGCGCTTTGGCGATTTATTTCTGCCCGGCAACCTCTTCGCGCATGGTTGAGCAATGGCGGCGGCGACTGTGTTGATCTTGACAGCATTGGTTGTTTATTTTTATTGCGGAAAAATGCATGCAAGCAAATTCACTTTCAGAAATGGAAGGAATTATAAAATACGAAGATCGTTCGTGTAAAATCATATCTTGGTCAGGACGCAGACAACTTGGATCTAAGAAAATGTAAATATGGTAATTTAAATTGTTGTTTCGTGTTTGTTTGAAGTATTTGACCATTTGATTTTGACAGAAAATGGAGGGTTTGGTGCTTTTTGATTGTTATGTCCTTTGATTTTAAACTTTAAGATAGTACCACGCACAAATGCCCTTAAAAACTAATTTAAAGAGGCTAACAAATGCAATTTTTATTATTTACTTAGAATTAACTTGGTAACAGCTTTAGAAAGAGTTCTCCATCTGCCATCTTTAACCCACAGCTTTAATGATGGCTACTAAGCACTGAGGAAGCTGTGGTTACTTATGGCAACTGAAGGACTTTATAAAACTGTTCCAAAACTTGTTACTTAACTATTAAATCCCCCTACTACATCTATAGATCTTGGAAAATATTAGACAGATCACACACATGCATGTGCATTACCATAGTTGTAAGCTGTTTTGTTTGGAACCAGTATCTTAAATTGTCAAAGCTTGTGTATCCCAACATTAGCTTATCGCTGTTGTCATTTTAAGTCTCGGTATTTGTTTATACACCAAACTATCGCTTAATAATGTCGTACTAAAATAGTGCTTTTCGAGCGTAAGTAGTGGTAGGTATATACAACATCACAATATTCCTTAGATGAAATATTTTAAATATATTGAGATTAATTTTGACCCCCATAAAAAGTTTTTAAGATGATCTTCAATCCTAAAAAATTGTTTTGAAGCCAGGAAATTGGGTCATTGCTAATGCTAACAACTTTGGGTCTTGGAGCAAAATTTGGTTCTTCTGTATTATCCTGCGGTATTCAAAAATGTTATCAAAAGCCAAAAATGTTATGTTCTATTTCTGTGTTGCTGAATAGTCAATGGACATTAGTATACCCAAAATTCTAAAATTGATGGTATGGTGCATAATCAAAACATGGGATTGAAAACTCCTATCAGCTGATGTTGAGATACTTACCGAACATGTTGTGACACAGGCAACGCCCACTTATTCCCAATAGAGTACACCCGACTATGGCTTTTAAGCCTGCTTTTATTTCATGTTTATATGAAGTCTCTCTTGGCGCATTATGATCAAAATTGATTCATGCGCCATAAAACAATAACCAAACCAAACCCACTTACTCCATCTACCAGTATTTTAAGGTCGATGGCTACACTCGTTAAATTATTTGTGGGATAAAACAATCTGTACATACAATTTTTTTAGTACTGGTAAATATAACAAATGGTTATGTTTGAAACATGTATAAAACAAAGCAAAAAGAACCTTTGTTTAAAACACGTATATTTTTTAGCAAGTTGCTCCCTTTATTTAGGCAACAAACTCACCATTTTCAAGTGTGGATCACTTGGAGCTTAAAAAGATGGTGTCAAGTATAGGTAAGGCTTGGGTACAAACCACCAAATCGCCACGACATATGCAGTGTACATTACTTGTTAAAGAGTACGATGCTGTGAAAAAAACTTACAAAAATCATTTAAATGAATGAACTGTTTGTGGTGTATTTAAAAGTATAGCTTTATTAATCTAATTTCAATTATTAAAGAATCAATAATTAAAGAAACAAGTTTTTTCCAACCCTGCTATAACATAGGGGGCAAGAGTCATTGTGTGATGGTCATGATCAGATAACATACATTTTAAAGTAAGTAAAGCAAAGTTTAATGATGTGAGGGACTGAGGGTTGTAAGATGTCCAGCGGCAGAGCTGCAGCACCCCCGGACCTGGAAAAAGTGCCCCTGGTTCGGGGGAAGCCCCTGCCAGCTCCATTGGAGCAATACATAAGGTTTGGGGAAATTTTATTAGGTTCGGGGGAAGATTACAACATTTTCCAGGTCTGAGCACCCCCAACAAAAACTCCCCCAAATTCTATTTTTATTAGCTTTAAAATATTTAAAAAATGACCTTCTTCCCTTTCTCGTTATCCTTTTAAATTTATAATTAACTGCTGTGCTAAGTATAATCATTCTCTCCCGTTAAACATTCCACCGTCTCGCCAACAGATTTCTTTACGGGTTGACAGCACCCGGATCCTAATTTATTTATAACTGGAGAAACTGTTAATGATTTATTAATTATATAGTTATATCTCAGCTTTTTTAAGTTAATTTTTTGTACTTTGAGTATAGTTAGTTATTCAAGTGAAGTATATCTATGGGTATAGAGTTGTGAATCAGCATTTTCTTTACTTGAATGTACTTATAGCATATGTAATTATGTATTGATACTTTTAATTTATATTTATTACTCTGTCATTAGACAATTTAACATTTTTACAAGGCAAATTTTATTAAAGTAAAGAAATGTGTTAGTATACACTTGCACTGATAACATGCTAAAAAAAATAAGGCTTTGTGTGTTTTTGTTTTGTTATATTCAATTCTTTACTGTATAATTAATTGATGTTGTTATGGTTGGATAATTTAACAACTAATATCTAATTGTAATCTAATCAACATTGTTACATTTTCAGCTGTCAACAGAGGTGAATATTGAGTTAGATATTTTCACTTTCAGAGCATTGAAAGCCTAAAAAGAGGCTGTCGAGATAAACTAAATGATGTTTCTCGTTGATGACCACTCTACTCGATGTGGCACCAATGAAAAATATGATTTGGTTGGTTATAGATGTAATCTTAAATGAAGACCAAGTATCCTGATGTTTAAGGGGTGTCAGGACCCTTAAAATTTTCAAAAATCGATTTTTTGAAAATTACATTTTTAAATAATTTGAAATCTTGTGATTAATTTGGTACCATTGGTTTTTGGATATTCCCATTAGTTGCGAAGTTATAGCTGTTCAAAGTTATTCCATTCTAGCGAAAACACAAGAAGCGCCCTAGATAGTGAAACATGATGGCTGTCAGACCATCTGTTGTGTATCTTCTGTAGCTTAGTTTTTGTTTACTACTAACTCAGCCTCACATTTTTGGTAAATAATTTTTCAGTAGAATAGGATCTAAACAACTCAACTTTCAACCAAATTCTACCAGTCTTGGATTCTTCTCGAGATTGTTTACTTGTGTCTTGTGTTGTTTACGAAACGTGATTTGAAGTGTGAAATGCAAGATTACTTTTACGTGCTTTAAGTTTTAACCAAGTGTTACGAAATGTGCCGAAACTGCTACCTACTTATGGATTTATCTATTTATTGATGAGCAAAATTGATATCAAGGATATAAATATAACTTTGCCTAAAAATAAGTATAGGCATATGTAAACATGTCTAGAAACCTGCCAATGAACATAAATTCAATTGGCTAATAGAAAGAAAATTATCAAGCTTCTGTGTATGATATAGTGATATATATTTTAAAAGTCATTAAGTGCACTTAAAGCTTAAATTTAAGGTTATTATTCCGTTGGATTTTGCTCATAGTAATGTATTGTGTTTATAAAATTGTCATTGCTACAGCGCAGCGACAGAAATTATTTACATTATTATTGCCTCCATAGTAAATAAAAAAGCCTTTATGCTTCTGTTATTTGTTTTTATTAGTAGAAATTCTGTTAATTTGTAAAAGGCAGGCTTTTTATATCAGTGTTTATTGTTAATATTTTAATTATTTACATATTCAGTTAACGTCAATTTTTTCGAAACGTGCTTTTCCAATTTCCACGTCTGCTTACATCAAGTACTTACAATTTTAAGTAAATGATAATTTATACATAGCTTCAAAACACTGTTCTTAAGATGCTAAAGCTAAATTTAAATTATTTTAACAATAATTTATATAGATTTTTCTACTTTTAATTTTCAAAACTGTCAAAGCTACGATTCATAATCCTGCGAGTTTCGCAAAGCAAAAAGACTGAAAGCTTGTTAGAGAGTATATTCATAGTAAGTGGTATATGCATTACAAATGTAAATAAATGAACTTTATACATATATTCAATATAATAATACTGTTAAAATTTTGTGAATGCCTTTGTACTAAAATATAAGATTGGGGCGTTACAATGCAACCACGATTGTTTACAACATAATGGCTTACAAAGTAAATTTAAGAAACTTTATGCCATTATTATTAGTGTATACATGTAAAATAATAAATTACTTTTTATACCCAGTGCTATATATATCAGTTATAAGAGTTAGTATAGAGTTATTCAAAATTTCAACTTTAAACTTGTTTTTCTCAAAACATGAATTTTTCAACTTTCACGTCTAACGTATCAAACACTAATTAATATAAATGAATGAAAATTTGTACACTTCTTCTTAATACTGTTCTCTAGGTGCTAAACATAAATTTTAAGTAAATGGATTGAAAAAGTAAATTTTTTTCAACTTTAAATTTTTGAAAATGTTAAAAATTTGCATTTTTCAACTTTGCATTGTTTTATTTAAAAATTTAAAAGCAAAATTAGAAAAAAATCATGTTCAGCACCTGAAAGAAACTGTTACGATTAATTTAAGACTATGTTCGTGGTTTTCACTTAATATTTGAGCTGCACGTTTGTGTTGAAGCGGAACACACTTTTTTCAAGAAAAAAAATTCAAGTATTAAAAAATTACCAATAAAATTAAAAATAATTATAGAATTTTGTTTTCAACTATCATACTATAATAATCAAACTACTGTAAACTCATGAAAAAAAATTCATTCCCTTGAGTTGTTGTTACTTAAAGTAATGAAGGTTTGAAAAAGTACCATTTTAGCCTTGTTTCTCAGTAGTTAAGGGTCCTGACACCCCTTAAGCAACTACTGCAGCATTGAATTGTTCTACACCTTAGTGTGCAACTCAAGCTCTTGGTGCAGGAACTAACACAGCTTCTCCTGTTGAAAAACTGACACCCCAACAGCCTAACTAAAATGATTTTACGAAGATAAGTAAAGTTATTTCAAGACAAATTGAGACAGAGGTATGATTAGCTATCAATTTAGAATTAATGTTGTTTATAGCATAAACTACCTATTTTTTTTTAAATTTTAATGTCTCAGGAAAGTTTTGTCTGGAATTACTTATAATTTCATATTTAAGAAACTATAGCTTCTTAGAAACTTGCTGTTAAAAATAAATTTTATGAAGTTAGTTACTTTTCCAGAAACAGAATATCAAAAATGCTTTTCTGTCACAAGTGACTTTGTAAAGTATTGCAAAAGGGTATTAGTTTATCCTAGACAGATCCCTAGCTTTTACTTCACGTTTTAAATGTTTTTAATGTGTAGTTTTCAATCCTATGATTATTCATGTCTATTGCATGCATAAAAATCTCCTGAAGTATTATTTATTTGAATGGGATATTCAATTTTCCTTATACTTCTTAATTATCTTCTTATTCTTATTATTGAGTTGCCCATATTAGAAATGATGGGCTTTAAGAAATTAAAAATAATGGATAATTTTATTGTGTTCATAACAAAATTATTTAGATAATAAAAGGTATTATTTCCTTATAAAAATAGAGAAATCTAATTATAAGCCTGGTGTGTTTCATGTAATAATTATTTCATGTTATCTTAGTTTTTTTCATTCAGTAAAATTTAAAATGTTTGAAAAAACCTGTCACTACGTAAGAGAAAAACCTGAGTAAACAGATAGCTAGGAGGTGTTTCAGTACACAAATCGTGATAAGACACTATAACATACATGGGTTTAACAAATTAAACACATTTCTAAATTTAAGTACTTAATTTCACTCAAAATTCAGACAAAGCATTGGGAACTATCTTTTTTTACTTTGAGCCAGGGTCAAGTAAAGATGTACGCAGTCTAGAAAAGATGCAAGGTTTATTCTGAGCTGAACCCCAGAATTATTATTTAAGAGAACATATAGGTTGCAACTGCGACAAATCTAATGTGCGATTGATCCTTCCCAACAGCCTAAAATTTACAAGAAGGCACAGCTCACAGGTTTGATAGTCTCCCACTGGGGTTACTTTTGGACTAATTAAACCTGCTTAAAATCCATATTTATACCATTCTTCAAATGTTAAATACCTAGTTGTTATTTCACTGTAACAAATATTGTATAAATTGGTTTCTGATTAAATATTTTTTGTAAAGATTTTTTTCTATTAAAATTAATAATCCTGATTTTTGAATTCTTACAGACACATTCCAAATGGTGTTTACTTTTGGTTGACCATTGACTAGTTCTAGTGGCAACAATTGTAAATGCTTTTTAGGAAAAATTCATGACTACGACTACCAGCTGGCTGTCCTGCAGTAAGCACTGTACTCAAACGGAAGAAGGATGTTGAAACATTGAAAAGAACAGGGATGATGCTAAAATCCCATTAATTTTCTACAAGATAGGAGTTGAACCTAAGTGCATGATTATATTTTGTCAGTGACAATGTTTCCCATGTTGTAAACAGGGGGTCTGTGAGTCCTCTACCCCAGAAAAATTTTAAAAATTCAAAATTATTTAAAAATGCTTCTTCATTTCAGTTATCTAAGGAAATTTGCAATAACAATATTGCATAGGAAAATTCTTAAAATTTGAAATAGTTCCCCAGTTTGAGTGTGCTCTACATTTTGAATCACTGATTGGAATTATTTTAAATCTTATTTGAATAATTGACAAATTTTGCATCAGCAACACATTTGAGTGTGACCCATGTTTTTTACTTGTCCTCTCCTTTTGTAGGTTCTTTACTATATGGTTTGCTAATAAAATTTTACAGCCAACTTCACTTCACATTTGTTGACACAAAAAAATAAATTTAAACATAAATTCAAAATATTGTTTTGACCCAGTTTGATAACCTCTGGAATAAAAGTTTAAGTTTGTCATGTCTGTTACAGCATATTTTTTTCTTATTAATAGTATTTACACACAATTAAGTTAACCTTCCCACTAAATAGCACCATGCTCTTTTGGACACTAAGAAGTAGAAATATTGCTAAATTTTATTGATTTGATTTTTATTGATAAACTAAAGTTTTTGATCTAACGAAACATATTAATCCACTGAAATTATTAAGCACCAGTAATTTTTTTAATTAGTATTATTTGCCCCAGAAATAAAAAATAATTTGGATCTGTAAAGTAGCTTACTAATGCAAGGCCGCTTGTATATAAATCTTTGAAAGTTTTTTATTTTCTAGTTATATTTAAAAGGCTGTTTTGAATGTTTTAATAATATAGTACGTTATTGACATCTTACGCAATATTTTAAATTTAATGATTATTCCCCAATTGAACTTACTTTATAAAGTGACATATTACAAGTAACACATAGGAACATAAATATATTAAAAACAACTCTCTAGTTAATGATATATTTTAATATTGTGGCAATTTATTCAACACATATGGCACACTTTTGCCAGGCTGATCTTAAAAGAACCTATTTTTATAATGTTAGCTATTTCTGAAAATGTACATAGACACTTCATAATTTTTTTGTAAATAAACTGGTATTCTTGATCGGTGTTAATAGTACACTGGATATACAAAACTAAGTTTCTAAACAGATTCTTTCTTTTTATACTTATTCCCTCATTTTGAGCTCTATTATTCTGATTAATATGATAGGTTGTACAACAAAAACTAACACAAGTCTAAAAACCTTGCTTGTGCAAAAATTCGGTTAAAAATGTCTACAATTGCATTAATTTTAGTATTTGATTATTTCAAAAATTAAATACTTAACTAGCTAATAATTAAGTGTGTGCAATAAATAATATTTAGGGCAATAACTAATATACAGTTCAATATATAAAATATAGCCCAATAAATAATAAGTATGTGCAAATAAGTAAATTTTAGACACTTCCTTGACAAACCCTTTAACAAGAAAAAGAAATAATATTCTATTCTAATTTTAATATTTATTTCAACACTCTAGCCAAAGTATGTGAATAAATTTGATACTACATATAAAACAAATGAATCTGCAATGCATCTATCATATACTATTAAATTATGGAGTTCATATTATTTTAATTACATTTTTCAGTGATTTTAAAAGAGGACCTAAGTTTTTAAGACTTCCTTATTTATTTTAGGAGAAAAGTAATCTGCATTACATCATATATTTTAAATAACTTAATGAATGATTCATAGTATCAGGGTAAATATATGTTCATTATCTTGCTTTAAATTATGATGGTAAATCTCTATAAATCTTAAACGTACACGAAGATCTTGGACCTGGACTGTGTGAAAAAACAAAAGTATTTTATTTATTTTATTCATCCAAATAACACAGCATAAGCTATAGGTAAAAAACTTATTATGTGCGAAAACAAATTATGATTACTTCACTCGCTTCCGCGATCTATAATCGAGCATCAAACGCAATATGTCTAAAGGCGGCCATTGAGTTCGTTTGTTTACGTTGAGGAGAAGCGAAGCGAGTGCTTTTTTCGCCAAAGTTTCCTAGAATGGCGAGTTATCTTTCGCTCTCCAATGCGGGGCTAGCGTGGATGAGGTATTGAAAATACGCTGACCGTCGTATAGAGTCTACAACTGCACGTTGTTTTTCTTGCGATTAGAGGTTTCCGGTTTTCCCTGTATAAGTTGTTTTTCCTTGATATGACACTTAACGCAAAAAAACAAACTTGACGTTCGTTTTTGGGTACAACAGCATAATGTATTATTCTGAGAGTATTTTTTAAAAAATTCAATCTGAAAAACATGTTTACCATTTAGAGCCAAGTTAAAATTTACTGACTAAGGGATAATAGGTTTAAAGTATAATAATTTAAATTTCAATACCAGTTTTTATGGAAGAATTCTTATTAAAATTCTGCAAAGCATTCTAATCTGGGTTTGTGGTCTTTATATAAAATAATGAATTTTGTTTCTTGTGAGTGCTCTTCGATTTTTTTGGATTTTTTTATTCAAGAGATGGATATGATGATTGATTCCTAACACATGTATGTAGTGGGATTTATTTTTAGTACTGCACACTAGTTTACGATAGAAGTGAAAACTTTTTATGTTACTGACGTAGGGTATTTCAACAAGTCCTTCCAAAATCTGCACAGTCGAATTCCTTGCGTCTATAGATATAATCTGGACTAAGAATTATGTAAATGCATGCATGCGCGCACAGTGGAAAGGAATGAATAAGTTTTTCTCTGTTCTGTTCTGTCTGATCCCCCGATCAGGTTTATATAATGGTAAGTTTTTATTAGGTATGACGTCACATTTTAGGAAAAAGTAAGTCGTCGTAGAGGTATGGTTCTTTGGGGTTGCTTTATCTACACTCAAACCTGTTTTTGTGCATTTTTTATTTATTTGTGCGGTCCTTTTCGTGTATTTTTTATTTATTTGTGCGGTCCTTTTTGTTCATTTTTTATTTATTTGTGCTGTCCTTTTGTGCATTTTTTATTCATATATGCGCTCTTTTGTGCATTTTTATTTGTGCGGTCTTTTTGTGCGGTTTTTTTGGCGTTTTTTATATACCGCACAAAAAATCGCAGAAAAAAACCTCACGAATATAAAATTGCACAAAAAGGACCACATAATATATGTTAGTAGCTTGAATTTGAAAAGTGAAACAGATAATACCATGTTTTAATTCATTTTACTTGCTTTACAATTTGTTTTTCATATTTCCCTCAAAATATTCAATACATCCACTATAACTCTTATTACGGTATTTCAGCACGACTTCTAAGGCGATAAGAATCCGTAAAAATAAACGCTTTTCATTACATTCAGATTACATTCCTGGCTACTTTCGTGGGGAAGGATTAGGCATGGGAAACAAAGTGCAAAGCTTTATATGAGGTCTAGGAAGAGGTCTGAAGATTAAATGTTTGCCTCAGAATTAGCGCATTAGTCTTTAGGATTACTATCTGAAATGTTTGGGAGTTTGGGTCTTCTTGCTACCGAAATCATGACAAACGCATAAGGATCGTGAAAAGCATCTAAGAAACAATATCTTAATATTGGTCAAATATTAAATAGGTTATATTCCCTTATAAATTATGTTTTCGAAGGTTTTCCCCCTCATACTTCTTTGAATATCTATGTTTATTTTACCTAACAGTAAGTATATTGGGGATGTTTCAATTAACCGCACAAACTCAGAACATTCGGGGGGTACAAAAAATATTTATTGAAAATAATTAAGGTGTTGTAAAGCCGGAGAAAGAATTTTGTAAGGTTTTTAACTTCATTAAGAACGGAGAAAACCACCTAGTTTTATGAAATAATATTACAGATATGTATGTCGGTGTCTAAGAAAAAAATCAGTACCGTAAAATGGGGTTACTTTGGCCCAAATGGAGTGTTTTTTTCACTTTAAAAGCAAATTAAAGTTATTATCCAAATAAAATATGATTGTTTGAGAGGTTCATATTATTTTTAGCACCGTTAAATATGATATAAACCTTTTAAAGTTTTTTTTGCACAATTAATATATTTTTAATATTTTTTTGAAAATTTGGGCCAAAGTTACCCTGACTTGGGGTTACTTTGGCCCAACCCTTAAAAATCATAAAAAATCAGTGTTTTGATAGCTATAAACAATTTTAAACAATTCCCAGCGATAGGTATATTGCCCATTAATAATATATTACCAAACCAACGTTTTCTAAAGCTTAGTTAGGTGAAAATCCATAAATGTGAACCTTTTCGATGTACCATTGATTTTATTTTCAAGTTACAAATGGGATGCAAGTTACAAATGGGATTACATGCACGTTTCGCCATTGGAAAAACATTATTCAGGCTAACTTTGGCCCACATTGTCTTAATGTTTCAGGTTAACTTTGGCCCAATGGCCATTGGGCCAAAGTAACCCCAAATCGTGGGCCAAAGTTACCCCAACGTAGTAAAAACGCAATGCACAGGAAACCATAAAACAAATTTAAATTATGACATTAAAACATGTTAAAACGCTTAACAATGAATCCAAAAATATGACTTACCTGCTTTGAATCAATTTTTTATGAGTATGTCTATAGAAAAGTAGGAAGACGACAAAAAGTAGCGTTTTAGAGGTACCGATGCTTAAAACATTCCAGTGATCGCAAATTTCGGAATTTTAAGACTACCCTTTGCAAACAGTCTGACAACAATGCCACCTGTGGGCTCTAGCAGTAATTAGGTGATAAAATTATTTTTTCATACATATTTATCACTTTGAAACACTTTTCGATGCTTGGGCCAAAGTTACCCGTAAGGGCCAAAGTAACCCCATTTTACGGTAGTGATTAACAGGGCGTAAATAAAATTCAGAACCAACATGAAAAATCTAAAATTCGAAAAATGAAAAAAAATCTAGCTAACTTATTTTTATAGGAAAAATGAACAAAAAAAGCAAACAAAGGCATTCATTTTGGGAAAAAATCCGGAAATCACAAATAAAACTTACATTTGTAATACAGTTAATTTATTTACAGTTCATTAATCGTATGAAAATTATTTAATGATTTCTTAGCTTTCTTTAGCAAGCCATTGACAAAGAGGGTAAATCTGTTTTCCCATCTTTGATCCAAAGCTCCCATTTTGGGAAAAATTCACATCTCCAGTTTAAATAGATTTTTTTGAAAGTACACACAATCTGCATTGATTAGAGACACACATTAAATCTCAAAACACACAACATACGTTTCTTTCAATGCGGCTTATACCAAGACCCTCTATATAAAGGCCTCCCAACTCGGCCGTGCAACGTCATAACTTTCACTCATCTTTGACGTCACTCCATAGACTTAACATGGCAATTTTCACTCACGTTTGACGTCATCGTCTGGAGTTGGGTGGCCATGTATATTGAGGGTCTTGCTTGTACAGTAGGGTGGAACGAAAAAGGGCCAAAAAAACTTTTTTCGAATATTCAATTAGTGATAGTGCGGAAAAGTTGCCTTAATATATCAGTGTCAATATATGAAAATCTGAAATTGATCAAAAAATATCTTGAGGTGCCTCAAGAGCCTTGAAGTTTCAAAAAATTGTCACTTTTTCTACAAAACAACAAAAAAAAACAAAGATTAAACACAAAATTTTTTTCATGATTTTTTTATGTGAAACTACTACTATCAGAGACATAATGGCACAAGGTTCGTTTTCTTATCGCCCTTCATTTGGGAGAAATATTTTTTTTAGAGTTACGCAAATATTGTAAAGTTGTTTTTCTTGCATTACTAGGAGACATACCTCTGGAACTATTCAGTTTAAAAACAAGAAATGGAGCCCATTTTGTTCATAATTATAATCTCTTTGTTTCCTTTCTTCTTGTTACCTTTCTTCAATTTTTTTCACAATTTCCAAAAAAAATATTCAAAACAAGTTTTAACCGAAAAAAGTTATTAACCTGTAAAAATTTAATACCAATTAAGAAATGCTTTGAGATTATCACAAATTACTAAAAAATTATATAATTCTAGTTAATTTCAGCTATAAGTGCTTCATTAATAAACATTTTCAGTTAATAGTTTTCTTTTAAAAGCATTAAATACTTTCACTAAATACTGATCCAAGTTACTTATAGATTGTAGTTTAAGTTAAGTGATTCTCAGGGGTCTGCAAACTGTACACTAAATATGAATTCTTAACAATTACGGTAAAGCTTTTACTGATTTTGTCCATAGAGTTAGTACAAATATAGAGACAGCTTGGAACATCTGCTCCATTGTTCTAAGCATGTCGGTTTTTCGTTTCGCTGCCACCCAAAATCGTTTTTTTTTGCATTGCCAATTTGGCCTCTAAATCCCTCTTTTGGCGTTTCAGGTTCTTCGCGTGCTTGCTTTTTTCGATGTCTTTATCTCAGTTGTCTCCAACCAGTAGCCCTATCAATGTTCTTTTTATTTTTTGAAGGAAAGTTTTAAAAATTTTGCAGCTTTAATAATAAAATATGAATGTTCTAAATCTCATTTTTAGTCGATGCTTCCACCAAAACAATGCTACTCATATCTCCCAATTTTTTTCTGTAATTTTCTTCTATAGGAAATATATTTCCCCCACACAAAAAACAGGTATTTGATAATATTTTTTGTTAAAAATGTCTTTGGTAAGTCTACTTAAAGATATACTGTATTTTTTTATTTTAATTCGAACAACTTAAAATTACAAATAATTTAATATTTCAAAATGCCAATTAAACACGATTGCTTAAAATATTCTAGTGACTAACACTTAAAAATCCCCTTTTACTTATATCACTATTAGATTCCCTTAAAGGTATCGCTATCAAATTAATATTATTCAGAAGAAAAACAACTAATATTAAATGCATGCATTCCTTATGTTTAACTTCATATCATGTTTATATTTCATACTTCAATTTTTACACTTTAAACTTTTTGTTGTCTTGATAAACACTTAAGGAAAAATTTTAAACATTATTGAATAGAAAATTAAAAATTTAAACTATTATTTATAACTTGCAAAAAAAATTATTTTATTAAGTGAAAAGTTTTGGAATCAGTTAAGCATTTTACAAAATATTATTTATTAAATATTACCAAATGAACTACTAAAACGAAATAAGGTATTTTTCAGTTAATTGCCAATCAAATTATTTCTGTATTTAAATTTGTTAATTAAATCAAAATATAATAAGATAAAAATAAGTTTTTATTAAAATATAATAGGTAAACTAAGTTAATTTCTAAGCAATCAGATTCGCTACAACTCTTCACCATTTTTCAAGGATAAGAGAGAAAAGTGTGATAAATTTAAAAAAAAAGCTCATAGTTCATAAAGTTAAATCCAGATGATGTGGTCCTGTAGTCGAATGTCACAAACCATCACCTGGTGTTAGGAGAGAATTACAGCTGCCCTAGATTCTTTGTGCCTTAGATTGGAGGGAAAATCCATAGATATAAGTTCAAGGAATATTCTGTGTCGTGAATTATTTTAGGTAAGATAATGTTTCATTAATACGACTGTTTTAAATTAACCGAACACTGGAAGCAAAATTTCTGCTCTTAATTCCTCTATATATATTTTTCTTATTAGTTTAACAATGTAGTAAGTTAAAAAGAAGATTCGATAGTGTCCATATATTTTTAAAAATATCGTTTGTTACTTAGAAAGAAAAGATTAACACAGACTACTTTACTGCAAGTTTCCCCCTATCAAAAAATAAAAATTAAAAGAAGATTAATGGTAAGAATTAAAAACTTAAATAAAAATTTAACAAAATTAAAGCTAATTTAACATTTAAATGCGTCGAGATGCAGAAATATTTCAGATAATCATGGCCTTTATAAATCAAAATCAAATCGGTAAGTTATTTCAATTGACCACGTAAAGAAACTACGGCAAAAACGCGCGCCAAGCTCAAACCGCCAAGCTTTGCCAACTTCCAGTTTCTACTTCGGCCACAAAATCGGCAATTTTCTCCCTTAAATACTCGTTTAAACGAATTGGAAATGACTCGTATCGAATCAGGAGGGATCATATTACATAATGTGAAGCTTTTATTAAAGAAATTGCCCCAGAAACATTATAAAAATACATTTTAAAATTGTTTTTTCCGAATCCGCGGGATTTAAAAAAATCACAGATAAAAAACTAATTCAGATAGAGAAATTTTTTCTTCACTAAACGATTTGTCATTGGTTTTTCTCGAATGGAAAATTGTCGGTATCATTTTATCCTGATTTTTCTGTGAGGAAGAGTAGTTTTTATGCCCCAAAATCCACCCGCCTATGGGACTTCCCATGTTAAAAATTTCTTTCTGCCACCCAAACAAGTCCGACAGTTTTCGACATGCAGGGTTGCTTTACGGAGAAGAGCAAGCTGTCTCTATATTTGTACTAACTCTTTGATTTTGTCTTATTATACCTTAGGAATTTTATACGTAGGGTTCTGCTACAATAATTCAACCAATAATTGTTGACCTTCAAAATTTTTTCCTTGATGAAAATAGTCAGTTCTTATAGATTTTGGGTCGCTGAATACGAAAATCACCATTAAAATTCTCAATTGACTCACGATTTTCGGGGAACAGCCCCTCCCCCTTTTTACGTTTTTTGACGACTTTATAACTTAAAACTCGATTTTCGGGGTCAAAAAGCATTGTTTTAGTCTTCAAATTGCCCCCCAGGTAACAAGAAATGTTGAAATTAATGAAATGTGATAAATTTATAGCAAATGGATGGGTTTTTAAAGGGTAACTACCCCCTAAAAATACAAAAAATAGCTAAAAATTATAGAGGTTTCTATACGCTATTTTTTCGTCTTATTTTTTACGCAATTCCCGTTTGAAGGGTCCTAACCCTTCCCCAAAGACCCAAATTGGACGACAATATGCAGAAATAATTTTTACTAAAAGCGGCTGAGGTGTTAGCCTCCCAGAAGCCCCCGCGGAAGAGTTCGGAAAACTTCCAGAATCGTGAAGGCACCCGCGAGCTCAGGAATTAATATTGATGATTTTGAAAAGATTACAAATGACGTTTTTCTTATATTTTGGGTCTATCCTAAGTAGAAACTCTTCAGTTCTTTAAAAACTGACCGGTTTTAGGGAGTGAGGATTCCATGTTTCAAGATGTTTATAGATGCACGGCTGTGGATAACAATTAGGGGGCATCCCTTTAAAAACTGAGGGTGATGGAGGAAAATGGGTGTCATATTTGAATTCAGCAGATCATTTTACACAAGAATAGGCTGAAATTCAGTTAGTGGCTTCACATTTTTTTGCACAGCACAGTTTAACTCCAAGTGCAGCATTGAATCCTTCCATGTGTGCTTTGGGGGCGCTCTCATCTCAACCACTTTTAGTAAAAATCATTGCTGCATATTGCCATCAAATTTAGGTTTTTGGGGAAGGGTTAGAGCCCTTCAAACTTGAATTGCGTAAAGAACAAGATGAAAAAATAGCGTATAAAAACCTAATTTTTAGCTAATTTTTTGAATTTTTAGGGGGAAATTACCCCTTAAACCTATCCATTTGTTATAAATTTATCATATTTTATTAATTTGAACCTATCTTGTCCCCTGGGGGGCAATTTGAAGACTAAAGCAATGCTTTTTGACCCTGAAAATCGAATTTTAAGTTATAAAGTCGTCGAAAAACGTAAAAAGGGGGAGGGGCTGTTCCCCGAAAATTCTGAGTCAATTGAGAATTTTAATGGTGATTTTCGTATTCAGCGACCCAAAATCTATAAGAGATGACTATTTTCATCAAGGAAATTTTTTCATTGTTGAAGTGTAATCGTTCTTTTTCTGTTTTTTGATAAGGGGTGTTAAAAACCTACTAAAATTTCGATTAATTGTATTTTTTCTGCACGATTAAATTAGATTTTTAACTTGAAACTTAGTAGAAATGTTTATCATAGATAAATAAAAATAAAAAACTATAAAAATAATAAAATTAAAAATAAAAAAATTTAAATTTTTTTCACATTTTATTTTAAATTAAAAATTTTTTTGGGAGGGGATTGTCAATGATGCATACCACTGTAAAGAGAAAAAAAATACCGGACAAAAGGAATCCAATTTCACGTTTTTAATTTTGATAGTTCTAGAGTTATTGATGTTTCAATAATGCAGGAAAAACAACCTTACAAAATTTATTTGACGTTAAAAAAATATTACTACCAAAAAAAAAGGGTGATAAAAAATGAAACCTGGAATATTATATTGAAAATAATAGTAGTTCCTCATAAAAAAATAATGAACAAATTGTAATGATTTTATCATTGGATTTTTTGTTGTTTTGTAAAAAAACAGCATTTTTTCGAAACTTTAAGGGCTTTGAGGCACCTCAAGATATTTTTTGATCAATTTAAAATTTTTAGCTATTGATACTGATGGCTTAAGGCAAATTTTGCGCCCAATCACTAAACGATTCAACAAAATTCGTTTTTTCGTTCCACCCTATTGTACAGGGTGAGTTAGAGTATTGTTGCCAACGTTATGAAAAACTCACGGAGAAAAGTTTCATGAAAATATCTTGGATATTCGCGGAGATATTAGCATGTAAAAATAGCACTTTTTCAGACCTTAAAAAAGAAAAAGTCCGCAAATTTGCAATTTTTTCAGTGTTGTTGTGTAGTTTGTCTTTTTAGTTGAATAAAGGCAAAATTTAATCAAAAATAAAAGAAACTTGCAAATTTACGAACTTTTTAATTTTTGAGGTCTGAAAAAGTGCTATTTTCACATGCTAATATCTCCGCGAATTTTCAAGATAGTTCATGATTTTTTTTTCTGTGAGTTTTTAATAACGTTGGCAACAATACTCTCCTTAAAGTTTTTGCTCTATCTCCTATAGTTTTTAAATTACGTTTTTCAACTTTTTTATTTCACCACTAGGGACACTGTAAGTCATCTCAATGGATTCTCCAGGGTCATTACCTAGGGGGTAGACCTTACTTCAGTGACCCTAGGACACGTTGGTTCCAAATAAAAGCCGCGAAACGGACTTTTGAAACATCCTGTGTAGCGATCTTCTTTTAATGGGTTAAGTAACAAAAAGAAACCAATAAGCATATTATATTATAAATTATAAAATCACTGAAATAAGGAGGAAAATTAAAACTAAATGTTGTTGAAACATCATTAAACTTGTTTAGTGAATTTATCTCTAGTAGCGACATAATTATGTGTACTATGTGCCTTAACTGTAGGCCAACATACAACTTTACAATTTAAAACGCACATTTGATGAAATATAAAGCTACATTTTATTTACTTATCAGAATAGTAAAAATTCAAACCCATACTTACCGAAATAAACCTACCGACACACCATTCACAGCAAGTTAACCCATAGTCTAATAGCCATACACCAGCGACAATACACAATACATCGACTGAATGCTGGAATACAGCTGGTCTTATTACACAATGCCGAGGATGTCGATAATAATTAACTTTTGTGAAACCACCGCCAGACCGCCGATAATATTGAACCATTTACTCAAACTGTGGAATATCTGAAGGGCTTCCACGTTTGCAGGAGGAATTGCGTCCATACCATTGAGGGAAAAATTTACAGGTATGAGATGTCCAGGAATGCTGGGGGTGGACTAGAAAGTGTAAGAATGTTTGGGAGGAAAAGGGTGATCTTTTTTGTTTGAGGTGATGCTTAAAATGATTTAGATTAATTTGGAAGGTTGAATAAGTAGGGAAATGTGTTTAATAGCTATTTTTAAGATGAATTACTATTTTGTTAGCATTATCTTTATTAACAGAATTTAAAGAAAAAATAAATAT
Organism: Tetragnatha versicolor; assembly: GCA_024610705.1. Classification (NCBI taxonomy): domain Eukaryota; kingdom Metazoa; phylum Arthropoda; class Arachnida; order Araneae; family Tetragnathidae; genus Tetragnatha; species Tetragnatha versicolor. The sequence goes on from JANDEH010000007.1 coordinate 11,729,946, forward strand.
ATTATACACCAAGAGGAAGTAAAAAAATTCCGTTTAGGAGTAATAAAAATTAATGAATTAACTGAGTAACGAAAATAAAATAAATGAATAGTTAAACTACAAAAAAAGAAGAAGAAAATCAACACCAACAAAACTATTACACAAATATGGACTGCCAAACGGCTGAGTAATATGTAACATGACGAATTTTCTGCAAAGAAGTAATAAATACAGGTCCTGGTTGTTGATGTTAATTTTATTTTTTTTGTTTTTGAAAACTGAGCATAACTATTTGTTTGAATATAAATTGGTAGGTAAACTCTTGTACAACTGAGGTTAGAGGTAGAAGAAGTGCTTACGACATATTTCCATAGAAAAACTTGGAATTTCAAAAATTTCAGGTGATCTATTATTATATTGCCTGACTTTAAATTTGCAAAGATGTTTATCTCGAAAAATATAAAGTAGAATGCGATAAAAGTCATTATGCCGTGTTGATATCAACTTGAGAAACCTAAAATTGTGGGGATCAGATTCGTGATTTAGAAGTTTAAAACAAGCTCGTTACTGGAGATAAATTGTTTTTTTTGTATTAGGCTTTAGATTTTTATAAGGTATTATTTGCCTCTTTATTCCTTATAATAATTCAGTTAAGATAAAACAGGAGGAGGTTCAGAATATATGAAAATATTAAGATTCAAGTCTTGCATAATTCAACAGGCTAAAAACAAAATAATTCTATACATACATTATTCCTACTATCTCTAATAACTTATATTTCACATTTTTTCACAAAAAAACCGAACAAACTTTGTAGTTCTAAAAACTAAAAACGAAATATGTGTAACATAAACCAAGTATTGGGTAAATGGTTTACAGAAGTTAACTTTTTAATTACTGATCGGAATGACACATATCTGGTATCAAAATGACAGGATTCTTTTCGGATTCCCAAGTAAGCTACAGTTTGTTTGTTTTTTAAAATTTCTTATTTTAAAATATTTCCAGTTTTTAGATTACGGATAAGGTCGCAGTTACAAAGCAAGCAACTGTAAAACTTCTTATCAACCAATCACAACAACCAGCTGACGCTATATTTTATAATGAAACAAATTTCTTTCACGTTTTAAAAATGTACTTGGAAGTACTTTCTAAATTAAATATCTTTCAAAAACAGATAAAATTATTATAAAAACTTTCATTCATGCTATTTCATAGTAGAATTTCACACATTTTGTCTAAAATTTGATAATTTTTGTTCTGATGACCGAAATTAATTGTAAACATTGAGTGTCATGTAGGTTTTTTCTCTAATGATTTCCAACGGTTTAAAAGGTATTGTTTTACAAGTCTGGGTTGAAACAGGAATAAGAATTATTAAACACTAGGGTGTACCAACGAGTAACTAGGTACAAAACTAAATTTAAAAGCTTATTTAGTGTTGTTTTTTTTGTTCAGAATATTGATTAACAATAGTTTTATTAACAGGCGTGATAAGAAAAACATTTTGATAAAAGTTAGTTAATAAATATTCTTACTTTTAAGAGAGGGATATTCAGGGAGATTACCTATTACGTATGTTTGAAAAGTTGGTTAATGTTTCTTCTACTAAATGTTTTTAACCAATGTTTTATAAAGTGAGTTAAGTTCTGTGAGGTGGGTTTTGTAACAGTTGCGAAGCAATCTAAAAGGTTCTTCATCAGCAGTTAACGAGGTTTGGTGAGCGATAGAGAGCAGGGGCGACAGCTCCCTAGTATTATTCAACAAAACTATTAAAGAACTAATGAATATATTTTTGAATTTGATTTTTTTGAGTTTTGCTGAAACAAAGTTTTAGGATTTAGAAATTTCAAGGACATTAGTTACACTAAGCAAAAAATTTCAAGAAGATTTTGATAAAGCTTTAATAATTTTTGCACCAATAAATGTTTATTCTTGAGATCAACCTATTTAAAAATAAAGTAAACCTATTTAAGCAACCTATTTAAAAATAAAGGTTCTTTCTTTTATAAATTTTTTATTAACTTTCTATATCGTATAGTTAAGCCCGACTTACATCCACTTTATGAGCAATCCCGAACCAAAAAAAAGATCAAAAGCAATATTAATTTTTTTCTTCATAAAGAAAAAAGTACTTTATGGATATTCATTAACCAGATCCGAGAACGTGCTACCTCAAGACTTAAACATTATTTAACCACGAAGATTATGACACATGGGCCTATTAACCAGGGGTATAAATCTAAACGGAGAACCATCGCTTTGCAGTTCATTTTACTTAGTCCTCCTCCGTGTAATAGTTAACAAGGAAAGCAAGAGCAAAAACTAATGATGACACACTTAGACCGTCACAGCGATGGAGAGAAAAAACGTGCATAGTTTTAATTAGTTTTCTGTCAAATGAGTAAGTCTGCTCCCACAGTCCTAGTCAGGATGTAGTCTCTCTCTCTTTTACGAAAGGGAGAGAGGAAAAAACTATTAAAAGCGATTCTAGTCTGGGGTAAGTCCTTGTCAGAGACAGAAAAAAAGTGGTTTTTTTGTTAAATTTAGGAGAGGAAAAAAACTGATAAAATTAATGACTTAGAGTTTTTTAAGGTGATTGAGAGATGGTGGAAAAAAATTTGCTAACTTTTGCTCTTAATTCACGATGATCATTAGTTAATTTTCTCATCACGGGGTTGGCAAAAAAGTCGCATCGCTCTCTCATGCCGTTAGAGATTACGTTCGTTCTTTTGTATGGTGGCTTTTTTAAATCGTTCATGACTGCTTCGTTGGCTTTTTGTGTTAATAACTGGGTGTAATTAGTTTTTGGAATCGCTGGTTTCGATAGGGACTCTGATGGTTGGGGACAAGTTTGGTCGCGTTAAGACACACTGCGGAGGTGTGATAAGTAGTGTTGTATTAGTGAGAAAACTCCAGCTCTCAAGCGTCACCTCCAACCGTGGACCAGTTTCGCCCTTGTTAGGGCTCATCAGCACGGTATAGGAAGGTAACGCAAGAGAGCGGAGGGAGAGCTTTTAGTCTAGCCGACTATAACTGAAAAAGTGGTGACCATTGATTAGTCCTCCACTATCTGCTGGAATGAACTGCGCATTCCCTACAGCAGATTTAATTCCCGAAAGGACAGGTATGATGAGCCCTAACAAGGGAGAAACCGGTCCACGGTTGGAGGTGACGCTTGAGAGCTGGAGTTTTTTTCACATTATCCTCTAACCAGAGGTAGTGGTGAAGCACTCCCTTTTCATAGTATTGTATTAGTTATTTTCATGTGAGATATTTGAATAAGCTGAAGGTTTTTCTTTTTTTAGTTTTAATTCTAAATACCTGGAAAAGTTTTGATTTAATGAAATTTGAATTTACTGGGTGTACTCAAATCAAAACAATTAAAACTTTTAGTCCCGGAACTACTATACTAAACAGCATCTTAAGTTGAACCTACTACGTCACTAACAAACAAATTAGTATCCATCGCGGTGTCTGAATTTGAGTGAAACAAAGAACGTCAATTTAAAAGTATGATTATTTCGTTAAACCCATGGATAAATAGTGTCTTTTCATCACAATTCGCGTATCGAAGTTCCTTCTATAAACCCAACAGGCATTGTGTTTACTCACTTTCTCCTTCCTCGTACCGGGTTCAGGAAACGTTGCTGTGAAGTATAATTTCGTTTTGTGTCAGTCTGGTATTAACCCTTTATTTACCAAGTTATTTTCATCTTCCTCATCTAAAATATGTCAATTTTACGTAACTGCAACTAAAAGTAAACTAAATTTGGCCTTACATGACGAAAATTGGACAAATTTGGAACATTGGGAAGTGGTACTTACAAGTACCGTCGGTAAATAAAGGGTTAAGGCAGTGGTTCCCAAAGTGGGTTCCGTGGAACCCTGGGGTTCCACGAAAAAATTAAGGAGTTCCCATGGGACAAACTTTATTTCATTAAAAAAATTAGAATGGTGTAAAAAAGTAAGAATGGACAGTGCCGCCCCCCTTGGACCCAAAAATGTTCTCAAAATGAGTTAAAACCTTACTTTTACCAGTCGAATTTCACAACTTTTTCTGGGGGAGGACCCCCAGACCTTCCAGCGGTACCAGAAGGGGATCTTGTGTGATACTTTTAGAAAATCCCCAAGAATTTGATATTTTTGCCAAAAGGTAAAGGTGATTGTCTGGAAAAGTGCCCCCCTGGACCCGTGCTGGATCCTTGCGCGATACTTTTTGGAAAATCACCAACATTTTGAAATTTTTTTGTAAAAAGATGAAGATGGAAAATTCCCCTCTTGGCCCCAAGAAGCGTCTTAAAATGAGTTAAAACTCTACTTTTACAAGTCAAATTTCAAAATTTTTCTGGGGGAGGACTCCCATACCCCCCAGCGGTACCAGAAGGGGATCTTGTGTGATACTTTTAGAAAATCCCCAAGAATTTGACATTTTTGCCAAAAGGTAAAGGTGATTGTCTGGAAAAGTGCCCCCCCTGGACCCGTGCTGGATCCACGCCTGGTTTCATTTAATATCATATTAAATTTTTAAAAATTCGTTGATTAAAAAATATTCAGGGTTCCGCGATCATTGGTAACAAATTTGGGGGTTCCACGACCAAAATAGTTTGGACACCACTGGGTTAAGGTATACAGAATGATTACAATAGATTGTTGCGAATGCAACATAGTTTACGAAGAAATTTACCAAAGTTGAAAATTTAATATAGGGTCACTTGGGGGTAAGTGGGACCCCTTTTTGGCCTAGTACATTTTTGGAGCTTTATAGAAAAAGAATTGAAAGGGTTTATTTTGTACTTGTTTACTAATTTCGTTAAAGAGTCTATCGATAAACAAAAATTTATCAGTAATTTCTATAATAAAGCTTTACATTTTCTTAACTGATCTTTTTATCAAAAATGAGATGGGTGACCCACTTACCCCAAGAGATGGGGTAAGTGGGTCACCCCCTCTTTATTTATATTTAAAGCAAGCAAAACTTAAAAGGAAGTAAGTGGGTATAACTTGATAAAGTACAGCAAGTTCCAATATAAAATATTTTATTGTAACTGTATCCATGAGTGAGAAATATACTCACATCAAAACCAATATGGCAAAGTAAGAATAGAATGAAAAGCAAAACAAGTATTTTAAAGAATGTTTTGAAAGGCCAAAGGGATATGTTTTACTTTAACATATAAAATAGTGTTGAAAAAACATAATAAGGTCAACTAAGATTTATTTTGGCACTTTAATACACATTGTAAGATAAAAAAGAAATCTGACACACTAAATGAGAATGAACACTTTTGATGAGATATTTCACTTTACTCACCATAACTTAAATTAAACCCAAATTTGATATAAAAAGTCGATCAAACTATTTATAAATTTTAATGAATTTTGAAGTGGTGAGTAAAAGGTCTTGTTATTATAAATCAAAATTTTCTGAAAATATTGGGGGAAATTGTCCCTATAACCCCCCTGAAATCCTCCCATGTCTTCAGTAGTAGTTCCAATATCATATGGGACCCTCTAGAACCCCTTATATCATAATAAGGGGTCTCACTAACTAAATAAAGAGGGGTCCCACTTACCCCAACCATGCTAAAACTATGGGGTAAGTGGGACACCCCTGTTAAACACTTCAAAATTAAAAATTTTGAAACATTTCAAATTGCCGTATGTATTTTAGGTCGAACTCTGCAAAACAGTTCAATAAACATTAAAATGTAATGAAAACTTACCTGGAAATACTTCTTTGAAAAATACGTCTTGAACTCTCCAAAAAATCCATTCTGGGAATCTATTTTAAATTAGTTCTATAATCTTAAAAATAAATTAAACAAATCTCAAATATATGCAAAACTCATCGGTGTGACAAGCTGTAACATAATCATTGCGAGTAAGTGTGAAATTTCCTGTACATATTATAGTTTTAGGGGGGTGACCCACTTACCCCAGTGACCCACTTACCCCAGTGACCCACTTACCCCAAGTAACCCTAGGTTCAAAAAAATTTTGAAGAAACTGAAACTGAGTATTTGAATAGTTAGTAATTTAATGAAAGTTTCAAGTAGTTAAATGCCTGATTTTAAGTCTTACTTTATTTAAAGAAACTCATGCTCATTATATTTTATTCTAAAAGAACTATATGAACATATTTATCCTCTTATTTTCTGCTACCTGACGAGCTTTTAACTAGCGGTTAGCGGAAGTATATTTTTCTTTTTTGGGCTGCTGGTTAACCACTGGTCAGTATCAGTAGTGAACAATCACTACTGTTTGTGAGTATCAGTAGTTGTCAGTATCAGTAGTGAGTTATCAGTAGTGAACAAATCTGTGGGCGTCTATCCCCTGTAAGACGACAATAGGTTAAAAAATATATGTTATTGCGAACGAATAGTAAAAGTGAACTGAATTATGCAGTCCCATGGCAGTCCATTACAATGGGGTTCGACTGAACCCTATTCAATATGTAAAGGAGGAATTTTCACTACCTTTCAGGAATCATTTGGCATAATGAATAACTCATCAAATACCTACACAACCAAATACATTTAATATCCTCCCTTTGAATTAAGCAGGTTCATTCGAGAAATATTTTAAAACTGCCTCTGGATGACTACAAATTACCGAAATCAAACTTTCACGATACGCACCCTAATCGAATTATACGCCCCAGACTGCTCCGGGCGCTGCCGAACCTCGTTACACCCCTCTAAGAAGAGCCGTAATCATGCGCAACTGAATTATGAACTCATAGGTCTCTAACCCTATCAACCCTTTAACGCCTACTCCAAATTGAAAACGAAACAGGCTTCTTGGAACACAGAAGCGAATAATTCAATATCATCAGGCCTCAAAATGTTTTGAAATGTTATTTTAAATTTACATGCGAATGTGCCTCGTTCCCAATTCTGGAGAGGGGTAGGCTAATTGGATATTCCTTGGAGAGCACGTTCCTTCTCATAGCTCCTCAAGGAGTCGAGTTGTGATGTTAATCTGCTTCATGTCTGTATTTAAATGGGGCGCTAATTAAAGTAGCTGACTCTAGTGCAGTGGTTCCCAACCTGGTGGTTGGGGAGAGTCTTGGAAATGGTCTGTGAAGGGGTCCAATTGCAGACAAAAACTTTTGGTATAATCCCGTTAACTGTCCCGTTAAATATCGCCAAGTTTTTTTTGGATGTCTTATATTAGAAACCGCCAAAAATTTCAAAATCTATAGATATAAAATCCAATGTTTGTCTGTCTGTCTGTCCGTTATATATTTAAATTTTTCAAACCTTATTAACTATTAATCTTTACCACGTAGATCTACTCGCGCCCGGGAAGGTTTCTAAAAACAAATAATTTAAATTCGAAGCATCCAAACGACTTTTTTTTCAGTTTTTTTTTGCTTAAAAACTAATATTTCATGCCTAATACCATCGAAAAACCATCAATTAATGTAAATATAACAAGAGCAGATGTAATATTAACTGTTGTAGGCATATCATCGATTGTTGTAGTTATAACATTGATTGGTGTGGTTTAAAATCAATTTTTGTAGCATAAACATTAAAATCGATCCACTATATTTAATTATTTCTCACTCTGCTGGGAATATTGTCCAGGTAAAACCTGGCCTAGCACACAGTGCTACACATTTGAACTGGTGAAGCCTGTCTGTAACACACCAGATCATATTTATTAAAAACCAGAAACTTCTAGCGCGTCAGGGCTAGTAACTTATAAAAATACATAGTAAAGAACAAGGAACCATCTCTCAATGAAGCACAAACGCCTACAAACATGCTTTGCTTAAAATAACATGGAAATTTCTGTTAAATAATATTCTCTCACACAGACGTTTCGGTTATTGCTCCAATTATGTTTTTAGTTTAATGTGATTAATTTGGTCCAAGAGTAGAATGACAACAATATCCGATTGATAATAAATAATAAGATATTGAAATCACAACTATGTAGTCCTAATTGAAGTATTTAAAACAATTTCCTAGAATGTATTTTTCAACTTATACAGGGTGTTTCAAAATTGCGTTGCACGGCTTTTATTCGGAGCCAACGCCTCCTAGAATCATGGAAGTAAGGTCTACCCCTAGGTAAGTGACCCTGGAGAATCCATTGAGATGACTTACAATGCCCCTAGCGGCGAAATTAAAAAGTTAAAAAAATTAATTTAAAAACTAAAAGAGATAGAGCAAAAGCCTCAATGAGAGTATTGTTGCTAACATCATGAAGAACTCACTGAAAAAAAATTATAGAAAATATCTTGAATATTCGCGGAGATATTAAATAGCACTTTTTCAAGGGTCAAAAAAGAAAAAGTTCACATGTTTGCAAATTTTTTTTATTTTTTGATTAAATTTTGTGTTCTTTCAACTAAAAAAACACAAAACTACACAATAACACTGAAAAATTTGGAAATATGCGAACTTTTTCTTTTTTGACCCCTGAAAAAGTGCTATTTTCACATGCTAATATCTCCGCGAATATTCAAGATATTTTGATCAAATTTTTTTCAGTGAGTTCTTCTTGACGTTGGCAACAATACTCTCAGTGAGGTTTTTGCTCTATCTCCTTTAGTTTTTAAATTTTTTTTTTTTACTTTTTAATTTCGCCACTAGGGAGGCTGTAAGTCATCTCAATGGATTCTTCAGGGTCACTTACCTAGGGGTAGACCTTACTTCCATGACCCTAGGAGGCGTTGGTTCCGAATAAAAGCCGTGCAACGCAATTTTGAAGCACCCTGTATATTCTTAAAGAAAAATATGAGGGTGGAACATATAGTACTAATAAATTAATGACTCATTTTGTATGATTTAGTGTTGAAATTATTGGCCATCTTAAATGAGAAAAAGGAGGTTTTTAGTGGATATTCACCAAATTTTGATAACATTAAACGATATAATGATCACATAAAACAATACATTTTGCGTTCATTTCAATAGGAAAGATCGGAATCGGGAAATTTCCAAAGCATTTTCCGTTTGATAAAATTAACGATAATTTGATTAATTAAAAATAAAATTGATTACATTAAGTGGAGTTGACTGTATTATGTTTTAGGATTTTATGTGTTAGAATTTTTTAAAAATATTTTTAGGTTTTATGTTTTTATGTATTATGTTATTATATTTTTAGGATATTTTAAAAAACACATAGAAACAACCCGGGAAATTGTTATTATACTTCCCTAGTTTATACATTCATAAATATATGAATTTATTCTTACTTATCCGAGTAGTTCAAAATCGCATTATCCGAACAATCCATAAGTAAAGAAGAAAATCCAACTCGAACTTCATAAAATCTTCTCCATAACCCCCACGAGATTTTCTCCTTCACAATATAAAATGGAACGGGATGAACGAAACCTTTACGTAAGTACGTAACTACTTATCCAATCGTAAAAACAGACAGAAGAAGAAAAAACCATTTTATTGCCATCACTAAACTTTCTCAGAGGTTCTCTTTATGAGTAATCAGGATTAAGCGTAAAACTTTATCGGTAATTATGGTAATTCTTAACCCTTTTACGATTTCGGAATCTTGGTCGAGTAGTGCCAGATCAATAAAAATTTATTCCGGATTTCGTTGTTTTAAGTCCCGTAATAAGTGTTAATACTTCTTTCGCATTGCACCTCTGTGGTAATGATCTTTCGCACTAAGTTCTGCTACTTCGACATCAATGGGGGAATTATCTAGAGATTTTTGGGGTAATGGGGGTGGGGGCTGTATCTTTCGACGATTGCTCCTTAGGATGGTTGCCCTCGCCCAGAAAAGATCTTTAGTTTTCAAAAATTGCGTATCGACTGCAATGACATCATAAATCCTCAATACTGCATTTTTTATTAAATATTTGGCTTCATTTTCCCTCCGTATCTCCGTGTTTTACTTACGTTAAAAGCTTTTTAGTTAACCCCTTTCCTCCGTAGCACGGCTCTGCCGAGTGTTTGTTTTCTATTGTGGCAACACCTAAGGAGGTGGCAACACATCAACAACATTATATGACGTCACATTACTTCAGTTTATAAGGAATGGGACGATTTGGGGCTGGCCAATTCGGAGCCGGCCCGTTTAAGTGCGAAACAATTTTCAAATTTTTAGAAGGATTATGAAAGAGTCTATTTACTATCATTTTATTTCTGGCACCGAAACGGCCAATGCTGAATGGACCCGTTCCGAAACGGCCAGCGCCCAATCGGCCAGACCACAGTTTATAACACCCGCTACATTTACTGTTTTGGCGAAAACGGAGGCGCTCGCCGACAGCCTAGAAAATCAATTTCAGGAGAATGACAACGGAATTTTCGAAGTTGAACATCAAATCGCGGAGAAAGTCGAAAGAATCCTCAGCGCGGATGATGGAAACGACATCCCACCGGCCCTTCCCAGCGAGGTCGTCACCTACATCGCAAAGGCCAAAGCCAAGAAAAGCCCGGGAGACGATGGAATCTCGAACGAAATACTGAAGCGATTCCCTATCAAGACCATTTTCTGGATCACCCTGATCATCAATGCCATCTTCAAACTCCGGATTTTCCCCTCCCAGTGGAAAAAAGCCATCATTGTGCCTATTCACAAGCCCGGAAAAAATCCAGCGGAGCCTGCCAGCTACCGGCCCATCAGCCTTCTCTCCGTCCTGGCCAAGTTAACGGAGTCCTTATTGGTCGAGAGACTCAAGCCGTTCCTGGCCAACCATATCATACCGGAGCAGTTCGGCTTCCGGGAGAAGCTCTCCACTCAGCTTCAGCTCCTGCGAGTGGTGGAATTCATACACGATGGATTCAAGGAAGGGACGTCGACGGGAGCAGTGCTCTTGGATGTAGCGAAAGCATTTGATAGAGTCTGGATCCAGGGACTGGTCGCCAAACTGGCGGATGCTGGAATACCAGGCTCTTTCATTAAACTGATCAACTCGTACCTCACCGGCAGAACTTTCCGTGTTCGACTCAGAGACGTTTTCTCCGAACCAAGAAACATCCAAGCAGGCACCCCGCAGGGATCCGTCCTGGGTCCGCACCTGTTTAACATATATGTGAACGATCTACCCAGAGCGCCAAATATTGAAATCGCCCTCTTTGCAGATGACACAGCAGTGCTGACTAGGGATAAAAACCTCAACATCATACGAAGTAGACTGGCCAGATACCTTGCTGAACTTGAAATTTGGCTCGCTGAGTGGAAAATTGCAGTGAATGCCGACAAGTCGCAGGCAATCATTTTTACAAAAAAAATCATCTTTCCTCCTCCACTAAATCTCCTCGGTGCTACTTTGACTTGGGCCAAGGATGTCCTGTATCTTGGGGTAACCCTTGATCAGCGACTCACTTGGTCCAAACACATTATTACGACGAGAGCAAAATTTACTGGAAGATTTGTGCTACTTTATCCTCTACTTGCGGAAACCTCGCACCTCTCACCTGAGAACAAAATGTTGATCTGGAAGATGGTTTTGAGGCCAATCCTTAGTTATGCCTGCTGTGTCTGGGGTCAAGCTTGCAAGTCATCCATGGAGCTGATAGAGATCGGCCAAAATAAGGTCATGCGCCTTATTATACCAACTCAGTGGTACTACAGAAACAGAGACATTAGAAGGGAATTAAAACTCCCAAAAATGAAGGATTACTTTTCAAAACTCGCCGTGAAGTTTTTCCAGGGAGTGGACAATCATGCTAATAGGTGCGTTGGTAGTATTAGTACCTACGACCCACTACTAGACCAAAACTCTAAGCGGCCTAGGGCCATTATGGCAGAACTCCTATATGCAGCGGACCCCTGAAATTGACTTTTTCTTGTAAATATTGTAAATAGTGTATATACTGTAAATATTATGTCTAACTCAGCACCCAGGAAACTGGGGACTGACTTTCCGTTTTAGGTCTCCCGGCCACCTTTCCCTTCCTTGACCGCCTACCTCCCTCCCTGAGCACTCGGTGGCTTCGGCCTTTTCGCCCTCGGGTAGAGTTGCTTAGGGATCCCGAACCTGATTCTGCCGCAGGCAGAAAGTCGACTGTGGCTTAGGCCACACCCCTCAGAGCAGCAACGCACAGGCTCCGCCCAGCGGGGACAGCTCCACGGAAGTTAGAAGCCCGGAGAGGGCTAGACACTTCAATCATGTGTTCTCCCCCTCATGATTTACTGTTTTGATTATTGTGTTTTATTTTTAGCTTGTAAAAAAAGCTCTGTTTTCCAAACGAGATATTTTATTAATTATTACATTATTTATCACTCACGTGTTGAATAGTATCACTATTGAATACTAGCCATGCCGCTAGTATTCAATAGTAATGCTCATAAAAGATTTGAAAAATCCATTTATTTTGCCTGAAAGACTTTCATGCCTAAATGGACTCGCTAGCAGATCACAACACCAAACAATTTTTTCCCCTTTTTCAGATTTTTTGACAGTTAGAATTATTTTGACTAGATTTATGTACTATAAATATTTTTTTATGTTATTCATTATTTCATGCTTAAAAACAGTCGAAACAAAAAGTAATATTTTATTTATTTACTTATTTCTATAAAATTTTCTCGAATAAAAAAAATTGGCAATTTTATGAAAAAATTTTTTAAATACGTGCGGTTAGTAAAAAATTGCTATTTAGTTACACCACTCATTTCATGTGAACATTTTAAGTAAATTACTATTCATAAATCATTCAATTCTGCAACTTTTAAGGTATAGGGCAGATTTTTACAGCTTTAGAGAGATAAGTGTTCATAATTATATTTTTGGATAATGGAGATTAAAAAAATTCTTTAAGTGAACTTTTTAAAAAATTACAAACATAATGTGCAGTAGGCCGGGTCGAAAAAGACGAAATTCAAAGAATCAAAATGTAATAGTGCGGAAAAGTTGTAACACACTAATACAAGCATAACGCAAAAAATTTTTTTGAAATCGGTCAACGTTTGACCCTCGCGCAACGCGGTCAAAGTTTTGATGTTTTGGTCAATTTTAGAGAAATTGACCGAAAATCCCAAGATCACGTGATCAAATGATGTCTTTAATTTTTTTATAGTTGTGTACCTTCATTGTTAATAGTATGTGCCTAGTTTCATTACTTTGCATCCCCATATTTTAAAGCAATAAATTTTTAAAGTTTTAAAAATCCTGTAAAGTTGTTTTTTCCGCTTTCATAAAATAGCCATAACTCAAGAACAGCTGCAGTTAGAAGCTTGCAACTGGTGTCATTCGATGCAGACTATTTTTCCGGTTAAAATGGTGGGTATCAAGACTATCTTCCTTTGTAACAAATATTCAAAATACTTAAAATTTAAAATAAAATTTAAAAATTTAACAAAAAAAACAAAATTCTGAAAACTGGTAAAAATGAGATTTATTGCAATTGATCATCTACTATGAACGTGTTTTAAATATTTTAAGTTGAAATTTCAATGTTATCTCACTGAAAAAATACATTGCCTTCGTCTTTTGTATAGTCTCATAGAACCTTCTTTATGAACAGTTAATTAAATTAACGGTTAATTAATTAAAAGTAACAAAACTAAATATTCTAAATTAATTATCCTCCATTTTCCTATTTAAAAGTGCGCACCGCACGTCCAAAGTCACCTTTGCTTTCGAATGTAAAGCATTTCTTCCAGCGACTTGAATGCTGCTCTTATAAAAATCCTTCACGCTTTTGGTGGCCAGCTTGGTCATCCGAAAAAACGTCTTTATACGGGTGTGGGGGTCCTTCACTTGATTCTAACTTGGCAGAGAATCTTATTCGAGAGATCTGTCTTTTTTCGAGAAGTCTTTTTTCTACTTTGTCTACGCCACAAATCCTCCCTATTCGTTTGTTTCGTTGTTCATATAGAAACCTAACTTTAAGTTTTGGTATTATTTTCAACTTTTAACAATTGCAGTCAATCAATGGTGGACAATCACATGCGTAGACCCTTTTTCTACAAGAGCATTTAATATTTATAGGACATTTACAAAATGCAAAGTCAAATAAATGTGTAGCTTGTTCTTTGAACTTTTTAATTTTATCTTGAAACATGGGTTTTTCCTTGTCTCTTTGTCAGGATTTCCTTATCTTGTAGTAAGTGTCATAGTACGGGAGCTGGCGTTAAAATTAAAAATTCATCTGCTCGTACACGATTTTAATATGACAGGATAGTGTTAGTGGTGCTAATCACGAAATCGAGCGTCAGCTGGTCAGGTAGAGGTGGGTTGAGCGTGAAGAGGGGGTCAAAGTTGCAAAAAAGTGGAAAAATAAATTCATCTGCTCGTGTATGAAACTTGGTGTAGATAATAGTTTATGCCTTCCTGATTACAAAAATGACCGTCAGCTGGCTGGGTGGCGATGGAATGACCATCAGCTGGTCACGTGAACTTGCAAACAAAAAATTTATCTGACAATGCATGGAACTTGGTAGGGTTGTCAATATCTGTTACATGAAGTAATAACGAGTCACTAGTCTTCAACTTACACTAGCAACTCATGAATTCATATCTGTGTTGTACTAGTAACTCGTTATTATTTCTATAACAGAGATTGACTTTCTACTAAGTTTCTTGCTTTGTCAGATAAATTTTTTGTTCGCAAGTTCACGTGACCAGCTGACGGTCATTCCATCGCCACCCAGCCAGCTGACGGTCATTTTTGTAATCAGGGAGGCCTAAACTACCATCTCCACCAAGTTTCATACACGAGCAGATGAATTTATTTTTCACTTTTTTGCAACTTTGACCCCCTCCCCACGCTCAACCCACCGCTACCTGACCAGCTGACGCTCGATTCCATGATCAGTACCACTAACACTATCCTGTAAAATTAAAATCGTGTACGAGCAGATGAATTCTTGAAATTTAACGCCAGCTCCCGTACTATCATGAAAGGAGTTAATCATTTGAACCACCCTAAACTTATGGACAGTTGGAATAGATGATAGTTCATATAAATTTAAGACCTTATCTGCAACTACATCAGTCAAGTGTGAAAAATACTGTGGTAAACTTCGGCTTAGAATAAATTAAACATTTCTTGAAAACAACATTTTAAAATTTCTTCTTATGGAGGAAGTCTGTTTAGGGGAAAATATTGGACCTAATATCGGACAGAAAAATGAATGTCTGGTCAAAGAATGGGGAGAATTTTCCATACTTTAACAAGATGGCTCCTCTAGATGTTCCGTAAAAGGTAGAGATAAGAGGAATACACGCGCGCGCGAAAAGCTCCTCAAGGAGAGAAAAAGAGACGAAATCTGTAGTTGCAAAAGCAAAGCGAAATATAATCACGTACGTATTACAAATCTGAGTTCATTTCAGAATATTTCAATTTTTAAAAAGCGTGAGAATTTTTTTAAACTTGGCAACATTTTGGGGTAAGAATTATTGCGTTGAAGAAGTCCTATATTTAGAAAATCAAATCTTACTCATATATCCACTAAGATATCTGAAGAAATTGTAATTTATGTTGACATTAAGCAATTAAGTTAAAAAAAGAAAAAACAAAAAGTGCCTAAGTGGGGTTTAAATCACCTTAAAATAAAACATCATTGTTTCCTTTTATATAGATGTATTTTTCTTTTGAGTTGCATTCAATAGGAACTTTTAATTTTTACTTTACCCAGCATATTACCTTCAAATACATTGATTTATTGCTCCTTTTCCCAAACTGATCGTTTTATTAGATTTTTCTCAACTTTATATGCTGTAACCGTACATAGTAGGGGTTCTAAAAACTGTACATAAGACGAATCCATAATATTTTTTTTAGTGTGATAACACGGGCATGTCAACTTAAAATTTTGAAAACAAGTTCATAATAGATGTTCAATTGCAATAAAACCTCAATTTTACCAATTTTCAGAATTTTGTTTTTTTGTTAAATTTTAAAATTTTATTTTAAATTTTAAGTATTTTGAATATTTGTTATGAAGGAAGATAGTCGTGATACCCACCATTTTAACCAGAAAAATAGTTTGCATCGAATGACACCAGTTGCAAGTTTCTAACTGCAGCTGTTCTTGAGGGATGGCTATTTTATGAAAGCGGAAAAAACAACTTTATGTTTTAAAACTTTAAAAATTTATTGCTTTAAAATATGGGGATGCAAAGTAATGAAACTTGGCACATGCTATTAACAATGAAGGTACACAACTATGAAAAAATTAAGGACATCATTTGATCACGTGATCTTGGGATTTTCGGTCAATTTCTCTAAAAATGACCAAAACATCAAAACTTTGACCGCGTTGCGCGAGGGTCAAACGTTGACCGATTTCAAAAAAATTTTTGCGTTATGCTTGTATTAGTGTGTTACAACTTTTCCGCACTATTACATTTCGATTCTTTGAATTTCGTCTTTTTCGACCCGGCCTAATGTGCAGTGTATACTAACAATTTTTAAAATTACCATACTCTTAAAATAATCCATCTAGTATTAGTTATACTCAATTCTCAAAAACTTTTCTACGCCGCCCATTAACTCTCTTTGTATGCGTATAAAGTACAAGCATAACCCATTGTGTACCGAGCTTCTCCAGACGATAAGAAAATTTAATTTGCTGTGTTGAGACTTTCCCTTAAATCGTTTGTTTTATTAGCTTTCCCCTTAATCAATATCCCAAACTCCTTGATAAACTCAAGTGTAGTTAAGTATTGCGAATAATAATAATAATAATAATAATAATAATGCGTAATTCCCAAATAATGTCTTTTTAAGTTGCATTATAATGCATTTTTGATGAAAAGAGTTTCAAAATTCTTTCAGGTGTTGAACACATATTAACGATTGGCACTGTATATTTGCACGGCTATTTTTCAACTAAACTCTACTATAACTTCCACGGCTAGGCGTACCATTGGTTCCATCACTAAGCGCCGAGACTGCTACGTCATCACGAGACCTACAGCGCATGCGCCACTGGCCGTTTTGGCCGTCCAAATATACACTTCGTTAACGATTATTTAAGCTATTCCTTGTGTACATAATATGTAGTACCTTTTTCGTCCTCTTAGAAGAAATTATAACAGGCTAGCGCCCTGCGTTAAATATGTTTATATGATGAGTATATATTCTCACAAAGTTGGCAGTCAATATGCGGTTTAAGTAAATTTTGCTTAGTTATCAAACTCTGTTTGGAAATACGGTAATAAATATTTATTCTTAACACGATCGCTGCCGCCACTTTTATTAAAAACCGAGGGAAGTACTACCGTAAGGTTCTTTGACGTTTCGGATCGTCTGTGTACATTATAATATCTTTCTTGATACTTTTCCATTACCCAGCACTAACAAGTACTATCACTTGTTACTACTGCCAAGTTGGCGTCTTTGGCGCGTTTATGCGTTTATGCGATGTGCCCTATTCAACCTTTCCTAAAATTGGCATCAGTAATTTTTTCATTTCTTTTACCATAACTTTTTTCCTAAAATTTTATGACTTAGATAATAAATATAATCTAATCTAAGAAATGAATTATTATCTTAGTAAAATTTAATTGAATTTTACCATAAGGCTGCCAGATGGTTTGATTCACTATTATAAAGGTCAAAATGACAAAAGTTTTACACCTGGACTTGTTATATTGTTGATTTCTAACCAAATGGGGAATGAATTGCACTACCTCTGTTATTGGATTGGCTCAGACTCGAACAGAAAAGCTCTTTAGATTGGATTGGATTGTGGGTATACATACATTTTCCGGTTTGTAAGATTGATCTCAAGGATCCGCTTCTTCAACTAAATTCTTCATGCTATGTACGACCGGTGCTTTGATTTTAGTAACCCCCGCCGTGGTAATAGAAACAATATTATGCCCATCATGCAGATCAGAATTTCAACAGGCCTTTTATGATAGCATAGCTGGTTTGATGAAAACTACATAATCCTAGCTGCTAATTTGAGTATAAGTAAAATGAGCTCTAATTTCAATATAATAGTATCATAAGAATAGTAATTGAATAAAATGTTAAACCTATTTTAAATTTATTATAGGAAATAAAGATTTTTTTGTAAAAAATGCCGGAATCGAGCGATTTTTTTTGGTTTTTAGTCCGATCTAAAAGCATAAATTATACTAAATGGCATCGTGTGAAACGAGATATTGCAAATCGTAGAAATTAGGAATGGTCTTAAATGAATTATCGCTAAAAGACACCAGCTTGGCAGTAGATTAAAGTTGTAGTACGTGTTGCCTGCGTGAAATGGAAGAGTACGGAACATTAAATACAGAGGGTCCCAAAAAGTTATAAAATTTTACAGTAGACATCAGCGCTCTTTTTCCCAGGACACGCTCCAGGCAGCGAACGTGTTAAAAGGGATTTTAAGATAAAAATTTTAACTAGTTTGTTTGTAAAATGCCGTTATTCTTGTTTCTTTTTTTCAAACCTTTGTTTTTTGGTCCAAAAAATTTTAAATATACTCTTTAACATTACATTTAAAATGTATATTCCTGTAAAAAATCATAACAATTGTTTGGATAAAATGTTGTACGTGGCGAAATATTTTAATATTTTTTCTGCCCCTTTTAAGTAATAAAGGTATATTTCCTAACTTTATAAAGCCAATAGGGAATGTGTGGAAATTCTAGATTTCAACAATTGGAAATCATGGATGGGGTTATAAAACAATTTCTTCTAATTTTTATGTTTTTATCCTTAGTTTTTTAAATTAATTTTCAAAACTTACGCTTGCTATCGATGGTGTGGCCTACGTGACGTCATTTCTGCTCTCGAATCTCCAACCAATCAATACTTTCAAAGGAAATGATTTAACCAATGGCGAATACGCTTTTGTACAAGTGTGTCGTGCAAAAGACAGAAGTAACGTCATGCACAAACCAAGAACCCTTCAAAGCATTATTAATGATCAACTAATTAACTAATGATCTGATTTCGAAAAAAAATTATATTTTATTTTAAAGAGGCTCTATCGAAATAAATTGAATTTGAAAAATCGTTGTATTCCCCATTACTTTACCAAGTTCAAAGTTGACTTCTTTAGGTAAGACATGTGGTTATAATCCAGATGCTACATAAAGCACATAAGCATTAAAACATTAACTCCCCTACATAAAAGCTAAATAAGGAATAAATCTTTAACATAGGTTAAAAAAGGGGATAAACACTGCTCAAACGTAAAAATTAGAATTTTCATATTTTGATTGAAAATCACTCATCTCAATATTCTTCTAAACCTGTATAAATATTATTACTATTCTACAAAGTTATAATGTTAATGGGTTTAAGAACACAGCAAATGTAATTTTAAATGTTTCTTAAATGCCCAATGCATACTGTTTTCATAATATAATCCGCAGTAAAAGATAATGTTTGACGGATGTTGATTTTACATCCAAAAAAGCCCTCTTTAAAACTTCATTAGTACAGAGACAAAGCAAAAGTTTTATTCCACACTAAGCAGTTTTATCCCTTAAGTGCTTCTCAATTGCTTCAGTTTCACGAAAGATATTTTTAAGGCTTACAAACCCTTAAATTCCAGTCTCTCTCTCTGAAAACAATCTGACGTGACCTTTCTATTTCCTTTAGGACAGAAACAGAAACTTTGTTAAACCACCCATAAAATTTACAAAACTATCTCCCTTTCTTTCTCCCGAGAATTTTCCGGAAAAATTCGACCCTCAAGTTCCAGTTTCGACCGTTGAATAACTCCGGGAGGAAGGGGGGGGGGAAATCCCCCATTCCCTTGCGGCCAAGAAAGTTTCCTGCCGGTTTTTTTTACTGCCGTTGACATAAATTTGTTTTTTTTCTGTTTAGAGACTTTATTTTATTTTAATCTCTTTTACCGAGAGTTCAATACAAAGTTCTGTTTTGTGAAGTCTAGATAGAGATGCATTGAAGAATTCTAAATTACAGAAAAGTTGAAAGGGATAGTTTAGAATATCATTGTCTTCATTTTTGTTTAGTTAATATATTTAGTTATTTGGGTTATACAGATAAGTGTTTCATACCTTCTAGGAGGGGTAGGACACACTTAGACGACTCAGAATCACATAGGAATGGGGGATCGGAAATGCACCCTTATAGACCTAGAAAGATATAAAAAAAATTAAAAATTAGAATAAATTTAAATTTCAAAATTTAGGGGTTTTATAAGATGGCATGGGAGATTGTATAATCCACAGTGGAAATTGACACGTATTTTAAGTAAGAAAAGTCACGTTATCAGAAAACGGGCTTCTATTGGATGTGACGTCACAGCGCATGAAAACCATTGTGTTTATTGTTTTCACGTGATCAGAAAACGGGCTCCTATTGGATGTGACCTCACAGCGCATGATTTGTGATTCGAAAGTGTTTTCGAGACAAAACAAAAAAACGAAATTTCAAAAATTTATATCTCAGAAACTAGGCTACGGAAATACTTGATGTAAACGTCATTCTTCATGGTTTTTTATCTACTATTTTAATAAAATTTAATCTCAAAACGTGAGAATACCTCATTGGATGATAATCAGCAAAATAGTTCGATTCCGGTATTTGTTACAAAAACCAATTGAGGAGCTGAAATTTCAGTTCTTTAATAGGTTTTATGGAATAAATACTTGAATCTATGGATTTAATTCAATCCTAAAAGGTTACGTGTCAATTTCCATAGGTAGTTTTACACCTCCCATGCCAGCTTAACCCCTAGCTCTTTAGGGGTGCATTTCCGACCCCCATTCCATTCCTATGTAAATTTAACTCGTCTAGGTGTGTCACATCCCGTATGGAAGTTATGAAACACTGAACTGAAACATCCTGTATATCCCTTTAAAAGCTCAAAAACGTTTTGTATTCCAAATATTTAAGTATGGGTGACTTTTAATGGATATCACGAATATAAAAACAGTAGCTTACATTCTGAATAAAGAAATACATTAGCGGTTACTAACTTATGATTTTTCCCATATCTACTAAGAGACATAAATCGGCTTATTCTCTTGATAGGTTATCTGAAACATTTTGAAAAGCTATTGGTTAATAGCTATCTGAATAACTTCATAGGTTTGGTATTTAAAACGTATGATTAAAAATTTAAAAATATATACTAAAAGGAATATAATTATTTATCTGTTTTCCGTGTATCCTGCTAAAAATATCCCAACCATCGATTTTTAAGAGATGTATATTGGGTTGCTAGCTTGCTTAATTTACTAAAAATCTTATTATATTATAATATTTCACAAACTTTTTCTCATTAATCTTTCTTATTGAGCAAATTACATTCGTTATTCCTTTTCTCTTCTCGCAGCAAAAACTTTAATCTACAATACAAATTCGTTTAAATTCTTCTTTAACTTTTTTTCTTAAGATTTCTTTAGTTGAAGTCTCCAATTTTCAGCTTAATTGAACGTGTAACTCTTTGCATCTTACTCATTTATTTATGTTGTTGTCGTGTCCATGATATGCACAATTTAAATCGCGCCGAAGCAGTCGAAGACTGCCTCGGGGACCTCTACAGCCTTTTCATAAAAGATTAAAACTTCTGGGTCTTCAAGGCCGATCTTGAGAAGTCTGGCCTGAATTGCTTTGCAGCCGAGGATATGCTGAGGAGAAAGTTGAGTATCAGGGCAGTTTGGGCAGTAGCTTGAGTAGTTTCTCTGGCCGTCAGTTGATATTTTCATTCCCTTTATATGGTTTGTTCGTAGTCTGATTATTATAGATGATATTGTACGATTACAATTTGGAGCTGGGATGGAGTGTTTGGAATTATTGTTGGTAAGTCTTCGGCTGGCAACAGCATTGGCGTCTATAATAGTTGTTAGGTTCGATAATTGGGGACAAGCTCTGGCTTCCTTGGCAATGTTGAGTTGCTACTATGGTCGCACCCTCACCATTTGTGAATTGCCTGTGCGAAGGACTCTTCTAACCAAATGTAAAAGGTAAAAGGTCAAGAGAATTCTTGGGAAGTTGAGATACAATAAATAAATCAAACAAAGTCCTTTGACTGGGTTGACAGTTAGAAGAATAGCTTGGAGTCGGGATTTATGGATAGGAGGACCTAAGTGAAGGATCAAAGGGGAAAGGTAAAACCAATAGGGTGAGTTTTCAACTACGCATAAAATTATACTCTGACCATTGGTAAACTCTGATATCTCAAGGGGGGACAGAGGGATGGTCCCCGAAGCCCAATTAGGCAGTTGATGGTATCTAGGTGGGCGTAGAAAATGCAGGGATTGGAGGTTGAAGGAGAATAGAGGAGAAGGTATAAATATGACTGCAGGAGTTTTTGGGAGAGACAGAGACAGAGACCGAGACAGATACACACGGGAGTTCACGGGTTCCGAGAGTACAAGAAGAGTCCGAGATGATGGTCCTGGTAATTCCTAGCCAAAGATGATCCGTCTAGTTATATCAACGAACGGGGTAAGTGGTAGTCATTGGTCTAGCATCTTCTCTCTCTCTCAATTATTTGTGTATATGTTTTATCAAATTTTAAATGTATTACTCTAGAACCTTAATCAATAATAAAAATGTTAAGTTTCACCAAGTGTATTTTATGTCTCACGGGATCATTCTGCTCTCATGTCACTGGGTTAATTTTAGATAATTTACAACGCAATGTTAAGTTGGGATCCCTACTTATAGGAATTAATTAGATTTAACAGTAAGGGCCACCCAACAGCAAGCTAATCGGCTTTCTCATTGCCAATGATATTAGGCACATGATATTATATACATTTATTTATAATACCTCTTTATGAAATAAGTTATTAAAAAGTATTACCGCCGAAGTTAAAAGCCGACGTGCTGGCGGAGTGGTTAGCGTATCTGACTGCGAAGCCGTACGTCCGGGTTCGAATCCCCGTTTGGCATGGATGTTAATTGCTGTCCTTGTGTGATGAATGAATGTGGCCCCCCTGTAAAAAGGGGTTGTGCTAGTGAATGTGTGTGTGGCTCGGGCAACAGTACCTCACCTCCGTGGCTTCGGTACACAGGTGCTCGCTGGGTAACGCTAAGTAGGTACTTCTTAGGGCATTTTCAGTGGTAAAAGGATAATGTCCTAGTACCCGCCCTTTAGAAATAAAAAAAAAGTTATTAAAAAGTTGATACACACATGATTCTTGATACATTTTAAATAATCTTTATTAACAAAATGAGAAAAACATAAAATGAAAACAAATAATGATCAACTTATTTAAAAAGGTTGGTTAAACAATATGAGTATTTTTACACCCTGAACTTGATATTAATCTACCATTGATACCTATTAAAAATCAGATACATAAGCGTTAAAATTTAAAACAAAAATGATAAAGCTGCGCACTAGAAATATCTAATCCTCTTATCTAAAAATTCCAATACAGCAATCTTTATCACTTCCAAAAGCAGCTGTAAAAGTACTTTTTTATGCGATCATCAATCATCCATGCCATGAAGATTTCACGCATTTAAGTAATGAAACACCTCTGGCGAAATCGCAACTACATAGCAGAGAGAAAAACAAAAAATATGTTACAAAATGCGACAAATCTCTGAATGATAAATTCATTTCCAATGGCACAGAGCTCTGGTGTATCGATATGCAACAGAACGATATGATTAGAGCCTGCACTTTGAACATGACTCAAAAAGTTGCTTCAGAGATAACACTATACTAGTTGACCCAACGACGTCACTAACAAACAAAGTAGTTCCCATCGCGGTGTCTGAATTTCGAGTGAAACGAAAAACGTCACTTTTAAAATACGATTATTTCGTTCAAAAGATGTATATGTCACTGGCAAAGTGATTAATTGAGTAGTATTAATAATGCCCGAGTGGAGGCGGGCAACGTGATACATTTCAATGACAAATGCCATGGAATTTATCACATTGCCCTCCGCCACTTCGGGCATTATCAATAATGCCCGATTTATCACATTGCCCGTAACATATATATCGTGTATTTTTTTATCACGATATGCGTACCGAAACACCTCCTAACAACCCAACATGCATTGTGTTTACTCACTTTCTCCTTCCGCGTGGTAACGTACTGGGTTCACACAGGAAATGTTGCTGTCGAGTATAGAAGGTTTGTGTAAAATATTGCGCTATTTGTTTTTAAATTGGATATCAGATATATGAAATAAACTAGTTGGCAATTTACCTCTAATCTATACCTTTAAAATGGTATAAAATTTAACTTTTTCAAAAGAGTTGCTATCGTAAAGAGTATTTTTGTCCCTCAGTTCCATTTTTGTCCCTGAAGCCTTGGTCAAAGAAGGATTCCACTAATGAGAGTCAGTTCTCCTTTAGCTGTTGGTAACACAGACACCGAGGCCTGTGTGTAATGCTATTAGTGTCTTTCTTCTGTGTAAATTAGTGTCGATATTTCTTCGAATCAATAAAAGAGTTCAGTATATTTTTTAACTTTAAAATCCGCAACATAATGTTACTTTCCAACCTTTTGTAACACTTTTTTACCAGCATTTACACCTTATACAGGGTGTCCCAAAATACCGCATAAACTCTGCACAGCTAGATTCCTAGTTGGGAGTACATAAAAACTGCCCAAAGAAGTGCCCCTCTACGTTCCATGGTTTACGAGAAAAATACGAAAAACAAAGTATAACGTCACTTCCGGTGCAAGAAAAGACACTTTATTGAACATATCAACAGCAGTATTATGCACAATTTAAAGCAGATATTCAAAGTGTTCGCCGTGCATGTCGAAGCAGGCTTGAGCTTGAGCACGCAGTGGAATGGCTGTCATCACACGTTGCAGCATCGCGGGGTCTAATTAAGTACAAGCCAAGCAGCATGCAATGGAGCAACTAAGTCCATTTGTGTTGTCACTACGTGTCTTGATACACCAGTTCCTTGAGATGGCCCCATACGGCGGACACTTTGAACATCTGCTTTAAATTGTGCATAATATGCTGTTGATATGTTCAATAAAGTGTTTTTTCTTGCACCGGAAGTGACGTTTTACTTTGTTTTTCGTATTTTTCTCGTAAACTATGGATCGTAGAGGGGCACTTCTTTGGGCAGTTTTTATGTACTCTCAACGAGAAATCTAGCTGTGCAGAGTTTATGCGGTATTTTTGGGACACCCTGTATTTGCAAACCAATCGCGTATTCAAATTAAAAGAAAAATATATATTTTCCGCAATACTAATTTTATAAATCTACTTCATTCCATGAGTTTTTACAAAAAACAAACACTCAATCGGGCTCATCTGATTCTCTCCGAAACTTATCTCCCGAAAAAGACGCACCCCCCATATCTCCTTCGGAACCTCTGGCGGCACTGTTTCTCATCCCACGGAAGAAAATCTCGACATCAATTTATATTCCATAATCTCGACTCACCCTCCAGAAGAAACTTATGTTCCTCACCTTTAGGGGGCAAGATAAGACCTCCCTTATTACTTCGGCGGCGTCAAAGTTATCATAACTTATCATCGACTCACTTTGATATCGATTTTGATTTTGCACAGTATTCGATGAATTTCCTTCCTCTCCGGGCCTTATCGGCCCCCTTTCCATTAGGCCCTGCTGTTTTGATTCCCTGGCGTCAAAATGCGGCGATGATTAACGAGCCGAGATGAGTTGAGTTGTTTTTTAGGCTGTGAAGGATGGTGGAATCTCTCCTCCTTTTTGGCTTTGTGATTTTTTTTGCTTGCTTCGATATGCAACATGCCTCCCCGCCGTGAGGGATTGAGAGAGTTTTGCTTTATGTAGGGTTGGAAATACCGCCGGCAGTCTATCTTTTTAGCTGGTTTAAACCAAAGTTTCTTTCTCCATAGATACTATTCGCACTTTTATGTATTGTTTGTTAACGTATCTCTATTGTAAAATATACCAGACACCTTATTGATAGTGTAAGACGTCACTAAAAGTTGTCGTGTTTATTTAAACAAAGGCTTTGAAAAAAACCCTAAAAATTTATCCGATTGATCCTATTCTGACTGAAATATAGAATAAAATACTTCATACAGATATTTGATACACATTTCTGTATTGAAGGTGTAAACGTTTGTATATTTGTGGTAAAATCATTGAATATGGTTGATGTCACATATAATTTTGTCAATATTTTGCACAGTAGATGGACTACGAAGACAGAATTTTCAAGGATTAAAAGTATTAATTATATACGCGGGGAGTTTCAAAAGTCATCAAAACTCTGCAAAGTCAGATTCCTTGGGTGGAAAAATATTAAAATTTTAACTTCTGCAATGCATATTTTTAAAAGTTTAACGTCATGTACAAAAGAAATTACTTCATTCCATGCAGAGCGCATACGCACACAAAAGTTTCACGTTTTCTTGATGTGAGACCGTACTTATTTCTGTTGTGTGTGAACATAATGTAGTTTTGACAGCCTATATATTTTAGAAAATAATTAATATAACTGTAAAAACATCCCATGGCCCTCAGGTTAATCACTGATCTAATCAGTTTTCAAAATATTAAAACTTTTCCCAAATTTCTTAAAACATAAGCATTATTTTTTTAGACCTTCAAGTATTCACCTCAACATCAGCTTGGTCCACTTTCAACGCATTTATATATTTACATCCTTACACAGAGTAAAAATAAATACACCATTATTAAAATTAAAATATTTACTTCATAAATTAACCAACTTACAGCACACCTGTTTCTAAACTCGATGCAGTCTCCGATTATTGATGCACTCACTCCGGTAGACAAACTCTCTCTCAATTTGCCCTAATAATCAAGTGAGGGCAAAACTCGGTAATTAAGTTCTCCGTCTGTTCTTTTAGCCGGTTTTAATTGCTGCTGGCAGTTAATGAGGCGGTTGCGGTTTTCGAGGTCAGCGGTTCCACTTATGCGAGCTCATCAATCACTACGCCGCAGAAAAATGCCCCCCCAAACGATAGGGCGGTCCCCGGGAAAGGAGGTACCTTTCCACTCACTTATTTTGAGCTCTTGCATGGGATTTCGAAGTTTCAGATCGATTCAAATGATCTACTACGTATAGTTAGGACTACAGTGGGCCCTCGCATATTCGCAGATTTTGATCTCAAAGTTTCTTTTAGCAATGAAACTTGCATATTTGCAGAAAAGATATAATATATCGATTCCGGTAAATATTATGTAAAACAGTTTTGAAAAATGCAACTTCTTCTACTAAACAAGTTTCCTACCTAGTTACCGTTTTGGCATTTACTACAAATTATTTACAGTTATTACAATTATTTACAGTAATTTACAGTTAAAACTACTTTTTGCATGAACAAGTTTAATTAGTTTTATGTAAGAAATGACGGAATCGAACCATTACATCCGTTATATTATCATATGCGGGCGTTTTAAAACTGGGTTTGTTATTAGCGGTTTTCGCGTATCCGCGGTATATTTTGGAACGTAACTACCTTGAATAACGATGAAACACTGTAGTTGACACAACATGTCGTTGTTCTGGCGAAAAAAAATGCTTTTAAAACTGTTAGTTGTAATAAATAAGAATTATTTTCTTCTTTGTGTTCCTTTTTAGGGCGTCATATAAGGCCAATAGGGTCAACAGCATTCCCGCTAGAACACTTTTTTGAAGCTTACCTTAATTTGTATTCTGTTCATTTTGAATAGGCGGCTGAAAATATTCTTCTTTCCCCACGCTAGAAGCGTAACCATAGTTACGTTCTTAGCGCAGCCAATAGTAAGCCTTCTTCGTATACGTGAAGTTGATAGTTGTCCTGAGTACTAATTCGGTGGTGGGGGAAGGAAATATTTTCAGCCGCCTATTCAAAATGAATCGAGTATGGCATGAGATGTCCAGACTTAACCAGCAGAACTTCCACAAGTGTTTTAAGTTTAAACTTCAAATTAGTAATTTTTTTAAGATGTTCCAGGTTTTAAATACAGGTACTTTCTGAACAAAAGTTAAATAAGTTATTATTGTTACATTTTATACTCTTCTAGGAAGTATAGGGTGTTACATCTGGGTAAAATAAATACTTCAATCTGTTAAAGAAATTAACAGGATCCGTAACCTTTTTCTCTTCTCAATAGCAAGATCATAACCAAGAAACTTCAGCAAATCCTTCCTCTTTATCTTAACCCTTAATGCCTCAAATTATTTTCCTCATCCTCATCCAAAATATGTCAAGTTTACGTAACTGCAACTATGAGTAAACTAAATTTGGCCTACATGACGAAAATTGGACGAATTTGGAACATTGGGAAGTGGGACTTACTAGTACCATCGGTAAATAAAGGTTTAAAATAAAACTCCTTTGCTCAGTTAATGCCATTTAGCAGCCTTTAAAAAGAATAACCTTGTTTTTATAACGTAAGGTTTCTTTTATAACTTATGGCACCATTATCGTCCCAAATAATATAATTTAATATACATTAGTTAATTAAATAGATAAAGTATTGAAAGTGTTAAAGATTTGATAGGATAAATTGTTGGAAAAAACACTTAAAAATATTTTAGCTCAATTATACGTACTACTGTGGATTATATAATGAATAAATACTTCACACGTTTAATTATAGTCTGCGAAATTGTTTCACTTGCCAATTTCTGAGGCGATATCACTTAATAACTGCAGCGCTTATATACTCAAAGAAATTTCTTCCCCAATCATTTATCTCTTAACTATAAATGATCGACTCCCAGATAAAGAATTCGACCCTTGCTCTACATCCTCTCAATCTCTATGAAATTTTCCAAAGCAAAACATGCAAAACTATTGTAAAAATGAACTCGAAACTTCTAGCAAGCATAAATCAAATTCATACAAGGGAAAAAAGCACCCTGGTAAAAATTAATTTCCATTCCTTGAGAAAAACTAAACTTTTTTTTCGAGAACGAGATGGAAAAGTTTCGTTACAAATGATTCGGGCTTCTCACTTCATCATTTCCGGCGTGGATCTAAATTACGCGATCAAACAGTAGGGCATGCATAATTTAAATCCGTGTGCAAGGTTTTTTTTGTGTGATGGGGTGCTTGAAATATGATGCCCCGCGTGACGTATCTGCGGGAAATGACGTGCCGGTGATGCATGGGTCGAGGCTAGAATATTTCATGCTTATTGTTAATGGAGATCGCAAAAGATTTATCGATTAATAGTGGAACACAGAAGGTGGGTCACGCTATAGAAAGCGCACAAAAAAGAGGTCCTGGTAATTGTTTTTCCATTAGAACACGCCTCACACAAAACCTTTCACCTGAATGCACAATGTATTTTCAAACAAAGAGTGTCCCTTGTATTGGAAACAGAGTTGTAATGGGTGATGAAGAAATTTGAAAAGGTACATTGTTGTAAACCATAAAAACTAGAAATAGGAAACTCCAGTATTTTTTGTATTTTTTATTTGATAGAGGTACACAAAGGAGGAATATACGCACATTTATTTCGATGATTATTTATTTTTTAATTTAATTTCAAAGTTTGACTTTAAAAAAAGGCGTGAAAACGTCAAGTGTCAAAATGTGACGTACTTTATTCCTAAACATTGATTTCAAACAATATCTCCATTTTTTAAACATGGAGATATTGGAAGTTGGAAGTTGCATGATTTAAAAAAAATTTTAATCGATTCTTCATGCAAAAATAAGCAACTACCCAAAATTCTAGGTCGATCAAGAAATGTTTTGATTGCAAAAAAAATTTACAAAAATCCCCTTTTTCAAAGCGCGCGAAAACGCCAAGAGCTTTAAATGTGACGTCATCGTACGGTAATCATTGTTGAAAACCAACGGAGTTGATGGTTTGATTGTTGACGTCATCGTACGGTGTTTTCGCTTAGCGTTTTCAGTCACGGGTTTTTTTCTTGATT
Organism: Tetragnatha versicolor; assembly: GCA_024610705.1. NCBI lineage: Eukaryota > Metazoa > Arthropoda > Arachnida > Araneae > Tetragnathidae > Tetragnatha > Tetragnatha versicolor. The sequence goes on from JANDEH010000007.1 coordinate 11,759,622, forward strand.
TTTAAATTAAAATAAGTAATTACTTGTACATTTTTTTGAAAAATTGACTAGATATTTCATTTTACCATACAAAAAACCATACAGAAAACTTGAATGTTTATGAAACCCTGACACATGCAACTTCCTTATTCGAAGCGATTGGTGGTTTCCACTTTAAACTCAGGCCAAAACAGATCTGACGTCATTCAATCCTGAACAAAAGCAAAATGAGTGTCTAATTTTGTTTTAAAATATTACTTTAACTAAATTTTTTTGAAACTTTTAATGTCGATTTTTGAATTGAGATAAATTTCTTTTACGGGAAAATACATTTTTTCTGTTTTCAAAAAATGCTGATACTACCACCCAAGTTAATGATTTGAAACTTCACTGGCGGAAATTTAAAACCCAAAACCAAGAAGGAAAAGAGATATCAAAGTGAAATTTATTTCTATGATTGAGTTAAGTATCAATGTTAATTGATTGGTAGTCCTAGTCCTAATGGTGCACCAACGTTGCATACCGGGCTAGGGGATTTCTCCTCTTTCACCGGACATGATTTGTGCGCGTTCGTTCTTACGAACGAATAAGTCAGGGTAAAAATGCAACATAGGGGGATAAGAAGAAAGCTTGGACAATGCGTTCATCATGTGGTTGTGCATTTTTCTCTTGAGACTTGTGCGCAGGCGAGGGCTGAAGATTAGACTAGACAGCAGGTTGCCAAACCTCATTGATGAAGATCTGGTTGGTCAATGTGCCAGTAAATCATACTGAGGAAATGTGGGAGTGGAATCCAATGCTTTTTTGCTGTTTTACCCGGCGTGCAGAAAAAAATCTGACTATTACAAAATCAACAGCGGAGTTCTCTCTTTTATCGCTATCATCTCCAATTGAAGGTGGGTCCGGCAAAACTCAACATCTCCACCCCCGACCAAAATAGGTTTTATTACTGTTTTGGACTGAGGTTCCAGGTTTACACAAGAGGTAAAAATCCCTTCTTCCAAAAGTTGGTATTTCCCTCTTCAAAAAAGCGAGGGGGGGAAAATGAGCGTTTTCATTGAAGCCAATGGGCTATGTATCACGTTTTTGGGCTCTCCTGAAAAATTTCTGAAAGTGGAGAGGTTGAGTTTTGCCAGACCCACCTTCAATTACCGTGGTGCTCCAGACCGAATTGGGATTCTCTCATAAATTCTGTAATAATCATTGAGATGTTCATTTCTTAATTTAGTGCACTATTGCCAACGCCAAATCCTGTGTTGAAGATCGAAATTTTTCTGAAGCTATGCGGGCCAAACGGGCAGTCCCCTGCACCGTAAACGATATGCATTCCTCCCACACAGCTCCTCAGTGGGATTTACCGGCATTTGATTTTGGGGGGTTAATGAGTATCTTTTGAAAATTGTAGGTACTTTAAGTTCAAAAGTAAAGTTATCAAACTTTTTAAACCATATTGGTACTTAGCTTCAAAAGAGTGTAAAAAAGTATTCGATACCTGAAAATACTCGATACTTAAAAGTATCGATTTTTCCCAACACTAAATCAGGGAACCTATGAATACAAAATCACAACAATTTAACCCCTCAAATCTGCAGGCCAATCGAAGGCAGCCAAAGAAAAGCCGTAAACCTAATTTCCGCAATCCACGCAACAAGGGTAATCCTGCTCCCAAATCCATAATAAAACACCCGGGCGGGCAGGGAGGCCTAATCTAATGGGGGCGCGTCTCATTACCCCACAAACAAACCCGGGCAAACACAGGCTCCCCTTATTTATTGCCGTTTAACCCCAGGGAACCGTAAGGCCGATGACAGTTAGAGGGCGCTGATGCAGGCTTTTTCAATAGCCCCCGGGATAGGGTTCTAAATATATCTGAAAGAATCGATTCCTGAATAGAATGCCCTGTATTCGATATCAAGGAATCGAAATCTTGAAAGAATCGATTCCAGCAGGAATCGAATCCTAGGAATCGTACATGATTTTCTAATTAATATTATATGAGTATTTACAATTTTTTCTCTAATTAATAAGTAGTATGATGATTGAAAATTATTTTCCCGCAGGAGTCAAATCTTAAGAATTGTATTTAATATTCTAATTAATACAGATAATTATTAACCATTTTTTTCTCTAACTAATAAGTATTATGATGATTTTAAGTTATTTTTCAGCAGGAATCTAATCTTAGGAACCTAATCTTGAATCTAATCTTGAAAGATATCAATATATGGAGTGTAGAAAATGTTCTAATTCATGATGTTTTTAGCGCACTCTCATCAGAAAATTTAGTACTTTAGTATCTGGCTCAAATCTCATCAATCGGCAACATTTTAAAAATTTCTCATCAGAATATTCAAAACATTATTAAAAAGCAACATGGATTCGTACATGACATGAATCGTGTACTTTTAAAAAAATCTTATTATGTAACCATGGACTTGGGTAAATTAAATTGAGGTGCTTGTATCATACACGGGCTAACTCCAAATATACTACATACATATTAGAAACTGTTTCAGCCGCCAGTGCCAGTATAACATATTTATTTTTTCCTAAACTTATTCCCTGCTAAAATTGTCTTTTCCTTTAGTTTTTTTTCTGTTTGTTTCTTCCCGACAAAGAGAAATTAAAAAAGACGAGAGGAGTGGGTAAATACCAAATAAAACCATAGATATAGTTTCTAAGAATGTTCATAAATATTTTACCAAAGGGAGCGCCTTGACTTACAAAATACTTTTTAAAATTGAGAGTTGACTTTAGAATAAAACATGTTTTTTTTCTTTCTCTCCAAAGTGCATGCTTTTAAATAGTTTTAGTTTTAAAGGTATGTTGTTTATCCTTTCTACGTTACGCATACTTGAAGATCACACTTTTGCCTAACCTTTATAGGCTTATGTAATTTTTAACCCACCCAGTATACCTTTCGACACACAGTAGAACTTCAATTATCTGAATTGATCCGAATGTTGCCTTTTAATTTCATTAATTTAAAGCTATCTTTTTTTAAAAAATAGTTTTTCTCCCCTTTTGAACATGCATGCAGTAATAAAGAAGTTGCATGTGTCTGATTTTCAAAAACAAACAAGTGTTCGGCATGGTTTTTTGTATGGTAAAATGAAATATCTAGTCAATTTTAAAAAAAAAATGTGCAGGTAATTAAATATTTTAATTTAAAAACCAAGGAAAAAACACGTGACTGAAAACGTTTATTGTTTAAAAAGTAACGATGACGTCAACAATCATACCATCAACTCCATTGCTTTATAACAATGTTTATCGTATGATGACGTCACATCCCAAACTCTTGCCATTTTCACGTGCTGTTAAAAAGGGGATTTTTGTTAATTTGTTTGGTAATCAAAAAATTTCTCGATCGGCCTAAAATTTTGGGTAGTTGCTTATTTTTGCAAGAAGAATCGGTTAAAAAAACAAAAAAAAATCATGCAACTTCCTCATTAATTAAAATGAACCTTTTTCGGAAAAAATCCAACTATCCGAATTTTGTGTCATACGTATGGAGTCCGATTGATTGGATAATTGGAGATCTACTGTACTTATATACTACTTATAAGGTTGACAATTCTTTTCTTACAAAATTTAGTAGGCATGAAGAAGGAAAGCTACAAAAATTAAAGAAGATACACACATAAAATTATAAAAGTAAAAAATTTGATTCATAATAAATATAAAATTAAAATAAAAATCCCCCTCTTATATCAACTTCCACTAACACTGTGACTGCTTAATTTGTGGACCTAATTAGCTTCAAAAATTGTAAATTTTTGCATATTTTAAATCTATATATATATTAGGGTGTATCGAAAAAAAACTTTTTTTCGATGTTGATGACGTAATAGTGCGGAAAAGTTGTCTAAGGTGCCAGAAAGTACCTGTGAATTTTTTCAGAATTTTTGGATAATTTCTTAAGGTGCCACATTGGCCCTGAAGTTCCCCATGTTAATCCAATGGGGCGCGCCGCCAAAAAGGCTGAAAATCGGTTTTTCGCCCCTCATTTCAACCCTAATCACACGACGAATGTCTCGTCTCGAGTTATGGACTCTATATGATGTATGCTACCCGAAAAAACTTGAATAATAACTTAAATCTCTATATTATGTTGATTGTGGGCTCTGATTTGAACGAGGAAATACGCGATTTTCGACGAAATTTGAGCATACAAAAAAACGTAATATAGATATTTAGGCTATTATTCAAATTTTGTCGGATAGCCTAGATCATATAGAGTCCATAACTAGAGACGAGACATTCGTCGTGTGATTAGGGTAGAAATGAGGGGTGAAAAACCGATTTTCGGCCTTTTTGGCGGCGCGCCCCATTGGATTAACAAGGGGAACTTCAGGGCCAATGTGGCACCTTCAGAAATTATCCAAAAATTCTGAAAAAATTCACAGGTACTCTCTGGCACCTTAGACAACTTTTCCGTACTATTACGTCATCAAAATTGAAAAAAGTTTTTTTCGATGCACCCTAATATATATATATATATATATTGTAAAATTGAAAAATGCATTTTTCCTTTCTATAAAATTTTTTACGAAAATATTTTCACGTGGATTTTTATCATGAGAAACTAAGTTGCCAGAAAAAACAATTTCAGATGTTATCACACAAAAAAAGTTTCTTAAAATAAGTTTTAATTGAATTACAGTTCATTTATATTTATTGCATAACATGAAAAAGTAAAATGTATAAATTAAAGAAACTATAAAGCACTGAGAAAAAAATACCTTAGAAATGCAGTTTCACTCTTAAAACGATTGTATCAAAATTTAGTAAAAAGTACTCAAAAAGGCTCCGATCCAATAAGTACTCAAATTTGAATACATGAATATACTCATTTCTGAAAATGTGCATACTCAAAAATGAAACATCGTGAGCTCATTTTTGAGTTCAAGCTCACGATGTTTCATTTTTGAGTATGCACATTTTCAGAAATGAGTATATTCATGTATTCAAATTTGAGTACTTATTGGATCGGAGCCTTTTTGAGTACTTTTTTACTCAATTTTGATACAATCGTTTTAAGGGGGCATCCATAAATTACGTGAGGTCAAAAAGGGGGGGAGGGGTTCGGAAAAATCTCACCAAATCAACAGGAGGGGTCGATTAAAATCTCACGCAGTTAAAAATTTAAGTTAGAAATTAAGCGATTTTTTTAAGTATGAGAAAGGAATAGTATACCCACAGATAAGATTCTGTGGTGATTTTTAGGCGGAATAATGTCCTTTTCCCCACATGATTAATAATGGAAAAGTTTTAGGTGTTGTGAAGCACAAAATGCAAACGAATAGGGTAGAAAATTATTTTTAAAGGTTGTAGGTAAATCTCACTTGGGGGGAGGGGGGGTCCAGCAAAATCTCACTAAATCTCACCAAGGGGGGGTGGTCCAGATTTCGGAAAAAAACACCTCACGTAATTTATGGATGACCCCTAAGAGTGTAGTTTGATAGAATTCGAAACAGGGTTCAAGGCAAAGTCCAACTACACAGTCTTTGAAACAAATTGGGGTTTCCTTGCGATTTTTTTCCCATTTGCATGTTTTTTCTTCAACGATCCGATCACCAAGGAACGGGATTCACGAAGTTTGCCTGACGGAGATGGTACACTCTTAAAACGATTGTATCAAAATTGAGTAAAAAAGTACTCAAAAAGGCTCCGATCCAAAAATACTCAAATTTGAATACATGAATATACTCATTTCTGAAAATGTGCATACTCAAAAATGAAACATCTTGAGCTTGAACTCAAAAATGAGTTCATAATGTTTCATTTTTGAGTATGCACATTTTCAGAATGAGTATATTCATGTATTCAAATTTGAGTATTTTTGGATCGGAGCCTTTTTGAGTACTTTTTTACTCAGTTTTGATACAATCGTTTTAAGAGTGTAGTATTTGATATTAAGGTGAAGATTTGTTGGCCAAAATGTAAGTTAAACGTCTTTTACTGTACATTATTTATATCAGTGGTTCAACAGGGGAAAAATGGGATGTGCGCCCCTCAATAAAGGAAGAAAAACACATGTCCCCGGAAATCACGGGGTGAGAAGATTTTGCTACATTTTTGAGTTGCCCGTGGAAATCTCAGGATGATCAGCCAGAGGGTTAAAAACTTTTAAAAATACCCCCCTCACCATAAAAACGGTCACAGAAAAACGATACATCCTCAGAAATATTTACTCATTCAGTTTTAGTAGACCCTCTTCCTTTTAGCCGGACACGCTGGAATTCCTAAACGCTAGCTCTTCCGAGGGAAAATTGCCGTTTTATAAATTCGAAGAGCGCATATTTAAAGGCGGACGTCAGAGAGCCCGAGAGCAATTTAAGCCGCCGTCAAAATTGCAGCGGGGAGCTATCAAAACAAGTTTCTTCCAGTGCCGGGACTAAAATGTCAAAGCGGTCTTCTGATTGGCGGACGGAAATTAAGGCATCAAGGGAAAATTTCGATGGAGGGGAAAAGCTTTTTTCCCCATCGCTTTTCCTGTCATCCCGAAGTGTGGGGCTCAATAAACAAATATTTAGTCGCGTGTTTTCGGATTGGAAGCTTATATGTATATTTGGCCGGGAGAAAGAGTTTTACTTTGGAGTTAGGAAGGTGTTCAAAAAGGACAAATTGGGATTTCATAGAGCACGCTGTGATTTTGGGTTCGGTGAGAATGAATAAGTTATTGTTTCGTAGTAAACTTTGTCAAATATGAGTGTTGTCTGTCAGGAATTCCTGGAAATTTCTCTTGATTCCCGGAAGAAATACGCAAATACGGAGCAATTTACCAAGTGAGATATTACATGTCACGTAATATAGTTTCCTTTTCGTTAATTCCCTCTCACCTATTCAGTGTTCGTATCCTACATCGCATATACAGAGTTGGTTAACCCTGGGGTGACCAACCCAATTTAACTTGAGGGTTACTCTGGAAAACAATAATGCTCCCGCGGTTTGCATATAAATTTTAGGATACGAGATGCTTAGATTGACAAATATATATTTTATACTTTATTTTCCTTTAAATTTTTTTTCGTAAATTTATTTTGGAAAAAAGTCTGCAAATATACGTAAATCCAAAAAAAAACACTCGCAACCTTTTTAGCAAGGTTCCTTAATCCTGAAAATTATTATGTGTACCATAAAAATATATTATTGAGGATTCGAAAATCCGTTTCAATTCACTTTTGCACTAGAGATCGATCAATTTCTACTGGAGGTTTTCCTAGGTCTGAATTGACATCAGCATGTAAAATGAATAAGAATATGTATAACACATTTTGTTGTACTTTCCCAAATTAGTTAAATGACTCAAACGTGGCTGCCAGATTTCTGATTTCTTTTGCATATTTGAAGTAATTAACTTTCGAATTTTAAAATTATTCCAACTAAGAAAAGTGCTAAACGGTATTATTTTTGTTTGATTAAGATTAAAATATCAATTATTTCTTCTGTAATTCTCCCGGAATGCGGATCTTGGTTTATGTGCCACATTGGATAGATAAGGGTGGAGAAAGCAATGGTACCCTAAAGAGAGTTTAAGATATTTTCCAAAAAAAGAACTCCAAAGACCGCAGTCACGCAATGACCACAAACATTTGACCACCGGTACGAGATGGCGGTTTTACTGGACTTGTGAACTTTTATTATTGACGTCATATCCCATAAAATGATTATCATTTCATCACATGCATGGCAAACATTTATAAGTAACCATGTCCCCGTTGTTTTCCATAAACCTTTTTCACAGTAAACCAGATGAGAGATCCTACCTTTTTGTCTTGATTTTCTGGAAAACTATGGCTCATAGAGGTATAGTTCTTTGGACATTTTTTTTTGTAATCCAGGCAAGACATCTTTCTGTGCAAAGTTTGAGCGGTCTTATTGAAACACCCTTCTTCAGAAGTATCACCCAAATAGCTCAACACTCACTTGAAATAGTTATTCAGTTAATACCATTTTAAATAATTTATAGAAATGATGATTTCAGGATATTCATATCTTTGGAGTTGTAAATATTTGTAAAGAACTGATTATAAATATTTAACAGGATATATAATGGAATTTTACCTATTACCAGCTATGGAAGTTCTCCTATAAAGCAATAGGATCACTCCTATGCAATAGCCAGCCATTGTATAATATTTCCTGGACTCTGTTACCTAGTCCCGTTGGACGGCTTCCCAGCGGATCAGAATAGATATAATTATAATCTATCAGCCGCAGCCCGCGCTCAGGAAACAAGTGGCCCCATTAATGCCAACCTTGTATTACTTTGCCTTTAATTTAGGGAGAACGTGACGGCGATAAATAAGCCAATATGGAATGGGTTTTGTTATACATAGCGCCGGACATTCCCATATACATAGCTCATGTTATAGTGTTATTGTATTCCTAGGTAACTATATAGGCCAAGAAAGCTTTACAATGGACGTGGATTTGTTAATTTTTTGTTGTGATATTACTCTAATAGAAATACAACATATTATTTTATTTTGTTTTAAGCATATAAAGTACGATTTAGTATTTAGTTTACAGGATGTTTCATCTAGAGCGTCCCAGTCTGCTCAGAAATATTTTTATGTGGAGTAGATAAAAAATGTATATAGAACTATACCTCCACAACGACTTTTATTTTTCGAAAAATGCGACAACGTCAATTCCAATAAAACTTAATTATTTCATTCCACAGTGAGAACATGCATGCACAATGGATATTTTTTTCATCATCTGGTTAAGGGAACCAGGACGTTCTCAGCCATGCAAAATACGCTAATTTTACAATATTTCGAGACCCGAAATTATGTAGTAAAAGTTATTCAAATACAATAAAAATTGGTTGTGTTAACTAACAGTCTTTTGTCATCCTAAAATGACAAAAATTAATTATATATTATCATATTATTTTTTAAAATAGGAAGTCGAAAAAGTATATTATCATACGAGTCTTCCGATGGATGGGGTTATAAAGGTTAGCATATAGAAAATTCTATGTTGTTTTTTAGCAAAATAAATAGGTTTCCATGTAGAGAAATGTATATTCAATTTAGTGAACTAATTTTTAAAACAATTTAATGAATACTTTTTTTTAAAAAAAATGCAGAACTTAAAATTTTAAAACGCAGCAAAAAACAGCAGATTTTTCTCGTATTTTTGCTTAATTAAAAAAATTATTGCAACATAAACTGTATAAAATGATATTCACTGAATGCACTTATATAAAACGAATATTTGTACCAAGTTTCATGTAATTTCATTGATTAGAATTTTGTTAGAGCTAACCTAAAGTTCAAAAAAACAGGTTTTGAGAAAAATGCAAAAGAACTTAAAATGGAACATTAGTGGTGGTGATTGTTTACATCTTGTACCCCCATTTTCTGGGGGATCTCGGTCCTAAAGGTATATGTATTATACATTTTTGGAATCGTCATGAAACCTACTATTTTATCAAATAAAAATTAAAAAATCGAATTTTTGAAGGTTTTGGACGTCCTGGTTCCCTTAAATTCATCGATAAATTGAACGAGAATAGACCAGCAGTCAAAATTATGTCTGTTAGTTTAGTAAGCAGCAATTGGAATTGGTAGTTTAGCCAACATGTTAGGATATGTGTCCTCTATTGCAAAAATTTATATTTTATAATTACTTTTACATATCAGTACAATTTCCTAAACGAAAAAAAATAATTTAATCTTCTTAACAATCTTTTTAACAAAGCTGTAGGTGAGGTGGAAAGTAAAATGGGCTTCGAATGATCTTCAGGTAATACTAGGGTCACCACTTGTAGGTGACGAGTCCTACTTGTTAGAGACAAGATACTACCAAGAACGACCAACTGCATACAAACATATTTATTCAATCAAGTTTTAGTGGCGAGAAGACTCTCACGCCAACAGAAATCATATATATACACAGGTTACAGTCAACGTCACATTATACAAACGTCAAACATCACATTTGCAAGTATACAGAGTTAGAGTTCCTTTGAGAGTTATCAGTTCGAGTCCGTTGTCAACCGCCACAGTGGGTAACTCTTCAAGTTTCCCTCTTTTGGCTATTGGTTAGAAATTTTAGAATGCGTCACTTTGTAGTTACTCTTTAGTAAACACATTAATTTATCCACCCATCATAATTAACTGAATTATAAATTGAAGGTTGATGTGAAGACTTATCTAATATAATAAAATCAAGTGTGGGTGTGTGTGTGTGTCTTCTATACAAATCCACAGTTTACTTCCGATCTGCACCAAACTTGGTATACCTACGTAAAAAAACTCAAGGAAAAACATAGGCTATGTTTCGAAAACTTTTAATGACCCCTTAACCCTCTTTCGACCCTTTTTATGGTCATTTTGCTGAAATAGCTTTATTTCTCCTCAAGAAGAGATCTGCTTACTCCATATTGTTACAAAGAAAACTTAATGCTAAACAACAAGTTTTTAATAGAAACACTAGGTACAAGTCTATTCAAAAATTATATAACTAATTTAAAAATCTATTTCCATGAAATTTAAAAGTTTAAGTATAGTTAACCATATTTTTATTTGAGATTTTATCTAATTTTTATATTTTAAAAGCTTTATGGAATACCATTGTTGTTAAAATAGTCTCCATGAAAACGAGGATGTAAAATTAAAAGGTGATAATATTTTAGCTTTTAAGAAAGTTGGTTAACAAATAAAAAACTATTAAAACTCCCTTTCAACTAGAAAAGATTGATTTTTTTCTTAATTTGCAAAATGGAATAAGCTTTAATTATTGACTAATTTCACCGAAAACGTTAATTCCTGAAGATATGATTAATCAAGGGATCTAAGCAATTTTAAATACTTTTTAGATTAATTTTTCCATGTAAATGTGAAAATCATTCAAAAATTATATTGCTTGAGAACTGAAGGAATTTTAATCCATCTGGGAACACTGGGATAAGAAAATTACTAGGAACACCGGGATAGGAAAAGTTACCGGGAACACCAGAATATGAAAAAGACGCCTGGGATACCGGGATAATTGGTAAATGCTGATTATACAAAATTAGAAATGTATTTGGGAAAACTTAAAAATAATAAATTTACACTCTCCACCCGTGCAAGGCCGGGCATATCAGCTAGTTTAACTATACATAAAAGAGCTCAGTTCATCCTCATATCAAAATACCCCCAATGGATTTATTATGCACAAAAACTAACACAACATTTAAATAGGTTAAAACATCAATTTACGTTACAGAATGGCCACTTTATATTTACAACTACTTTCCAAATTTCTTTCACCCTTGCATCCATCTTAAGCTCGAAAAAGAAGTGAGAAGAACTCCCTCCAAAAACATTTCCCTCTAATTTATTTCAAGTGCATAAGCTCCCAAATACGCCATTAATTTCAATAAAAACCGCCTTCAACTCGCAAAATTCCCCAACAGCACTTGCTGCGCCGTTCTAATCTCATTCCGCGCGCTTTTTCACTGCGAATTAAAACGCATTCATTGTTGTTCTTTTAATTGTTCTTTTTTTTTATTTCACCCTAAAGAACTTCTCGTGTGTAAACAAGCAGCCTGCCTGCATTTTTTTTGCCCGATTTAACGGGATTACATCATAGTTTTTTTTCTATACTGCAGCGCCACCTGACGTCACACGAGAGAGATTTTCGAAGGGGCATTCGGGGCGGTTCTTGATACTCAGAGCTCGTTAAGTAGGGGAGGATTACCTTAACAATTATTCCGGCAGGGATGATGCGGAACAGGATTAGTTATAGAGTTACTCGAGGAGCAAAAAAAATCAGTTATGTTTTGCAGGTTTTTGTTTTCTTTTCGTTTGAACTGCGAAAATTTAAGCTACGATTGCTGTTTTTAAGTTGTAAAAAATTTTTTCGCGCTTATAATTCTGGGATTGTGAATTGTGAATTATTTTGAGCTAATGAATAATTTTTTGTTTGGAATTAATCTATATCCCTGAAAATTATACTTTAAATCATTATAACCTACAATGAAAATCGCTAAAGGCTTTTTCAATGTGGATTATAATGAAACAAAGTAAGAATTAATGTAAACGAAATATTGAAAATGCTTCTCTAATCAAAAGTGTTTAGATTGTGTTGCGATAGCGTTTTGTGAGAAAAAGATAAATATTTTATAGTGTTGCTAAGAAAATTGAAGGGACAAATAAGTGCTCTTATAGTGTTTTTCTCTTATAGTGCTTTATTTTAGTGCTCTTATAGTGTTTTCTCTTTATAGTGCTCTTATAGTGTTTCTTTATAGTGCTCTTATAGTGTTTCTTTATAGTGATCTTATAGTGTTTCTTTATAGTGATCTTATAGTGTTTCTTCATAGTGCTCTTATAGTGTTTCTTCATAGTGATCTTATGGTGTAAATTAAGAACACTTATAAAAAATGTTTCTATCATGTTTCAAACAAATTCAGAACAAGGCGTTAAAGTGTTATACCTAAAGAACACTAACTAATAAAGTGTTTTGTTAAAGAATTTGAAGACGAAAGTGTTGTAAATGTGTGAAAATGTAAAAAAGAAAATAATCCAATTTTTAGTCGGATATGACGCTTACTTATTATGCGACGCGCGCATGCATGCATCGATATTTTCGATGAATGTAGTTGTTGAAATATTCGACATCTTAGTCTAAAAATTATATAAACAACAAAAATCTCATTTTGGTTGTCTCTGTTTAGCGTTAACTGGATGTGTGGTCATAAACTTTCCTCGTTTCTGTCTTACTTGTTATAAAAAAATTTGCATTTTTATAAACTTTACGAAAGAAACATGAATTTTCAGTGTTTCATTAGTCTTTTTTAAACACCCTCTATGCTTAAAAACAAGTATGAAATCAAAATTGTTAAAGTACACTATTTTTATCGTTAATCCTCTAACCAACCGCATTTCCCTCCGCAACATACAAGCGACAGTACTTTCCTTTATGTGCGGAAATAACACATCAATCTTCTTAAGTAAGATGTTACGTGATGTAAACCACGCCCGGAATGATTCATCCCATTTAGCCCGTCTTTAAAAAGTATCAGTTCCGTTTTTAAAAAATCACCGTCCCAAGCTTCTGTCACTTTGGGGATGACATTGATTCATCTCTGTCCGCTCCAAATCCCACAGCACGTTATTAAATAACGATATAAAGCATTTCATCGCAACATAAAAACTAGCTAGATATCTCGCATCCATCTACGTCAGGACGTTGCTACTTTTCATTGCATTAACTGTCAATACATCCAATCACAAGACGAGAACATCGCGAAACAACGACTAAAAGACAAAACAAAGTGCAAACGATTTTATACACTTCTTGCGCACGTTCTGATGTAAACAAAAAAAAGCCACCCTCCAGAGAATTACATTGTTCTAATTTAAGTTCCATTCTCCATTCCCCCCTCCCGCTCTGCCTGGGGTCATTTTTCTCAGATTTGTTGCTGTAAAACGACTCCTTCTCAGTTTTTCCCCCCAGAACTTTTGTTTTATGAAGTAAATAATTAAAAAAACAAAGGCAGAGGGATAAGGTGGAGAACTCTGGAACTTCCTTGGAACGGAACGTGTCGGGGATTTTTAATTTTTCCTTCAGACTGGTCACTAATGGACGAACAGCTTCTCCGGTTTCTTTTTCGAGATGGGATGAAAAGCGATGGGAGAACACTGCTTGCTTTCTTTCGGAATTTGTCTTTTCGTAAATAAAGGAGAAAAATACCCTTTTGATAAAAAAAAGAACTGTGTTTGAGAGAAAAGATAATAATCAAAATATGAACAAGGTTCTGTGTAACTAAAAAAGTTGTTTGATAAATCAAATAGTTCTCTCGCCACATATATTTGCCCTTCGCTTTGAAAGTGATTTAAGTCCTCCGAAAAGAATGTTAAAGTTCAACGTTGTATAATGCAGTTATTTGTCACATTGAAGATCGTCTAAATATTTTTAACAACTAATATTTAAACGTCGCCAAGTTTTTATTTTTGGCATGAATAAAGCATAACAATACCGGCTTTCAGGAGAGAGGTTTTAAGTGTCTACTCTGGTTCAACTACTCTGAACGAGGTTACGAGAAATTTGGTGGGATCTGATAGTTTTCTTATTCGTCATGCAATGTCACACCAACCAACTGATGGCTTTTTAGCAGGGTGATATTTTGGAAATCCGCTCGTTCTTTAGAGTCGTTTCACTCAAAGAAAGGCTTGATGTCTCTCTAATGTAAGCCGAAGCTAGTTAATGATAATTTGGTTAGCAATTTTCGGAGATATTTCTCTTATTTGTTGTACAAACACTTTTGACATTTTACGTGTTAGAGATAATGTAACAGTATCTCAAACCTAACAAATGTACAGATACATATCAACTATATTTCCTTTATTATTTAGTTCTTTCACACTGTTTCACTTTCACTGGTTGATTCACTCCTGAAGGAGTGAAGAGTGGGACACCAAGTTAGCTATTTTCACTTTGGAAGGTTTCTCTAAAATGAATAACAAAAACCTCAATGAGCCTAGAGCCTATTACTCATTCACTGTTCACTCTGTTTCCCTTTCACAGTTCATCATGAGAGATTCACTCCTGTGAACCTTTAAGAACCTGAGAACCTGAATGAACCTTTAAAGCTTACTTAGACTTTTTATTTTCGATATCCATTTTGATGTAGGAACCATCCAAAATGACAAGTGTAAATTTTCGCCTCTCCTCCGATTTCTTTCACGGTTGAGTAATTAACCAGAGAAGATCAGTCAGTATAAACATCGGAAGTGAAAGAGTTTAATTAAATGAATCTTAACAACAAATGTTTCACTTTTTAATATTTTTACGGTCTGCAAAGGTACAGAGTACCACACAGATAATTTCTAGAACTAACTACTTTTACTTCGTGCAGATTAAGTGATAATATTACATAAGGAATTTTTCCAGTCTGGATGTCTTACCTTTATTTATTAGGATTTAAAAAAAAGTAAACTAGATCATTTTGAATGGTTCGTAGAAACATGTAATTAAATGAAATTAAATGAAAGGTTTGGCATTCCTTATTTCCACTGATTTAGTTTCAAGTCAAACAACTAAATGTCATGTTATTTTGTATTTGCAATTTTCAAGTGAATCCCAGTAGTTTGACACGTTTTGAAGAACTTTTAATTAAAAACCATGCTTTGATTTAGAAATTACCAGATTAAAGTAGATTACATTATATTATGTGTAATTATAGGAAAACTATTTTTTAACTAGTAATTTATTCAAAGATGCATACAGTTACTAGTCAATTTATAGTTGTATTTCTCTTATATTTTAAATTATTACCATACCATAGACAAAAATGGATTCAAAGACAGCTCAAAAGCAGTTAAAAATCGTATAAGTAAGATAAGTCACAAACGCACTCTTAAGAAGAGTTGCCAAAGGCAACGAAATGTATATTGTAGACAAACAGTGGGGATTAAAAAAGTTGGGTGACAATTTTAATCCTGTAACAGTGTCTGAAGATTTCTATGAACTGTGTAAGGATAAAAGAACTTTGTATTGATAAAAGGTTATAAGTTTTTTATGCAGAATTCATGCAGGGGGTTTTAAGAAGTCTGCCAAATCTCTGCGTTGCGTGGAAAGATTCCTTAATAGTATTTTTTAAAAAAATAATGACATATCAGTTTATAGAATTTATTTCACTGCATGCATGCTCGTACAGTAGATATTTTTATAACTTAGTCTTCATACACGTCGAGATAACTTCCCCTTTTTTTGTAGCAATTTTCACCAAAACTATGGGTCGAAGGATAACCTGACTGTGAGGAGTTTATGTGGAACTTACATATATCTTGCATACATATATCTTCCTTAACATGCATTTGAGTCTTTCTCGTCATTTAAGACTGAAACAATATTTTCTTTATTAGAAAAAAATGGTTCGAACTTATATAAAGACAAAAAACTACCATTCTAACTA
Source organism: Tetragnatha versicolor (assembly GCA_024610705.1). Lineage (NCBI taxonomy): Eukaryota > Metazoa > Arthropoda > Arachnida > Araneae > Tetragnathidae > Tetragnatha > Tetragnatha versicolor. Next base: position 11,775,523 of record JANDEH010000007.1, read on the forward strand.
TAACGATGCTAATGTGAACAAATGGTGGTTGATTATAGAAACCACATCATTATCTTAATATTCGAAATTTTAAAAAATTCTGAAAATTTTCCAAATTATTCGTTACATTATATTCGTCTCTTTATGAAAAACAGCTTTACTGGTTTCTCAGAACAATTTTATGACATATTCTCGAATTTCAGATCTTTGTATAATTATTTCAAAATACCGATCAGGAAGCTCAAAAGTTACGTGTTCATAAAAGTAATAAGTTTAGCTGGGGTATATTCAAATTTATAAGCCGTACGAATCGATGATATTATAGTAAGATAACAATAAAGCAGGCCGTTCGATGCTCTTTAATAAATAATGATAAAAGAGCTTCGTTTAAAAACTACCTAAAGCATAACGTGTTGTAATGGCCCTTATTGAATAATTGGTTTATTGGGAATGAGATAGGGTTTAAGTAGCGTAAAAATTTAGCAAAAAGTAATATTTTTTATCGCATTACTGCTTCACTTTAGAAAAGAAAGAAACGTATTACATGTTACGTGTTGATAAGATTTCTCCCGATCGACAAGCTGCTATATTGCGCCCTTGGTACCAATAACGGTTCAGCTGTTTTTAAGGATTAGAGAAAAAAACTAACCTAAAATATTGCTTACTTGTGTTCAAAAAAATATTTTTAATTACATGGAATTATCTTTAAAGGTTAAACTAAGCCGCTTAATGCGTGGTCGGTTGAATGCTAAAGTAATAGAAGGTCGTATCAATAATCTTATGAAGTCATTTTAACATATTATTTCATCGTTTTATTCAACCTTTAGATATTTTTTTTGTTAAAGTGTGTTGCCGAAATAATTTTTTTATTTGTAAATTTTTTTCTACAGAGATCTAAGTTGAATATATGAGGATAAAACACACATAAAAATTATTTAACTGACATCATGTTATGATTTTTATAGAATACATACTTTTAGACAATTTTTGAGAACTATTAATAGCTTTTAAACGTTATCGATATTGATTTGTAATAATTTTTTAAATGCTAAAATTTCGTGGTGGAAAAGTCTGAAATTTTTACTATCTTCGAAAATTATTTTTTGACCGAAAATCATTTTTAAGTACTTAAGGATTAGCCAGGTGAAAATCTAGGCAATAGGACTTTATTGGTGAATGTTTACAAATTGCGCATGAAAATGGAGTGAAAATGTACCATACAAATTATATGAAACTTACCACTTCGCCTGGCAAATCCAAAAACACAATTTTGAGTGTGGGGTACTTATAGAAAGGTATAAGATAGAATTGCTAAAATGTAATGCTTTTTTGAATTTTTACATCGAAAAGAATACTAATTTTATGAATATTGTATTTTGAAATAGTTTAATGAACAAAAACTTATTTAGAAAAAGATAGTTAGATAAAAAAAGTTTCATAATTCAAATTCTAGACGTTTCAATACATTTTTAAAAGATTTTATTTTTGTCGATATAACGTATTTAGTACAATGACATTCATTCTTTCAAATGCTACTATTTGTGTATGCAATTAGGATTAATTAATTAGAACACAAATAACATAAAAACAAAACTTTAGGTTTGCACTTTAAGTTAATTATCTTTTGAAAGAAGTAAGCTGCGAATATATAACGAATGGTCCAATAAAATACAGGGTGTTTCAAAAAACCTGTAACGATAGGCTATTTCCTAAAATATTTCCCCTAGACCCATACTTCCAATGGAAGATTTTCTTCAAATGAGGTGAAGAATTATGACACCAGTTTCAACTCCATGGGGGGTCTATTTTAGAAGATGCAGAAAATAAATTTTTATACGGCCCCCGTAGATTGAAAACCACCAATGAGAAAAATTTTCTCCATTCATTTTTTAATCAGTTACAAAAAATTTCATCTCGATATCTTCAAAATTCACCAAGATATTAAAAGCTAAAATTCGTGACTTACACCACTTTATCATACCTATGAGTGACATACTTTTACTGCAAAATAGGGGCCATCTACAAACTACAGTTGAACATTTTAGAAACTAAACTACCCTTAAAACTTTGATTTTTTGAGGTGACAAGGACTACATGAAAATCCTCCAATCAGCCATGGTGTTGAGCTCGCTCAACTACGCTAATCCAGATACCTGTCATTGCTACGCATATCAGCGATGCCCAGAAGGGGCCCATCAGCTCTCATTTTGCGTTCAGATTTGTGACGTCATTGGTTTGAAAGTAACACTCCTACCAATCAATACAATACCTAAATCAATATTTATTTATAAATTAACTTGAGTCATCGAAAAGATTATAAAAAATATTTCTTGGAGCCTTGAAATCAGGTACTCCTTCATACCTATTAGCTACGTAAAAAATAATCGTAGCACTAGTGTGTGACTCCCAGAAACACTTGATACTCAGGAATCAATACCTATAAGTTCCGATTTAGCCTAACACTGCTTTATTGTTTAATAGAATGACGAGCTTTTTAACTTGCGGACGGTCCCTTAAAAATATAAACCCGCATATCTCAGTGAATTTTGAAGATATCGAGACAGAATTTTTCCTATCTTAATAATAAATAAATAGAACTTTATTACACATAGAGAACAAACACAAAAAAGACAGATATGTGATTCGCCAAGGGGAAGAAACTTCCCGTACAGGCGAAAAAGAAATTATACAGACAAATGACATATTACAACAAAAGCATAAAACTGAATAAAAACAATAGCTAAATAATTAAATAATGATGGCAGCAAGCTGGTAAACCATAAACTAAATATGCTTCATTGAAGTGAAAAATATAAATCCAGGTCGTCGATATTAATTAATAACTCAAATAAATTTCTTTTGAACTCTGAATATCTAATAATGGAGGTTAGATTTAAAGGTAAACTATTGTATAATTTTGGTGCGAGGTAAAAGAAATGTTTACAAAAAATTGATTTAGAAAATTTTGGGATTTGATAAGTTGCTACAGCTCTAGTATTATATGGTCTTGCTGTAGTGTTAAATATAGATTTATTCCGATAAAGATAAAGTATAATACGAAAAAACGCGTTGTGACGAAGAGGCAATAATTTGAGTAATCTAAAATTATTAGGATATGACTGCTGATTTAAAATTTTGAATATCTTATTTTGAATAGAAATTAAAGGTTGGAGATTGGATCTATATTCTCCACCCCAAACAGTGACACCATAATTTATTAAAGAATAGAACCAAGAAAAATATAAAGTTTTTAAAAAGGACAAATCAATTTTATTTTTTAGGTGGTAAAAGTTAAATAAAATAAAGCGTAGTTTTTTCCCCAATTCAAATACATGAGTTTTCCATTTCAAGTTAGAGTCTACATTAAGTCCAAGATATTTGTAGCTTTGAACACATTCAAGAATATGACATTGGCAGTTGTTTTTAGATTTACATGATGAAATGTGATATTTTAAGTCAAATGGTAACTCAGATGGTCTTAAACTGAAATTAATGTATTTAGTTTTGTTTAAATTTAAAGTCAAATCATTAGCATTGAACCATTTGTCTATTTCGATTAAATCAGAATCAATTTGAGTCACCAGTTCCTTTAAAGTGGAACAAGAATATAATAAGACAGAATCGTCAGCATAGGTTAATATCTTGCCTGAAAGATTTAATTTACAAAAATCATTAATGAAGATTAAAAAAAACAAAGGACCCAAAATTGAACCCTGAGGAACACCTCGATTTGTTACCAAGTACTCGCTTAAATTGTTACCAACCCTAACTCTTTGTGTCCTTCCTGTTAGATACGAAATCAACCAATTTAAGATATATCCTCTAAATCCTGCTCTTTCTAGTTTGTATATCAATAAAGAATGGTTGACGTTGTCAAAAGCCTTTTTTATGTCCAGAAAAATTGCCACGGTAACTTTGCTTTTATCCACACTATTCACAATAAACTTAGAAAATTCTAAAAGAACCATTTCAGTAGATCGGCCTTGTGTAAACCCATATTGGTTAGAGGCAAAGAAATTTGTGTGAGACAAGAAATTATACATCTTTTTTACAATAATTTTTTCAATAACTTTAGAGAGTGAGGGTAAGATAGATATAGGTCGATAATTAGAAAGAATATTTTTATCTCCAGATTTATAAATGGGAGAAACAGTTGCCCGTTTTAAAGAGGCGGGAAAATCACAAGTATTGAAAGAGGAATTAATAAAATTTACAAAAAATTCAATGTTAATGAACAAAAAATTCAATTCAATGTTCTTATTGAGAAGTGAATGGAGAAAATTTTTTCCATAAGAAGTTTTAGTCTACGGGGGCCGTATAAAAAGTTATTTTCTGCATCTTCTAAAATAGACCCCCCATGGAGTTGAAACTGGTCTCATATAATTCTTCACCTCATTTGAAGAAAATTCGCCATTGGAAGTATGGGTCTAGGGGAAATATTTTAGGAAATAGCCTAGCGTTACAGGTTTTTTGAAACACCCTGTATAGTTCGTGTGGATATGGTAAACAGGGTAAAAAGTAATGTTTTCTTAAAAGAAAAGAAGCTAAACAGAAGTAGTTAAATACTGTAAAAGAATCGGTCACTGAAGTTGTATGATGAGCATTATTAGGCGTTATTGAGCGTTTTTGTATCCTGTTTCAGACGCCAATTCTAAATGAACACGCTATAAATCCACGATCGGCTTCTTTTAAAACCAATCAACTCTGTTTGAAAACTGTCACCTTACCCTTCGTGCCCGAAAAACACACTTTGGGGACGCATGGTCGTGATTGCAATTTTCTGGACACGTCTCCGGAAATCAAGCTCTCCCCCGAAAATTTCCCGTTTGACAGGCGGCGACTTTCCTGGAAAACTTTGACAGCGACCGGAGAACAAATGCGGCTCCCGGCTTATTAAGCGAGATTGATTCCTGGAAGGGTGGTTCTCTGGAATTCTGCTATTGTTTCTCGATGTGTGGGATAGTATTCACGACAAATGCGGGGTACGCTATTGCCAGCACTATGTAAACACAGTGACGAGCGATTCTTTTCAAATGAGTTTTGATTGCGTTGTGTTGTGTGTGTGAATGATTTTGTGTGATAAAAAGATTGTGTAGCAAAAGTGTTGATTGAGTATTACAGAGAATGTGTTCTTATAGTTCTTCGATCCCAATTTTAATAACACTTTCAGATTCTAAACATATTTTGCATCACTATTTTCAAAACGCGTGTTTAACACTTTACAAACGTATACAGAAAACTATCACTACGCAATGCGGTTTTTAAGTGTTTTACCTCACAACACAACTGGAATGTTGTTAATTTGAGCTCAAAAAAGTGTTTCTAAATGTGTTTATAATGTATTTATTTGTGTGTGGGAGAAATTGAAATGTCATGCAGTTAAATGAAAATGATGTCATTATGACATCATTTTCACATTATAAAATGAAAATTATGAATGAGGTAAAATGATCTCATTTCGTCTCTCGGTTATTTTGTAAAACGGTTTTGCAGTATTGCCGAACCGTAACTAAACGATAAAGTGGAAACAGGCCTTTAAAAATGTCAAAAATGTGGAATTTTACATTTCAGCGCTGAGGACCAATCTAGATTATTTTTAAAGGGGTGTTAGTACGCTTTTATTGCTCTATTGATCTTAGGGGGAAATATCCATAATATGCATTAAGATAGAGGCACTATATACAACAGAAGCAATTAGTTTGTTAGTTAATTTTTGTGTGTTTGATAGTTTAACTAACCTATTCATCATTATAGTACATAATAATAGTCGTTAGATGGATCTCATAATTTATTCTCATATTTATCTACAACTTACCATTTTAAATTATTGATAAATATGAGAATTATTTCATTGACCTTTTTTTAAATACTTTTATTTCCAAAACTTTAAAATATGTGTTTTAAATGGTCTTATTTATTTTTGTGAAGGAATAGTTTTCCTTAGTCCTTTTTTTTCAATTTTAGGTTCTTAAAAGAAACATTTAATACACAGGTCACGGAAAAAAATATCATTTTGAAATGAAATACGTGAGCTAAAAACCCAGTATTTTAGGTAATAAAATATTTACAAACTCAATATGAACAAAACGTTAAACGACATTTGACGTTTCCATCTCATGCTTTAAAATTTCATTCTTTAATTTCCTCCAATCAGATACGAACATTATTAATGAACATACCTAAAAGAAGCTGAAACATTATTACAATTTTAGTTTATACCCTTACTTGTGTAATGTTAACACTTCTTATCAAATTCATTAATAAATTAACTTGTGTGTCCAAATAAGTTGAATACAGGTATGATATTTTCTATTGTGTAAATAAACGAGCATTCCTGTAAACATATCAGAGTCGTAATCTTTAAAACTCGTGTCAACTAAACTATTGTCAACCAAAAAGTAATTACCAACAACCCTCGAATATTCATTTACAGTACGCGAGGAATGAAATCGAAAACCAGACAGGGATGTATTGTTGGAATAATACGCAGTCCCTGGTTCCCCTTTCTAAATGTAATTTCCTTTTCATGGTGAGAGGTGTTCATTAAGTGAACCTCCAGACAAGTACAAAAGAAAGTGAAATTAATGGAGTTGAACAATAGCCAATACAATAATTTATCATTTGAGGAGAATGTATGAGATAGAGTAGTAACGAAATACGTTTCAGTACTAATACAGTTAGTAAGATAAAAGTGTTGAATGGGTTGTATTTAGTAATTTATTTGCAATGATGTAAAGTGTAACATTCGCTTAGGGAAATTTCTCAAATTTCGAGTTTAAATATGTAAAAATTGAAACCTTGTAGATGTCAGTCGTAAACTCATGGTAGGGATTCATGCATACATTAATTTTATTCTATTTTCGAAAAGAAAAAATCCGCATGCCTGATCTGCTTACCCAAAACTTACATGGTGATATTATATGTTTTGCAGATGATACAACTCTTCTTTTCTCTGGCCACGTCAAAGAGGATTTATATAATAAAATTGATTTAATAATATAAAAAATTTGAACATTGCACAGTTTTTTAGTATGGAACCTATTGTTTGAAATGCAGCAACTCTCATGTTTGTAAACAAATTAGTCTGTCCGTAGTGTGTGTTTAAATAAAAGCGTGTATTGTTCCATTTTGCCGGAAAAATGGTAAACACGCATAGTAATAGAGCAACAAATTATGATTAAATTTCACAGGAAACTTGAAAAAACGTCAACTTAAACTCATTTTTTATTAAAAGAAGGATATATAAATAAATATTTGTCATGTACACAAGTTTTTGAGAGGTTTAAGGGATTTCAAGATGGCTGCGAAGATGTAGAAAAGGATTTACATTGCAAAATGCCCTTTCTCGTCAAAAACTGGTTGCTAATATTATTAAAATTAACAATCATTTATGAACTTGTGCGATTGTTGAAACTGTTTGAAATGACAAATAATGTGCAAGGCAAATTTTGCATGGAAATTCTAACTCGCAATTCATGGAATCTCTATGAAGAATTCGCACCGTCTCAATCTGCCGTGTCTTTGAAGCCGTTTCTTGTCAAATCCCATATCCCAGCGAAAAACCATCCACATTTTTAATTTGAACTTGCTTTAGGGGACTTTTATCTATCCCTTCAAGATCAAATCTGAATTTTTAAAGCATGATTTCAGTGCGTTTAAGCTCTTAACCCTTTATTTACCGCATTATGATTCGCTGCAATTTTTTTCGTGCAAATACTTTTTTTGAGTCAAATTGAAAATTAACGGATATACATAAATAAAATAATCATCTTTTGAAAATTGAATCCGCTAGAGCCAATTGCTTAAATTGATACTTTTGGGTACTGTCAGTACACGGAGTGCTAAAATATTCTCACAATACAAGAAAAACATAGCTTTTTTTATCGCAGTAATAAGTCTTAAAAATAATACACTTAACTTTTGACTTTAACTACTTTTTTGCGGGAACAAAAATGACAATCATGTGAATCCGATCAAAATGGCAGCTAAACTTACAACTTCAGTTAAATCTATTCGAATTTCCCGCTAAAATACTCATCATAGAACCTTCGCTGCTTTTTATCCTGGAAGAGGATAACTGAAAGAGTGTTCTTGCAAATTATCGTCAATATATTCGAAAGGATGGTTATTCTATGTAATTTTAAAGTTGGCGGTACTTGTAAGTACCGTCGGTAAATAAAGGGTTAGAGGAAATCTGGCAAATATCAGAAAGGTGCTTGTTCCTTGCGAATATATTGACGATAATTTGCAGGAACACTCTTTCAGTTATCCTCTTCCAGGATAGAAGACTTTCAGATTATTTTCAAACGGCAGAAAATTCACAAAGTAATTAAATGTAAATAAAAAACACTATGATTTACAGCATCAGTCTCATTATTTAATAGTCACACTTTGTATCTCCCTCTTTTTACTCATGTGTAGAGCAAAGCTTGGAGATTGTTTTGAGCACAAAAAGTCAATTTGTCATTTTTTGAACTTATTCCCTTCTTCTAACTGACTAACTATTCAATTTTAGAGAAAAATATCTTTCCGAATGAGAACATCAAACATTGGACGCTGGCTAATTTGAGGTTTCAGTTTGACCGCTTTTAATCAATTTCATGCAGTAACATATTTGATGAATAAATGACGAAATTTTATTTTTTTAAATCTAATTATTAGCATTTTATTTTAGGTGGTATGTGTCCTCCATCTTTAGTAACCTATTTATCTTGATGTCCAAGGGTGCAGTGCAGCTCACTTTTTATAATAAAAGTAAGTAGATATTTATTTTTGTTAGAATTCGAAGAGATCAATTAATCCTCCATAAAAGCAATTCTTCCTGGCTAACTTTATCGTAAAATGTTACCTTTAAAAAACTAAATAAGGTTTTAATATAGCTATTTAAATTAATATAAATTACATACTACATAGTCATAGTCAAGTCAAAATAATGATTGATTACAATTATATTTATTGGGTAAAATATGATAAGAATAGACAATAATTAATTATAAAATAGGATCAAAAATGAAAATTGATCTGTTAAAAATTTTTTTCCGAGGAACGGATAATAATTCTTGGGAAACCAGGTATTATGAAAAATTAACATCCTAATTTAATCAAACCCGTCATATTAGAGAGAATTGAGTTTCTATGTCAGGTAAGCAATGATAATAATCTCCACTAATATACACAAATCTGATTAGCTCATTTTTTGGGGGGGAAACTAGAAGATAAATCACCAACGATAAGCACGACGAAATAAAAACACATAAAATATTACGAAAGCCAGAAAAGAAACGAAACGAACAAGCAACGCTGATGTGTAAACGCGCATGTAAACGCACTTTTACAAAAATGATTATACCTGATCCGTTTTTTTTCTCCTCCCCAGCTACCAAATTGACATTTATTGGCCATCGTGTCCTGCACTACAGACGCGAAAATTTAATTTATTCACTTTTTCGCTTTGCGTCTCTTAAAATCTTTTCCTTGTCGTCTATTAATTTATGCGAGGTATGAATATTCATGGAGGATAAGTGGTCACCGAGATGAGTTGAGATGTTTGCACTTAATTTTGCTCACTTTGGAGAGAAAGGTTTTTCCTCTGTTGTTGTTATTTTCGTCTCCCTTTTCAAAAAGGGGGTAAATAGCTATTTGCATAAATTCTTAAAAATACGCGTTGGGATTTCGGGTGATTTTTGGGGAAGTTCCGTGTTTTACTTTCGGATTTATGGACGGGAGATGAGAGTTTTCGGAAAGGATTTAATCCTGATTAATTTAAAATTAATATGTATTTTGGATTTTTCTGTAGGGCAACGCGTGAACGTTTTTAGAAAGTTCAAAAGGTTTGTGAAATTGAATGTAGTCTTGGGTTGTTTTTTGTAAAATAACTTTTCGGTGAAATTATAGTGCAAAAAGCTAAATTAAAATATAAACACGATAATAAACTAAGACACAGGATTTAACTGGCAAAAATACTGTCTCGTGATTCGTGTTGCATAAGTTTATAAATTTGTGTACATATTTTACCAAACAGCTTTTCTTTTTTAACAGAATCCACAAAAACGCGTACAAAAACAAAACACCACTAAATGAACACAGTAAATACCTTTGTGATAACAAATCATCCATGGTATGAAAAAGGGCAAATTTTTAATTATAACCCTTTTAAATCAAGGGACGTCCAATGGCCAAATCGTGTATAGCTACCCCATTATTATTCCATAATATCTAAAAGGCCAGACTGAAATTCACTTTCAAAATTCGAGGGATAAAACATTGATTTAAGAATGTGTAGTAAGAAAGTGAAGGAACTTTGAACGATGAGTCTTCCGGACTGTAGTAGAACAGTGTTCTTTCTTAGTTCTTAAAACACTGGACGCTTCGACCTCAACTCTAAACCTCATCATCAGCAAGATTAAAATTTCTTTCAGAAGGTGGAATATAGATTTAACTTGTTTTGTTGGTCTTAAGTCAAACAAGTGTGATCGACTGTTAATAATGTTGATGATGACCTCTGTAGTTGAGGTAGAGACGCCCAGTGTTCTACCATAACTAAGACAACTGTTTTACCATAACTCTACAGCCCGGAAGACTCCTCTTTTGATTGGGTAAATCAGCCTCGAACATTTACATATATCATTAAACATTTAACTGCCGTATTCATCGGTAACTTGACTGGCGGTTAAATGACAGTTAAGTTTCTGGTTGGCCGTTGAAGAAGGAAAACTATTTTTCCACCAAATAGAGGTTTGACTTCCAGTTAACCGCCGGTCAAGTTACCAGTGAATACGACCATGAATGAGCCTAAACCAAAATGATAACCATTGTTCAAACTGATTTTTGGCTCCCGACCAAATTTCTTCTTTCAATGACGTTTACAAGTAAATTTACCTTCTTCTCACCCATCGGATCTAACTGATTAATGAAATCCTAATTTCCCACTTATAAAACGTTAAAATTAGAACCATTGATAAACCGCGAAGATCTTTCACGTTTTTCACCCATTGAATTTTAATGACAGCACATAAACCTCGCAAGAAATCCAAAACTCCCATATCGAAAGTCAGAAACATCGCAACACCCCTCCTCCGCCAAAAACAAATTACTTCACTTCGCACAAACAACTCCCTCATCTCAAACATTCAAAAACTCACCCCCCCCCTCCTTCGCTAATGGGCCCTCGGCTGTCACCGGCATTTTTGGGAGGCCAGAATGCTCGAAACGTTCCGAAATTTGCATATTCCGAGCGCCAATAACGAAAGCCTCGTTTTAGAGCTGTCAAAAATCCGATAAGTCTCCGCAGTTTTATCTCCCCCCCCTTTCACCGATCAGGGGGGGGGAGGGAGGAACATTAATTCATTCGACGTCCGGTGGGAACGAATGTTCCACAAATGGAACATTTTCTCCTTGACAAGTCCTCCATTAGCATTCCCTGTGTGGTCAGGGGGATTTCTCCGGTAATTAAAACATTGTTCGTCTTGATGCAGACGGATTATTGGGCGAACGGTTATTAAGAACGTTACCGGTGACATGGGGGAGTAATTTTTGAAGGTGGATGAAGTGTTTAGGAGGGATTAAGGGGCAGGTTTTGACGAGTTTCGGAACGTTCCATTTTTGTCGTCGACTGGGTGGCGGTTGGATTTTCTGAACGAGTTTTGAGTTTTGTTTTGACAGGAAGTGAAAAGTGGTGGTTGGAAAGGGGAAGAATTTGCGACTGTTTTATCCTTTTCCGTTCTTGGGCCGCCCCGATTTTCTTGCGGGATTCAATGCGTTCTCGGACGGTGAGGGATTTATTTGGAAGGATATGTGGTGAAGTTTTCTAGCAGTTAATTGCAATTAACATTCTCGGCATTGAGAATGGCAGAAATGGTTTCTCCTCGTTCGGAACGATTTCGGAATCTAATTTCTCTAAACTACCTACAAAATGCTTTTAACATCTGTTGATTTATTGGCTGCTCTTAAATTTCATTAAATCTGGAAGATGGTGCTTGAAAATAACAAATGAGGGAAGAGGCGGTTTTGAAGAGACTGGTTTCGTATAACACGATTCCTGGGGATAGCATCTTAACGATTATCGAGGAAATAAGGTAACTGAACTCAAATTTAATCTATTGCATAGCTGTTTCAATTTATGTTTCTTGGAAATGCATTTTCGAATATCTTAATAACTGAAAATTTAACTATAATTCCAGAATTCTCTAGTTTAGGACGTAGGTAAAAACACAAAGGTTCAAAAATTTACTGATAAAGCAGTATAGAAAATGAGTGGAAAAAAGAGAGAAATAAGCCAAAACGACATAAACAATAAAAGTTTAATATTAGGTGGTAAAATTTTTCACAGAGTAATGTTTTAAAAAAGGTTAACTCAAAATTTTATGGTAGGGGAGAGTCGGAAAAAACCGGGTAGGTGGACAAACAGGGATTTGGGTTTTTTCATTGATTTGGAGCGATATCTAGTCAACACTGCTAGAACTATCTATAGGCATTAAGCATGATAACAACTTCATGCCAACAAGTTAAATAAACCAATCCATTTTGCAGAGGGGATAAATTTTAAGTTTCATGAGAAAAGCTCACACCATTTTAGCGTCGGCAATATTACCCCACCAATCTTAAATATGATGCCTGATATTTGTTTGTTACTTTAAAAGTTTATATTGGTGCTTAAGAGTTGTTTTATTAACTCCAGATAAAATTTCTTGAAAAGGGCACGATCGAACGAAACCGGGATGTGGGTAAATTCGGATGAAAAGTGTATCTTTTGAGTTTATGAACATTCTAAATCTAGGGAGATTTGGATACAGTGGCTTTTACAGCAAACACTTTTACTCTTCTAAAATAATGTGCTTTTATTACTTATATTGCTATTACTAATGGTTAATTATTTTTTTTTCTTCAAAAGGAACCAGTTTATAGTTTTGCACCAATTTTGACTGTTTTGCTCGCACAAAAAGTGAATTTTCAAAAAATAAAGTTTGTGTCCCGGTTTTGTAGAACCTTCCCCTAAGCATTATTTGCTTTAAATTTTTTAGCATAACAACTAAAAGTGTACTTTTAATGATTATACACATGGTCTAAAGTCCGTTTCGTGGCTTTCATTTGGAACCAATGTGTCCTAGGGTCACAGAAGTAAGGTCTACCCCTAGATAACTGACCCTGTGAGAACCCATTAAGATAACTTACAGCTCCCCTAGCGCGAAAATAAAAATGTTAAAAAAATTAATTAAAAAAACTATCGGAGATAGAGCAAAGCCCTCAGTGAGAATATTGTTACAAACGTTATGAAGAACTCACAGAAAAAAGTTTCATGAAAATAGCTTGAATATTCGCGGAGATATTAGCATGTAAAAATAGCCCTTTTTTAAAAAAAGAAAAAGTTCGTAAATTTGCAAATTGTTCCATGTTATTGTGTAGTTTTAGGGTTTTTAAGTTGAAATGAAGGAAAAATTTAATCATAAATTACAAAAACCTTGCAAATTTGTGAACTTTTTATTTTTTGAGGCGAGAAAAAGGGCTATATTCACATGCTAATATCTCCGCGAATATTAACGATATTTTCATGAAAGTTTTGAAACTTTTTTATTTCGCCGCTAGGGGCGCTGTGCGTCAATTAAATGTATTCTCCACTCCAGGGTCACTTACCATGGGGTAGACCTTACTTCCGTGACTATAAGACACGTTAATTCCAAATAAAAGGCACGAAACGGACTTTTGAAACTCCCTCTATACTAAAATGTTCCATGTTGTCTATTTTGATACATTGATTGACGCTGTACAAAAAAAACATTAATTAAACTCCATTATAACTTCAGGTTCATCAACAACTTAAATGAAAAACGGACTTTAAGTTACATTACGTGAAATCGGTTCACAAATAAATTTGAAATGAAATCGTCCCTAGACCTAACCGGAAACAGGAGAATTCAACCGAACCTCAATCCACGATATTTGCTTACAACTCAAAAATCGAATCCTCCTCCATCACAACGAATACCATCACTCCAATAAAACCTATAAATACAGAGAGCGCTCGGGGCCTGGAGGAACCCACAAAAGAGACAATCGGCAGAAAGCTTCTCACAAGACGACGACGATGTGATGTCCCGAAGGCGATTTCGACTTAACAAACATCAATCGCGTAGGAGGAGGAGGAGGAGTAGGAGGAGGGAGCAATTACTCCTTTGAAACTGTTGCAGCTCCGTCTGCAGAGATAAGGGAGATGAGGAATGTCTTGTCATAGATATCAGTTCGTGATGGATGGGGTTTTCGGAATTTATCACCGAGCTCTCTTATTGGTTGGACACATTTCGGTTTGCCACCCCGGGGGGCATATTTCCAAACCATAGACGCCTCAACGCAGCACCGAGGGTTGCAAAGAGTGCCAAATTTTCGGATTGGTGGCTGATTTCTTATCCTTCCTATCCCGCATGGGGTCAATTTCGACCCCAAGCGCACTTTGACGCTTGATATCTCCCATGCATTTTTGTTTTTGCAATTTCCAATGCTGGTATTCCTTAATTACGCAAAGTTTTACAATGGGTAAACATTTTGGAATTATTATTTAATTTTTAAGTGTAAGGGAGAAATAGTCACATATTCCCCACTGGGGTCTGCTGAGACCCCGGGCATGAATGGCGGGAAAACAATATAAAAAAGCTTAATATTTTACTTTTTGCCATAATATTGATAAAACATGGTTTTTATGTTTGTTTGAGACGTTTAGAGATTTATTAAAAAGACATTTTCGTAGAAATTGTCATTTTTTACAAAAAAAAAAGAATGCGGCAGAGTACATTGAATTACACTCTATTTCTGAATTTTTTTCATTCATATTCTATGGAAAATATGCTATTTATAGAAATGTTTTTAGTATCTAACAGTTTCAGCAAAAAAAACAGACAACTGTCGCCATGACTTCCTGTTGAACAAATTCACAATACAAATTCATGGCTTGTAAATATGTTTTTTATGAAGTTTTCTTGGAAAAATAAGAATTTTTTCAAAGATTTATGAGTATTTACTGAAATTCATAATGTGATTTCTTAGAATTATTAAGAAAAATAACCAATTTCGCTTTGAAAACGTATATAACACAAGCGAGACACTGTTTCACGAAATCTGAACCGATAATTTTTTTTAATATTATTTCAATTTTAGAAAGGAGAAACGACATTTCCCATGTTTCATAATGCTAAATAAATTATTCTGGGATGAAAGGTAGCTCATAGTACAGAAAATAAAAGATTTGCAACTTCATAAATCGTTAAAAATAAACTCATAAATTCTACCCGTTCAAGGCTACAAATTATTTTCGATCGAAGAAGCAAATTCGAACTTTAGACCATCCCTATTACAAAATAAATGAAGCAAACTCAAAAACACAGGGTATTAGGATTTAGGGATGTTTTCTCTTGCCATTTGTGCAGTTTCGTTACTGTTGGGTGAATTTATAGTAATTTAAGAGAGCATTTATGACCCTATATTTAGCGATCTAGAAATAGATCACTGGGGGGGGCTAATGGGTTAAGTAAAACAACTTTATTATGGTTCATTTCTGTAATTTAATTCTTGTTTGAAGGTTCCGGTGTTATAAAAAACGTGTATCAAAAGAAACCAAATAACACCTTAATAGGACAAAAAAATGAGAAAAATACCAAAAGAATTAGAAAAATTATTCTGAAGCATCTTTTTAAAAGTAAAAAATGATAATTCTCCATTTAGGGTATTTTTACCTTTTATTAGAGTCATAGGCACGTTTTACGCATGGGGTACTATTAGACCCCACGAGGGGGAATATGTGACTATTTTTTGAAGAGGGTAGGAAGATTAATTTCTCTGAATGCTACGATTTTTTTTGTTCTAAAGCATTGTTATGAACTTAAAAAAACTCGAAGCATTTTATTAATAAATGAAATCAAAAACTAAGGAGGAAAGATGTTAAAAATTAAGATAAAAGAAAAATTAAAAAAACAACTAAAATACGGAATCCAAATTGATAAAAGAATTATATATGCATCCTATGATCCTTATTAAGCTCATAAAAAGAAGAAATAATTCTTTTAACGATCACCAATTAATTTACGTGAAAAATACCGTCTGATTCATTTCGCTCTCAATACAAAAACTCAATGTTCGTAATACCTGTAATGTTTGTTTCACTGTACACTTTATGTAATCAAGGAGAAATCGTTTTACAGGCGTGTTCTGTGTTTCGATCATTGCCCGGAAAACAACATTTAGTTAAGGTAGCTATTGAACTGAATTTCAAGCAGAAAATTGTATCAGAGGAACTATGTTTTTAAGTATTTAGATTTATTGCAATGGAGTTAGAAACTTTTAGGGTCAAATTGTATAATTTTACAATCTCTAATCCTCGAAATAGTATAAGTATTTTTATGTAGAACTTAATTCTATTAAAATCGGACTGACTGGTATTTCAAAAAACAACAAGCGGTGAATCAGACGATGACCTTTGGGAAAGTTATTGCATAGAGCAGGGGTTCTCAAACTTTTTAACATCACGACCCACTTTTGAGAAACAAAATCTAACGCGACCCACCGACTTCAGTTAGTTATAATTAACTGAACTGAGATAATTATCTTATGCCCTACCCCCACATAACTTTAAATTCTCTGACTTTGGGGTGTTCACCAACTATTTAGTTACAATAAATTATTACATGCACGTATTAGAAGAGAAATTAACTTTTTGAAAATTAAAAGTAAATATTTGAATTTTAACGTATGAAATAGTTTAATTGTAGGCTAACAATGATCCCTACAATAAAAAGGGGGGGTTGGGGGTCCTCCCCCAGAGAAAATTTTAAAATTTGACCCTTAAAAACATGGTTTTAACTTGTTTTTTAGGAATATGGGATAAATTGCAGTTGCATCATTTCCTATGAAAATTCTTAAAATTTGCATTGCTCCCCCCCGGTGTGGATGGGAAGAAAAACTGAATATTATTATCAAATCTTTTTTATTTGAATAACCGACTAGATTTTCATTATCGGCACATTAAAGTGGCACATAGTACGTATTTACATTAATTGTTCCGTTCGTTTACCTTTTCCATTCGATACCAAGTAGTGTAGTTTTTCCTCAAATTTTCAATTCAAAAATTTGATAAATTTCAAAAGTTCAAATAATAGTTTGATAATTCAAAAGTCAATAACCACTTTTTTTAAAATTATAAAAAGATACTTCATATTCAGAAAAATTTATAATCTTCTCGCGACCCACCAAAAACTGACTGGCGACCCACCAGTGGGTCGCGACCCACAGTTTGAGAAACTCTGGCATAGAGAGTGAATTTCTTATTCCTTAAATAAGTAATAAATAGGCGTTTTAACTCTTTAGAGTCATTAAGATTCAAACCTCGCTTAACCCATTACTGCCTGACGTCCCTTTTTAGGGACGTTTTTTAAAAAGCCTCCTATTTCTACAAAAATTGTTCCTTTGAATCAAAATTTGCACGGATGTATCTCTGATCTCCATAGAACATAAAAAACACAAGAAGAAAGCAGATTTTTAAAAAATTTTCACTTTTTTTAAAGTTGGAAGATAGAATTTTTCAGAAAAGTGCTTTTTTAAAAATTTTAAAAGAAAAAGCTTAAAAATCCTAGTTGTTATTTAAAAAAAATTTCAATGCCGATATATATTACTGTTTATACATTAAATCAGTTGGGGTGTTTTTTTATTTTTCCAAAATATTTTATCTTGACCTTATTTTGGACCCTCGAAAAGCGTCCTTAAAAAGGGACGTCAGGCACGAATGCCCCCGTGGTTTTCCCCATAATGAAATGCTAGTGTTTCCTTCAATTTTTCATAAAAACGCATTCGATTCTTATGAAATGAATTAAATAACTGATATTTATAAAATTACTTTAATTTTAGCTAATAAATTTATTTTTTTTGTTTATTTTTTTTGGAAAATACTGTTATTTCTGCTAAATTAATGTAATAAAAAGTCTTAAATTATAAGGAATTAGTTAATTTGTATTAATTAAAAGGAATAAATTAATTATTTTACTATATTTATTACTTATGCAAATATATTCTGGTTATATTTTAATTAAAAATTTAATAATTATTAGTTATAATGACCTTTTGTCTTCAAAATTGCCAAAAAAGTCGCTTTTGTGATACATTTTCGGCTTTTTTTCTAATTAGATGTCGCTAATCATTGTGTTCTATGCTGCAGATCAATCTATATCATCTGGCTTGCTAATGTACATCCCACTAATGCTTGATTTTTGGGGAGAAATTCGTGTTCCGCACAATTAAATTAAATAAAATGAAAAAAGTATGGGCATTTGAAAGACTTAAACTTCACAAATTGAGATATTCTGATGGATTTGAGGTGTGTAAAAGTAATTAATACTTAATATTAGGTAACATATAAACAAAGAAAGCCTTTTTCAATTAAAAACCTTAATTAATCTGCAATTAACATTGATTTGGGAGGAAAAAACGTGTTTTAGAGCATAAAAAATGCTCAAATTACGTTAATTAGGGTTAATTTTACAGTTAATTATTGGATAAATAATTAATATTTTTTGTTCATATTCATGTTACAGTATGGTTCCGATCACTTTTGCTGCACTTAAAAAGGTAGAAAATGTTTTTGAGGCTTTAAAAAAGTTTTCTACCATGCGTTTCCTATAGAGAAAAACAACGGGGGCATTCGTGCCTGACGTCCCTTTTTAGGGACGTTTTTTAATTTTGGTGTAGAAATTAAAATTTTAACCTGGAATTTTTTTCACTATTTTTCCAGATGTTTTGGGGCTATTTACTATGTTTTTACCAAATATTTAAGAAAAATAAAAAGTTGGGCATTAATGGGTTAAACTTGCCTGCTGATTTTGTTGATTTTATCGGTGAAATCAAAACAACAATTTGTGTTAACAAACCATATTGACCAATCAACCAATCACATACATCAACATTAACATCAACCAATCTCTTTTAAAAATTAACACTCCATTTTAACGCCTAAAATACGCATAAAAATTAATCCAATACGCACTAATTTTACCATCAAAATATACATCAAAAGAATAAAATTTTTATCCCTCTTAACACATTTGTGTGTGTGAACAGAAAATATAATGAGCGACAGAATACATAGAGACGTTTGGTGACCCTTCAGAGTCGCTTACAATGCCCTCATTATGTAAACAAACTGATAGTTGCCAACCGAGGAAAATAAATACAGCAAAATCTGGGCGACACGTAACCGAATTATATAAATTAGATGTTTTCATGTGACACACATTTCAAAGAGTAAATTTGATGTTAAAATCATCTTCAAAATAAATATTTCAACGAAAACAATTCATCCCTCCCCCTCAGTGTACAAAAATAAATCTTATTTGAACTAAAATCCCCCGCATCGACTCGGGACAAAGTTGCCGGCCACCCGACCGAACTAATACAATGGGAATATACATAAAAATGTATTTTCTTTCCATAACAAAGCTTTGGCCTGGGGTACTTACCCCGAAAATGAAGCCAGTTTGCATAAAAACGTTTTTCCATTTCATATAGCCGAAACAATCTCTCTTTATGAGCGCAATAGAGATTACCTCGGCCCGCCCACTCTAAACTATATCTCGTGTGTGTGTGTTATGGAAGAAAAATAAGGGGAAGGAATAGTTCGTATATTGATTTCCGTTACTTTGAGGAGGATATTATTTCCCCTCAAAAAGAAATACTAAGTTGGGGAAATTCTTTGGGACGAAACTTTGGGTGTGATCGAGTGTTTTTATTTCGAGTCGGATAATTTTTACGGATAGTTTTTTAAAGGTAGAGTTCTTCGGTTGTTGCGTGAATTCGTAACGTGAGAAGGGAGAAACTTTGTTTTCCTTTATTTTTTGTGGAGCAAGTTTTAAATTAACAGGTTAAACGTATTTCATTAATAAAATTGATTTCTATGGGTTGCATGTTAAAATTCGTCATTTTTTAAAATTTTTTTGTGGAGAGAAATAAGAGTTTTAAATTAGAATTCCTAAAAATTTGCGTTTTAGCAGTCTTTGGGGTAGAACATTCAAAATTTCTTAGATATGTCAATGTTAACCAGATAGCTTTTTTGGCTCGTAAAGAGATAGAAAATGAGCCTAGGATACGGCAAAAGATATCCAAAAAATAAATACTAGAGTATAATTTTATCCAAACTACGGTAATTCGAATCGTGAAATATCCAGCTTGAGAAGATTCATTAGAAGTTATGGACATTTTTTATTAATGGCTGCATTCACCACTAACTAGTTAACCTGGACTCAAGTTTTTTTTGACGAATCTGAGTTGGTTAAATCTTTCCTCCCTTTAACTACCTTTGATTCCAGGTTAACCTTAGTTAGGTTAGTGGAGAATACGGCCGGTTAAAGTAACATGCAGCGCTCTTACTGACTCTTGTGAAGTACCAAAGTTCCCCTTTAAAAAATAAATGTAATTTCCTGTTATCATTATTCACTTACTCGAATAGGTTCTGGTCGCAGACTTTCATCACCAATTCACCTTCATCAATTATTATTTTCTTATCAAACTTAAAAACGAGTAATGTCTTTTTTAACGAGTTCTCTAAACCACCGAACATACAATACTCATTAAAATGAGAAAATCCAAGCTAATTAATTGAGTTTTCTTACTTTTTGTTTGCTTTCTTCACATATTTAATGGGCATTAATAGTAAAATGCCCGTTACAAAGATACATGAAAAGAAACACATAATTCACTTAGCTAGCACTTTTAAAAGGACTTTGTTAAGTATAGAAACAAGTATAATGATTTACCAAACCAATGAAAGAGGTGTACAAAGAAGAATTTTCCTTCAATGGATCTTTGAAAATATGGGAGGAAATTTAAATTTTTTCAAGAAGAACATCCTTGTTGAAGTTTGGCAATTTACTTTTATGAACACAACCCACCAGAATTCCTTTATCATAAGGTTTATATCCATACAGGAGAAATATTAGCATTTAAATGTCCTTTCTTTTTAATGGTTCTTCGATTGATCCGTTTTAATAAGAGCGTGTTTAAATATTTGGATTATAAATATTGATGCGTGGGAACAGGAAGTATTGGGAATGAAAATCAAAGACTTGGGTATGTATGCCAAGACATGAGGATAAACCTAATATGAAAGCTTTGTATTGATAACTAATATTTACAATGGAGAGAGCAACAAAATTTTTTATAAATTTTAATGTTTTCGCCATTGGATTGAATTAATCAAAAATTGTATGCTCTAATGAAATAATTAAATCTTTCATAATTCAATCACATAGTCGTCGATTTTACTAAAAATATCCATTTATTAGTTAAAGGACCTAGTATTTTAACTATAACATAGTCTAAATACATATATACACATTGATAAAACATATTCTGTTCCTTTAAAATCATACATCGATATACATTAAGTTCATTTTTACCACTTCATACCTTTATTTTTTCTTAAAGTAAACGTATTGTCTTCAGCACTTTAGTTATTCTAAAATATTTCATGCTTTCTCTTTAGTAATTTGTAACTTTTAATTTAATGAAAAAAAAGAGTATTTTTATTTAAAGTTCTGAAATGAAAAGCTCTCGGGAATTTTTACAAATAATATATTCCATTTTATCTCATTGAGAATAATGATTAACACTGGGAAATGGTTTTAAAGATGAATGAAGCTAAATTATAACGTTTAATATTAAATACATTCCTTCTTTTACCACTATTTACTTCATTCCCCAATACCAATTAAACCAAGATTGGAAACATATTTTTATAGAAATACTATCATAATGATCTTGTGTTAGTTTAAACATCATTATCTGCCTTTAAACTAAAAAAAAGCTAAGTGAATCTAAAGGGAATCTATTTCACTAAGGACTCCTATAAAAATAAGTTATTGTTTGCGAAAAAAAAACCTGCTTTAATTTACATTTTTATACCAAACATAAAAATGCCTCTTTATACATTATCACGAAATTCCTAAAAAAACAAACCCTTTCACGTGGTCAATCAACTTCCGGAATGTCTGCTTCTCCCACTCATTTTTCCATCTTAATACACTTATATTATATTCTTCCATTTTTTAATAGTTATTTAAATTTTTTACCAATAATTTTTTTATTGAACAAAACACTCATCATTCCAATTACTACTATACTTATGTTATCCCTACATGTTTAAGAATATGCGTTATACATTTTCTAAATATCTTTTGGTTTTAAAGATGTATATTTAATTAAATGAATTTAAAATTCATCGATAAATTGTTAATTTTCGATCTAATAATTTTAGGCTTTATTCGTATTGCATTAATAAAATTGCATTCCATGAGTTGCATGTTATGATTCAATATCAATAGAAAAAGTTAGATACTTGTACTCATTTAAAACACCTAGGCATTTTTACACTATTTTATAAGAATTTTCTTATTCTAAAATTTATCTCACACAAGCCGAGGCCTTCTAGTATATACAGGATGTTTCAGATAAGTGTTTTAAAACTTACGAAAGGGGTAGGACACACCTAAGCTACTCAGAATCACCTTGAAACGGGAGGTCAGAAATGCACACCTAACGAGTGCAGGGGTTGGTTTTTGAAAGCGGGCATGGGAAGTTGTAAAATTCCCTGTGGAAAATGACACGTAACATTTTCAGATCGAATTCAAAACAATGATTCAGGTATATATATTCTACCAAACCAATTAAAGAAATGAAATTTAAGCTCCTAAATTGGTTTTATATTACAAATGCCGGAATCGAAAGAGTTTACTGGTTTTAATTCAATCATAAAAGGCTACGTTTCAGTTTCCATTATAGATTATACAACCTTCTATGCCGGATTATAAACCCCTAGGTTGCTAGGGGTGCATTTCCCCGTTCGTAGGTGATTCTAAGTCGTCTAGCTGTGTCCTAACCCTCCTAGAAGTTATGAAACACTTATCTGAAAACCCTGTATAATGGTCTAACAACTTGTATATCAAATGCAATAGTTTTGGGGAAATATATAGGAGAGTGTTGTACCTTCGGGTAAAAATCACGTTTTAATTTTTCTATGACAGATAAAATTATATTTCATCCACTGAAAGTTCCCAGAGGGACGTCAATGATGCACAGTGAAACTTCACGACGTCTCTAAAAATCAAGTACATAAAGCCTGAAGCATATAGTTTCGAAAACAAAAACAGGACACTGATTACAATGCGATGACTTAAATTATTTAGTTAACTACAATAAGTTCTATGATTAATTAAAGTAATTTTAAAACACGAATATTCTAAATAATATTCAGCGTTAACAATTATTCTATAAATGAAAACCATGGACGTCAGAGTTTGTGACGTCAAAGATATACAGAGAAACATGATGATGTCTTTCGTAAATGTCGTCTTTCGTAATCAGTTCTTTTTAGCTTTAAGATATACTTTTTATTCGTAATAATGGCGTCATTAAAATCGGGTAGTAAGGCCACATTGAGGTTATCTGGACCCACACCCTCGGAAAAAAAAACAATCGGCGCCGTGTGTTATCCGGAGCAATTACATCTATTTCGAAAGCTTCCAGATGGCCGGTCCCGAAAGAGCTGCTGACATCCTTTCCAGAAAGTGGGCTCCTCCGATGACAAAGCGGGTCCAGATTGTTTCCGTCTGGCTTTGCTCCTGACATCCCTCCTCCCATTGGATCGTTAAAGCTGCTCCTGACGGGTGCAGCTTCGGGGAATTTTTCAGAGGGCGTGCATTAATTATAGAAGCATTTTTTTGTGTGCTTTGTTGATTGTGAGGTGGGTGTGGAATGAACCCTGTTGTGTGTTAGAAAAAGTCGGTTTGGATGTAAAATTTACCTTCCTTTTCGGTTGAAAACTATAGGTTAATTAATGTATAATTTATAAGATTTAATTAAACCTAATTAAAACGACACTTTACTTAGAATATACCTACTTTTATAAAGTGTTCTATGTAACTAAGTCCTAAAGTGTTGTTAATTGGAGGACAAGAAAAGTGCTCTTAACCCTACAATGCATGATTTTTTAAATTCACTTGAAAATCATTTATTTGACTTCAATTATGGTGTAAATTAGTTAAAAAAATACTAAAAAATCAATTTAATTTTTTTCTACATTTAATTGACAAAAAACTTTGTCCTTATGAAATTAATTTTTGTCCCTTGTGAAATTAATTGTGAAGTGAAATAAAACCAAATGCTCTAAAATATAAAAAAAACTTATCTTTTCAAAACAATTTTTTTCAAGATGTAATTTTTTTTTATTTCAATTTATATGGTCCTTTTATTTTGGCATTTTCAGTGTCTTGACTTTCTTCTCACTAACTACTAACAAATATCTCAAAATAGTACCCCTGCTGCGATCTACTGGCAGTCTAAAGTGCTAAAACAACGAAATGTTATATATATATTGTACTTATTGCATGGTGTTGCCGTTTGGAAATGGAAGTTCGAGTAGGAAATGGGGGAAAATGTCGTGATGCCAAATCGCAACAGTATGCACTGCAGGGTTAAA